>OU342739.1:481802955-483002955 GCA_910589765.1 Avena atlantica | reverse complement strand
TCAACATCAAAGCGGTGGATTCCGTGATGAAGTTCTACGGAGATATTGCGCCAAGCCCCCGAGCGTATTGTAAGCTGGAAAGCTTCATGTACCTGGGCTGGCGCGAGGATGGCGTTGTCAATGGTCAAGGCGCACTACGAAACCGCCGACATCGACACGGTGACCTCCGGTATCCCCGACGTGGACAACGAAGGCCAATCGATAGACCACAAGGCTATCTTGGCATCGGTCACGGGTTTTGATACCAGAGTCGCCGAGTTGGTCGACCCTAACGTCTTCGTTCCCATGGAGATCATTGACGGTGATAACCAAAGCTCCTCCAAGTCCCTCAAAACCGCCGACTTTGAGGAGGAAGGCTCTCCTGCTGCTGATGATACTGCATCCAAGTCGCCTGCGCTAGAGAAATGAAAATAATATGTAATATTTGTTTCCTCTAGGAGGTGTATGCGGAAAAACTACTTGTTTCACTTAAGGCGGAAAAACAATGGTTGTTATTTCCTGCTACTCAAGAACTGGTTCCAGCATATATATATTTTTAAGCAAGTGTTGGCTTATCCATTACTCTGGTTTTTATGTTTTACTTTTCGTGAGTCGGAAGACTAGTTGTCGGAACCATGCGCTCAGGCGATGATGCCCAATGGCATCGTCAATAACCTAAGCACAAAATTGCCAACAATAAGTGCCGAAACTCACTACTCCAGAATCCACATTAAAATGACAAAGAGCGTGTAGACCAGAAAACTTAAGCTAACGCCCGTAGGTGGAATTTTCACAAGTGCAATCGCAAAGCTTGTGCATAAAGTTTTTATATGATCCAAAAATGAACACTAAAGGAGGTAAAAGACTCAGAAATATGAGTGAAGCAGAGACCTTTATTTCATTTATCATATAAGAGATACACAATAGATAAAAAATGCTAAGTGTAGAAAGGACGTAGCTGTGCTATGTTCCATGGCCGATCAAGCTCCGGGTAGTCATCATCTGGGCCACGTCGCTTACTCTTATGATCGTCGTTGGGTCTATCCTCCAGTTCACGATTTTCAACGAGGTAGTAAGACCCATTGAGTAGCGCCTTTCTTATGATGAACGGTCCTTCCCATGGCGGGGATAATTTGTGTGACTTCTTCTGCTTAAGTCGGAGTACCAGGTACCCCTCTTTAAACGAGTGATGCCGAACGCGGCGACTATGGTAGCTGCGTAGCTTCTGCTGGTAGATGGCAGATCTTTGGCATGCCAATATGCGCTCCTCCTCAAGAAGGTCCACATCTAGGTTTCTGGATTCTTCAGCGTCATCTTCGTCATAGGCGGCAACTCTTGGTGAATCGTGAAGGATGTCGGAGGGCAGGATGGCTTCTGCTCCATATACCATGAAGTAAGGGGTGTAGCTGGTGGATCTGTTGGGTGTAGTTCGTAAACTCCACGGCACAGATGGTAATTCCTCCGCCCAGGCTCTAGCTACTCTATGTAGCGATGCTTCAAGACGTGGCTTGATTCCCTGCAGAATTAATCCATTGGCTCGCTCAACCTGACCATTGGAATGTGGATGTGCCACAGATGCAAGGTCAAGTTGGATGCCCTTCTCCCAACAATAAGCTTCCACTTCTTCGAGTGACAAGTTGTTGCCGTTTTCGGTGATAATTCTATGTGGGAGACTAAATATCACCACTAGATCCGGGACAAATCTAAGGGAAGTTGCCCCATCGAGCTTTCTAATGGGTTTAGCTTCTATCCATTTGGTGAATTTATCAACTGCTACTAGCAGATGCGTAAACCCACATGGTGCCGTCTGCAACGGACCGACCATGTCCATCCCCCAGACTGCAAACAACTAAGTTATTGGTATTGTTCGCAATTCTCCAGCTGGAACATGTGGTTGTCGGGCATAATACTGGAATCCCATGCATGTCTCAACCAGCTTTTCGGCGACCGCCTTCGCGGTCAGTCAGTAGAATCCTTGCCAGAAAGCTTTAGCGACCAACGATCGGGGAGCGACGTGATGCCCGCAATCTCCAAGATGGATTTTGCGTAGTATTTCAATACCTTCTTGCTGGGAAACACACTTAAGGTATACACTAGTGGTGCTTCTTTTGTAGAGTTGTCCATTGATTATGGTATAGCCCTTTGCTCGACGTACTATTTGCCGTCTTTCGACTTCGTCGTCGGGCAAAGTTCCATGTATGAGATATTCCATGAACGGTTTTGTCCAAGACGGAGGGACCTTTTTCACCATGTGAACAAAAGAGTCAACTCTGTTCGGGTTGTCTATGTCTTCTCCCTTTACGGATGGTGTCCGTAAATGCTCTAGGAAAACTCCAGGCGGAATTCACTTGCGCCCTGATCCAAGCTTATACAGTAGATCAGCCGCCTCGTTTTGCTCCCTAGGTACATACTTGAATCTGTAGCCCAAGAAGCTCTTGGCTATCTCGTCCACTTCATCTCAATATGCTGCCATCATAGGGTTCCGCGTGTTCCAGGTGCCAGCCACCTGCTGGGCAACCAAGTCAAAATCTCCACAGCAAACTATGCGCTTGATGCCAATATCCTTGGCTACGCGTAGTCCGTGAATGAGTACTTCATACTCCGCCATGTTATTCGTAGCCTCGAAGTGGATCTGCAGAACGTAGTGTAGCTTTTCCCCGGTTGGTGACTGTAGTAGTACACCAGCCCCCGAGCCGTTGAGTAGCTTTGGTTCGTCAAAGTGCATTACCCAGTATTCTGGCTCCGACATTGGGGTAGCATCTGGCATCTCCGTCCAATCTGCGATAAAATCCGCCAAGGCTTGTGACTTGATAGCGTCGCGTCTCTTGTAGGTGATCTCGAAGGCGACAAGTTCAATCCCCCACTTCACGACTCTTCCTGTAGCGTCGCTGTTGTTGATGATGTCGGACAGTGGAGCTTTGCTCACAATTGTGATAGGGTGCTCCTGGAAGTAGTGTCTCAGCTTCCGAAAACCAAGGAACACTCCATAAGCTATCTTCTCGTAGTGTGGGTAACGCTTCTTGGACTCCATCAAGACCTCGCTTACATAGTAAACTGGTCGTTGAACTCTGTACTCATGCCCTAGTTCTTTCCGCTCTACCACGAGGACGATGCTGATTACCCGGTTGGTGGCCGCCATGTAAATCAACATAGGCTCCCCAAGCTCGGGTGTTGCAAGGATAGGCGCTAAGGAAAGTATCTCCTTGAGCTACTTCAATGCTATATCTGCTTCTTTAGCAACTTGTACAACAACAGAGCCTTCTCTCCAAGTCGGTTGACGAACCGACTAACTGTTGCAACACAACCTGTTAGCCGTTGTATGTCCTTTAGGCATGTCGGGCGGTTTATGTTTAAGATGTCCTTGATTTTCTCCGGGTTGACCTCGATTCCACGTTGGGAAACGATGAAGCCCAACAATTTGCCGGCTGGAACCCCGAAGACGCACTTCTTGGGGTTAAGCATCATGTTGTATTTCCGGATATTGTCAAAGGTTTCTTTTAGGTCGGAGATTAAGTCGTTTGAATTTTTAGACATCACCACTATATCATACACATATGCGTGAACGTTCCGACCAATTTGATCGTGCAGGCAATGCTGCATTGTCTGCTGGTATGTATCACCTGCGTTTTTTAGCCCAAAGGGCATCGTGACATAGCAAAACGTGTCGTAAGGTGTAGTGAACGAAGTGGCCAATTGGTCTGACTTCCTCATCTTGATCTGGTGGTATCCTGCGTATGCATCGAGAAAACACAAAAGCTCTGAGCCAGCCGTCGAGTCAGTGACTTGGTCAATGCGAGGCAAAGCAAACGGATCTTTGAGACATGCTTTGTTCAAGCCAGTGTAATCAACGCAGATTCTTAATTCTTTAATTCCCTTTTTGGGGAAAAGTACAGGATTGGCCACCCATCAGGTGTGAGGACTTCATGGATAAAACTAGCCTTAAGTAATCTAGCTATCTCTTTGCCTATGGCGCGTCTCTTCTCGTCTCCGAAGCGTCATAGAGGTTGTTTCACTGGTTTACATTTTGGATCAATATTCAAGATGTGCTCGGCAAGTTCCCTAGGTACACCTTTCATGTCGGCATGTTGCCAGGCAAAGATGTCCCTGTTCTCATGGAGGAACTCGGCGAGCGCGCTTTCCTATTTAGGGTCCAGGTTCGTCCTAATGGCGGTGGTCTTGGAGGCATCGCCTACGACAAGTTCCATCGGCTTGGTCTCGATGGCGGCCTTGAATGCTGGGGAGGAGTCAGAAATATGTTTCTTCGACGCGGGCATCTCCGAGGCATCGACCTTGCTCTGGATCTCCTTGAATTCTTAGTTGTAGAGGACAGCTTCTGCGTAGGCTGCTTCTCCAATCTTGCAGTCCCTTGCCTTGGTAAAGCTTCCGGATACGGTGATGGCACCGTTTGGTCCGGGTATATTGAGCTTGTTGTAGACAAAGCATGTCTTGGCCATGAAGGTGTGGAATATGTCGCGGCCGAATATGACGTGGTACACGCTCTTGAAGGGGACCACCTCAAAGGTCATGCGTTCTTGGCGGTAATTATTGACATCACCAAAAGCGACCTAAAGTGTGATGCACCCAAGGGACCGAGCCTCCCGTCCAGGAACTACGCCATGGAAAATGGTGTTGGTCCGCCTGAGGTTTGACTCCGTCAAGTTCATCTTTTGTAGTGTATCCAGGTACATGATGTTGATGCTGCTTCCACTATCCACCATACATTTGCTGAACTCGTTGTCGTCAATCAGGGGGTTGATGACCATGGTGTATTGGTTCTCCGTAGGGATGAGGTCTGGGTGATCCTTCTTGTCCCAAGTAATTGGAATCTCCGACCAGCTCAGGAACTAGGGAACTGGGGGTAGAGTAGCCATCAGTATCCTCATGGAGGTCTTCTGTTGTCAAACGGTGGGGGTGCCAAGGAAAGTGTGGAAAACTGCAGCCTTATTCTCGAAGGGGTTCTTTCCTTTGTCGTCGCTCTTGGCGGCGTGCCTAGGGTCAATGTCATCGTCCATGTCACTCAAATACTTGGACTCCTCCTTCTTCTTCGTCCCCTTGCCCTTGCCTCGCGGTCTGTTCTTCTGACTTCGCTTGTAGCCGGACTCCGGGTCCTCCTTGAGGTCGTTGACGAACTTGCAATGGCGATTGGTGTGGGTGGCTTTGCCGTTGGCATCGAGGTGTACGAGGCACGCCATATCATGGTACTCCTCATAGGTTTGGGGAACACGGAGCGCAGCCGAGGTAGTTTCACTGCCCCCTACTGCCCACGACCAGCTCCCCGTCCTCGGCCACGCTGTTCGCCATCACCTCGTCCTGCAAAAGCCATAGCGACCATGTCGGGGGTTTGCTTTTCTTCTGGAGGGGTCTTCCGCTTGGTGCTGTTGTTCCTCCGAGCTTGAGATGGAACGGCTGTTGCCGGCAGAGAGCCGCGGGCATCGTCGTTGGCAGTCGCGAACTCACTGGCCAACTGAATCATCTGGTTCAAGTCTAGATGGTGATTGTCCTGCAGGCGCTTCAGCTTATGTCGGAGCAACGTTCCCCTTTCCAACCCGTCGATGAAGGTGGCCATGGTGGTCTGAGTGTGCACTCCTGCGCAGGAATTCTTCATATCAAGCCAGCAAGAGAGGTAGGCGTGAGATGTCTCGTCTTTCTCTTGCACGCACCGCTATAGATCGCCAACAGTGTAGGGACGTTTGTACGTACCCTCAAATTTCTTGGTGAACGCCTCTTGCATGTCCAACCAATTGCAGATGGATCTTTCCGGCAAGTCATCAATCCATTGACGGGTCGTGCCCGCCAACATCAATGGGAGGTACTTGACGGCGACATTGGGGTTACCCCCGGCGATCTCCACCGCGTTGCCGTAATCCTGCAACCATGTAGCTGGCTTGGCGGTGCCGTCATAGGGTTTGATGGTCTTGTCAATCCGGAAACCTTTGGGGTAAGTTGCAGACTGTATCACAGGTCCAAAGCAACATGGTCCCAGGTATGGTCCTTCCCGGGCCTCGTGGATCTTGTCCAAACGTGAACGTGCATCATATGGCTCCGGGCTTCTTTTCTTCTTCTTGCCATCAGGGGATGGGATGCGTGAACGACGCGGGCCTCCTCCGCCATGGTGACTGCTGGGTGGCGATAGAGGCGGAGGTGGCGGTGGGTTATCCTTCTTGCTGTTACCCTCCTGCGACGCCTCACGCTTGTCGCGGTTGCTTGTCGGACGCGGAGGATCATGGCGCGACCTGCTCTTGTGTCCTTGGTTGCATTCTCCATCATGACGGGTCTGCTTCGTGTTTTCACGGATGACGATGTCGCCCTGACTTGGCGGGGGCATATCCGTACGATGGTGAGCCTTGGTATCTTCGCGATGTCGGGGGGGGGGAGGGGACGAGGCAGTGGTGATGGGCGACGAGGTTGGGCCTTGCCTCCATGGTCGGAGGATATGGGGATAGCATCCTTCTTGTTGCATGCATCCCTCCGTCTTCATTCTGACGAACCCGTCTAAGACCCGACATCAAGAGGATATCTGTCCCTTGGCGGCTTATGCTGGCTAGACTGGCAAAACGTTGGGTCAGACTCAAGCCTCTAAGAGGTGGCATTTTCCTGCTGTTTCACTGCCTTGGCCACTAGGTCATAGACCTGGTTCACCGCTTCGGGTGATCTATCCTTCTCCAGAAGGGTCTTGGCGACGGCGAGGTTGAGAAGAGGAGTGAGCATCACCTGCCTGCCTTCACTGTCAATGTATGGCTTGGCCTATGCTGGCTTCGAGGGAGCCCATCCTAGGTTTCGTCGTACACCAGGATCGTTGATGACGCGAGCCTGAGCCT
Organism: Avena atlantica; assembly: GCA_910589765.1. NCBI lineage: Eukaryota > Viridiplantae > Streptophyta > Magnoliopsida > Poales > Poaceae > Avena > Avena atlantica. The sequence continues at coordinate 482,996,158 of OU342739.1, read as the reverse complement.
TCTGCTGCTACAGCAGAGTCTTGTACTAGGCCTCCATTGCTCTAGCTTTCTCTACTAACTTCTCCGCATTGGCCAGATCTCGATCTAGCTTTGCGCTTTGTCCGCGATGGCCTGCGCTTCCTCCAGCAGCTCCTGGCGCTTCTCGTCAAGCTGGACTACATTGCGAATATGAGCCACGGTCATAGGCTCGACGAGGAGATTGTCGTACATCAATCTATTAGCTGGAGTGACTTGGGCAGCAGCAGACGTAGATGCCGGAGGCGGCGGGTTTGCGGTGTTGTTGTTGCTCGGACCGGTGCCGAGTTCCCGCGGCTGCTGCACTGGGTTAGGCGGAGGGGGCATGTCCTTTGAGCGATCATTGTCGGCAGCAACAGGTGGTCCCTTCGCTTTGTCCAGCGCTGTAGGCGGAGCTCGTCCGGGTTGATCTTCATCTATTGTCGTCCCAATGGCGATGAACACCTCTCGGGACGTGACGGTGTTGTTGGCCTGCTCGTCGCACTTGTAATCCTCCTCCATCCCCTGCATGGCAGAGTCTAGCTCCTCCGGGCTGAAGTCTATCTCCTCCGAATCTGCACTGAAGTCGTCATAGAGCGTGTCAATCACGGATTCGGAGGGTGCCGGGGCTTCCTCGATGACGGGCGGTGGAGATTCAACAACAACAACGATGACTGGAGGTGGCGGCACATCTGTGGCGACAATGATCGGAGGCAGCGGTGGCGGTGGCTGAGGCGGAGGTGCTCCGTCAATGAGCGCAAGGGATGTCTGAGCTGCCTCCTCAGCCTCCACGTAGTTGTTGACGGTGTGCACCATGCTTTCAAAGGTGAGGCATCCTGAAGCCTGCTGCCGCCTTAGCGAATGCCGGAGAAGCGTACCTTGGTCCAGTCCTTCCACAAAGTGATACATGGCATCATCATTGGGGTAATGCGCCAGATCGGCCCGTATATGGAGCCACTTGGCAAGGTAATCACGGGGGTTTTCGCCCTATCTCTGAATGCAACGCACCAGATCGAAGATGGTCACCACTCCGACAAACTTGGATCTCTGCTGTCCATACGCACAGACGAAGCGGCGGGCTTGCAGCGATCTTACACCGTTATATCCTGCACAGGGGCGGTTTGGGTGGGCCTTGAATTTTTCCGATATTTGCCAGCAAACTCCGAGGAGAGATCCGACATCGATCCTTATATGAACGTATCCTGCCCATAGGCGGTCCATACGGGTCTTGATGTTCCTCTGACTCCTAGGGAACTAGTGCCCGAGTCGGTTTCGCCGGTGAAGAGGTGGATATCTCCGATGGGGACGATCAAGCACCGCGTAGGGTTCGTCTTCACTGGGATCCAGAACTCGTCGGGAGGGACGATCGGAATGTTTCTGGAGAAGAGAACACGACCGATGGCTACGGTTTCACCGATTCCCGTGAAGATCTTGGTCCCCGCCCGCTGAAGATCCTGAAGCGCCTCTTGCCCCACGGTCGGCGTGTCTTGCACTCCAACTAGAGAGTCTAAGTTATCATGTCCTAAAGGCTCCCATAGGCCCGACTTATATAGTCTCCAGGTCCTAGGGTTACAGGCAAAGTCCTAGCCGGACAGGTTACAAAGTCCTACACTGCTTACAACTAGTCTAGCGTGTCTTGCACTCCAAGGCTCCAGGTACGTCGGTGACTCCTCCGTAGCCTTCCTTTATCCAGCATGGCCTCCCTTCTGGATCCATCTAACTGGGCCGCCCAGCAGGCCATGGGCCATGCTACCAACTGTGGGCCACCCGGGTTATCCGAATAGGAGACATGCTATGGGGATACCCATATAACATATCCCCAAAAAACACCAACTCAAAACTAACAAGACATTGGACCACATCCCTCTGTAACCTTGGAAGAATATCTGGATTGATTACCTTTTGAGATATTGCATTGAGGAATGCACATAGCTTCACAATGGTACTCGAACATTTTCTGGTAGAAGCCCCTAACTGCGTCATAATCACGTGACAGTCATGAGACTTCGGGTTTTGGAATTTTTTTTCTCTTCCATATTTATCATCCCCTTTATATTAGACGAGAAGCCAGACGGGACCTTGATACTATAAAGGACTTCAAAAAAAGATTTCCTTCTCTGCTTTGGTAAGAGCATAGCTGGCAGGACTTAAGTGACGCCCTTTATCTGTCCTTTTTTGTGTATGCATGTTCTTTGGTCTTTCATAAGTTTCTAATCCTCTCATGCTTATGGTGTATCTTTTGTCTTCCCATACATGCCTAGGAAGCCTAGCAAGTTCACGCAAAGATTCTTCATCACGTGCATCACGTTGATTGAAGAGCAGACATGTAGTACTTTCCAATAGGATAGCTCCCAAAATATAGATTTCTTCTTCCACATGGGAGTGTGTCTGGTAGCGACATCATTCGGAACATATTGACCGCCAGGACCCTTTCCAAAGATTACTTCTATGTCCTTGAACATACCAAATATATCATCAGTATGGAGGCCAGAATTCTTCCGGTGATCTTCCCCACCTTTGAAATGCTTGCCTTTATTTCTTACGGGATAATTGGTCGGAAGAAATCAATGATTCCTCAGGTACATAACCTTATTGCATTTATGCAAATATGTACCTTCAGTCTTATCTAAATAGTGCGTGCATGCCTTGTATCCCTTGTTTGTCTGTACTGAAAGTTTACTAAGAGACGTCCAATAATTGATGGTTACGAAAAGCAATGCTCGTAGGTCAAATGGCTCTTGTTTATGCTCATCCCACACACATACACCTGGTTTACCCCACATATATAAGAATTCTTCAACTAATGGCCTTAGGTACACATCAATGTCATTGCCGGGTTGCTTCGGGCCTTGGAAGAGCACTAGCGTCATAATAAACTTTGACATGGTTATACCCTACGGGTACGTGATCTCAGCATACCTGGTCCAGCCCAAGGAAGGCCCACGGCAGATGTACGTTGGCCCATGAAGATTTTCGGGTGGCCAAGGCCCATGACGCCTTCGGATCCTTGGAGAGCAAGACTAGCGTAGATAAGAAATTCAAAGGGGTAAAACCCTAGAACTTGTAACCGACTAGGTCTATGCCCGGGACCTGCCTGAGTCTATATAAAGGCTAGGAAGGCACGACCTAGATCTCTCTCTCATACTTTCGCATACACGCCTCCACGCCAGATTGCATCTGCGCACCCCTGTAACCTTCGGTTCCGCCGTAATCAAGAGCAGACAAGCAGGAGTAGGGTTTTCCCTCCGGGGGCCTGAACCTGGGTAAACCTTGTGTCCCCGTGTTGCTTGTTTGCTAACCGTTCCACGATCTCCAGCATCCCCATCTTCTCCAAAACCCAAGTCCATAACAATGGGCATTGATGATATCAAACCTCGTCAATTGGCGCTGTCTATGGGAACTCGGGACGCTGATTGTGCGGTCGTGACGGTCCCAACCCGATCGATCTACAACTCTGCGGCGACGGAGAGTCACCTCCTCTTCGGCACTTTCGACTTCACCGCCCACTCACCGGCCACCATGAAGGACTTCGAGCCCGTAGGCGACGGACTCGATATCTTGTTCGGGAGCTTCTGCTTCCAGGTGGGGCAAACTGGCACTCTCCGCCTCCCTGAGCGGGTGCCCCTACCATCAATCAGGCCCGCTTCATGGACCCCACACCCCGTGCTACGCACAACATCATCAGCAGATGATTCCTACGACAGCAGCAGCAGCTGCAACTCCGATCTGTGCGATCCGCCGTCGGATGAAGGGACCTACGGTTCCGGATCTGAAAGTTGCGGTAGCAGCAGGCCAATCTACGAGCGCTACCAATGCGCCGTAGTCATACAGGCTGACGGGGATCAGCAAACACCCAACCCGCCGCCCAACCCACCACCTAATCCGCCAGAACGAAACGGCGGGAATAGAAGAAGCCAGTCTCCCCCACTCGAAGGGGAAAACAACGACCACGTCATCCGCCTTAGCAAAGAAGGATGGGCCCAGGCCCGCAACGTCGTGGCGGGCAACATAGTCCTGCCTGCAGACTCCTCTCGGTATCTGTTGATGGCCTACCATCTGCTCCTGATCGAGGAGCACAAGAAGCAGGTCAAGATGCAGGAGGTTCTTGACAAACGCAAGCAAGCAGCCTCAGAGTCCAGCGCGCGATGAGCCGCGCTCTCCGCCATGGGAATCGGCTCCAGCTCGAACGGCAACCAAGGCAACAAGCACCGCTCTCGGATGGAGAACATGGATCCCCAAGAGCACCGTGAGGTGACCCTAACCCTCCACACATCCTTCATGGAGATGGACGCCGAGGGCAACGTCATCCCGAAAACGCCACAGGCTGCGATCATGGCAGCCACTGCGTACCTCGCGGCCCACCCACCACCGGAGGGGGACCCGAATAGGGCCATGCACAAGTCCGCACTTACCGGACTCGGACTCGTCGGAGCCGCGATCCACCAGGAATCTCCCACGGAGCCGAAGAAGAAAGCTCCGGTCAGGTTCGACCGCAGCCCCACCCCTTCATCCGAAGAAGAGGAACATGACCTTCCTCGAAGGAAGAAGAGTTCGCGCCACCGCAACCACGACTACGACGCCAGAGACGCGCTCACACAGCCAAGGAGGAAGGTTGTAGATACATGGAGTCACATGCCAGGTGTTGTGGCTGCAGCTCTGCTCCCCAAAAGAATTTATGTCATTCGTACTTAGACCAAACCATAAATTGTTTGCGTCACCTGTAAAGTCTGGAAACTCTCTCTCGATTTTTCTCCATTGCGACCCATCAACGGGGTGTCTCAACTTCCCGTCTTTCTTACGGTCTTCTTTGTGCCATCTCAACAACCTGGCATGCTCTTTGTTTTTAAACAGATGTTTCAACCGTGGTATTATAGGAGCATACCACATAACCTTAGCAGGAACACTCTTCTGGGGGGCTCACCCTCAACATCACCAGGGTCATCTCATCTGATCTTATACCGCAATGCAGTGCATACCGAGCATTTATCTAAATTCTTGTACTCCTCACCGCGGTAGAGGATACAGTCATTAATGCATGTGTGTATCTTCTGCACATTTAATCCTAGAGGACAAAGACTATTCTTTGCTTCGTACGTGCTCTTGGAAAATTCGTTATCCTTTGGAAGCTTCAGCTTCATTATTTTCAGCAACTTTTCAAATCTGGAGTTAGCTAGACCACACTCTGCCTTCCATCGCAGCAATTCCAGTATGGTACTGAACTTTGTGCTACCATCTTTGTAATTTGGGTACAACAATTTTTTGTGATCTTCTAACATGCCCTCCAACTTCAACTTCTCCTTTCCGTTTCACTGTCTTGCTTTGCATCAGAAATGACCCAACCAAGATCATCAGCGGGCTCATCTGATGCCCGTTCTTCACCTCCTTCCTCTTCATTGTCATTTATTGCAGTATCACCGTATTTAGGGAACATATGATAGTTGTTATCATCATCCTCTTCTTCTTCATTGCCTTCCATCATAACCCCTCTTTCTTCATGCTTGATCCAACAATTATAGTTGGGCATAAAACCTTTTTGAACCGTGGCCGCGAATGATTTTCGAGGAAGAGTACCCCTTGTCGTTCCGACATTGAACACACGGACAACACATAAAACCATTATCTTTATTTGCCTTAGCCACATCGATAAATTTATCCACGCCCTTAATGTACCCGGATTCACGTCGATCACCGTACATCCATTCCCGCCTGTTCATCTGCATCATATAATTAAGTTTATCAAAAATCATTATAGAACATCATAAATAATGAAATGACCACTTTACATCGACACATGCATTGTATCAGTGACAGATGAAAGGTAAAGTCTGCTAACCTCGATCGAGGAGGAAAGAAAGAGGAGAAAGTTCAAGTGTGGCTCGGGCACCTCAAATCATTTTTGTTTTGTGTGAAATCAAGAGGCATTATTCACTCAAGCATTTCATCGAACACCTTGCGTGCATAGAAAAAAAATAGCACACACATCTCACACCTTCCACCAAGAAAAAACAAAAGAGAAAGAGAGAGGGCTCGATGCGTATTTATAGGGACTGACTAAAGGTGTGCGGCAGGACATGTGGCCTGACACGTATCTTTATTCTCGGTTTATGTTACAAACGGAACGAATACCCCCTTATGAACCGAGACCAATGACCCCGGCTCCCGAGCAACGCGTTGGCCGCTCGAATCGGGACGAATGCGAGTATTAGTCCTGGTTTGTTGTACGACAAGGACTAATGCTCTAGATGCAAGCGAGTGAAAGACATGTTTTCTATTAGTGCAAGTTATAGAAGAGTGAATGCCTTTTCTAGAGAGCTGAAACCAATAAGTTTCTCAATTCGTCTCTTGTTAGTCCAAACGAAGTCGTGGCCGTTTGCTGGTCCACGAGGTAAGTCAAGTCAAAGATCTGAAACTCAATTTAACAACCATATCCAATCGATGCGCGCGGGTCACATCGACTACTAGTTACAATCTAAAATTAAGCTTCCATGCATAATCTTTGTTTTCTAGAACCTTGAGAGAAACCCGGCTAGCGTTGACCAGTCACGGGCATCGGCCATGGACAGGTGGACTAATTAATGGCCTCATCTCTCCCTCAAAAATCAAAAAGGAAAATAAAATAAAATGGGTACATCTTATCTTGGTAATCATGGCCTCATGCTCTCCTGGTCATAGAGTCATGGGAACCATGAGAATATAAACTTAGCTATCTACCGACCGAACACATGGGCATATATTTATGCAGGAGGCCATGCATGCATCTAATTGACTCCGTGTCTCCATGTAGGTAATTTTGACTGGATGACGCAGGACTACAATAACCGTAGGAGCTTCTAATTAGTGGGAGTCGAATTTCAGCTTATAAAAAACCATCGTTGGAGATAGTTTGGCCAAGTAAATTGAGGGGGTATTTTCTGCACCTAGTATTTGAGAGAAGCATGTGCAGTTGAACAAAATGAAAAATGTGCTTAGCTACGTACTTGGCTTTTATATAAGGTTCATTTCTTTTGGTTTTGATCTGACTATGTTCACCACATAAATCACGGGGAGAACTCTTCAGATCATCCAAAGTATCAAAACTGTCACAGTATCGCTAGAATCTTAGTGGCCAAGTTTTTTAGTAATAGCGAACTTGACCACAGTTGAGTGCTTTGCTTGTGTTTGGTCCGATTTTGACTGAGATATGCATATTCTGGCGCCTACTGACATCACCCAAATATTAGAAATATCGGTGAAAATGAAAGGCCTACTAATAAGAACCGTCGATGTGGACGCAGGTTAACAAAAATCCACGGCCAATTCAACACCTACAACTTCGATCCACACCTGTCACAGTCTAATTAGTGTACCGGCCCTGAATTTTTCACAGATCGGATGACTTGACACTCCGCCTACGAACGGTAGGCAAGAAGATCTGAGCACCCAAGAAGATGCCGCCGGCGCTGTCAATTCCGCACGAGCGCTTGACCGCCTGGTCCGCCCCCACTATTTGACCGCTCCTACGAACTGGCTCGTATATTTGACCAGTCCGGTCACTTCCCGATCCACCACAAGTCCTTCTCCCTTTTCGCTGACGGGGTAGGGCCAGAGCTCATGGGACCCCGCATGTCATGAGGGTATTGTCTCTGTGGAATCCGTAGCTAGCGTCCAGATGAACCACCGAACCTATATAAACTCGTGGTTCCTGCAGCCAAGTCACACATCGACTAACTGTTCGACCATCGTCATACACCACAGGTAAAACGAAGAAGAGTCGCCGCCGTTGCGTACCTGCAGCAGCTTAGCTAGAGGAGCGTCATCACACACGTATGGCGGCGACCATGGACCTCCAGGACGCGAGGCAGCAGAACAACGACGGCGGCGGCGGCGTGAAGGTCAAGTTCATCGAGACGCAGTTCGTCAGCTCCGACGCGGCCAGCTTCAAGTCCGTCGTGCAGCGGCTCACCGGCAAGTCCTCCAAGATGCCGCCGCCGCCCTCGGTGCACAGGCCTCGCCCGAGGCCTTGCGGCAGGGCCGGCGAACAAGGGCGCCCTAGCGTCTCCGGCGGCGAGCAGTGGACGACGACGGTGGCGGCGCCGTTGTCGAAGCAAGCGGCGGCTACCTTCCAGCCGCAGCGCGTGGAGGAGCTGAGCGAGCTCTGCGACTTCGCCGATCTATTCTACGCCACCGCGGGCGCACGGCGTGACGGCGGCAGCATCACTAATGGCTTCCCTTACTGATGCCTGATGGTACCAACAGAATTGGTTTCCTGCTCTCTTTTGGAGGGAATTTGAGGATCAGCACGTATATATGTTTGAGGGTTGCCTTGCCGTCGCAGTGCTGGCCCATAGGCTTGCTACGTAATTCTCCACGGGTTCTTCAGTTGATCACCGAGAGTACCGGATGTGCAAGTATGGAGTAGTGATAAGACTCAGATAGAACTCGGAGAAAATTACGAAAATGTATGGATTGTGTTTCAGAAAGAAAAAAAAATGATAGTAGAAACCAATATGTATGCAGTTTCCATTGACAAGCTGTTGTATTTATATGGGCCCTGGCAGCCCATGTAATTAAAAAATCTTGAAATCCAAAAGCCCATCTATTATGGCACCTTAGGAGTTGTAAGACACAAATTTCAATACTCCCACCGTTATATCATCTAAATGCTTAATTGGCAATACATGTAGTACTATGTTAGTACCCAAGCACTAGTAGAAAACGGACCTTTGGTTCAGAGCATTAGTCCCGGTTCTAGTATAAACCGAGACTAATGTCCTGGTCCCAATGGCTAGAAACGGCCGCAGGGCCCAGAAGACATTAGCCCCGGTTCGTATGAAAACTTTAGTCCCGGTTCGTTTAACAAACTGGGCTAAAGGGTCTGGCGCTGGAAAAGAGCATATGCGTGGACCTTTAGCCCCGGTTTGTTTCTCAAACCGGGACTAAAGTCCCCGACTATATCTTCTTCCCCTTCCCAGTCCGAGCAATTTCAAGCTCACACAAGCATCTCTCTCAAATTGCTCCCCTCAAGCTCAAGTTTTTCCCAATTTTTCTCAAGATTTATGAAGATTTTTTGGCTCCACATCTATCAAGGGTCCTAAAAGGTTAGCAACTTCATCATTCCATCTCTCATTGCTTGTTTTAGCTCATTTCATGCTCTAGAAATGGATAGATTTGTGTGGATTCTATCTCTATATATCTGGTTAATTTGGCACATATAGTTCTTAAAATTCATTTGATTCATCGAAGCACATAGATACATGAGTTCATCCTATCTACATATCTTGGTTTGACACGTTGTCTTGAAATCCAGACGGTTCACAGTGCATATCATGTCACCGTCGAGCAACAAAATATTCTTCTTTCTTCTACCTGTCGTCACAAAATCCATTGGAACAAAAATAAGTACCAAAACTATGAAGGCACACATATATATAGTGGTGCCCTAGCATTTTAGTTAATCATCGGCCAGTTAAGCATGAAAGAACAAAAACATGAACACGTCAAGGAGCTATCAAATTAAATTAGGGAGTGCCTCTATGGCGAGCTCCTCGAAGATGTCTGAGGACTAGGCATCCTAAGACATCTTAAAGAAGCTCTGCCATAGTGGTGTCCCTGCTCTCGCACACCATCTTTCAGTTCATATATTTTCTAGCTAAATCAGTATGCTGGTGGAGATAACTAATTTCACATATTAGGGAGTGCATCTACGGCGAGCTCCTCGAAGATGTCTGAGGATGATGTCCTAAGACATCTTCGAGAAGCTCCGCCGTAGTGGTGTGTCTGACAAGGGATTTGAAAAGTTGTTGAAGATAATGAAGAAGCTGCTTCCAAAGGATAACGAACTGCCCGCCAGTACTTACGAAGCAAAGAAGGTTGTCTGCCCTCTAGGATTAGAGGTACAGAAGATGCATGCATGCATTAATGACTGCATCCTCTACCGCGGTGAGCAGTACGAGAATTTGGATGCATGCCCGGTATGCACTGCATTGCGGTATAAGATCCGACGAGATGACCCTGGTGATGTTGAGGGGGAGCGCCCGAGGAAGAGGGTTCCCACCAAGGTGATGTGGTATGCTCCTATAATACCACGGCTGAAACGTTTGTTTAGAAACGAAGAGCATGCCAAATTGTTGCGATGGCACAAAGAAGACCGTAAGAAAGACGAGATGTTGAGACACCCCGCTGATGGGTCGCAGTGGAGAAAAATTGAGAGAAAGTACTCGGACTTTGCAGGTGACGCGAGAAACTTATCATTTGGTCTAAGTACGGATGGCATGAATCCTTTTGGAGAGCAGAGCTGCAGTCATAGCACATGGCCTATGACTTTGTGTATCTATAACTTTCCTCCTTGGTTGTGCATGAAGCAGAAGTTCATTATGATGCCAGTGCTTATCCAAGGCCTGAAACAATCCGGCAACGACATTGATGTGTACCTAAGGCCATTAGTTGAAGAACTTTTACAGCTGTGGCACGGACAAGGTGTACGTGTGTGAGATGAGCACATACGTGAGGAATTTAACCTACAAGCATTGTTGTTCGTAACCATTAATGATTGGCCTGCTCTTAGTAACATTTTAGGACAGATAAACAAGGGATACAATTCATGCACACACTGTTTAGATGACACTAAAAGTATTTATTTGGATAAGTGCAAGAAGAATGTGTACCTAGGAAATCGTCGTTTTCTTCCACCCACGCATTCCCTAAGAAGGAAAGGCAAGCATTTTAATGGTGAAGTATATCATCGGAGTAAGCATGTCCGGCGTACTGGTGATGCTATATTTTATATGGTGAAGGATTTAAAAGTAATCTTTGGAAAGGGTCCTGGCGGATAGTCCATTCCGAAGGACACTGGCGGACACGCACCCATGTGAAAGAAGAAATCTATATTTTGGGAGCTACCCTATTGGAAAGTCTTAGAGGTTCGATCTGCAATCGACGTGATGCACCTGACGAAGAATGTTTGCGTGATACTGCTAGGCTTCTTGGGAGTGTATGGAAAGAATAAAGATACACCAGAAGCACGGCAGGACCAACAACATATGAAAGACCGAGAAGGCAGGCATCCAGAGTTGTTTCAAGGTACTACCAGCTACGCTCTTACCAAGGAAGAGAAGGAAATCTTTTTTGAATGCTGGAGTAGTATCAAGGTCCCTTCTGGCTTCTCGTCCAATATAAAGGGAATAATAAATATGGCAGAGAAAAAATTCTAGAACCTGAAGTCTCATGACTGCCACGTGCTTATGACGCAGTTGCTTCCGGTTGCTTTGAGGGGGCTTCTGCCGAAAAATGTTAGAGTACCCATTGTGAAGCTATGTTCGTTCCTCAATGCAATTTCTCAGAAGGTAACCGATCCAGAAAGTCTACCAGGGTTATAGAAAGATGTGGTCCAGTGTCTTGTTAGCTTTGAGTTGGTGTTCCCACCATCCTTCTTCAACATAATGACGCACCTTCTAGTTCACCTAGTCGAAGAGATTACCATTCTCGGTCCTGTATTTCTACACAATATGTTACCCTTTGAGAGATTCATGGGAGTCTTAAATAAATATGTCCATAACCGTGCGAGGCTAGAAGGAAGCATCTCCAAGGGCTATGGAACAGAGGAGGTCATTGAGTTTTGTGTTGACTTTATTCCTGACCTTAAGCCGACCGGTGTACCTGAATCACGACATGAGTGGAGACTTAGTGGAAAAGGTACGCTAGGAAAGAAAGCAAAGATATGTATGGACGGACATTCTTTCACTAAAGCACACTATACAATTCTGCAAAGTTCCACCTTGGTGGCTCCGTATATCGAGGTACACAAGAATATTGTACGCTCTAACTACCCGGGGCAGTCTGACAGGTTGATTAGAGATGAACACATGAAGACTTTCGGCGGTTGGTTGTAGACACATCTCATGAATGACACCACTGTTGAAGATCAGTTGTACTTGTTGGCCAGGTCTCCATCTTCAACTATATTGACTTTCCAAGGGTACAAGATCAATGGGAATATATTTTACACGCACGCCCAAGATAAAAAGAGCACCAACCAAAACTGTGGTGTCCTATTTGATGTAACGGACGATAATGGGAAAAAGGACACATATTATGGTTACATAGAGGACATATGGGAACTTGACTATGGTCCTAATTTCAAGGTCCCATTGTTTCGATGCAAATGGGTCAAGATGACAGGAGGTGGGGTAACGGTAGACCAGCTGTACGGAATGACAACAGTGGATCTCAATAATCTTGCATACGGCGACGAACCATTCGTCCTTGCCAATGATGTGGCTCAAGTTTTCTATGTGAAGGACATGTCTACTAGACCGAGAAAAAGGAAAGATAAGCAAAAGAATATAATATCATACGATGAGCCAAAGCGCCACATAGTTCTTTCAGGAAAAAAACATGGTGGGAGTTGAGGACAAGACAGACATGTCAGAAGATTATGACAAATTTCATGAAATTCCGCCATTCAAAGTGAAAACTGACCCAAGCATACCGCTAAATAAGGAAGATGATCCATGTTTACAGACAAGAAGAGAACCAAAACACTAGATGTGGATGTTGGTGATGTAATGTATTAAAAAAATTGTGAATTAATCCTATTTTTAATCGTCATCGTCATTTATTAATACTAAAAACCGGGACAAACAGGAATTACTGAGATTGTTGTAGGTAGGTACCAAAACACTAGACTAGGTAACACTTAGACATTATTAATATTAAAAACCGGGACATTAAACCGAGACTAGCTAACTCTGAGGACTAAAGCCACCCCCTTTAGTCATAATCATCGTCTTCAGGGTCTTCTTCGTCATCGTCATCATCATCGTCATCGTCACCTGCCACTCCAGAGATCCTCAGCCCAGCCATGGCATATACCGGGAGCACCTGCCACTCCGGCCTCGGATTCACGGCGGGCGGGGGAGGAGTCTCCTGGAAGACGATGCCGCTACCGCTGGGCGGGGGAGGGGCCTTCTTGTGGCTCTATGGCGGGTGGACTTGTGGGCACCGCAGGCGAGGATGGTGTCCCCTGGCGATGTAGCGCATCACGCCGATGATAGTAAGGTTCGCCCACCACAGACGCCGGCCGGCTTCATTGTGATTCACAGGGGGCAGGCCATCACCCTCGTACCTGGCGATCTCCCTTTCCCGTCGGTTAGCGAAGAAGGCATTCCAGGTGTCGTAGTTGTCGGGATCCCACTAGGGATCCATCCGCTGCTCCGGCGTGAGCTCATGGTAGAAGTGGTTCGTGATGGCTGCCTGTCGGGCGGAGCCTTGAGGCACAGGAGGGACATGAACCCCTCCAGCGCTCAGCATCCAGCCGGCGGGCGGCGGTAGCCCGGCGGGCAAGGGTAGTTGGAGGCGAACAGCGCCTCGGTCTCCTCAAGGGTCAGAATGGCCCAGTAGGCACTGTCCATTGTTGTGAGAGAGGAAGGTGTGGATGTATGGATAGCCATGGCGTGGTCGGCCTATATATAGATGGAAAGGGCGATAAAACATGGCGGGAAATGGCAGGAAATATATTTAGTCCCGGTTAATGGCTACAACCGGGACTAAAAGCACCGTTCAGAGGGAAAGGGCGGGAAAACATGGCGGGAAGCGGTGGGATATGGCGGGAAATATCTTTATTCCCGGTTAGTGCCTACGACCGGGACTAAAAGCACCATTCAGAGGGAAAGGGCGAAAAAACATGGCGAGAAGCGGTGGGATATGGCGAGAAATATCTTTAGTCCCGGTTAGTGGCTACAACCGGGACTAAAAGCACCGTTCAGAGGGAAAGGGCGGGAAAACATGACGGGAAGCGGTTTGGATATGGTGGGAAAACGGGCATGTTTGTGTGTTGAATCCTTCGCGTGTGTGATATTATCTGACATAGTTGCAAGGAAAACTATCAAACTTGGTATACTGATTATGTCTCGAAAAAACCTTCACAAAATGACCTATCATGTTCGAGGTTTCATGGCTTTCGGTCCAAGAGACGGATGTTATGTGTTGAATCGCGGCATAGTTTATGATACGGTTCCCATATTGTGCATGCATGTGTATATTGGGATGGAGAACAAGGTTGCATGAGGAAGTTTTCCTTTTCGTCGCTCGGAAAAGCCATTTTCCATTTCCGAGCGCAAAAATACGGGTCGTTTTGTGAAGCAGCCACCAAAATGCAGTTACAGAATGCTACCATTCCATTTTTCTAAAATACTAGACCACCTTACATGAACTATATCCCAACCGGGGGATCTCAAACCTTTATGTCCTTCCCGGGTGAAAAAGAAAAATGTCAGCCGAAGCGGTAGGGAGTGGGTCCGGTTTGAACTACAGGTACATGATCTAACGCCCATGATTTTTTGAAAAAATCATTTTTAGACTCACAATATGTTGTTTATTCAGAGATCCAATGCAAGTTCTAACATTCTCATCCTCTATCTTCACGCACGTCATTTTTACCTAAGTTCGAAACGACAAAAAATTCAAAACAGGCATAAAAAATTCAAAAAAGGTCCGAACAATGTAAATCCTTCGCGTGGTGTGATATTATGTGACATAGTTGCAAGGAAAAATATAAAACTTGCTATACCGATTATGTCTCGAAAAAATCTTCACAAAATGACCTATCATGTTCGAGGTTTCATGGCTTTCGGTCCAAGAGACGGATGTTATGTGTTGAATCGCGGCATAGTTTATGATACGGTTCCCATATTGTGCATGCATGTGTATATTGGGATGGAGAACAAGGTTGTAGGAGGAAGTTTTCCTTTACGTCGCTCGGAAAATCCATTTTCCATTTTCCGAGCGCAAAAAGACGGGTAGTTTTGTGAAGCAGCCACCAAAATGCAGTGACAGAATGCTACATCCCATTTTTCTAAAATACTAGACCACCTTACATGAACAATATCCCAACTGGGGGATCTCAAACCTTTCTGCCCTTTCCGGGTGAAAAAGACAAATGTTTGCCGAAGCGGTAGGAAGTGGGTCTGGTTTGAGCTACAGGTACATGATCTAACGCCCGTGATTTTTAAAAAAAATCATTTTTAGACTCACAATATGTTGTTTATTTAGAGATCCAATGCGATTTCTAACATTCCCATCCCCTATCTTCACGCACGTCGTTTTGACCTAAGTTCGAAACGGCAAAAAATTCAAAACAGGCATAAAAAATTCAAAAAAGGTCCGAACAATGTAAAACCTTCTCGTGGTGTGATATTATGTGACATAGTTTCAAGGAAAATATCAAACTTGGTATACTGATTATGTCTCGAAAAAACCTTCACAAAATGACCTATCATGTTCGAGGTTTCATGGCTTTCGGTCCAAGAGACGGATGTTATGTGTTGAATCGGCATAGTTTGCGATGCGGTTCCCATATTGTGCATGCATGTGTATATTGGGATGGAGAACAATGTTGCACGAGGAAGTTTTCCTTTACGTCGCTCGGAAAAGACATTTTCCATTTTCCGAGCGCAAAAAGACGGGTCGTTTTGTGAAGCAGCCACCAAATGCAGTTACAGAATGCTACATCCCATTTTTCTAAAATAGTAGACCACCTTACATGAACAATATCCCAACAGGAGGATCTCATACCTTTTTGTCCTTCCCTTGTGAAAAAGACAAATGTCTGCCGAAGCGATAGGAAGTGGGTCTGGTTTGAGCTACAGGTACATGATCTAACTCCCGTGATTTTTTAAAAAAATAATTTTTAAATTCATAATATGTTGTTTCTTCAGAGATCCAATGCAATTTCTAACATCCTCGTCCCCTATCTTCACGCACGTCGTTTTGACCTAATTTCGAAACGTCAAAAAATTCAAAACGGGCATAAAAATTCAAAAAAGGTCCGAACAATGTCAATCCTTCGCGTGGTGTGATATTATGTGACATAGTTGCAAGGAAAAATATAAAACTTGGTATACTGATTATGTCTCGAAAAAACCTATCATGTTCGAGATTTCATGGCTTTCGGTCCAAGAGACGGATGTTATGTGTTGAATCACGGCATAGTTTGTGATACGGTGCCCATATTGTGCATGCATGTGTATATTGGGATGGAGAACAATGTTGCAGGAGGAAAATTTCCTTTTTGTCGCTCGGAAAAGCCATTTTCCATTTTCTGAGCGAAAAAAACGGGTCGTTTTGTAAAGCAGCCACCAAAATGCAGTTATAGAATGCTACCATCCCATTTTTCTAAAATACTAGACCACCTTACATGAACAATATCCCAACCGGGGTATCTCAAACCTTTCTGTCCTTCCCGTGTGAAAAAGATAAATATCTGCCGAAGCGGTAGGAAGTGATCGGGTTTGAACTACAGGTACATGATCTCACGCTCGTGATTTTAAAAAAAAAATCATTTTTAGACTCATAATATGTTGTTTCTTCAGAGATCCAATGCAAGTTCTAACATTCTCATCCCCTATCTTTACGTACGCCGTTTTAACCTAAGTTCGAAATGGCAAAAAATTCAAAACGGGCATAAAAAATCAAAAAGGTTCGAACAATGTAAATCCTTTCCGTGGTGTGATATTATGTGACATAGTTGCAAGGAAAAATGTCAAACTTAGTATACTGATTATGTCTCGAAAAAACCTTCACAAAATGACCTATCATGTTAGAGGTTTCATGGCTTTCGGTCTAAGAGACGGATGTTATGTGTTAAATCGCGGCATAGTTTATGATACGGTGCCCATATTGTGCATGCATGTGTATATTGGGATGGAGAACAATGTTGCAGGAGAAAGTTTTCCTTCTCATCGCTTGGAAAAGCCATTTTCCATTTTCCGAGCACAAAAAGACGGGTCGTTTTGTGAAGCGCCACCAAAATGCAGTTACAGAAAATTACCATCCCATTTTTCTAAAATACTAGACCACCTTACATGAACTATATCCCAACCGGGGGATCTCAAACCTTTCTATCCTTCCCGGGTAAAAAAGACAAATGTCTGCCGAAGCGGTAGGAAGTGGGTCAGGTTTGAACTACATGTACATGATCTAACGCCCGTGATTTTTTGAAAAAAATCATTTTTAGACTCACAATATGTTGTTCTTCAGAGATCCAATGCAAGTTCTAACATTCTCATCCCCTATCTTCACGCACGCCGTTTTGACCTAAGTTCGAAACGACAAAAAATTCAAAACGAGCATAAAAAAGTCAGAAAAGGTCCGAACAATATAAATCCTTCGCATGGTGTGATATTATGTGACATAGTTGCATGGAAAAATATCAAAATTGGTATACTGATTATGTCTAGAAAAAACCTTTACAAAATAACCTATCATGTTCGAGGATTCATTGCTTTCGATCCAAGAGACGGATGTTATGTGTTGAATCGTGGCATAGTTTGTGATACAGTGCCCATATTGTGCATGCATGTGTCTAATGGGATGGAGAACAATGTTGCAGGAAGAAATTTTCCTTTACGTCGCTCGGAAAATCCATTTTCCATTTTCCGAGCGCAAAAAGACGGGTCGTTTTGTGAAGCAGCCACCAAAATGCAGTTACAGAATGCTACATCCCATTTTTCTAAAATACTAGACCACCTTACATGAACAATATCCCAACTGGGGGATCTCAAACCTTTTTGTCCTTTCCGGGTGAAAAAGCAAATGTCTGCCGAAGCGGTAGGAAGTGGGTCTGGTTTGAGCTACAGGTACATGATCTAACGCCCGTGATTTTTTGAAAAAAATCATTTTTAGACTCACAATATGTTGTTTATTCAGAGATCCAATGCAAGTTCTAAAATTCTCATCCCCTATCTTCACGCACGTCATTTTGACCTAAGTTCGAAATGGCAAAAAATTCAAAACGGGCATAAAAAAGTCAGAAAAGGTCCGAACAATGTAAATCCTTCGCATTGTGTGATATTATGTGACATAGTTGCAAGGAAAAATATCAAACTTGGTATACTGATTATGTCTAGAAAAAACCTTTACAAAATAACCTATCATGTTCGAGGATTCATGGCTTTCGGTCCAAGAGACGGATGTTATGTGTTGAATCGTGGCATAGTTTGTGATACGGTGTCCATATTGTGCATGCATGTGTCTAATGGGATGGAGAACAATATTGCAGGAAGAAATTTTCCTTTACGTCGCTCGGAAAATCCATTTTCCGAGCGAAAAAGACGGGTCGTTTTGTGAAGCAGCCACCAAAATGCAGTTTCAGAATGCTACATCCCATTTTTCTAAAATAGTAGACCACCTTACATGAACAATATCCCAACTGGGGGATCTCAAACCTTTCTGTCCTTTCCGGGTGAAAAAGACAAATGTCTGCCGAAGCGGTAGGAAGTGGGTATGGTTTGAGCTACAAGTACATGATCTAACGCCCGTGATTTCTTGAAAAAAATCATTTTTAGACTCACAATATGTTGTTTATTCAGAGATCCAATGCAAGTTCTAACATTCTCATCCCCTATCTTCACGCACGTCATTTTGACCTAAGTTCGAAATGGCAAAAAATTCAAAACGGGCATAAAAAATTCAAAAAAGTCCGAACAATGTAAATCCTTCGCGTGGTGTGATATTATGTGACATAGTTTCAAGGCAAAATATCAAACTTGGTATACTGATTATGTCTCGAAAAAACCTTCACAAAATGACCTATCATGTTCGAGGTTTCATGGCTTTCGGTCCAAGAGACGGATGTTATGTGTTGAATCGCGGCATAGTTTGTGATGCGGTTCCCATATTGTGCATGCATGTGTATATTGGGATGGAGAACAATGTTGCCGGAGGAAGTTTTCCTTTACGTCGCTCGGAAAAGACATTTTCCATTTTCCGAGCGCAAAAAGACGGGTCGTTTTGTGAAGCAGGCACCAAATGCAGTTACAGAATGCTACATCCCATTTTTCTAAAATAGTAGACCACCTTACATGAACAATATCCCAACCGGAGGATCTCATACCTTTCTGTCCTTCCTTTGTGAAAAAGACAAATGTCTGCCGAAGCGGTAGGAAGTGGGTCTGGTTTGAGCTACAGGTACATGATCTAACGCCCGTGATTTTTTTTTAAAAATCATTTTTAGATCCATAATATGTTGTTTCTTCAGAGATCCAATGCAATTTCTAACATTCTCGTCCCCTATCTTCACGCACGTCGTTTTGACCTAAGTTCAAAATGGCAGAAAATTCAAAACGGGCATAAAAATTTAAAAAATGTCCGAACAATGTAAATCCTTCGCGTGGTGTGATATTATGTGACATAGTTGCAAGGAAAAATATCAAACTTGGTATACTAATTATGTCTCGAAAAAACCTTCACAAAATGACCTATCATGTTCGAGGTTTCATGGCTTTCGGTCCAAGAGACGGATGCTATGTGTTGAATCGTGGCATAGTTTGTGATACGGTGCCCATATTGTGCATGCATGTGTATATTGGGATGGAGAACAATGTTGCAGGAGGAAATTTTCCTTTTTGTCGCTCGGAAAAGCCATTTTCCATTTTCTGAGCGAAAAAGACGGGTCGTTTTTTGAAGCAGCCACCAAAATGCAGTTATAGAATGATACCATCCCATTTTTTTAAAATACTAGACCACCTTACATGAACAATATCCCAACCGGGGGATCTCAAACCTTTCTGTCCTTCCCGTGTGAAAAAGACAAATATCTGCCAAAGCGGTAGGAAGTGGATCATGTTTGAACTACAGGTACATGATCTCACGCCCGTGATTTTTGGAAAAAATCATTTTTAGACTCACAATATGTTGTTTCTTCAGAGATCCAATGCAAGTTCTAACATTCTCATCCCCTATCTTTACGTACGCCGTTTTAACCTAAGTTCGAAACGACAAAAAATTCAAAACGGGCATAAAAAAATCAAAAAAGGTTCGAACAATGTAAATCCTTTGCGTGGTATGATATTATGTGACATAGTTGCAAGGAAAAATGTCAAACTTAGTATACTGATTATGTCTCGAAAAAACCTTCACAAAATGACATATCATGTTAGAGGTTTCATGGCTTTCGGTCTAAGAGACGGATGTTATGTGTTAAATCGCGGCATAGTTTATGATACGGTGCCCATATTGTGCATGCATGTGTATATTGGGATGAAGAACAATGTTGCAGGAGAAAGTTTTCCTTCTGATCGCTTGGAAAAGCTATTTTCCATTTTCATAGCACAAAAAGACGGGTCGTTTTGTGAAGCGCCATCAAAATGCAGTTATAGAAAGTTACCATCCCATTTTTCTAAAATACTAGACCACCTTACATGAACTATATCCCAACCGGGGGATCTCAAACCTTTCTATCCTTCCCGGGTAAAAAAGACAAATGTCTGCCGAAGCGGTAAGAAGTGGGTCAGGTTTGAACTACATGTACATGATCTAACGCCCGTGATTTTTTGAAAAAATCATTTTTAGACTCACAATATGTTGTTCTTCAGAGATCCAATGCAAGTTCTAACATTCTCATCCCCTATCTTCACGCACGCCGTTTTGACCTAAGTTCGAAACGACAAAAAATTCAAAACGGGCATAAAAAGTCAGAAAAGGTCCGAACAATATAAATCCTTCGTATGGTGTGATATTATGTGACATAGTTGCATGGAAAAATATCAAAATTGGTATACTGATTATGTCTAGAAAAAACCTTTACAAAATAACCTATCATGTTCGAGGATTCATTGCTTTCGATCCAAGAGACGGATGTTATGTGTTGAATCGTGGCATAGTTTGTGATACAGTGCCCATATTGTGCATGCATGTGTCTAATGGGATGGAGAACAATGTTGCAGGAAGAAATTTTCCTTTACGTCGCTCGGAAAATCCATTTTCCATTTTCCGAGCGCAAAAAGACGGGTCGTTTTGTGAAGCAGCCACCAAAATGCAGTTACAGAATGCTACATCCCATTTTTCTAAAATACTAGACCACCTTACATGAACAATATCCCAACTGGGGGATCTCAAACCTTTTTGTCCTTTCCGGGTGAAAAAGCAAATGTCTGCCGAAGCGGTAGGAAGTGGGTCTGGTTTGAGCTACAGGTACATGATCTAAGGCCCGTGATTTTTTGAAAAAAATCATTTTTAGACTCACAATATGTTGTTTATTCAGAGATCCAATGCAAGTTCTAAAATTCTCATCCCCTATCTTCACGCACGTCATTTTGACCTAAGTTCGAAATGGCAAAAAATTCAAAACGGGCATAAAAAAGTCAGAAAAGGTCCGAACAATGTAAATCCTTCGCATGGTGTGATATTATGTGACATAGTTGCATGGAAAAATATCAAACTTGGTATACTGATTATGTCTAGAAAAAACCTTTACAAAATAACCTATCATGTTCGAGGATTCATGGCTTTCGGTCCAAGAGACGGATGTTATGTGTTGAATCGTGGCATAGTTTGTGATACGGTGCCCATATTGTGCATGCATGTGTCTAATGGGATGGAGAACAATATTGCAGGAAGAAATTTTCCTTTACGTCGCTCATATAATCCATTTTCCGAGCGCAAAAAGACGGGTCGTTTTGTGAAGCAGCCACCAAAATGCAGTTACAGAATGCTACATCCCATTTTTCTAAAATAGTAGACCACCTTACATGAACAATATCCCAACTGAGGGATCTCAAACCTTTCTGTCCTTTCCGGGTGAAAAAGACAAATGTCTGCCAAAGCGGTAGGAAGTGGGTCTGGTTTGAGCTACAAGTACATGATCTAACGCCCTAACGCCCGTGATTTTTTGAAAAAAATCATTTTTAGACTCACAATATGTTGATTATTCAGAGATCCAATGCAAGTTCTAACATTCTCATCCTCTATCTTCACGCACGTACTTTTGACCTAAGTTCGAAACGACAAAAAATTCAAAACGGGCATAAAAAATTCAAAAAAATCCGAACAATGTAAATCCTTCGCGTGGTGTGATATTATGTGACATAGTTGCAAGGAAAAATATCAAACTTGGTATACTGATTATGTCTCAAAAAAACCTTCACAAAATGACCTATCATGTTCGAGGTTTCATGGCTTTCGGTCCAAGAGACGGATGTTATGTGTTGAATCGCGGCATAGTTTGTGATACGGTGCCCATATTGTGCATGCATGTGTATATTGGGATGGATAACAATGTTTAAGGAGAAAGTTTTCCTTTTCGTCGCTCGGAAAAGCCTTTTCCATTTTCCGAGCGCAAAAAGACGGGTCGTTTTGTGAAGCAGGCACCAAAATGCAGTTATAGAATACTACCATCCCATTTTTCTAAAATACTAGACCACCTTACATGAACTATATCCCAACCGGGGGATCTCAAACCTTTCTGTCCTTTCCGGGTGAAAAAGACAAATGTCTGCCGAAGCGGTAAGAAGTGGGTCCGGTTTGAATTACAGGTACATGATCTAACGCCCGTGATTTTTTGAAAAAATCATTTTTAGACTCATAATATGTTGTTTCTTCCGAGATCCAATGCAAGTTCTAACATTTTCATCCCCTATCTTCACGCACGCCGTTTTGTCCTAAGTTCGAAACGACAAAAAATTCAAAACGGGCATAAAAAATTTAAAAAAAATCCGAACAATGTAAATCTTGGAAACAATTATTTTATTTGCATCTATATAACAGAGTAGATGTATATTTTATTTCTGCAAATTTTGATATATAGTAATTAATTTTCCTAAATCCTAAACCAACAATCCTTTTTTGTTTTTAAAAAGGTTTTCTCGCACGCAGCCCCACACCCCTTTAGCCCCGGTTTGTAGTACAAACCGGGGCTAAAGGTCCCCCTTTAGTCCCGGTCTTCCTCCTCGTGCGCCCGGTTCATGCACCAAACCGGAGCACACATATCGACCCCACGCCACCGTCTTCCTCCTCGTACAGAGCCACCGCGCCGCCGCACCGTCAACCACCGCGCCGTGCCCGCGCCCTCCTCGCGCCGCCCCTCCCCGCGCCGCCCCTCCCCACGCTGCCTGAGCCCGTGCCGCCCGCGCCCGTGCCGTCATGCTCTGCGCTGCCCCTTCCCGCTGCCCGCGCCGTCCCTCACCGGAGCCCACCGTGCTGCCCACGCCGTCCCTCACCGGATCCCACCGCGCCGCCTGCGCCTTCCACCACCACCGGAGCCGCCCCTCCCCGCGGTGAGCTCTAGTTATAATTAGTAGTGTTAATAATTTTGTTAGTGTTAATTTTGTTAGTGTTAATTAGTTAGTGTATATAATTTTGTTAGTGTATTTTTGGGTTAATTAGTTAGGGTTATTTTAGGGTTAATTAGTTAGGGTTATTTTAGGGTTAATTAGTTAGTAAGTTTAGTGTAATTTTTTCTTAGAGGTTTTAGTTAGTGTTTAATATATTTTATTTTGATAGTGTAATTTAGTTAGTGTTTAATATAGTTTATTTTAGTGGATACTATATATTTTTGTCATGGTTAAAGTATATAGGTTTAATTTTAGTGTTTAGGAAATTATGCCGATTCCTCATCCTCGTTCACTCGGCATGAACAACGGAGCACTACTAGACAGTTTTGTTGGGCATCCACGGGGCTGGGCTCCGCCGGGCTGGCACTAGGAGGTGCTACCAGCCGAGGGACTTCGTCTGGTGAGGAATCCGGGTGTTGTCGTCGACCCGGATCTTCTGTGTTGGCGGCCGAGTGGTCCAGGTGCGATGCAGAGGGAGACGGCCCCCGACGAGGTGGAACAACATCGTGTCAGGGAGGAGGATGAGCACACCCGACACTACATGTACATTTTAGAATTCCAGGTCGCTAATACCTGGCAGCTTCTTCAGGCACCTTACCCGAGATTTCTCCGGTGATGGTTCCTACTCTTTGGGTGCACACCTCCCGTGGCTCAGTAGCCGGGGCTCGACGTCTTCGCTGAGCTAGATGTGTAATAGGGTATCATCTTTAATTCGAGATGTATTGTTGTTTAATTGGTACTTTATTGTTGTACTAGGTGGATTATTCGAGATCTATTATTGTTTAATTGGTACTTTATCTTTCTTTATCGCAATGTTTAAGCTGGATTACTTTATCTTCCTTTATTTTATTGCATTAAGCAAAATGTTTTATCTTTGTTCTGTATTAGTTAAGTTATGGATGGTAGAGACAACGAAGAGAACATCATGTACAACATAATAGATTAGGGTACAGGAGGTTATCATTACGATGGAGCAGACAACGATGGAGATGATGATGGCTCCCAATACCTCAACTTGGATGAAGTTGACAGAAGAGACGACTATGATGAATTTTTTGGTGGAGACGATGGTGGAACTGACGGTGGAGACACCATAGCAAAGATCGGCGAGGTATATAAAGCCCCTGCTGATCACGAGCTAGTAGATGCATTAGTTGATTCATATATATATATATGTACTAACGACTGTTTCTTCTCTTAGACCTCCGCATCGGGCGAATCTTCTGCAAGGAAACGAGGCCCGACCAAAAAGATGGCCGATGGTGCGCATTTCACTATTGATTTAGTGTCTGAGTTCGGCGAACCTTTGGAGCCGAAAGAGGTCGCAAGTGTATTTGTATACCAATGCAGAGCGGTAGTCAGGGACCCCATCCCTATCACCACTCAGAAGTGGAATAAGCTAGGAAAGAGAAGTGATCGAGTTGGAGAAACTTTTGTCGATGACAGAGCCAAAGAGGGTCTTTGGAATTCACTCATGGAACACTTCTCTCTGCCTGTATTGGACACTCGTGAACTCAATGAGGCATTGAGGTTGAAAGTCAAAAAGTGGACCCTTAAGAAGATGGGGGACAGTTCAAGGACTGGAAGAAAAGATTGTACAACAACTTTGCCAAGAAGGGGCTAACTAACTGGGCCCCATTTGTGACATACAAGGAATCAGAAGCAGCTACGACCAAGTTAGAAAAGAATAAGTTAAATGCGGACAAAAAGAAATATCACCATACTATGGGGACAGGTGGATACAAGACGTCCGCGCCGAAGTGGGAAAAACCGAGAAAGAAATGCGTCAAAAAGGGGTCACACCAGCTACAAATCAGTGGCCCATGAGGTCAAAAAATTGGCTCCTTGGGCATGGGGGGACGTATGACACTGGAACCGGGAGATAATTGTTCCAAAAAAGGACATTACTAAACCCAAAGATGAACTTGTTAAAGTGATACAACTGAGAAAAGATGGAAAGTTCATTCCCGACAGAGAGAACGATGAGCTGACATATGCCCTCGGGAATCCTGAAAAAGTCGGACGAACACAAGGCTTTGGCCCATCTGTTCCATGGAAGATGGGGTTTCCCGATGACATCGACACTTATAGAAGGCGATCCAGAAAAACGAACCTGCAGAAGGCGGAAGAGGCAGCGTGGTTGGAGGCGGTTGAAAAAAGGAACGAGGAATTTCAAGCCATTTTCAAGCTGCAGCAGGAGCAGATTAATGAACTAAGAGTACTGGCCCGACAGCAAGATCCTGCATTAGACAGTCCGGTGGGCCCATCTCAGCGGAGAAGCAACGTGGCTTCCACGGAGGTACGAACTAATAATCTAATGCTGATGGATAATAATGCACCGATGATAGATGATACGACCGGTGCAACGATGGTTCGTTACCCCGTGGATGAAGTCGAGGCAAGGACAGCCTGTGAGCTACATGTCACAGTGAAAAACATTTCTATGAAGGTGGCGCTCGGCTTTGCTTTACCTTGTCCACCAGAAGCGACCTACCATGGAAGTCAGATTCCAGCTGGCTATGCTCGTGTCGGTGTGGATGAAGTTGAACCGACAAGTCGATCACTTGAGCTTGACATCCTTGCAGGCGAAGGGGAGAAAACACTGGGAGAAGTGGACGGTGGGATCATTCTTTGGAAAAAACAGCACATCATGTTTCCAGGCTGGGCGCCAAGGCAATCTTCTCCTCCGAGAAGCAATCCATCACCTCTGAGGCCACCATCACCTCCGAGTCCATCGTCTCCACCGAGAAACAATAGTCCACCCCTTCCTGAGAGGGATCGCAGCGCGACTGCATCTCCATCTCCAGAGCCTCCGCCTCCGCCCATTGAATCAAAGGGAAGAAAGCGGAAGAATAACACCGCTACATCGAGGGAGACCCGACGCCGAAAACGACAAGATCCCCTCCCAAGAGTATCGTCGTCTCCTCCCAAGTTAGCTTATCACCAGACTGATGAGGAAAGCGCGGTGATCTCCTGGGCCAAAGTGAAGGCCCATTTTGTACCAAAACAACCCGAGCCACAGGTGCAAGTTGATCCAAAAGTCAGGAAGCACTTCAAGGCATTCCTTGAGAAACCACCCCAACATGTGTTAAATAGGAAAGATGACTATACACGCTGTCTTACGAAGACACTAAAACAGAAGTCATCAAGCAGTATTGCAAGCGGGAGAAAATCAAAATAAGTTGCCCAGCTCGGCAAACAGGCAAAACAAACCATCACCCCGTTCAAGGTGTTACCCCAGCCCACACAAGGTGGAATAGATATGGAATTAGCTATTAAATTATCCAAGGAGTGTAACGTGCCCCTCGAAGCACTTCTATCCAGCGGAGATAATGTCGCCAAGGGACCAATAACACAAAAATTTGTCTACGGGGAGCCTTTGGTCAGCGATGAGGTATTCGATGATCTGCCAACACATATGCGACTGTTGCATATCTGGTACTTGAAAGTCACAAAGGAAGGGCAAAAATTTCTCGTATGTAAAGTTGGAGAGAAGTACTTCCGTCCTGACGAGATCTCCATTGAACTTTGTGAACTATTTCAGTTATTCAACCTAGACGTCCTCGACAAGTTCCTCCTCAGCTGCTATTGTCTATAAGTAATTAAGTCACTAACTCTGCTCCTTCAATTCATTTCCTGTCGTTATCCTCACTATATATCCTTTTGTATGCTATTATATATGCAGAATGAATATTCAAGAATATAGAAGAAAGTCAATCTACAGCATTGGGTTCGTTGACCCAAACAGAGTTAATGGACATACGCTAATAAATAACCTCGAGGAAATGGAGGATAACTTGCTAATGTTTTTAATGGAGCAACATTACAAGACACAAATACTATTTCCTTACAACTATGGGTAAGAATCTTACTGTGATGCAGCCCGTCCTATGACCGCTACTACATCTACTCCCACAAGCTCCCCAAGTGGACCCATGACTCGCGCCCGAGCCAAACTCCTTCAAGCTAAGGTGAACTCGCTCCTCTCCTTGTGTGACTTCGATACACCCTTGGATGGCCTGCTACTTCATACCCATACCTTGTGCATCATCAGGTACGAAGAGAAGAACCCACAGGATGGAGGAGCACCCGCAGAAGAGACCAAATGCTCTCTGTCGCCAGCGGTACTACCGGACCTGGCGACCGGTACTACCGCTTGGCGGCACTATCGCCCAATGCTACCGCCAACAACAGAAGGCTCCAGAGCTGCCCAAATGCTCTTTGTCACTGGCGGTACTACCGGCCCCGGATCCGGTTCTACCAGGCCACGGTACTACCGCCCCCTGCTACCGCCACCAACAGAAGGCCCCAGCGCAAGTCCCAGGACGACAAGCGGTACTACCGGGCCAGGAACCGGTACTACCGCATGACCGGTACTACCGGTCGAGTTGGACCGGTACTACTGGACCTGGAATGTCCTGATCGTGTTAATTAGGCCCAGCGCCTTGTAACCCTCCCTATATTTCGCTATTTGTTCCCAAACTACCCCTGTTTATGTGGTTGGCCTATATATAGCCCCCACCCTCTATTGTAAACCCTAGACTTGGATAATAATAGATATTAAGGAAACCCTTTGAGGAACTTATATCTATTGGTCTCATGCTCCTACCAAGGAGCACCTGATTATCCACCCCCCCTCTTGGATCTTGCCTAGTGCGTTCAAGTTGTACAAGGCCTTGGGTTCTCGGTTTATCGCCCCCAAGTCGTCAAGATCTCACCAAGCACCTCGTCCCCCGATGTTGGCGTGGAGAGCGAGCTTCGCCCAACACCGATCCTAGGGATTATGTTGGACCGGTTGCCACCGGCGTGAGGAGTAGGCGTGTATCATGTTTTGGCATGCGTGTTTTCGTGGTTTTCATCTCCTTCCTCGTTTTCATCCCCGACCACCGCTTTCCCCCTCGTTTCTCGTGGAATTCGTGAAAGATCGGGCCAACCCCCGGGTTACCCCCTAACATATTGGTATCAAGAGCACGGTTGATCACGAATTTCCCCCCATTTTTTCTTTTATCCACCTTAAAATCGAAAATCCCACCAAAAAGAGCCCCAATTTGCCTTCGGATCGGTCTCTAGATTTGGTGAGTTTTTCGTGGTTTTGGTCCATAGATCTGTTGCTTTTGGAGTCGATCTATAGCCCCTGTGGTTCCTAGCCAGTCTTTCGGTCAGATTTCCCACGGATTTGAGGTTTGTGTCAAGTGGATCTCGTTTTCGTTCGTGTTCTGGGGCCAGCGGTACTACCGCCGTCCGGTACTACCGCCTGTACCAAGCGGTACTACCGCCAGCAACAGAAACTTTCTCCTTCTTCTTGACGCCTCATTTTCGTTTGCTGACTTTTACCCTTTAGATTGTTCGTGTTTCACGTGTTTGTCGCCATCTTAACACAAGCTTCCGCATCAAAGTCATCCCGCGCTCAACGACACCGCGACACTCGAACATCATCCCCCACCAACGGTTGCAAGTCGTCAACAATACCAAAGGTATAACTTGCACCACCTTGACAGCCCCATATCTTCCTTTGTGTGTATCTATCCTATGAGAGCAACTCATTTTGTGTTTGTCTAAGCATTGTGCACTTGCCTTCGGAAAGTGAGAGTGTGAGGCCAAATACAAAAGCTAACATAGTAGCATAGCAAGGGAGAAAAAGAAAAAGAATCAAAAAAAAGGAAAAGAAAAAGATAGAATAGAAAGATACATAGTCTCCCAATACAAAGAGAATACCAAGCTTGTAAGCCAACAAGATACATAGTCTCCCAATACATAGTCTCCCAATACAAAGAGTGCACCGAGGCAAGTACACAAATCTATTGCTTATCCTCTTTTGGCAAACGAGTTGTGGTCTCTCCTTGAGTTGGCACGACAACCAAGCGTAGTCTTCGTTAGGACCTTTTATGCTCATTTTCATAGTCGTGCTAACCCCTTTTTCTCCACGTGTGTGTTTTCCGTGTTTTTGTAGATCGTATCCTTTTGCTTTTGATCTTTGGTTCTTTACCACGTAGGACAATAACCTTTTGCTTGGATCGTTTCGTTTGGTTTTCCACAACCCTAACCTTCCACCAAAAGCTTTTGTGAGTTGTAGCATCTTTGTGTGTGAGTTTCTTGCCCATTTCACTTTGCACGCTTTTCGATCATTTGTGTGGCAATTGGTTTGATATAATCTCCAAGGTGAGGTAAAAGGCTAACTCTCCACACCCTTTCTCTCCATATACAACCCTTGTTGGCTTTGCATCATGGACAGGCATGGAGAGCCATCCCAACCACCACAACCTCCGGAGGATGACACACAATTCATGACAAGATGGGACCATTGGAAGGTCCGAGGAGAATTCAACTACCGTTGTGAAGCTCTTGATCGGCGCCAAGATGAACAATTTAGCGAGGCCCGTGTGGAATTCAAGAACATCGACAACCGCTTCGAAGAAGTCCGTGGCCAAATGCATGCCATGCAACACAACCTCGGTCATCAAAATGAAGCTCTTGGTCGTGCACTCGCCTCAACGGATGAGAAGCTACAACGCCTCGTTGATGGACTCGCAAGGCCACGCTCGCGCGAATCAAGCTCATCTCGGCACTCCTCAAGTGAATCAAGTGCACCCCGCCGTCACGCTTCAAGGCATCGGGATGGACCCGTTCTTCAATCCATGAGCTCTTCGCAAGCGGTACCATCTCCGCGTCACGCCGCAACATCAAGTTATGATGGTGACCTCTCCGCAAGACGCGAAGCGAACCGGCCACAACCAAGGGCACTTGTGATTCAACAAGAGCAACCTCGCATGGACCACCAAGGCCATCGACGTCGACATGCCCCTTCAACAACAAGTGAAGCATCCGAAGAGGACGAACAAGATCACCGTCGACGTGAAGCACTCGAAGATCCTCCAAGGCGTCATCATCGACATGAGCGTCCACGTCGGCAACATGATGGTCATGACGAGCCTCCTCTACACCAATAAGAAGAAGAGCAGCCCATTGCGCATGCGGCTCGACGTCCTCCTCGCCATAGGGCGCAAGACAATGCTCCTCGACATCAACCACGACAAGAACAAGAGCAAGCTCCCCAAGCTCGTCGTGAGGACCATCAACCTCCTCCTCGTCCTCAACCGCGTCAACAAAACGAGCAAGCTCCCCAAGCTCGTCGTCAACAACAAGTTCCACCACCAAACGCGGCACCTCAACAACCGCAAGAGCAACGCAACAATCACCAAGCAAGACATGAGAGCTCGGATGATGATGATGACCGCCCAAATCATGGCAACCGCCGCAACCGGAACCGCAATGGAGAAGAAACTTTCGGCAAGCTCAAGTTCACCATGCCAAAGTTCACCGGTTCCAATGAGCCTGAGGAATATCTCTCTTGGGAACTCAAGGTCGACAAGATCTTCCGCATGCACAACTATATCAATGAGAAGATGATGGCCATGGCATCCCTCGAGTTTGATGAGTATGTCAACCTTTGGTGGGAACAAGTCCAACTCGCTCGCGAAGCAAAAGAAGAGCCTCCAATTGCAACTTGGCAAGATATGAAGGCTCATATGAGATCCCGCTTTGTTCCTTCACACCAGTAGCGTAGCCAGCCAGGAGTCACGCCCCAGGCCAACTGCACTGCTACAGTCCTCAATAGTGTTAAACAGTGTAAATGTTGCTACAGTTAACAAAGAATTTCACCACCACGCCCCAGGCCAAGGCCGGTGTTTCCTGGGGCCTGGCTACGCCCCTGCTTCACACTACACGCGTGACCTCTTCAACAAGCTTCAAACGCTTAGTCAAGGGACAAAGACCGTGGAAGAGTACTTCAAGCAAATGGATCTCAACATGATCCGTGCCAACATTGAAGAGCGAGATGAGCATGCCAATGGCACGCTTCCTCAATGGCTTGAACCATCCAATCAAGCGCATCACCGAGTTCCAAAAGTACAACAACATGGTTGAGCTTGTGCACATCGCATCAAAGGCCGAGCGCCAAGTGCAAGAGGACATCAAGTACAACAAGCCAAAGACGTACTTCACCTACAAGCAAGCATCAACCACTACTCCAACAACACCAAGTGGAAGCTCCTCAAGTACCACCAAGCTTCCCTTCAAGCCAACTCTCCCTCAAGGAAAACATCCCCCAAGTGGCAAACACACAAGGGATGATCAACCATTCACCGGTGAATGCTACAAGTGTGGAGGCAAAGGGCACAAGTCGAATGCATGTGGGAACAAGAAAGTTTTGTTCATCCATGACAACGGCGATGAAGAATACTTGAGTGAAGAAGAGTTTGATGCAAGAGTCAAGGAAGCCATGGCAAGGAAACATTTGGAAGAGGACCAAGAACTTCTTGTGTGTGAGCATGACGCAAGTCCATCGCTTGTGGTCACAAGGGTCTTGACTACCCAAGTCAACGAGAATGAAGACCAACGCTCGAACATCTTCCAAACTCGTGCCGGCATCAATGGGAAGTCCATCAAAGTTTTCATCGATGGAGGGAGTTGCCACAACCTTGCAAGCACGGAATTGTGTGAGAAACTCAACCTCACCCTTCATCCGCATAGACACCCCTACCATATCCAATGGCTAAGTGACCAAGGATCCGTCAAGATCAAGCACACCGTCTCGGTGACGTTCTCCATTGGGCACTACAAGGACACGGTGGAATGTGACATGGTCCCAATGACGGTTTGTCACATGTTGCTCGGAAGACCGTGGCAATATGACAAGCGTGCTTTGCATAATGGTCACTCAAACACTTACACCTTCAAATGGCTTGATAAAACTTGTTTGTTGCAACCAATGACTCCTAGCCAAATAATTGCGGACAATGCAAAGGCTTTAGCGAGGGCGCAATACACAAAAACACCTTGTGAGAAGAGTGGTGAGCGAGCGAACCACACCATAGTGAGTGAGAGCTACAAGCCAAACTCGAGTGGAAAAACTAAGAGTGTTCTTCTGGCCACCAAAAGTGAGATGAGAGAAGTGCGGAACAACCCATCCATCTTGCACTACGTCCTTGTATGCAAGGGACTAGCGCAAGGAACTAACGACTTGACAAATGTTCCTCCTTCTTTGATGGCTATTTTGCAGGAATTCCAAGATGTTTTTCCCGAAGAGCTTCCTCATGGCCTTCCTCCTCTTCGTGGAATCGAGCACCGCATCGACCTCATACCCGGCGCTCCACTCCCAAACCGCGCCGCGTATCGCACGAACCCGGAAGAGACGAAGGAGATCGAGCGTCAAATCAACCAACTCGTCTCCAAAGGTTTGATCCAAGTAAGCACTAGCCCAAGCGCGGTCCCCGTGATTCTAGTCCCAAAAACGGATGATACGTTGCGGTTATGCATGGACTGCCGTCCAATCAATGCTATCACCATGCGTTATCGACATCCTATACCACGTCTTGATGACATGCTTGATGAGTTATGTGGATCCACTATATTTTCGAAAATTGATCTTCGTAGTGGCCACCATCAAATTCGCATGGCTGAAGGTGATGAGTGGAAAACCGCCTTCAAGACCAAGCTTGGTCTCTATGAATGGTTCGTTATGCCTTTTGGCTTATCCAATGCCCCATCTACCTTCATGCGCCTCATGGACCATATTTTGAGATCTCTCATTGGGAAGAGTGTATTTGTTTACTTTGATGACATCCTTGTCTATAGCAAGTCACTAGAGGAGCATGTTACTCATGTTAAGGAGGTCCTTCAAATCCTTCGTCATGAAAAGCTTTATGCTAATCTCCCAAAGTGCACTTTTTCAAGAGACAAGCTGATTTTCCTTGGTTTTGTTGTGTCTTCTAATGGCATAGAAGTGTATGTCTCAAAAGTCAAGGACATACGAGATTGGCCCATCCCAACAAATGTTAGTGAACTTCATAGTTTTCATGGGTTGGCTGGCTTTTACCGTCGCTTTGTGAAAGATTTTTCTACCATTGCTTGCCCCCTCAACGAATTGACCAAGAAAAATGTCACGTTCGTTTGGGGAAAAGCACAACAAAATACTTTTGATGAGCTCAAAAAGAGATTCACCGAAGCACCACTTCTTGCATTGCCGGATTTCACAAAAACCTTTGAGATTGAATGTGACGCTAGTGGTATTGGCATTGGTGGCGTCCTTATGCAAAATGGGCGTCCTATAGCTTACCATAGTGAGAAACTTGATGGCGCACGCCTCAATTATCCCATTTATGACAAAGAACTTTTTGCCTTGGTTCGAGTTCTTCAAGTGTGGCAACACTATCTTTGGCCCAAAGAATTTATCATCCATTCCGACCATGAGTCATTGAAGTATCTTAAGGGCCAAGCCAACTTGAGTAAAAGGCACGCAAAATGGGTTGAGTTTATGGAGTCTTTTCCTTACATTGTCAAATACAAGAAGGGCAAGGAAAATATGGTAGCGGACGCCTTGTCTCGCAAAAACACAAGCCTTCTTACACGACTCGAAGTTAATGTCTTGGGTCTTGACGATATCAAATCTTTGTACGCGTCCGACCCTTTCTTTGGACCAATATTTGCACAATGTTCATTAGACAAAGGGATTGATGATTTCTATTTGCATAAGGGTTTTCTTTTCAAACAAAACAAGCTTTGCATTCCGAAATCGTCTCTCCAACTTTTGCTTCTTCAAGAATCCCATGGTGGAGGCCTTATGGGTCACTTTGGCTGTGACAAGACATATGACATGCTCTCCACTCAATACTTTTGGCCAAAGATGAAGCGCGACGTGGAGCGCCACGTTCAACGATGCACTACATGTATCCAAGCTAAGTCTAAGTCCAACCCCTTTGGTCTTTATATGCCATTGCCTATTCCTCATGCACCTTGGTCGGACATTAGCATGGACTTTGTGTTAGGCTTGCCTAGATCTAAACATGGTCATGATTCCATATTTGTAGTAGTGGATCACTTTTCCAAAATGGCACATTTCATTCCGTGCCATAAGACCGATGATGCTTCACATGTAGCAAATTTGTTTTTCAGGGAAATAATTCGGCTACACGGTGTGCCAAGAACAATCGTCTCCGACCGCGACGTAAAATTCATGAGATACTTCTGGAAGACTCTCATGGCCAAGCTCGGCATCAAGCTCCTCTTCTCGTCCGCCTCGCATCCTCAAACCGATGGACAAACTGAAGTCGTCAATCGAAGTCTTGGCACACTCCTCCGGGTGTTGATAAAGAAGAACCTTAAAGACTGGGAGGAATGCATCCCACACCCCGAGTTCGCCTACAACCGTGCCAAGCACTCCACCACCATGAGGAGCCCGTTCATGATCGTCTACGGCTTCGAGCCTCTCACCGCGCTCGATATATTTCCACTACCACTTCATGAACGTGCCAATATGGACGTTGTCAAGCGCGCCCACACAATGAAGAAACTCCATGATGACACACGAGCTACTATCGAGCAACAAGTCCTTCGCCAAGCATCAAGGCTAAACAAGAAAAAGAAAGAGATAATCTTCGAAGAGGGCAACCTTGTGTGGATACACTTGAGTAAATACCGCTTCCCCAAGGAACGCGACTCCAAGCTAAAGCCAAGAGGTGATGGACCATTCAAAGTGCTCAAGAGAATCAACAACAACGCTTATGTCATCGATATCCCAACATCAAAGTATCTTGTGAGCTCGACATTCAATGTCAAGGACCTCTCACCCTTCCATGGAGAAGAGGAAGTTGAGACGGTTGAAGAGTCGAGGACGACTCTTTCCCAAGGGGGGGGAGCTGATGCACCCCGTCCTACGACCGCTACTACATCTACTCCCACAAGCTCCCCAAGTGGACCCATGACTCGCGCCCGAGCCAAACTCCTTCAAGCTAAGGTGAAATCGCTCCTCTCCTTGTGTGACTTCGATACACCCTTGGATGGCCTGCTACTTCATACCCATACCTTGTGCATCATCAGGTACGAAGAGAAGAACCCACAGGACGGAGGAGCACCCGCAGAAGAGACCAAATGCTCTCTGTCGCCAGCGGTACTACCGGACCTGGCGACCGGTACTACCGCTTGGCAGCACTACCGCCCAATGCTACCGCCAACAACAGAAGGCCCCAGAGCTGCCCAAATGCTCTCTGTCACTGGCGGTACAACCGCCCCCGGATCCGGTACTACCGGGCCACGGTACTACCGCCACCAACAGAAGGCCCCAGCGCAAGTCCCAGGACGACAAGCGGTACTACCGGGCCAGGAACCGGTACTACCGCATGACCGGTACTACCGGTCGAGCTGGACCGGTACTACCGGACCTGGAAAGTCCTGATCGTCTTAATTAGGCCCAGCGCCTTGTAAACCTCCCTATATTTCGCTATTTGTTCCCAAAATACCCCTGTTTATGTGGTTGGCCTATATATAGCCCCCACCCTCTATTGTAAACCCTAGACTTGGATAATAATAGATATTAAGGAAACCCTTTGAGGAACTTATATCTATTGGTCTCATGCTCCTACCAAGGAGCACCGGATTATCCACCCCCCTCTTGGATCTTGCCTAGTGCGTTCAAGTTGTACAAGGCCTTGGGTTCTCGGTTTCTCGCCCCCAAGTCGTCAAGATCTCACCAAGCACCTCGTCCCCCGATGTTGGCGTGGAGAGCGAGCTTCGCCCAACACCGATCCTAGGGATTATGTTGGACCGGTTGCCACCGGCGTGAGGAGTAGGCGTGTATCGTGTTTTGGCGTGCGTGTGTTCGTGGTTTTCATCTCCTTCCTCGTTTTCATCCCCGACCACCGCTTTCCCCCTCGTTTCTCGTGGAATTCGTGAAAGATCGGGCCAACCCCCGGGTTACCCCCTAACATACTGTCTTGTACACATTTAATTTTTGTTTACTAGATGTTAAGTATATATAAACGTGCGCAGCTACCACTCAATTCTTCTAAACATTGACGTTGACCGTGCAAAAGTGGAAATCTCGGACTCGTTAAAGAAGTCGATGGAAGACTACCGCAGCATAATTGATTACCTCCAAAAGTAATTTCAATCATTATCGCACTATATTTGTCTCTTTCGTTCATTCTCTGAGACGTAAACTAATTAATAACTCATTCATTTCTTTTTTGCCGGACAGGGTTTGGAAAAGGTTCACGAAGGAGGTTCGGGGTGAATGGCGTGAGGAACTCACTTTTCGTACGGTCCCGGTAAGTAGTACGAGAGCTAGCGGGACTAATTTATGTGGATATTATAATTATCATTCATACAATTATCATGCTTGATTATTATTTGATTAAATTATATTCTCGATCGAAAAGTGTGCGACGCAGCCACATGGGACTAATTTATGTGGATATTCCGTATGCGAGTTCATTCATGGGTGTATGGAGCAGGGCACAAAATTTCTTCTAGTACGTAAACTATATATTCGCAATTTATTCTATACCATAGTTTTTGTTGAGTTTCATTCATAATGATCTACTTCTTTATATATAGTTGGATGCGATACGGGATAAGCTCCTACTGAACGCCTACTAGCAATTCAAGAGGAGTTGTTGGGATTTTTGCTCAGGGACATCATAAACACAAAAGAGAGTACAACGTGGATTGACCTTCGTGTAATCGTGGATAGACACAAAAGGACAGTATCCGTTGTAACGATCTTTGTTTAAATTAATTAGACGAGCTCTATTTTATATGTCTTTATGTAATCGTGAGAGAAATTATATTATATATACATCAATATATACAACATGTAGTAGCATAGAATAATATGTATATAAAAACATAAAATAAAAAATAATCAAACACAAAAAACCCCTAAAACCCCACCTCCTGCCGTGGCAGCAGTTTGGTGCAAAACGCTGCCGCGGCAGAAGAACGTTAGTCTCGGTTCGTGTTACGAATCGGGACTAAAGATCCTCCAGCCCAGCGCGCGCAGCGGGACCACGTGGAGACAATCTAGTCCCAGTTTATAACAGAACCGGGACTAAAGGCCTAACCTTTAGTCCCGATACGTTAGTCCCAAATTGCAACCCGGGACTAAAGCCTCTTACAAACCGAGACTAGTGTCCTGTTTTCTACTAGTGAAGTTACTCCCGCTATGACTAGGCTTAGAGGGACCGACACTTATTATTGATTAGAGAGAGTTCCACCACTACCCAAAAATTCATTTTTGGTGAGTATATGTATCTTTGCCGAGTGATTTTCACTTGAACACGGCAAAATTAATCTTTGCCGTGTATAGCACTTGGCAAAAAACATACACGGCAAAGGTTGGAAATTTACACAACAAATATTATGAACATGGTAAAATACAACACTTGCACACGACAAATAAAACATACAACATACATGACAAAGATTAGAAAATGCACACGCAAAGAAAAATACACCACAAAGATCGAAAAATGAACACAACAAAGAATTGTACACTGCAAAAAAGATGCCACCTGTCTTCACTGTCCCGTTTTGAGATGGGCTCTAGTCCCGGTTGCCCAAATGGACTGCCAAATCATGATTTGAGGCCGCTCCTTTAGTCCCGGTTATATTACAAACCAGGACATAAGGCCATCCAAGTAGCTCCGTGTAGTGCCCTGGGCTGAAGGGCCTTTATTGCCGGTTGGTCTCACCACCTATTATATTCTGTTATAAAATAATAAAGATCCCGTCAAACTGTATACTTTTTAAAACCTTGGGATTTTCTAATTATGGATATATATACACCTCACCTATATTCTAAATACTACGAAATATTCTTGAAAAGTAGAGCTACTATTACCATATGTTGACATGCTTTTGATCAATCTAGAAATGCCGAATTTTCTACATAAAACAATAGTAAATCACAAGAATTAGACAAAAATATAGAAAATTAGATGATTCAAATATTTACATTAGTTAATATTGTGGCAGAAGAGCACACTCAATAGCTGAAGCGAAGAATAAATAAGTTTTTACAAAATATATATCATAATTTTAGTGCGGCATACCAATGATAAAATCCTAGATCCACCGTTGTCCCTATGCCTCACTACTAATGGATCCTATTTTCCGTTTGACGTGGAGCGGAATGCACTCTACTCACGCGGCCGAGTTTTTGGCGAGGCCGATTTAATGATTTATTCTTCGTTTATCTATTCATTTTTGGTTTGTTTTTTATTTTCATTTTAATTTTCTATTTATTCTTTCTTTTCCTTCTAATTAACCTTTTATGAGAAATTCTGGACAACAATTCTGAACATTATTTTAAAACCGGAAAATTTCAAACCCAAACATATTTAAAATTTTAACAAATTTGAAATCTAAACAAAATTAAAATGTAAACAAATTTGAAATCTAAATAAATTCAAAATATGAACATTTTCAAAACTAATAATATTTTTTAAATCTGAACAAATTTTAAAATGAATATTTTTAAAACTATTTTTTTTCAAAAATGAACTTTTTTCATAAAAATAGAAAAACAGAAGTAAAATAAAAACAAAAAAGAAACATGAAGAAAAAAGAAGAAATGAGAAAAAAAAACAAAAAAAGCATAACAAGGAGCGGACGGACTGGGCCTGGCCCACAATCCGATTTTTAAGCAAATGTACTACATGAGGGGTGCGCGGCAACGGCGCCACGTAGCCTTTGATGGACAGAATAGACCGCTTCCTATACAGCAGTACATGGGCTAAGGCCGGATTAAGAAAGATGCACCCACCATTCAGCCTAGTACATTAGCCCTATTAGACATGGGCCAAATCATGGAGGCAGTGCGCTGGTTAGAGCATTAGGCCGATAAATAACTATCTAAACTAGGCAGTTTAGTTAGCGAATAGACCATGAAGGCCGTCATAACCACACTCCGTCTAGAGCTAGGTGCCCAAAATGTTGTATTACCATATTTTTGTTTTATTATTGAGACAAGAGTTAAAAAAAAAACACAGTGCGTATAATCGTAGACACTCACAGCACATACATGCACTCATACATATGAACGCACACATGCACACACTACCCTTATTTAGCACCTCCGAAAGACTGAGCCGGCGAATTGGGTCTTAAGATTGACAAAATCATCACGGGCCTTGCCGTCGACGAAAATATCGTCTTCCACTGAAAGAACATTCTGTCTTTTATACAACACACAATGTCAAACCTGTGGTTTAAACTCTAATGGACTAGGAATACAACCATCCTCCTAGCCATCCAACCACATGTTGGTTTGCATTGAGACAAGAGTTAAACCAACAACTACTCTATCACAAAATAACTCATATGAAAATAATACTTAGTCTATTAGATATGTACTAAGTAATTAGGAATGTGATTATGTAGCACATGAATACATGATGAACCACATATTCATGAAGTAATTATTGGTCATATTCTTTTTTCAACCAACCAAAATGTATATCTATATACATGGACGGAGAGATTACCTCTCCATAGGATGTCTTTAACCTGACAACCACATTATTGCTATCTATTGTTCCTCGATAATGATTCCAATCAATAAATCTTTGGTACAAATTTTGACTTGGAACTTTTTCACTTCATCGATAGAAAACTCTTCACTATCGTTTCAGCTATGACTAGCGCCACCGCTTCACTAGACACCTATACATCGTTTCAGCTATCACTACTAGGAAAACGGCTATAGGTAATCCACACATCCGTGGCGCACGTGCTAGTGGTGCCCCACGGGTAAAATAGGCGTGGCGCACTGCCCACCGGTGCCCTACGGCTAACTGCCGTAAGCGTGGCGCACATGACTATAGTGCGCCACGGATGTGTGTGGGCCAGGGGCCAGTTGGCCGCACGCCAAACATCTGTAGCGCACTAGGGTCATGTGCGCCACGGTTGTTAGTCTCATCTGTGGCGCACATGGGGGGGTGCGCTACGCCTAAGCGCACGCCCCCCTCTGCTGTGAAACGGCCACAAACTTCTGTGGCGCACTATGGCATGTGCGCCACAGATGTATAAACTTAGTAGTAGGGCACCTTGCCCTAGTGCCCTACGCCTAACTATCCTGCACCAACTCCACCACCACCCCCCCCTCCCCCGTGGATCGCCTTTTTAGGTTTTGCAAAAAATAAAAGAAAATGATAAACACTTCAAAAAATTAAATCCTTTCATATTTAGGTAGGTAATGTGGTATAGCTTCTACTAAAATTAACAAACATGAGTTTTAACTTTATTTGCAAAAAAAAGTCATGCCACGGTAAAAAGGCCGTAACTTTTGCATACGATATCGAAAAAAATCGTATAATATACCAAAATGACGAGAACGAGATTTCGCATCCGCTCGCAATCACCTACGGTCGTTTAGCGATTTTTTAGATTTTCAAAATTCGAAAAGAGTAAAAAGTTACGGTCAAAAGACCGTTTTTTCCTGCAGAAAAAAAAATAGAGGACGGCTTACCCGTAGCGCACCACCACCTAGTGCGCCACGGATAAGCTTGGGCGGGATTCAAATTTCGAATCCCCACCCCGCCCACCTTCCCTCCCCTTCTCTCCTTTTCCTTTTCCTCCCTTCTCATTTCCTTCTTCTTCTCCTCCTTCTCCTTCTCCTTTCTCCTCCTCTTCCTCCTCCTTGCAGTGAACATGGTGATGGCGGCGGCGGCGGCCTCCTCCTTGCAGTTCCGACGACGAGACGACGGGCTCCTTCTTCTCCTCCTCTTCCTCCTCCTCCTTGTAGTTCCGACGATGACGAGGCCTCCTCTTCTTCTTCTCCTCCTCCTCCTCCTCTTCTTCTCCTCCTCTTCCTCCTTTTCTTCTTTCTCCTCTCTCCTCTCCTTCTCCTCCTCCTCTTCCTCCTCTTCTCCTCCTCCTCCTCCTCATCTTCTCCTCCTCTTCCTCCTATTCTCCTCCTCCTCCTTGCAGTTCCGACGACGACGACGACGACGAGGT
The DNA here is from genome assembly GCA_910589765.1 of Avena atlantica. Classification (NCBI taxonomy): domain Eukaryota; kingdom Viridiplantae; phylum Streptophyta; class Magnoliopsida; order Poales; family Poaceae; genus Avena; species Avena atlantica. Next base: position 482,955,290 of record OU342739.1, on the reverse strand, counting down.
GAAGACGAGGAGGCGACGACGGCGACCTGCACCGACGCGCGACGGCACTGACGACGAGATCCAGATCTGCTTTTTTTTTTAATTTTGAAATTTATATCCGTGGCGCACAGCACCTAGTGCGCCACGGTTATCGTTTCATACGCGTGGCGCACCTGCCCAAACTTCTGTGGCGCACTGGCATGTGCGCCACGCCTGTATCTAAACTTCTGTGGCGCACCATGCAGTGCGCCACGGCTACGAGATAGCCGTAGCGCGAGGCCCGTGGCGCACTGCTAGTGCGCCACAGAAGGCCTTTTCATGTGCGCCACGAATAGGCGTTTTTCTAGTAGTGTATGACTAGCGCAACCGCTTCATTGGACACCAATATATCGTTTCAACTATGACTAGCTCAACCGCTTCATTGGATACCTATATATCGTTTCAGCTATGACTAGCGCAACCGCTTCACTAGACACCTATACATCGTTTCAGCTATGACTAGCGCAACCGCTTCATTGGACACCAATATATCGTTTCAACTATGACTAGCTCAACCGCTTCATTGGATACCTATATATCGTTTCAGCTATGACTAGCGCAACCGCTTCACTAGACACCTCATCAGGAACCTCTGCCATGATTGAGACCTCCTCCTCCTATCCCGGATTTGCCCCCTTTCTAGCCCAAAAAGTACAAAAATTCGCTATATGCCAAATGTCACCCTTGAACTGTAGGGCACCCACTACTCTGTGTGGCGCCCACCATCCTCCGCTACCATCACCGCCAACTTTGTACATCACAGATAGAAGGCAGAGTTGAATGTTCAATGCATCATGTTATTGGTATTTTAAGGATTTTCTATGTATGTTTTCATAAATGGTTGTTATGACTGAGCGAAAGGAGGCCAGAAATATAATATGTATTCATCCATTTCAAAATATTGTGCATATCATTATTGTTAATTCAAACTTTGTAAAAGTTGACTAAGTAAATAAAAATATCAACAATCTAAGATATATAGTGTGCATAAGTTTTAGTTAGAGTAAAGTTTGACCAAGTATACAGGGAAAAACACCAACATCTACAATACCAAATACATATAGTAAATCTATAAAAAAAATACATATAGTATGACGGTACTATGTAATGCTCTCACATTGTAGATGGTGATATTGTTTTCTATATATAATATAATTGGGCAAATATTTGCATATCTATGCGTATTCTAGGATCTACGTTCACACTCTTTCGCAAAGTTAGGAATGACAAGATGTTGGTTAAAGCCCCTGTGATCCACTAAGCCGATGGAGCAATCTACCGGTGCCATGTATGTAAAGCAACAGAGAAAGAAAGAAATCCACCACACTAAGTCTCCTCCCCACATGACACGGTCACGCACGTACCCACCCCTGCAGGTATAGGTCCGATGGCTCGAACGCGACCACGTGCAACCCATGCAATCGTAGAACGGTCGGCGCACGCCGATAACTGACTCACCTCCACGTATAAAGGCTTTGTTGAGCACGAGTGACCCCGATGTGCATCGTTGCCGAAACTAGTAAACAGCGTCGGCTCTCCTGGCCCCAACGTACGTGCACGCACACACACACTGCACCTGCTGCATCTGCGTGCAAACTGCAAATCAACGAAGCTGTAGCTGCCGATTAGATATCCGTCCATGGACGAGGTCGCAGTTCGTGGCTGATCTGGATTCTACCAAGGAGTCGGCGCCTTCTGGTGCCCGCAAGCATAAATTTAACCAATACTACCTCCGTATTTAAAAGTTAACCTAAGAAAAATCTGACCAAATTTTAAGAAAAAATATCAAAAACTATAATATTATATAGATACCATATAAAAATATGTTTCATGATGTATTAAAAGTGTATGGACTTTATATTGTAAATATAAATATTTTTCTCTTAAAACTTGGTCAAACTTTATGCAGTTTGACTTTTGGAAAAACAAAGGTAGTATTTTTTATTCATTTACAGGTAATACATGTCTCATTTATAGAATAAATATCAAGTTAATTACAAACCATGTACACATCGATCCAACATAACTGAAAAGATGGAAAATTTCTAGCTATTGCAAAAGTATTCTTGGCCAAAAAGAAAAATTACAATCCATACCAAAAAAACCTTGAGCAAAGTACCAATACCTATCACTCGCTTCCAGCACCGCCGTAGCATCCACCTCTAAAAAAGTAGACAGATTGTCTCTTCACCCAAGATCGACGTGGCTCCATTGCTAATCTACAGCTTCTTGGACCTCTAAAGGAGCTTGCCAAAGACAAAGCCATTGCCGTTGAAAGTATCTGGCTGGGACAGCACCCCCCGGACACACCATCGAACTTTAAATCTGGCACCTCGCATGATGATATCAGAGGAGGAAACCAGATCTGTCAGCCTTCAACCATGAACCCAATCACAAGAATCAATATCTTTCAGTTGTCACCAATGCATACCGTAGTCTGCGCGCACTCCTGAACATCCTCCTGAGCTACACTCCGACGCAGAAGCGAGCGTCGTCGCAACGGCTGAGCCCAAAGAAACAAGTCCACCACAAAGGTGCCGTCACCTCCACGCCATCCTTGCTTGAACGACTACCACCCAGCTCCATAGCCGACCTTAGAGTAGAGCGCCACATGAGAGAAGGAACTAGAAGACTTTTATTTATCATTGTCGCCATGTTCGCCGGAGCCAAGATATCGACCTGCCAAAAGCCCAAAACCCTAATCTAAAGACCTAGCCCTAGAGCTACGCAGGTCTGCACACGTGAGATCCGGCGACCCCCTCACAACTCACAACCATGAGGTCGTCCACGAAAGAGAGCCGCTGGAGACCGGCGCACAAGGTAAGAGACCTAAATCGTGTTCCTCTCTGGCGGCGCGAGGGGAAAAGATAGCGGCGAATTTAACCAGTATTTGACTGGGCCCATGGATGCATATATATATGCCGTAGCTAGCAAGGTTTTTGACTGGCCGGGGCATGCACGCATGCAATGCATGTGAGTGCCAAACCAAAGTGCCGGGACATGGGCCAAACATCGCCTAATGGCTGACAAGGATCGATCAGGCCTTCTGGTCTGGGACGGCGACGGTGCAGCTGAAAAAAGGTGGATCCATTTTCCCAGACTATTCGGCACGAGGGGGGACTGATGGTACGTGCGTGCATGGGCGGAACGTCGACTGATCTGCACTCCTCCACAGCCGGCGCAGACGTGAGAGCTCTGATAAGGAGGAGCAGGAGTCGTAGTCGTCGGAGGATCTGAGTCGACAGACAGACATGCACCAGACGTGCCTTTGGTTTATCCATTGTACCCGACTCGTCCGCTTTTTCTAGCCGGCCTCACCTTTGGACATGCCCATGTTGGATTGTCTCTATAGTTCTTGAATTCTCTCTACCTTGGCATATTTAAAAGAATATTTATGACATATGATTTATATTTTGTTGATCAAACTTTTTTTATAAACTACGTGTTGCATAATAAACCAGTATGAAGAGAGTACCGAAACTTTCAAAATCCAAAAGCGAAACACATCTACAGAAAAGAGAATCTTGCTGCAAATAGTATAGCTAACTAAACCATAAGCTGTCAGTTCTCCCCGTCAACACTATCATTGTTGGATTTTTATTTTCCATAGGGTATCGGTGTTGGATGTCTTTTCCTCTTGTCGTTGAACTACATAGAAATAGTAATACTTCAGGTCGGATTTAATAGAAGTAGTACACTATTAAATAGGCTCGGTGGGAATTACATAGGTTGGGTGGGTTAGACATTGTGGACACGGAACTGATCCACTCCCCTCCACGAAGCTCCTTGCAAGCGTCCTATTAACTATCTAAACAAAGTTGATAGAACGGTGGAATTTTACAGGTAACTAAGCAATGACAAAGGTTAAATATTAGCTTTCAAAGAAGTGATATGGACAAACTTAAACATATACTCCTTTTGTTTCAAAATATAAAATGGTTTGGTACAAGATCGAATTGAACTGCTAAAACGTCTTATATTTAGACACAACGAAAGTACTCCCTCCATTTAGAAATATAAGATGTTTTACATTTGTGAAGTTAATGTATCTAAACATCTTTCAGTGTGTAGATTTATTTAAATCTACACACTAAAATTAAAGGTGTCTAGATATATTTGTTTCATAAATCTAAATATCTTATATTTCCAAACAGAGAAAGTATGTTGGATATCCTCGATATTATAGTTAACAAAGGAGCTCACAAAACAAAAAGTTAACCATCGTTGCTCTCGACAGTCTCGAGTGAGTTGCACTAAAGCCGCTGTGGTGGCCAGTCATGCATGGGTGATGATCAGTTCCTGATCCTTCTAAAGCCCCCATTAAGTGACGTTGCCACGTCGTTAGTTGTAGGTATACATGCCAGCGGGGTCGAACTTTATAGGAGATCATGGATCATGTGCTTCAAGGATACACCGAGTAAAAAGCAGCAAGGATGTCCTACATACTGGTCCGGGCCGGGTTGGTGGGTGTTCTTCTCTTTAATCTCGTCCCAGATTATGCAACTACTGTGCTAAACCTGACGTTCGATACATGTTGCTGTCAGTATTGGATTTCTAGATGGCTGCGCGGACCCAACTGCTTCTGTTTATCTCTGTGTGAGGACTGTTTTTTTTTAATTTTTTTGGCTAACACAACGAAGGCTTATACAGGGGGCACACCCACGCCAGCGTCTATCCAAATCACACCCTAAAATAGCCGAGACCGGGCAAATCTGCATATACTAAATTCTACTTTTTATTTTTCGGAAAACACGCCAAAGGGTTTGTAAATGTGAGCATCGGAATTTAGACCCTGCTGCTGGGTAGAGGTCATGCTCCCACAGTTTTTCTACAAAAACGCAGTAGCTACTCCTAAGGTCTCGAACTGAAGGATTGTATTTACTTGTACATACTGTAGTGTACACCTCTGACAATTACGGCTATGTGCATCATCATTATGCAAGAGACAGAGTGTAATTTTTAAACCTTTTTAAGGAATAAAACACCATTTAACTAAAAAAATTCTGACCATTATGTTCCGCATGAATATGTACATAAAGACTACAAACATTAGATGATGAAAGTATCTTGGCCAAATAGGTACTGGAACCATCGCACATAACTAGATTAATTAGTAAGAGCGATTCCCACTGTTCTAAAATATAGGAGGTTTCAACTTTCTATAGTTTGTTCATGCAAATTTGTCCCCATTACTTGCTTCATATGCCTATGCGAGCAAGGGCCTAATTAACCATTATGACATACTCCCTCTGTTCCGGTGTATAGGGCTCACTCCCAAAACCTATTTGTTCCGTTTTACTTCTAGTGGAAGGCCCGCTTGGGTAATTAATTCTCCCAATTAATTGCTGCATGGTACTCTCTCTCTCCCTCAAATTATTCCAGACGGTTGAGTATTTGCTCCTTCCACATCATGTGAACACGCTAAACTTCCGATCTATATGTTTTTTTTTGAACAGGAGAGCCCCCGAAGGGGCTGGAAGCCTTTCAACAAACCAAGACGGTGGGGATACAAATATTTGTGCAGGGCCCTAGAGAAAAGGAAAATGAAAACAAGGCCATACACTTTACAACAAGGACCCTAAAAAGATGCAATAGAAAGCAATCAGGTCCTACTCCTATCCCGACTCTGCAACTACTGGGCCTCACGACGGAGGTTGAAGAAACGCCGGAGCACGCCGGCGAGGTCAAAGGCCTCAACATGGCCAAGATAATCGGCTGGCACCAAGCTTCCGATTTGGATCTGCAGTAGAAAGTGGCTTCACTTCTCCAAGGCCAGCCTCCGCCGCTACTCCATGGAGACCCGTTCCTTCTACACGTCGCCTCAACGCCTAGAAGGAGAAGAAGATCCATCGAGAAGCGGCTTCGAATAACCAAGATCCATTGCCGCCGCGCGATGAAGCCGAGCCCTCCCCTCAGAGCTCCTGCCCGAGATGAGGGGAAGAGGCCGTAGAAGATGCAACAGCAATCGATCCAGAAGAAGGCCTCCCAGATAGAAGGCCTGATGACCCACAAGTATAAGGGGTGTATCGTAGTACTTTCGATAAATAGGAGTGTCGATCCCAACGAGGAGCAGAAGGTGTTGGCTAGTGGTATGGGGCAGGAAATCTCTGTAAATACTTAGCAAACGGATTTTTAGGGGTTTTCTGATAAAGCAAAGAAATAAAGTGCAAATAATAAAGACAACAAACAAATGCAGCAAGTGGCACAATCCTTTCTTAGCAAAGGACAAGCCGGTGGAAATACTTATAAGGACCAAACGTTCTCGAGGACACATGGGAATTCTGTCAAGTGCTTTCGCTTCAAATAGCTGAGTACCCTTCTTTGGTGTTGTAAGTGTTGTGTGGGTGAACCTATGCTAATGTACCGACCAAACTTGGACTAATAGATACTTGTGATTAAATCCCCTGCAAGCATCCACAACTATAGGAAAGCAATTAAGATATAAACCTAACCACAGCCTTAAACTCTGAGATCCTACGCTCCCTTGTGCAATGGTGTCCTAACGGAGGTGCAGGTTTCTGTCAAACCGGCAACCCCATAATTAGTAGCCAAATACACAATGCATTCCCCTAGGCCCATAAATGGTTAAGTATCATGTAGTCGACGTTCACATGACATCACTAGAAGAATATCACCACAACTTAAATACTAAACCATTGAATAATATCTCAACACAAATCCACTACTAACAACAATGACTTCTCCCATGTCCTCAAGAACTAAACAAACTACTCACAAGAAATCATATGGATCAATATCAAATATGATATGGTGATGGATAACAATCTAAACATAAACAGTAATCCAATGGTTACACTCACAAGCATCAACTACAATAGTAATCAACACCGGAAAGTTTCCCCTAGGAACTATGCAATTATTCAACACAATTTGCTACAGCGGGGTGGAGTGGTGATGATGGTGCTGGTGGAGATGATGGTGTGGATGATGATGATGATCCCGATAAAGTCTAGCTTGATGATGGTGTTGATGGCGACGATCTCCCCTCTTTGGGAAGGAATTTCCCGGCAGAAATCTGTCTGCCGGAGAGCTCTTTCTCTCTCGATGTTTTCTGCCCAGCAGAGGCGGCGAAATATTTCTGTGGTCGCTCCCTCGTGTTTTAGGGTTTCAAGGGGAAGATATAGGCGAGAAGGCGGATCCAGAGATGGGCAGGTGCGCCACACCCCCTGTAGGAGCGGCCTAGTGGTGGCCCGCGCCTGGGGGTGTGGGCCCCCTGTGGCCCATCTCCGCCTCCCCTTCTGGCATTCTTCGTCTTCTGGGAAAATATGATTTTCCATAATTTTTCTACTATTTTTCTTATGTTCGCGAAATTGCATCAAAACACCTCTTTTTCCATCAGAATCCTGACTCCGTCAGTTCATTCTCCAAAAATCATCCAACATGCAAAAACAGATGAAAAGACATAAGTAACACCTCTTAATAAGAAATATATCAATGAATAGAGGCAAATTATGATATAGAATGGTGATGCAAATTGGACGTATCAACTTGTTGGAGATATCCCCTAGAGGCAATAATAAATATAGTTATTATTATATCTTTGTGTTTATGATAAATGTTTACATTCATGCTATAATAGTATTAACAAGGAAACATTAATACTTGTGTGATTTGTAAACTTAATTTGAAGTCCCTAGTAAAGCCTCTTCATAATACTAGCTTGTTGGTTAATAAATGATTGTGGTTTCCCTATCATGAACATTGAGATGTTATTAACAACAAGATCATATCGTTAGGAGAATGATATGATGGACATACTCCTATAGATAAGCGTAGCATGAAGATCAAGTCATTTTAATAGTTCAATTGCTATATGCTTTCTGATACATAGTAACCTAATTCCTTCGACCATGAGATCATGCATATCACCATCACCTGAAGGATGCTTTGATGACATCAAACACCACATCGTAACTGGGTGGCTATAAAGGTGGCATTGAGTGTTCGGAAAGTATTGGTTGAGACACATGGATCAAGAGTGAGATATTTCCATCCATATGACGGATAGATATACTCTGGGCCCTCTCGGTGGAATGTCATCCAATTGGCTTGCAAGCATGTGACTGGCTCACAAGGGATCACATATCACGGGAACAAGAAAAGAGTACTTATCAGTAACGAGGTTGAACTAGGTATGCAGAGATACCGACGATCAAAACCTCGGATAAGTAAACTATCGTGAGACAAAGGAAAATTGGTATCGTATGTAAGAGGTTCATTCGATCGCAAAGTAATCGTAGAAATATGTGTGAGCCATATGAATTTCTAGATTCCACTATTGGTTATTGTTCGGAGAAGTGTCTCGATCATGTCCGCGTAATTCACGAACCGTAGGGAGACACACTTAAGGATTCGACATTGTTTGAGTAGTTATGGAATGATGAGTAAGAGACCGAATGTTGTTCGGAGTCTCGGATGAGATCCGGGATATCACGAGGAGATCCAGAATGGTCCGGAGAATATGTAGGGTTCGCAGCATAGAAAACAAAAAATTTCCTACGATGTGAACTATATACCAAGATCTATCTACTAGATACAAACAACGGGCGGATGTATATCCGTAGAGAACATACTCTTGAAGACCGACAAAGCTTAACGAGTTCAACTCGTGGTTGATGTAGACGATCTCTTGCCGATCTCAAGATCGAGAGGAAGTCCTAGCGTCGCAAATCAGCAGCGCATCCGTGCTCGCACACACGTTCGAGGCACCGAGCAACCTCTGCCTCCTCGCTCCAGCGATGCAGCGGAAGCACAACTCTTTCTTGCCGAACGGGAACATGTATCTCGCTAGTCCGAGACCATGGGGGATAAATTCTAGAGGGGGAGAGAGATCCTTCACGAGGAGGTGTGAGAGACAAGTGAGGAGGGGGGCTCCTTTTATAGGAGGAGGGGGGGACCCCAAGGGGGTGGCCGGCTCATGGGGCTGCCCCCTTGCCCTCCCCTCTTCATGTGGGTGGACACTCCACTCACAAATCTCCTTTAAAATCCCTCCACTCAAAAGTCCACTCAAATTCCCATTAAATTTCCACCAAATTTAATGCAAACTCTCATTAAATAAAACTCTTTTATTTTATTCAGAATTTTGTCAATTACTTTAGTGAAAAACATTCACAAATAACCCCTTGCTATAATTCTATTTCACATGCATAACCACTTTATGCAATTTCACCCGAAAACCTGTTTCGGTATCTAGTGAAATAAATTCCTGCGCTTGTTCATTCTTTCGGCATGAAACATTTGCTCCAATTGGATGTCGGTGTCTCTTAAGTGTGTCACCCTACGGTTCATGAATAATGCGGACATGATCGAGACCCCTCTCGGATCAATAATCAGAAGCGGGATCTGGAGACCCATACTGACTCCCACACATTCAACGATGATTTTCTTGTGATCGTCGGAACCTTTTACGCTAGTATCTTAATCCCTTTGTTTCACGATATATTACATGTCCGAGATTCGATCATCGGAATCTCCATACCTAGTTTGATCTCGTTACCGACATGCACTCTTTTCTCGTTCCTGTGATATAACATTCTAGTGATCAAATCACTTGCTTGCAAGCTAATCAATGTGATATCACCGAGAGGGCCCAGAGTATATCTATCCGTCATCGGGATGAACAAATTCCACTCTCGATCCATGAGCCTCAACATAACACTTTATTAGTTCTGAATCCATCTTTATAATCACCCTGTTACGGTGTGACGTTTGATGTTATCAAGAAACTCTTCCGGTGTTAGTGATTGACATGATCTCATGGTCTAAGGATTAGGATCACTTTGTAAGTTGTTATAGAAATATAAACTCAATGACTTTGATCGAAATGCTATAATTCGGATGAATGTTCATCACACCATTACACTAATGTTGTGATCCCGTTATTAACAACATCCAATGTCCATGATGAGGAAACCTTGATCATCTTATTAATCAACGAGCTAGTTTATGAGAGAGGCGTAACTAGGAACTTTCTGTTTGTTTATTAAACACACATGTATTAACGTTTCCGTATTAATACAATTATAGCATGCAAAATAAACATCTATCATATACTTGGAATACACATAATAAACACTTTATTATTGCCTCTCAGGGCATATTCCCTTCAGTCTCCCACTTGCACTAGAGACAATAATCTAGTTACATAGTGATAAATCTAACACCCATTGAGTTCTGGTGTTGATCATGTTTTGCTCTAGGGAGAGTTTTAGTCAACGGATCTGCTACATTGAGATCCGTATGTACTTTACAAATCTTTATATCTCCATCCTTGACATGCTGGCGGATGGAGTGAAACCGGCGCTTAATATGCTTGGAATGCTTGTGTTATCGCCACATTTTGGCCAAAGAAGGAGATGTGCCGTAATCAAGATGGGCTTGGAGGATACATATATGCAACGTATTGCTGGATCAGCCTTGTGCGGGGATTTGGGCTAAATTGCCCGTGTATCTGTATATTATGGTAGGTTACGCTTCGGTTTAAGTAAGAGATAGAGTTGTTAGGGTTATTCCAAAGATAGAAAGTCTCCAGACTATAAATATGTACCTAAGGTTATTGAGAAAGGAGGACGATCACGTTCACAACAAACACAATCTCGGCGCATCGCCACCCCTTGTTTCTAGGGTTTTTCTCGGGTAAGTGTCATGCTACCTAGATCGCATCTTGCGGTCTAGGCAGTATCTGCTTATGCGTTATTTAGTGTTACTCGTACTGAAGCCTTGTTGATGACGAGTAATACTGTTATCATAGATTTGTTTGGGCTAGCATTGGTACCTTTTTGTTATGATTGTTTAGTTATGCTGCCTTTAGTTATCTCGTTGCCTTTGCACCTTTTTCGGGTGTAAGGGCAGCATCTTGCTTGATCTTTATTCAGTTGATTTGATATGTTATAGTTATGCCTTGTTTTCCAAGGTTTAGTTTGATATCCACATGGTCAGGCCTTGCAAACGGGTTGAACGATCCAGTGGTATGTAAGGATATGGTTTGCCAATTCGAGAGGAGTTGTTCCGGGAATTGACTTTACGTCGGTTGTTAGGCCTTCTCTAGGGTTAGTTTTCTGTCATCTTTTATATCTACCAGGCTCAGTTACGTGTAGGATGTTCCAATTATGTGGTGAAAACATTAAATTGTCGTAGGTCGATTTAACTTGTATTGATGAAGCAAAACCCCATGTTATTGTAGATCTAATGCAGAACCATGGGATAATCGGCTCCAGGAGCCTATTCACAGGGAAACCTGGGAGCCGGTCGCGGCTCGAATTTTACGTATACTTGTTTGCCATGCAGGAAACTAATCGAAGCAATCCATCACCTTCCTGACCAGGTATAGGTCAGGTGGCACGCCCTTGCATCAGCCAGGACGTGTGCCGGAGTTTTGCGGTCCGTTGCCCGAGGGACCAGGGCCCACCAGCAGTTCTGGGAGCCTCCTGGCTCTTCGTGTTGCTCATCGCTGCTCGCCGGTGGGTTTTGATAGGCAACACATTCTGGCACGCCCGGTGGGACATTCAACAACATCTGCATCAACATCCGACGCTGCGATGGGGGACAGACCGGTCACGTACGACGATCTGCCTGATGAGCACAAGGCGAAGTATGATGATATCAAAGCTCTCTTCGAAGCCGATCTCATCGGCTCTTTTGAGAGGACCCGTAAGCATGGCATCAGGTGGAAAGGGTTCTCACCCGAAGGTGCTCTTGATGAGGTGGATCTGTCTGTTCCTTCAGAGGAGCGCACCAGAGCTCTGCGACAGGAAGTCAATTACATGGTGGCTCATTCTCTTCACCGCCATTCTGAGAGCCTAGTGAACGCTTTCGAGCGCGTCGCGGTTCGCGTAGTTCAGGAGATCATGAAACATCAGTACTCTCCGTCGGGGCCTACTCTAGGGACTCACCAGGGAGAAAGACTGCTCCAGACCAGGCCACAGCTGCCATTCACGCTTGCAGCTCCGGAGCCACCAGGGGCACCGGCGTACGTCGTCTACAAGGTTGGAGGTGACCCTGGCGATTGCCAATTCCTGTTTGAACCACCTACAGAAATCCCACATGGATATGTGTGCACCTACGTGCCGGACTGCAATAGCCTGACGCGCACGAACCAGATTGCAACCGCAGGGATTTCTGGGGAAGGAGTTTCTGGAGCAGGGGCTTCGGGAGCAGGTATTTCTGGAGCAGGGATGTCTGGGATGGACGCTGATAAACAGGCATGGCTAGCCAAGTATGCCACCGGAACGAGTCATGAGAATTTAGCCCCTGCAGCTCAAACGGTGGAGCAAATCCGTACCATCTTGAGAGACCAGTTCGGCTTCGTGCCGAAGAGAAGGACAATCGGCTATTCCAAGCCGTACCCCAACGAGTTTGATCTGATTCCGCTGCCACCCAAGTATCGGCTCCCTGAGTTCTCAAGGTTTAGCGGATCAGAAGGGTCGAGCTCGATCGAGCATGTGAGCCGATACCTGGCACAGTTAGGCATGATTTCAGCATCGGATCAGTTACGCGTAAGGTTCTTTGCGCAATCTCTGACAGGACCAGCTTTTGGGTGGTACACCTCGTTGCCACCGGATTCGATCCAGACTTGGAAGCAACTGGAAGAGCAGTTCCACATTCAGTATCATTCAGAAGCTACCGAGGCTGGCATTGCAGATCTGGCGCAGGTGCGGCAAAAGCGGGGAGAAACGGTAGCCGAGTACATTCAGCGTTTCAGGACTGTCAAGAACCGATGTTATTCGGCTCGTTTAACTGAGAAAGAAGCAGTCGAGCTGGCAGTGTTGGGTCTCTCAGCACCTATCAAGGATCTGGCTTTCCAAGTAGAATACAATTCATTAGCGCACATGGCCCAGAAACTGACAATGTATGAACAGCGCCACCCTGAGTTGTACCAAGACAAGTTCAAACGTCCGATAGGCCTGGTCGATACAGAAGAAGAGGATCCCGTACAAGACCAGGAGGTGGCCGTGGCTGAATGGGCTCGGGGGGCAGATCCTGTGTCCTGCAAATGGGTAAAACAGCAAGGGCCTGCAAAAGGGTTCGACTTCGATGTGAGCAAAGCTGAGCAGATATTCGATTTACTGCTGAAAGAAAAGCAGCTGAAGTTACCCGAAGGCCATAAAATCCCTACGGCTCAAGAAATGAACGGGAGACCATACTGCAAGTGGCATCACTCATTCACCCACACCACCAATGATTGCAAAGAGCTACGTCGCCAGATCCAAACGGCGATAGAACAGGGCCGTCTGATCCTTGGGCAATTCGCCATGAAAGTAGACACAAACCCGTTTCCCGGTGTCAACATGGTAGAACACAGCCACTCCACGAGGCGTCAGTTAGATTTCTCGTTCGATGTTAATATGACAGGGCCTGTGTACCACCATGGCACATATAAGGAGGAAGGCGGTCGCTCTCGGGGCAAAGAAAGAGAGGAGGCTGGTCCACGTGACCGGCCCCGTTATGATGACAGGCGGTATTTAACCGAGGAGCAAGTGAGAAGCGTGCGATATCAGAAGCCACACTCCACGCATCTCCTTAACAAGTATGAGCGTCAGTATGACCGACGTCGCCGACACGATAGAGATGATGAAGGATATGAGCACCTCGCTAGGGGAAAGTCAAAGGAAAAGGAAGGCGTGGATAAACATTGGGATTGTCCTTTCTTCAAGTATTGCTGGGATGCGGGAATGAGCCGATTGCCTACAATCGACAACTGCCCGGAATGTGGACAGCAGAAGGATGACACAGGTCCAGTTTCAGTGTTCAAGCGTCTAGGGCCTCTCCCGCCTCAGAACAGGCAAGAGGAGTCATCTCGAGCAAAAGATCTCGAGGATCCAAAGGGTGAAGAAGAAGAAGACAGATATCACCGGCCAAGGTGGTGTCCCGATGGACTCAGACACACCCAAAAGCGTAGAGTTCAGCGACTGCGTAGCTTGGAGGAAGCCGAAGCGCAGTACCTCCACGCTTTAAGGAAAGCACGGCCCGATCTGGCCGTGAAAGTTCGGCAAACCTTGGAAACGGAGGCTCGTCCGAAAAGGAAAGAGTGGCGCCCCAAACCAGTAAAAGCCGATGCGAAGACATCGGCTGGCACAAACATGGTGTTCATACTTCCGTCAGAGTTTTGCGCTCCAAGAACCGAAGAACTACCAGTGGCACAGTTTGACTGCGGCCCACGGCCGGTTATCTTTGAAAATCCACGAGAGAAGGGCTACAAACATATGAAAGCCCTGTACCTGCGAGGTTATATCAATGGGCAGCCTGTCCGCAAGATGTTGGTTGACACCGGAGCGGCAGTCAATATAATGCCATACTCCATGCTACGGCGTTTGGGACGCTCCACTGCAGAACTGATCAAAACCAACGTCACGTTAAGCGACTTCAACGGCCAAACTTCAGAAACGCAAGGCGTTCTGAACGTGGATCTGACCGTGGGAAGAAAAACCATCCCTACGTCATTCTTCATCGTTGACAGCAAAAGCACCTACGCTGTCTTGCTGGGGAGGGATTGGATTCACGCTAACTGCTGCATTCCATCCACGATGCACCAGTGCCTAATACAGTGGGATGGAGATGAAGTGGAGGTCATTCATGCGGATGATTCGATCGAGATCTCCATAGCTGGCATGAACATCTGGGAGGCAGAAGACCAAGAGCCGATCTCTGGAATCAGTCTAGACGGCTGTGAGCGCATTGAAGCTACAAAAACGGGGTGAGGCTGGTCTTATCCACTGGCCTGACAGAGTAGCAAAGTCCACGATCGTACGTGGTATGGCCGATCCCTGCGATCGGCCACAAAAAATAAAAAGCAGTAATCTTAAGACAAACAGGTCATGCAGTCGTAGTAGGGAGATTCCCTGTCATTGTAGAGCACAAATAAGTTGTAAACCTTCCTTGACTAATGCAATCAAAAAGGGGGCCGATTCCGGCAATCGGCCCAAATTATCTTTGTTATCCTCACCAACTGTTTGCCCCGTGTTTAGCCTCGATTTAGCAGGTGACGGAAAGCTAGGGTATGGGTTTACCTCCGCTGATGAGCTAGAGGAGATTGACATCGGTCCTGGGGATAAGCCGCGACCAACATTTATCAGCAAGAAGTTAGATCCGAATCTGCGGGGTCCGATGATAGCTTTGTTGAAAGAATATCCAGATTGCTTTGCCTGGGACTATAGAGAGATGCCCGGGTTAGACAGGAGCATCATTGAGCATCGACTCCCGCTTAAAAAAGGGTTTCGGCCATTCCAGCAGCGAGCACGACAGATGAAGGCCGAAATTTTGGAAGAAGTCAAGAAGGAGATCGAGAAAATGTTGACAGCTAGGTTAATCAGGCCATGCAGGTATGCTGAGTGGATTTCTAGTATCGTACCTATAGAGAAAAAGGATGGCCGCTGGCGTGTTGCCATAGATTTTCGGGATCTCAATAAAGCCACTCCAAAGGATGAGTATCCGATGCCGGTAGCAGAGACATTAATCAACGCAGCTGCTGGTCATAAGGTCCTGAGCTTCATGGATGGCAATGCCGGTTACAACCAAATTTTTATGGCTCCGGAAGATATACACAAGACTGCATTCAGAGTCCCATGTTCGGTGGGGTTGTTTGAATACGTAGTCATGACGTTTGGACTGAAGAATGCCGGCGCCACATACCAAAGAGCCATGAATTACATTTTCCATGATCTAATCGGCAAGCTGGTGGAAATTTATATCGATGACGTGGTGGTCAAGTCTGCTTCAGTACAAGGACACTTGGACGATCTGCAACGCGTCCTGGACCGAACAAGAAAATTCGGGCTACGGATGAATCCAAAGAAGTGTGCCTTCGGTGTAACGGCCGGTCAGTTCTTGGGTTTCTTGGTCCATGAACGCGGAATTGAGATCGGCCTGAAAAGTCAGGAGGCAGTGCGAACAATGAAGCCACCTACCACGAAGAAAGTACTGCAGTCTCTCATCGGCAAGATCAACTTCGTCAGAAGATTCATCTCCAATCTGTCAGGAAGAATAGAGCCGTTCATGGGACTGGTGAAAATTAAATCTGATGAGGAGTTCCGCTGGGGGACAGAACAACAACGAGCCTTCGACGAGATCAAAGAATATCTAACGAAGCCGCCAATGTTGGTTCCACCCCAGCCGGATAGGCCGTTCTACATTTACTTGTCAGTAGCTGACACGTCCATCGCCTCGGTGGTGGTGCAGGTTTATGATGGTCTGGAGCGAGTTGTGTTTTACATCAGCAGAAGGATGCTGGATGCAGAGACAACGTATCCTGAGATCGATAAGTTGTGCCTCTGCCTGTTTTTCACCTGCACCAAGCTGCGCCACATCTTGCTCTCAGCGGAGATTATCATTATATGCAAATCAGATGTCATAAAACATATGCTGTCGGCTCCTATGTTGAAAGGCCGACTCGGCAAATGGATGTTTGCATTATCGGAATTTGATATCCGGTATCAACCCGCGAAAGCGGTTAAGGGTCAGGCGTTGGCCGACCTTATTGCTGAAAGAATCAACACTGATATAGCAGCGCTGTCTATACGAGCGTGGGCTATGTTTTTCGATGGATCGGTTTGTGATGATGGTTGCGGCATCGGCATTCTACTCATGTCGCCCCGGGGGGCAACATATTCCTTCTCCATCAGGCTATCTACCCCTCGCACCAACAACGCCGCTGAGTATGAGGCGATACGCAACGGAATGGAGTTGCTCATCGAAGCTAGAGCAGAAGTAGTGGAAATTTTTGGAGACTCCAAATTGGTGATTTCCCAACTCACGGAGGAATACAAGTGCGAGAGCGAGTCGCTCTTCCCATTATGGTTGCAATGCCGTGAGCTGATGGCACAGTTCCGGTACATAAACTTGAACTGGATCCCGCGATCGCAGAATACCGAGGCGAATGATCTCACACAAATGGCTTCAGGCTACAAGGACGTAGCAGAGGGAGCTGATGTTCAGGTACAGTTCCTGGAGGCGGACGACTGGAGAGCCGATATCTTCAATTACTTGAAAGATTCGGCTCGGGGGGCACCTAAACGGATAAGGTACAAGGCCATGAAGTATGTGCTTATTGGGGACGACATGTTCTACAGGACTCTGGAAGGGTTACTGCTCAAATGTCTGGGGCCAACCGAGGCCAATCGGCTCCTACACGAGGTACACGAAGGCGCCTGTGGAACTCACCAATCGGCTCACAAGATGAAATGGTTGATCAGGCGATCAGGGTTTTATTGGCCCACCATGCTTGAGGACTGTTTTAAGTACTACAAAGGGTGTCAAGCATGTCAGAAATTTGGAAAAATTCAGACGGTACCCGCGTCAGCAATGAACCCCATCATCAAGCCTTGGCCATTCCGAGGTTGGGGCATGGATATGATTGGCAAGATCAATCCTCCATCAAGCAAAGGCCACATGTGGATTTTGGCCATTACGGATTATTTCACTAAATGGGTGGAAGCCGTCCCTATGAAGTCAGTGAACTCGAAGGATGTTATCAATTTTGTGAAAGAAAATGTCATTCATAGATTCGGGATTCCCCAAACTATCACGACCGATGGAGGTTCGGTCTTCATTTCTCACGAGTTTAGAAAGTTCTGTGAGGACACGGGAATTAAGCTGATTCGATCATCTCCATACTATGCTCAAGCAAATGGGCAAGCTGAAGCGTCCAACCAGAGCCTTATCAAGCTGATCAAGAGGAAAGTCGATGAGCACCCTAGGCGTTGGCACGAGGTTTTGTCAGAGGCTTTATGGGCTTATCGCATGTCATGTCATGGAGCGATAAAAACCTCGCCATACCATCTAGTCTATGGACAAGAAGCCGTATTGCCCTGGGAGATTATGGCTCGATCGAGACATGTCACTTTTCAGAACGATCTAACAACTAAAGAATATGCGGCCCTGATGAGTGACAGTGTTGAGGATTTAACTGAGCTTAGGCTGTGGTCACTTGAGAAAATCAAAGAGAACAAGGCCAAGGTAGCTCGTGCATATAATAAGAAGGTGAGACCAAATGAGTTCCACGTTGGCGATCTGGTATGGGAAGCTGTATTGCCATTGGGGACTAAGGATGCAGCATACGGTAAATGGTCTCCAAATTGGCACGGGCCATACAGGGTCGATCAAGTTTTAAGGGGGAACGCGTACATGCTTGAGGAGCTGGACGGTGTGAAATTCCCAGTGGCTGTCAACGGTCAGCATCTCAAGAAATATTTCCCAAGCATGTGGGATGATGGACAGTGAAATATGGGGGCCGATACATGAAATCGGCCAATCGTTGGCGATTTGGTATGGGAAGCTGTATTGCCATTGGGAACTAAGGATGCAGCATACGGTAAATGGTCTCCAAATTGGCACGGGCCATACAGGGTCGATCAAGTTTTAAGGGGGAACACGTACATGCTTGAGGAGCTGGACGGCGTGAAATTCCCAGTGGCTGTCAACGGTCAGCATCTCAAGAAATATTTCCCAAGCATGTGGGATGATGGACAGTGAAATATGGGGGCCGAAGCATGAATATAGCCGATGCACAGCCATCGACTCTAGAGGTTCAAACTGTTAGAGGTTCAAACTGTTACGAGCAGGTGTCAGTTTACATGAATAAGCTACTGAAGGAATGCCTCGAAGGCGTGGAGGGCGTCAGCACGGACACGATCCACCTCAGCGATCTCGGCTTCGTCATCTTCGTCCTTGCCCATCACTAGCTGCTTGTTCAGGGCACGTATTTCCGCCAGATCAGTCTTCAGTTGAGATTTGAGGCCTTCTGCTTCGTCTTGGGAGCGGGCGATGAATGCTTCCTTGTCACGAATGAGCTGTTTAGTCGCCCGGACCTTCTCTTCAAGATCTCCCAATTCCTTTTTCAAGGATGCAAGCTCGGCGGTGCTGACAGAGGTGTCAGTTTTGGCATCCAGAGACGCCTTTTTCTCGTTGAGCTGCTGACATTTGTCTGCAATATTGGCCTTCAGTGGGAGTTGGGAGCGGCGCAGATTAATCCTCTCACGAGCCAACTTCACCCTTGACCCGTAGAAAGACAGAGTTACAACTGGCCAAAGCTTCACCTGCAGTGCTACTGGGAGTTGGTCCTTGATTTCGGCAAGAACACTCTTCACCTCTTCAGAACCCTCGATCAACTTCTCGATCGGGGAGGACAGCAAGGCTTTGAGACGCTGGAATTGAGGTAGAACAGCCCTTGCTCGTGGTTCATCGTTGGCGACAGAGAGAGTTGGATCGATGGATTCAGGGTCGAACGTCAGCAGGCCTGAGATATCACAACCCTGGCAGGCCGAAATGGCGTCAGTATGCGTCCAGCATGGAAGGATGAGCCGAACGAAGCGAACGTACCTCTCCTAAGATCAAGGGGATAGCAGATGACGAGACAATCGGCTTGTGTGTTGTTGCTGGGGGCTTGGCCAAAGTGGTAACCGTTTCATCTACACCTTCAGGGATTACTAGATCCAGCCTTGCGAAAGGCATCGGCACTTCCCCGGCTTTCCCACTAGAAGTGTCAGTCGTCTGCATGGAAGGTGCTTAGCCGATGTAAATAGTGATGAATCGGCAGATAAAAAACAATTGGTAAGAGCATCGAGGGTGATGACTTTCGAAACCTCCTGGCTCGACGAAGAAGTTTGCAGTCCCTTGCGAGCCCTCTTGGGGCTCACAGCTGGCCCCGCCTCGACTGATGCTCGGGGGGCAGTAGGTGCAGGAACCGGCCTTTTCCTGGGAGCCGATGGTGGTAAAGCTGGCTGGCTCGGTGTGGTGGTCCTCTCAGAGTCTGTTGGGCCCGATTCTCCTCGATTGGATTGTGTGTCCCCGCTGGAGGTGTTTTCGATGGAAACCTGTAAGAAAAGGAGAGCTAGTAAGCACAAGCATGTTTGCAAGGATGAAAGAGATCAACCAAGGCATGGATCAACGTACATGCGAACTTTCTGGAGAAGGGCTCCGGCGCCTCAAAGTCTTCCTGGCAGCTACCTTCCTCACCGCCGTTTTTGTTTTAGTTGGAACTCGAGAGGCGGCTGACCCAGAAGTTGCTTGGCTCTTGGAAGCCGATTGTGGTGATATCGGCTGGTTCTGCATCACGACCTTTTTCAAAGGTGGCGAGTTTTTGCAGAAAAGGACCACAGGAGCTGGTGGGAAGAATTCGAAGGGGGAGCCATCACTGTGTGTAGGTTCAGGACCATCTTGTTGCTGCAAGGAGACAGAGCGGGTTGTTAGAAGAATCATTTGTGAGCTGCATCAAGAAAATTTACAAGTAGTGGTACCTGTTCTACGGGGATATCATATTCAGCATCGAGCTGTTCCAGCAACGGTCCCAGAGCTCTCCTGAAGGCATGAGTCTTCCACATCGACCACCAGTTCTCAAAACCATCGGTTGATGAAGCGAAGGTGAGGTTGTTAGGAATTGGGATGGTCAGAGCATCGAAGAAGGA
This sequence comes from Avena atlantica, assembly GCA_910589765.1. Lineage (NCBI taxonomy): Eukaryota > Viridiplantae > Streptophyta > Magnoliopsida > Poales > Poaceae > Avena > Avena atlantica. Next base: position 482,934,855 of record OU342739.1, on the reverse strand, counting down.
ATAACACCTTTGACTGGTGAGAGGATCGGGCAGGTCAGCTCTGCTCTCTGTAAGATGGTGGAGAAAGAAATGGGGAGGTACTTGTCTAAGGCCAAATTGCCGAGCCACTACGACCGGCTGGTAGAATTCGTATCCAGGCTTGATTATTCTGTTGGATGTGCTCATGCCAACTGGAAGGAAGCAGGGACGGATCACAGTGGAAAATAGCTGCCGAGTGCTGGTGTCATCGGCAAAGTTGTCTAGCCTGAAGGAGATTGGATTTTCAAAATGTTTTGATTCTTCCGTGTAAGGAAAGAAGATAGGATTGTCCAGGCCTTGGAAGAAAATGCTGAACCACTTGGATGCTTCCTGAGGGATCAGTTTGCTACCTGGCAGTCTATACAGAGCTTGGCCGTAGCTGGTGCATCGGATCTGCTTCCCTTTGGCATCTTGAAAGGTGCAACTCGCTAAAAGGGGGAAGTTTGGGACATGGTTTTGAAAATACAGCTGAGACCATAGCTGAATGAACCACCAAGGACCTCCTGTTTTGACTGCTATGCCGGAGAATAGTTTGACAGACATCAACTGGAGATATCGATAGACTTCTCCAAGGAACAGTTTGCCGATGCCAAGTTGAGTGCCTCTGGCAAGTTCGTAGGCCAAGGAGAGATAATTCTTGGTTGGAGCAAGGGAAGGGCCACAGAATATGAAATGTTCCAGCCATAAGTTGAGGAAAGCCGTGTGTTCTTTCTCTGTGACAGGGCCTTTAGTTTTCATGTGGCTTTGAAGATAGGCACCCCAGTTCATGCAGTCTGTCTTAGAAGAAAGCTTGTAGGGGACCTTTGTCAGCTTAAAAGCAGAAGGGCTGGGTGATGTAACGTCCAGACCAGTAATCATCACCACGTCTAACCGAGTTGGTGTCATGGAGCCATGACCGAACATGAAGCAGTTCAGAGCATCGTACTAGAAATAGCCGATGGTTTTTAGAAGATTTTCATGTTTCTCAAGGGGAGACAATGAAAAATACAAGGAATCGGCTATTCCCGTGGTTTCCCATTGGGATTGGTAAGTTTTGGCTACCCTGCTGTACCAAGAGACCCAATGTTCAGGAGGATTAGGCCAGGCTCGCAAGCAGTCGGCCCAAGAATTCAAATCTAGGTTTTGGCTTACGAAGGGGATTCTGTTTGCCTCGCAAGAGATCAGATGGGCAGGACTAGATTCTGTACGGGGGCCAAGACAGAGAGAATTTGGGAGAGAAGGATGCGGCAGCAGGATGTCTGAAACCTAAAAATTTAACGGTGGAATAAAGCATTAATTCAGGTGTTTGCTATTAATTCTAGCACCGTGTTCAGACTGCGAGGAGCAGGCGTACCTTCAGACCAGAGACCGCTGTGTTGGTATTGGACGATTCCGCCATCTAGTTTGCCGGCGGAGATGGATCTATGCGATTGGGGATCGAGGGTTCTTGTCGCTGTAAGCTCGATCTATTCGGTGAGGCAATTGGAGATCTGGGTTAGCCTTTTTGAAGAGGGTCGCAGGCTACCATTTGAAATTGGAAAGTGGCCGCTCAGATTTATCTAAATATGTGACCAAATTTGACCTTGTCAACGTTTGTGGGGAAAGTCGATGTGTTACCATCGGCTCTTTGGGCTTTGACTTGGTTGACCATATGAGCGTAGTATGGTGAAAGCCGATACATTACTATCGACTTCTGGAACGTTGACGTATTTTGACTATCGGCAAAATCGAATTGGGAAAGCAATCTTTGTTGATTCAAAAGACGGTTGTGTACAATGAAGCCGATTTCTTACAAATGGAAATCTACTACTAGTACTACTACTATTAGTTCCTAATCTAGAAGCCGGTGTCGTCGCCGCTGTCTTCGCCGTCGTCGTATTCGCTATCATCGGCGCTGCTGCCGGCGTAGTCTTCGCCGCTGCTGCTGAAGTTGTCAGCGGGGGCCTCCTCGTCCTCGTCGTCGTCGTCGGTGTCCTCGCTGGACCCGGCGCGGAAGCGCTTCACCGGCGGGTATTCGTCGGAGGAGGTGTCCTCCTCCGCTTCCTCCTCCTCGTCGGAGGATTCGACGTCCTCGCCCCAGGACACGGCGTCGTCGGCGCTCTCCGCCTCCAGTTCCCCGTCGACAAGGAACTGGAGGCCCTCCTCGCCGTCGGTCAGGGACTCGTCGTCCTCTGACCAGGCAGCGAAGTCCCAGTCCCTCTCGTCCCACCATTGTGGGGCGAGAGCCACGTACGCCGCCATTGGCGGGTGCTCCGGCGTCGGCTCCCGGTCGCTCATTGTGTTGGAGGATTGGAAGGAAAGGCCGGATGATTTGGAGGAAGAAGAGGAGGCCATGGCGGAGGAAGAGGGTTTTTTGGCTAATGGAAGAGGATGGGGGTGTAAACTGCTCAGATGAATTTAAATAAGGGGAATAGTAGGAGGTGGTTCAATGCCATAGCGGTTTTCCAGAATGTGGTGCCAAAACTGTCAAATCATGCACTGCGGAGAAGTTGAGAAGACAAGGCATCATGATGAGGGGGCGGCGTGACGATTCTGCTCTACAACGCGTAACCCGATAAAAAAAAACAAAGTGGTTTTGGAATTATTATTGCCAAAACCAGGGGAGCATGTGTTATCGCCACATTTTGGCCAAAGGAGGAGATGGGCCGTAATCAAGATGGGCTTGGAGGATACATATATGCAACGTATTGCTGGATCAGCCTTGTGCGGGGATTTGGGCTAAATTGCCCGTGTATCTGTATATTATGGTAGGTTACGCTTCGGTTTAAGTAAGAGATAGAGTTGTTAGGGTTATTCCAAAGATAGAAAGTCTCCGTACTATAAATATGTACCTAAGGTTATTGAGAAAGGAGGACGATCACGTTCACAACAAACACAATCTCGGCGCATCGCCACCCCTTGTTTCTAGGGTTTTTCTCGGGTAAGTGTCATGCTGCCTAGATCACATCTTGCGGTCTAGGCAGTATCTGCTTATGCGTTATTTAGTGTTACTCGTACTGAAGCCTTGTTGATGGCGAGTAATACTGTTATCATATATTTGTTTGGGCTAGCATCGGTACCTTTTTGTTATGATTGTTTAGTTATGCTGCCTTTAGTTATCTTGTTGCCTTTGCACCTTTTTCGGGTGTAAGGGCAGCATCTTGCTTGATCTTTATTCAGTTGATTTGATCTGTTATAGTTATGCCTTGTTTTCCAAGGTTTAGTTTGATATCCACATGGTCAGGCCTTGCAAACGGGTTGAACGATCCAGTGGTATGTAAGGATATGGTTTGCCAATTCGAGAGGAGTTGTTCCGGGAATTGACTTTACGTCGGTTGTTAGGCCTTCTCTAGGGTTAGTTTTCTATCATCTTTTATATCTACCAGGCTCAATTACGTGTAGGATGTTCCAATTATGTGGTGAAAACGTTAAATTGTCGTAGGTCGATTTAACTTGTATTGATGAAGCAAAACCCCATGTTATCGTAGATCTAATGCAGAACCATGGGATAATCGGCTCCAGGAGCCAATTCACAGGGAAACCTGGGAGCCGGTCGCGGCTCGAATTTTACGTATACTTGTTTGCCATGCAGGAAACTAATCGAAGCAATCCATCACCTTCCTGACCAGGTATAGGTCAGGTGGCACGCCCTTGCATCAGCCAGGACGTGTGCCGGAGTTTTGCGGGCCGTTGCCCGAGGGACCAGGGCCCACCAGCAGTTCTGGGAGCCTCCCGGCTCTTCGTGTTGCTCATCGCTGCTCGCCGGTGGGTTTTGACAGGCAACAGCTTGTGAGACCTTGGCTCTTTGGCATTGGCAATGGCACCATTGTTGTCACAATAGATCACCATTGGGTCCAACGCGTTTGCCACCACTCCTAGTTTGGATATGAACTCCTTCATCCAAACTGCTTCCTGAGCCGCTTCTGAAGCAGCAACATATTCGGCCTCCGTTGTTGATCCCGCTACCACAGGTTGTTTGGAGCTCCTCCAACTAACCGCTCCGCGATTCATGAGAAATACGTATCCGGATTGAGACTTAGAGTCATCCGGATCGGTGTCAAAGCTAGAGTCGACATAACACTTAGCGACGAGCTCTTCTTCACCTCCGTATACAAGAAACATATCCTTAGTTCTTCGTAAGTACTTAAGGATATTCTTGACCTCTATCCAGTGTTCCGAACCTAGATCCGATTGGTACCTACTAGTCAAACTAATAGCATGTGCCACATCCGGTCTTGTACATAGCATGGCGTACATTATAGAGCCTATGGCTGAAGCATAGGGGACTTTGTCCATTATCTCTCTTTCTTCCGCCGAAGCCGGACTTTGAGTCTTACTCAATGTCTTGCCTTGCAACATAGGTAAGAACCCCTTCTTACTTCCGTCCATTTTAAACTTCTTTAAAATCTTATCAAGGTATGTACTTTGCGATAGCCCTATTAGGCGCCTGGATCTATCTCTATAGATCTTTATGCCTAATATGTATGACGCTTCACCTAGGTCCTTCATTGAAAATTTGCTGTTTAGATAACTTTTAACACTGTTTAAAAGATCTATATCATTTCCGATCAATAATATGTCATCCACATATAATACTCCCTCCGTCCATAAAAGGATGTCGTGAGGGCAACTTAAGTAATGAACAAATCCATTTTGCAAATACACCCTCATATTCCAAATCCTAACTAACCCATCCCGCAATTGTCCTGATCGATCAGCACTAAAGATATCTCCTTTCCGCCGCCCCACCGCCGGCCAGTCCAAGCTGATCGATGCAGCTGGTAAGCTGGCAAGCAGGGACGAGCACATGCATCCCGTTCGTGCTGATTGATCTAGCCAGCCGGCAAGCTAACCGATCCAGCTGGAACAAGTGCCTGCATCCCGCCGGAAGCCTTTGCTCCTCCATCCCGCCGGCAAGCACGCATCTCCTCCTCTCCTGATGAATCAACGTTTGCATCTCTTCCATCTGAACCAATGCCTTCATCTCCAGGACACTCGAGCTCGTGATCCAGGCTCCGCCGCTCCGGGCTCCCGTTGTTGCCTCCGGCCAGTCCACCTGATTGATCACCACCAGCCGTGCCACTCTGGGTTCCCAGGTCTACTAGGAGAGTCGGAGCTCACCTCTCTGGCACCACCGACATCTCGTACTTAATCTCCTATCTACACACGCGGCACCGTCGGCAACTCCTCCCCAACCTCCTGGCTGCGTAGGTCGACAAGGAGAGCTCTGGAAGCTCGTCCACCGGCCAGTTGAGATCCCGCTCTGGCCCCAGCTGCAGCCCTCTCAAGCTCCGGCCCCATCACCACACTTCCACTCGCCGACAGCAGTGCCCCGCTCCAGTTTATGTCAACCATGCCGGCTCCCACCGTTTGTCGCTGCTCCTGGTAGCGCCACTATGCCTCCGTATTCCCTAGCGGTCTCCAGGCCTCCAGGCAGATCCACCATGGTGCTTCCATATTGAAACTTCAGTCCACCTGAAGAAGTGGTTATACCACACATGAAGAAAAATAAGTGACTATACTACCTGAAGACCGATACAATACTCCTAGTACTCTAAAGTTACAGTAGTCTGGAGAAGATGAAATGTGCATATGAACGGTGCATATGTCCTATACAAGAGGCTAGTAGATGTATATCAAGGAGTGGCTGCGTAATGAAAAACACTTGCTCAGAAATGTTGTAACCTTGGTTGCAATCCACAAGAGAGGGCTGTGTGTGAGCAATCAGTGACAGGCTCACGATCAGGTGAAAGGATCTCTATTTTAGACCAAAAGTAATTGCCCTGGCTTCACCAACACTGCAGACCTCTGCTTCTGCTGGCCGCTCGTGGGCATTGTATCTTGTTAGAAGGAAGCGGTGCCCACCTGAACAAGAAGAAAAAGAAGTGCATATTAGAGGCATAAGCAGTTACATGTACTCTAGTTACTTCCTTTGCATCAAATTCAACTCACCGCCACTTTAATACTGTGAACAACAGTCTAGAAACTGAGTATTTTCTAAGCATATAACAAGAAATTTTGATAGACCTCTTAGTGCTAGTGCTACCACATGCACGGAATGTAACAACAGTGTCACTACCTGTGTTGGTTCTTGAGGACTGCCACTGCTTGCTTCTATAAAATCACTGTATTGTCTCCTGCTGAAAGTTTGTAAGCATCTCAACAAAATATATAGAAAATTTTGAACTTGTGCTTATAAACACTATCAATATTTACTTCACAACAAACAACTCTGGATACATGCAACTTATGTTGAATTGATTCACTTCATATGCAATAGACACTGTACAGAGCTTAAGAATATAATACTCCACAAATTTTACTTCACAACTCAAACATTAAGGAATAGTTTAGTGGTACCTGACTTTTTGCACAAACAGTTAGGATATAACAAAACTCAACCGACAGTTTATTTTGTTGGATCTTTTGTTGCTTGCTAGAGTAGATACTGAACTAGTTAGGGTCCAGCTCCTGCACTACCCATCTACAAGCAATAAACTAATGTACCAATCCTACAATCCCCATGCAATTACTCGAGACATGAGTTAGCTGAATTTTACCAGGGACATAATAATGGCCGAGAGCACCAGCTATTCGGAATTAAAGTTTTAGCTCTACCTACACTTCTAAATGAAAGCTCTACCTACACTTCATCTACTGTACACAATAAGAATTCGTTTTGCACTGGATAATACAACAGAACTTTGATGACGACAAGTATGCGAAAATTTTCTTAGAAGTGACATGCACTAAGCAAGCACACATCATATGGGAGAAACATCAAAAAGTATAATTTTATATGGAAGCGCTAATATAATTAAAACCTTAACGGTGTTCCAATGCATGCACAGATTATTTTCTAATTCTCACAGCAAGAAAATGTCCAAAGGTACATGGACAAAATTCTAAGCATTTCACACAGGTATCATGGTGCATTTTCTTGTAAGGTTTAGAAAACCTGATGTTTATTTGTTCTTGTTCCAAGCGGCAAATGGCAATAGATCTTCAGAAGTTCTGAATAGTGGTTGGAAACATTTCAAACATTACAGATCAAGAAAATGACCGGATCAACAAAAGATCATGAAATAATCAATTCATCAATCACTGCAGAAATATGTGCGGTCTAGCAAAAATACCGAACTACTACTCCCTCCGTCTTGCTTGATTTCAAACGGTAGTTCTAGGAACACAATGGGGACATCAATTACATCCTCAGGTAACCGAAATCCTCTGAAGGAGAGCCTTTGGTCTGCTGCCTCGCCACTACCAAAACTTCCGCCAAAACATCCAAAAAAAACCGCGCCTTTCCCCTTCGCCGCCACTCCACGTTTCTGCCACTAGAGAAAGAAGGGGAGGGACCAAGATCTAGATGGAAGAGAAGGTCTTACCTGCGAGTTCGTGCTCGCCGTATATCCTACAGGCCCTGAGGACACAGTCCAGCCGGTCATTGTGCCGCGTGTCCACCACCACCAGGCGCGCCGCCACCGCCATGGAAGGAAAAGATCAAACCTTTCTCCTCCTACTCCTCTGAACTACTGCAATCATGGGCTAGGGTTTGTGGTGAGGGGTTGTAGATCGGAGGTTCTAGGCCGAGGAAACAAGAGAGGGAGTAGGGGGTCTCGGGGCGATGGTCGGCGGCATGGGGACTCGCCGGAGATGGACGGGATCTGCCGGCGACGATGGCGGGCGAAAAGGGGACTGGGAGGAGAAGGTGCTGCTGACTCCTGTGTCGATGCGATGCGAGTAGGCGATTCGACGACGACTCCAGGCGGACCACGGGTTGATGTTCCAAAACACTCGAGGGGGTTTTCGCAAAAATGACGTTGCGACATCCTTTTATGGACGGAGGGAGTATCAGAAATGCCACATTGCTCCCACTCACTTTCTTGTAAATACAAGATTCTCCATAAGTTTGGACAAATCCAAACTCTTTGATCACCTCATCAAAGCGGAGATTCCAACTTCGTGATGCTTGCTTCAATCCATAGATGGATCGCTGAAACTTGCACACCTTGTTAGCATCCTTAGGATCGACAAAACCCTTTGGTTGTATCATATACAACTCTTCTTCAATATTACCATTGAGAAACGCGGTTTTGACATCCATCTGCCATATCTCATAATCGAAATATGCAGCAATTTCTAACATAATCCTAACTGACTTTAGCATTGCTACGGGAGAGAAAGTCTCATCGTAGTCAACTCCTTGAATTTGTCGAAACCCTTTTGCGACAAGTCAAGCTTTATAGACGGTCACATTACCATCAGCATCAGTTTTCCTTTTGAAAATCCATTTGTTCTCCAAGGCCTTTCGGTCGTGAGGTAATTCCACCAAGTTCCAAACTTGATTTTCATACATGGATTCCATCTCGGATTTCATGGCTTCTAACCATTTGTTGGAATCCGGGCTCATCATCGCTTCTTCATACGTCGCAGGGTCATCATTTTCATCAACCATGAAATTCATGACAGGATTTCTGTACAGCTCGGGAGCTGCACACGTCCTGTTTGACCTGCGAGGTTCGGTAGTACTCTCTTTCGGAGTTTCATGATCATTATCATTAGTTCCCTCTTCAACAGGTGGAGCCAACTCCGGAACAACTTCCGGCGCTGCGCTACTCGCCATACTTTGAAGAGAAGGTTCCACAACCTCTTCGAGTTCTACCTTCCGACTACTCACACCTTTTGCGAGAAACTCTTTCTCTAGAAAGGATCCATTCTTGGCAACAAAAACCTTGCCCTCGGATCTGTGATAGAAGGAATACCCAATAGTTTCTTTAGGGTATCCTATGAAGACGCATTTTTCCGCTTTGGGTTCGAGTTTATCCGGTTGAAGTTTCTTCACATAAACATCGCATCCCCAAACTTTAAGAAATGACAGCTTAGGTTTGTTTCCAAACCACAATTCATACGGTGTCTTTTCAACGGATTTAGATGGTGCCCGATTTAAAGTGAATGCAACAGTTTCTAGTGCATAACCCCAAAATTACAACGGCAAGTCCGTCAGAGACATCATAGATCGAACCATATCTAATAAAGTACGATTACGACGTTCCGACACACCATTTCGCTGTGGTGTTCCGGTAGGTGTGAGTTGTGAAACAATTCCACACTTTTTCATGTGAGTGCTAAACTCGTAACTTAGATACTCACCTCCACGGTCGGACCGTAGAAATTTGATCTTTCTATTACGATGATTTTCCACTTCATTCTGAAATTCCTTGAACTTTTCAAAGGTTTCAGACTTGTGTTTCATCAAGTAGATATAACCGTATCTACTCAAATCATCCGTGAAAGTAACAAAATAACGATATCCACCTCGCGCCGACACACTCATTGGACCACATACATCAGAATGTATGATTTCCAATAAATCTGTCGCCCGTTCCATTGAACTGGAAAACGGCGTTCTAGTCATCTTGCCCATAAGGCATGGCTCACATGTATCAAATGATTCATAATCAAGTGATTCCAAAAGTCCATCCGAATGGAGCTTCTTCATGCGTTTAACGCCAATATGACCTAGACGACAGTGCCACATATATGCGGATATATCATCATTAAGTTTAATCCTTTTAGCATCAACATTATGAATATGTGTAACATTATCATCGAGATCTAATAGAAATAAACCATTCATCATCGGTGCATGACCATAAAAGATTTCATTCATATAAATGGAACAACCATTGTTCTCGGATTTAAATGAATAACCACTTCGCATCAAACACGATCCAGATACAATGTTCATGCTCAGTGCAGGCACCAGATAACATTTATTCAAGTTTATAACTAATCCCGACGGCAAGTGGAGAGGCAGCGTTCCGAGGGCGATCACATCAACGCTTGATCCATTGCCGACACGCATCTTGACCTCACCCCTTGCTAGAGATCGCTTGTTCCGCAACCCCTGATTCGAGTTACAAATATTAGCAACTGAACCGGTATCAAATACCCAGGTGCTACTGCGAGCACTAGTCAAGTACACATCAATAACATGTATATCATATATACCTTTGTTTTCCTTGCCGGCCTTCTTATCTGCCAGATACTTGGGGCAGTTGCGCTTCCAGTGGCCAGTCCCCTTACAATAGTAGCACTCGGAATCAGACTTAGGTCCAACTCAGGGTTTCTTTTCAGGCGCGGCAACAGGCTTGCCGCCCTTACTTCCCTTCCGTTTTCCCTTCTTGTATTTCTTGAAACCAGTGTTCCTATTGATCATCAACACTTGATGTTCCTTTTTGATCTCCACTTCTGCAGTTTTAAGCATTGACAGAAGCTCGGGGAGAGACTTCTTCATGCCTTGCATATTATAGTTCATCACGAAGCTCTTATAGCTAGGTGGCAGAGACTGCAGAACACGATGGATGCCTAAGTCAATGGGAATCGATATTCCCAAGGACACAAGCTTATCGGCGTAACCCGACATCTTGAGTACATGCTCACTAACGGAGCTATGCTCTTCCATCATGCAGCTAAAGAACTTTCTGAAGCGTTTGTAGCTCTCTACAGCAGCATGTGTGTCAAAAATCATTTTCAACTCACCCATTGTATCAAATGCATTGCCGTTTTCGAAACGCTTTCGAAGTTCCGGCTCTAGCCCATACAATATGCCGCAATGAACTAAGTTGTGGTCCTCCTGACGAGTCTGATAGACATTCTTCTCCTCGTCAGGGCATCATCAAAAGGTGGGGGGCCTAACGGCGCTTCTAGCACATATTGCTTTTGTGCAGCAGAGAGGAGAATCCTCAAATTCATGGCCCATTCGGTAAAGTTGCTACCATTTGTTGCTAGTTTCTCTTTCTCCATGAACACATTGAAATTAAAAGCAGGTGGTGCCATCTACAACAGAATTTGTAAAGTTTAGACTAAGTGTATGATAGATTGAGTTCAACTAATCTATATTACGAATGAACTCCCACTCAAAAACGACATCACTCGTGCCTTTTTGGTGATTACATGAACCAAATCCACTACACCAAGTCCGATCATCACGTGAGTCGGTATAGCTTCAAAGGCGAGCATCAAATGGGCATCATATCAACTATATGACTCATGCTTAACCTTTCGGTCCGTGTTCCGAGGCCATGCCTGTACATGCTAGGCTCGCTAAGTTAGAACCTTAGTATTCGCGTGTGTAACTGTTTTACACCCGAAATATGGTCGTGGATCCAAGAACACCCGATCATCACGTGATGTCTTGGAGCGACGAAAACATAATCGGTGCATACTAAAGGAAGAACACATTCTTATCTTGATATTTAAATGAGGGATCATCTTATTATGCTAACAAAGCGCTAAACAAGCAATATAAGATGCTATCAAACATCATATGTTTATTAGTGAAATTATATGGTTCCCGCAGATGATCTATATCATGTGCATCGTGGTATGATCACTATCATACCTATATGTGTAAATCCAAGGTCTATGGATTTTACACGCTATGTGTGTTGTAAGAGTATCATCTCATACTTGTACTTACAACACTACCATATCATAACACTAGCCCAGCAACAATCTAAACTAGACGCCTCTAATTTATCCATTGCAAGTTTTACGTGGCTTAGGGCTTTCGAGATAGAACCGTTCTTACCTACGAACATGAACCACAACGAGGATAATCAAATTGTTGACAACTCGCTTGCAAAATAGATATTGACTATAGTAGGAGAGACAGACACCCGCTAGCCACTTATGCAAACTAGTTGCATGTCAAGCGTGGAACAGGTCTCATGTGCGAGGACATGTAAAGTTTGTCCGGGCCGCTTCATCCCACTATGCCACCAATATCCAAAATTACAACAAAGGAGCAACAACATGATCATCATCGCCCACATACTCATATGTGTACTACCCGTGTAAAGTATCTACGCATAGATCCGGCTCTGATACCACTGTAGGGTTCGCAGCATAGAAAACAAAAATTTTCCTACGATGTGAACTATATACCAAGATCTATCTACTAGATACAAACAACGGGCGGATGTATATCCGTAGAGAACATACCCTTGAAGACCGACAAAGCTTAACGAGTTCAACTCGTGGTTGATGTAGACGATCTCTTGCCGATCTCAAGATCGAGAGGAAGTCCTAGTGCCGCAAATCAGCAGCGCATCCGTGCTCGCACACACGTTCGAGGCACCGAGCAACCTCCGCCTCCTCGCTCCAGCGATGCAGCGGAAGCACAACTCTTTCTTTCCGAATAGCCACCGGGAACATGTATCTCGCTAATCCGAGACCATGGGGGATAAATTCTAGAGGGGGAGAGAGATCCTTCACGAGGAGGTGTGAGAGACAAGTGAGGAGGGGGGCTCCTTTTATAGGAGGAGGGGGGAACCCCAAGGGGGTGGCCGGCGCATGGGGCTGCCCCTTGCCCTCCCCTCTTCATGTGGGTGGACACTCCACTCGCAAATCTCCTTTAAAATCCCTCCACTCAAAAGTCCACTCAAATTCCCATTAAATTTCCACCAAATTTAATGCAAACTCTCATTAAATAAAACTCTTTTATTTTATTCAGAATTTTGTCAATTACTTTAATGACAAACATTCACAAATAACCCCTTGCTAGAATTCTATTTCACATGCATAACCACTTTATGCAATTTCACCCGAAAACCTGTTTCGGTATCTAGTGAAATAAATTCCTGCGCTTGTTCATTCTTTCGGCATGAAACATTTGCTCCAATTGGATGTTGGTGTATCTTAAGTGTGTCACCCTACGGTTCGTGAATAATGCGGACATGATCGAGACCCCTCTCGGATCAATAATCAGAAGCGGGATCTGGAGACCCATACTGACTCCCACACATTCAACGATGACTTTCTTGTGATCGTCGGAACCTTTTATGCTAGTATCTTAATCCCTTTGTTTCACGATATATTACATGTCCGAGATTCGATCATCGGTATCTCCATACCTAGTTTGATCTCGTTACCGACATGCACTCTTTTCTTGTTCCTGTGATATAACATTCTAGTGATCAAATCACTTGCTTGCAAGCTAATCAATGTGATATCACCGAGAGGGCCCAGAGTATATCTATCCGTCATCGGGATGAACAAAGTCCACTCTCGATCCATGAGCCTCAACATAACACTTTATTAGTTCTGAATCCATCTTTATAATCACCCTGTTACGGTGTGACGTTTGATGTTATCAATAAACTCTTCCGGTGTTAGTGATTGACATGATCTCATGGTCTAAGGATTAGGATCACTTCGTAAGTTGTTATAGCAATATAAACTCAATGACTTTGATCGTAATGCTATACTTAGGATGAATGTTCATCACACCATTACACTAATGTTGTGATCCCGTTATTAACAACATCCAATGTCCATGATCAGGAAACCTTGATCATCTTGTTAATCAACGAGCTAGTTTATGAGAGAGGCGTAACTAGGATCTTTCTGTTTTTTATTAACCACACATGTATTAACGTTTCCGTATTAATACAATTATAGCATGCAAAATAAACATCTATCATATACTTGGAATACACATAATAAACACTTTATTATTGCCTCTCAGGGCATATTCCCTTAAGAATAAGATTCATATAAGGAAAGTCCTGTTTCGGGTTTGGAGAATGGTTCCGGTGTTTTCATCGGGAATGTTCTAGAAGGTTCCGGAATGTCCGGCACTCCGGAGGGGAAGGGTACATGAATGTGTCATAACAAGTTGGAATGATTGCATCATGTACTTGTAGGGGTTCGTAGCATGGAAAACAAAAAATTTCTATCGCATACAAACAAACAAGCCAAGATCTATCTACTAGATTGTAGCAACGAGTCGATGGAATAACTTACCCTCGAAGATTCCAAAGCGGTTAACGAGAGCAGATTCTCGTGGGTGATGTAGTCGTACACTTCCGATCTCAAGATCGTGTAGACGATCCTTCCGGCGCCACGTTCCGGCAGCGCTCCCGCAGTCGGTCACACGTTCGGTACTCGACGAAGACCTTCCTCTCCCTTGTTCCAGCAGGCAGTGGAGGTTGTAGCACTCTCCTCGCAATTCTGGCAGCACAACGGCGTGGTACCGGAAGTAGAGGGGAGATCTCGCAGGGCTTCGCCTTAAGCCGGAGCGAGTATGGTGGAGTATGAGAGAGAACTATTAGTGGTCTAGGGATTAGACACACCAATTAGAAGGCTCTAAACCGAAGGCTAGGGCAATTAGAAGCTCTAAACCAAAACGGCTCTAAACCGGAGATTAGAGGATAGGAACTTGTGTGTCTAGAGGAGGAGGCCCTGCCCCTCCTTTTATAGGTGGGAGGGCCGGCCAAGGGGAGGGGAGTCCCTCCCCAAGTCGGCCTTGATTGGCGCGCTGGCTTGGAGGGACTCCTCCCCCAAGTCGGTTCCAACCACCTCTTGCTTGTTTCCCACAGTTTCTTGTTTTAGCCGTTTGACTTTCAAACTGGACATTTGACTTTTCTGTTTTAGGATTCAATTTAATCCTTTATTTGGAACAGCAAGAACACTTAGTACATGATGCAATCATTCCAATATGTAATGACACATTCATGTACCCCTCCCCTTTCCGGAGTGCCGGACATTCCGGAACCTTCTAGAACATTCCCGATGAAAATACCGGAATCATTCCCGAACTCCGAAACGGGACTTTCCTTATATGAATCTTATTCTCCGGACCATTCCGGATCACCTCGTGATATCCCGGATCCCATCCGAGACTCCGAACAACATTCGGTCTCTTTCTCATAATACCATAACTACTCAAACAACGTCGAATCCTTAAGTGTGTCTCCCTACGGTTCGTGAATTATGCGGACATGATCGAGACACTTCTCCGAACAATAACCAATAGAGGAATCTGGAAATTCATATGGCTCCCACATATTTCTACGATTACTTTGCGATCGAATGAACCACTTACATACGATACCAATTTCCCTTTGTCTCACGATAGTTTACTTATCTGAAGTCATGATCGTCGGTATCTCTGCATACCTAGTTCAACCTCGTTACCGATAAGTACTCTTTTCTCGTTCCCGTGATATGTGATCCCTTGTGAGCCAGTCACATGCTTGCAAGCTAATTGGATGACATTCCACCGAGAGGGCCCAGAGTATATCTATCCGTCATATGGATGGACAAATCCCACTCTTGATCCATGTGTCTCAACCAATACTTTCCGAACACTCAATGCCACCTTTATAGCCACCCAGTTACAGTGTGGTGTTTGATGTCATCAAAGCATTCATCCGGTAAAGGTGATATGCATGATCTCATGGTCGAAGGAATTAGGTTACTATGTATCAGAAAGCATATAGCAATTGAACTATTGAAATGACTTGATCTTTATGCTACGCTTATCTATAGGAGTATGTCCATCACATCATTCTCCTAATGATATGATCCTGTTGTTAATAACATCTCTATGTTCATGATCAGGAAACCATGATCATATATTAACCAACAAGCTAGTTTAACAAGAGGCTTCACTAGGGACTCTTATTTTAGTTTACAAATCACACAAGTATTAATGTTTCCGGTTAATACAATTATAGCATGGTATGTAAACATTTGTCATAAGTGTGAAGATATGATAATAACCACTTTATTATTGCCTCTTGGGCATATCTCCAACAGTCTCCCACTTGCACTAGAGTCAATAATCTAGTTTCAAACCTTTGTGTATATAACACCTATGGCTTTCCGGTGTTGTATGTACACGATTGCTAGTGGTCAAATGATCTTCGGATCTGACACTTCCAGGTCCGTGTGTAATTGCATGTCTTTGCGTCTCTACGCATCACTCATTCTCTAATGAGATGGCTTTGTATAAATTTGGTCTTTCGGTGTGACCTTTAGTTCTTTGGGGTTAAAACATGTTGATAATATTGTCGCACAATATATCTTCATAGTATTATCCCTCTGTGAACTACACCTAGTTTGATAACAAACTACTTGACACAAATGCCCTCATTGGCTGCTATTATAGCAGTCATATACTTAGCCTTTTGTTGTAGTATCTGTCACAATGTCTTAACTTTGGAATTCATCCAAATCCATTATGGAACTCACTTTCCATTATATTGTGCCACCCTTAGTTTAGATTGAGATAAACTTAATTTGTACTTTGTGACAAAGCTAGTATCAATGTAGTACTTTTACAATGAACTAACCATCTATTTGTCACTTCTACAAACATTATACTCTTAGTTCTTCCAAAAGATCATAAGAATATCCTTACTATTGTCCAATGATCATCTTACGAATCATTCTGGTATATGCTCATAACATTTAGAGCATAGGACACATCTGGATTTGTACATATCACAGTATGATTGATATAAATACTCTTTGTGATTTCATACATCAAGTATCAATCTATACTTGATTATTTGTTTCACTTTACCAAATGTCAATACACTTGAATATATCATCAACATTGAACTCATTCAATCCTTTTTGTGCGACAAGATCCTCTCTTGTAGTTTCTATATTGAACTCATTCAATATCTTGTCTATGTACTTCTGGCACAACCATATTAGCGTCTACTGATGCCAAATATTTGGATTTTGCCTAAGTCTTTCATCGGGATGAAATTCTTAATATGTGTTAATAAAAGATACATTATTTCCAATCAACAATATGTTTTCCACATAATGTATTAGAAACATGTCTTAGCGCTCCCACTTAATTTCTTGCAAATGCAAGCATCTTCATTGTCTCTAATGAACTTTTAAACTCCTTTAACAGTTTCATCATAGTGAAGATTTCAACTCCGCAATGCTCACTTCAACCATTGAAGTTTTGCATATGCTTTTAGCATCCTTTGAATTAACAAAACCCTATGGACCGTGTTATGCACATGCCCTAGGTAACGATTCTATTAGAAGAACTTGTTTTGTTTATTTAACTACCATATAACAAAATTATATGTAGTGGTTGCTACATTAATCCGTCTAGACTAAATATCACTATGAAAGATCAAATCTTGTCATAGTCAACCCTTGAACATTGTTGTGAACTCTTTCCCAACATGTCGACTATTTCATAGATGTACAATATCCATGTCTATTTATTTATAGATCCAAACACAACTGTAAGGTCTTACACCTTTCTCGAGGGTCCTTCAAGTTCAAAACTTGATTTCTCGTGTATGGAACTATCACGGATTTTATGGCTTCAAGCCATTTGACGGAGTCAGGGTCCATCATCGCTTCTTTGCATGTAGTCGGTTCATTATTCTCAAATAATGATTCAACCCTCAAATCTTGGTATTTGATTGTTTACCCGACCTACTTGTTTCAATAGGAACTTAGATCTCCGTGACCACAACCTTTGAAGTACGCGAGCCATGAGCATTGTTTGCTAACTCCGGAACACTTTTCGGTGCTGTGCAACTCTGCACATATAGCTAAGGTTCTTTTAACCTTATCAAAGTTCTATTGTCCTCCCACTTAACTTTTCACGAAAAATTCCTTCTTAAAGAAACTTGACGTTCCAAGCAACAAACACTTTTGTCTCCGGTGTTTATGGAGGAATACTTAACAGTTTATACAAAGACAGGTTCATCCGACTTTGGTTGCACACATCTTTCTTATGCATAGCATACCAATGTTTTAAGAAAGAAAAACTTGGGTTTTATCCCAAACCATAACATATGGTGTCATTTCAACGGATTATGATGGAGCTCTTTTGAGTGAAAAAAAACGGTAGTCTCTAAAGCTTTTAATCTTTAAAATACAATGGCAGTTTTATGAATTACACCTTCGATCTTACCATGTCAAACAAGGTTTAATTACATATCTCGAACGCTCCATACCCTTATGGTGTTTTGGGAAATGCAAATCCACGGAACGATTCCTTAAATCTTAGGTATTATGTTAAACTATGTAACTTAAATATCTTCCTTTATGATCTTTATCATAAACTGTTTATATTCTTGTTATAATGATTTTGCACTTCATCTTGATAGTCTTTGAACTTTTCAAATGTTTCATACTTCATCCTTATTAAGTAAATATTCATATATTCACTCAAATTTTCGGAGAAAGCATATGAAGTTGAAATCCATCGCTCTTGACTACACATAATGGACTTCGTACAACAATATGTACAAATTACAATAAGCTAGTCTTTCGTTCCCTTTTGGCCTATGAACGAAGTTTCAATTATCTCTAGGAAAGTTTCACAAGTGTCATGTGATCAAAAATCAAAAGACTCCAAAATTCCATCCACATGGAGTTTCTTCATGTTTTCTTTCCAATATAATTTAAACGGCGATGTCACTTCCTAAGTGATCTTTCAATCAATTTGTCTTTCAACATTTTTAGCACTAGTTTTATGGATGTGATTTCTCCAACGAGATTTGTGAATCATCCATCTTTTATGGATTACGGCAATTATTTGAACAACCCTTTTGTTCTCATAATACCTGATAAAAAAAATCTTTGAAGGCAAGCTTTGATGTTTAATGAGCAACACAATAACCCTTTATTTGTTCTCGATGAACATCATCACATATTCTTTTGCTAGTTACTTAGGCCATTGTAGTTCATGAATTGTGTTGTTTCGTATGACGATTCACACCAACAAATTCAGTATCAAATACTTGAGAACCACATTGTTTAATAAGCAAAGAATATAGCCATAATATGTATATCATCTATATACTTAAACTGAACAATTCTAGTCTTTTCTTTTCTGCCATATATTTATGAGATTCTCTTTCAGTATTTCCTTTTCTGTTTGAAAGAATCTATCAACATCAATAGTGGAGTCATACATATGACACATAGTCCAAAGCGTGTATAATTAAATACCAATGTCTTTGGACTTGCACTTTGAAGTAGATCACCATCATCAAATATTTGGTGTTCTTTCAAATTCCTTTCTTTAGTAATCTCTTGGTGTAGTAAACATTTTACCTACATCAAATATTCACCCTTATCATGGAATCGTCCATGATCAAGCTACTGTTAGCTTATAACGATGAATTATTAGTATAATGTTGCTATCCAAAACCTTTTGGAGGATTAGGACAACAGTGTCTACAACCCTTTGCAAATTCTCATCAAAATATGAGAACATGAACTTTTGCCATATTATACTCTATCATGTTGCAACCAAAACTTCGTTTCAGATATCACAATATCTTCCACACATCATGGTTTCTGAAACAACTCTTTCAGATCCTAGATAACCTTGATATTAAGATAATCTTTTGAATATCAAGAATCATGGAGACAAACATGATACTCATATACTAACACTTTGGAATTGTCACTCTTGATTTAATACCAATTATTAAACTTCATGGAGTAACCGGAACTTACTGAAAGTTTGCAATAGGACTTTTAAACTTTTAGATTAACACTTCAAAACAATACGATACCAGTTCGTAAAGTAACTAACCAGAATTCTATAGTTCTACCATCTCAATTATAACTAAGCGCAAGGTGGTAAACGGATGCCAATGACTACAACAACTATGCAAATTCACTTTGATTTAGTTTATGATAAATTGAGTTCTAATTAAATTAATCTAGGTGAACTCCCACTCAAAACAATATCCCTCACATTGTTTTAGTGATCACACGAACCAAATCCACCACATCAAAACCGATCATCACGAGAGTTGATGTAGCTTCAATGGCGAACAATCAACATGTTCATCATATCTACTATATGACTCATGCTTTACATTTCGGTGATCCGTGTTCCGAGACCATGTCTGTACATGCTAGGCTCGTCAAGATCAAACCTTAGCTTCCGCATGAGCAAATCTGGCTTGCCCACATTGTATACACTTGCGGAATCTAACACACCCAATCATCACGTGGTGCTTCGAAACAACAAGCTTTAGCAACGGTGCTAACTAAGGGTGAACACTTTGAGACTTGAAATTTATGTGCATGAGGGATCATCTTATAATGCTACCGTCGTCTACTAAGCAATACAAGATGCATAAAGGATTAACATCACATGCAATTCATAATATGTGATATGATATGGCCTTTCTCCATTGTGCTTCCGATCTCCATCTCCTAGCACGAACATGATCTCCATCATCACCGACATTGCATCAAGGTCAATGATGCTTCTCCATGGTTGTCGTCCACCGGCTTCAACTATTACAACTACTTTGAATAGACACGCGGGTCTTAACAGAAATTAAAAACAACCATATGGCTCCTGCCGGTTGCCAACTTACAATAAGGAACATTGCATACATCAAATATAATCACAATCATGGCCATATCACATCACTGCACACCCCTGCAAAACAAAGTTAGACGCCAACTTACAATAAGGAACATTGATTTACAAGAACCACAACATTGATTTACGTGGTTTGTGGTTCTTGTTCGTAAGTTAGATCGACACTTATTGAAAGCCCCAAACCACGTAAAACATGCAAAGAAATTAGAGGCGTCTAACTTTGTTTTGCAGGGGTGTGCTATGATGTGATATGGCCATGATTGTGATTATATTTGATGTATGCAATGTTCCTTATTGTAAGTTGGCAACCGGCAGGAGCCATATGGTTGTCTTTAATTTCTGTTAAGACCCGCGTGTCTATTCAAAGTAGTTGTAATAGTTGAAGCTGGCGGACGACAACCATGGAGCAGCGTCATTGACCTTGATGCAATGCCGGTGATGATGGAGATCATGTTCATGCTTGAAGATGGAGATCGGAAGCACAAAGAAGAAAGGCCATATCATATCACATATTATGAATTGCATGTGATGTTAATCCTTTATGCATCTTTTATTGCTTAGTTAACGACGGTAGCATTATAAGATGATCCCTGATGCACATGAATTTCAAGTTCTATAGTGTTCATCCTTAGTGAGCATCGTTGCTAAAGCTTGTTGTTTCGAAGCACCACGTGATGATCGGGTGTGTTAGATTCTGCAAGTGTATACAATGTGAGCAAGCCAGATTTGCTCATGCGGAAGCTAAGGTTTGATCTTGACGAGCCTAGCATGTACATACATGGTCTCGGAACACGGATCACCGAAAGGTAAAGCATGAATCATATAGTAGATATGATGAACATATCGATTGTTCGCCATTGAAGCTACATCAACTCTCGTGATGATTGGTGTTGATGTGGTGGATTTGGTTCGTGTGATCACTAAAACAATGTGAGGGATATTGTTTTGAGTGGGACTTCACCTAGATTAATTTAACTATTAATTAGAACTCAATTTTTCATAAACTTAGTCTAAACTATTGCAAATATGTTGTAGATCAATGGAGGCCCCTACCATAAATTTTAATGCGTTCCTAGAGAAAGAAAAGTTGAAAAACAATGGAAGCAACTTTGCGGATTGGTTCCGCAATTTGAGGATTATCCTCAATGCTGGTAATTTGACCTATGTGTTGGATGCACCGCTGGGTGACCCGCCTGCAGCTACTGCTACCGATGAAGTAAAGAATGTTTACCTTGCTCGGAAGACTCAGTACTCCACAGTTCAGTGTGCTATCTTGTATGGTTGAGAATCGGAGCTTCAGAAAAGGTTTGGGAATTCAGACCCACATGATATTGTCCGTGATCTCAAATTGATCTTTGAGACTCACGCGGCAATTGAGAGCTATGAGGATTCTGAAAAGTTCTTTAACTGCAAGAAGGAAGAGGACAACTCCGTCAGTGAGCATGTGATTAAGATGTCTGGGCACACAAACAAACTTCAAAGCTTGGGTATAGTGATTCCTAATGCTTTGGGGATTTATCGTGTCCTCCAATCACTACCACCAAGTTACAAGAACTTTGTGATGAACTACAATATGCAAAACATGAACAAGCAGTTGCCAGAACTCTTCGCCATGTTAAAATCTGTAGAAGTGGAGATCAATAAAGAGCACCAAGTGTTGATGGTCAATAAGACCACCAAATTCAAGAAAGGCAAGTCTAAGCAAAAGGGACACTTCAAGAAGGGTTGTAAGAAAGTTACCGCGCCGACGAAGAAGACCAAGGCTAGACCTAAGCATGATACAGAGTTCTTTTACTGCAAGGGAGAAGGTCACTGGAAGCGGAATTGCCCAAAGTACTTGGCGGATTTGAAGAACGGCAACATCAAGAAGAAAGGTATATCCGATATACATGTTATTGATGTGTATCTCACTAGTACTCGTAGTAGTGCCTGCGTATTTGATACTGGTTCGGTTGCTCATATTTGTAACTCGAAACAGGTGCTGCAGAATAAATGGAAGCTAGCGAAGAACGAGGTGACGATGCGCGTGGGAAACAGATCAAAGGTTGATGTGATCGCGGTCAGAACGCTACCTCTTCATCTACCATCGGGATTAGTTTTATACTTAAATAATTGTTATTTGGTGCCTGCGTTAAGCATGAAAATTATATCGGGATCTTGTTTATTGCGAGACGGTTACTTGTTTAAGTCCGAGAATAATGGTTGTTCGATTTATATGAGTAATATGTTTTATGCACATGCACTTTTGATAGATGGTCTATTCTTATTGAATCTCGATAGTGGAAATACACATATTAATAACATTGAAGCTAAACGTTTGAAATCGAGCGATCACTCGACCTATATGTGGCACTATCGTCTTGGTCACATTGGAGTGAAGCGTATGAAGAAACTCCATTCCGATGGACTTCTTGAATCACTTGATTTTGAATCACTTGAAAGATGCGAAGCATGTCTGATCTGTAAAATGACTAAGACTCCATTTTCTGGTATGATGGAGCGAGCTACGGACTTATTGGAAATCATACATACCAATGTGTGTGGTCCAATGAGTGTAGCATCGCGCGGTGGTTATCGTTATGTTCTTACCTTCACTAATGACTTGAGTAGATATGGGTATATCTATTTCATGAAACATAAGTCCGAAAATTTCGAGAAGTTTAAGGAATTTCAAAGTGAGGTTGAGAATCAACGTAACAAGAAGATTAAATTTGTACGTTCTGATCATGGAGGTGAATATCTAAGTTACGAGTTTGGCGAGCATTTGAAGAAATGCGGAATACTTTCACAATTGACACCACCGGGAACACCACAGCGTAATGGTGTGTCCGAACGTCATAATCGAACTCTCTTAGATATGGTTCGTTCTATGATGTCACTTACAGATTTATCGCTATCATTTTGGGGTTATGCATTAGAAACAGTCGCATTCACTTTAAATAGGGCACCATCTAAATCCGTTGAAACGACACCATATGAATTATGGTTTGGGAAGAAACCTAAATTGTCGTTTCTTAAAGTTTGGGGTTGCGAAGCCTATGGAAAGAAGTTACAGCCGGACAAGGTTGAACCCAAAGCGGAAAAATGCGTCTTCATAGGATACCCAAAGGAAACTATTGGGTATACCTTCTATCATAGATCCGATGGCAAAATCTTCGTTGCCAAGAATGGATCCTTTCTAGAGAAGGAATTTCTCTCGAAAGAAGTGACTGGAAGGAAAGTAGAACTCGACGAGGTTGTCGAACCTTCTCTCGAACTTGCGAGTAGCGCAGCACCGGAAGAAGTTCCCGTGGTGCCTGCACCAATAAGAGAGGAAGCTAATGATGATGATCATGAAACTTCGGTTGTAGTTGCTACAGAGCCTTCGCAGGTCAATGAGAACTCGTACCACTCCTGATTGGTATGATCCCGTTATGAGTGTCATGTTGGTGGACAACACCGATGACCCTGCGACATATGAGGAAGCGATGATGAGCCCAGATTCCAATAAATGGCAAGAAGCCATGAAATCCGAGATTGGATCCATGTACGAAAACCAAGTATGGACTTTGGTGGACTTACCGGATGGCCGGAAGGCTGTCGAGAATAAATGGATTTTCAAGAAGAAAACAAATGTTGATGGTAATGTTACTGTCTATAAAGCTCGACTTGTCGCAAAAGGGTTTCGACAAATTCAAGGAGTTGACTACGATGAGATTTTCTCACCAGTAGCGAATCTAAAGTCTGTGAGGATTATGTTAGCAATCGCTGCATATTATGATTATGGCAGATGGATGTCAAAACAGCGTTCCTCAATGGAGACATTGATGAAGAGTTGTATATGATGCAACCCAAAGGTTTTGTCGATCCTAAAGATGCTAACAAGGTATGCAAACTTCAACGGTCCATATATGGATTGAAGCAAGCATCCCGAAGTTGGAATCAACGTTTTGATAAGGTGATCAAAAGTTTTGGTTTTATACAAACTTATGGAGAAGCTTGTATTTACAAGAAAGTGAGTGGGAGCTCTGTAGCATTCTTAATACTATATGTAGATGACATATTGTTGACTGGTAATGATGTAGACCTTCTTAATAGTGTCAAAGAATATTTGAATAATAGTTTTTCAATGAAAGATCTTGGCGAAGCAGCTTACATATTGGGCATAAAGATTTATAGAGATAGATTGAGACGCCTAATATCATTTCACAAAGTACATATTTGGACAAAGTTCTAAAGAGGTTTGGAATGGAAGATAGCAAGAAAGGGTTCTTGCCCATGTTGCCCAATACGACCTTGAGTAAAACTCAAAGTCCAACAACGGCAGAAGATAGAGAAAGGATGAGTAAGACTCCCTATGCCTCAGCCATAGGATGTCTAATGTATGCCATGCTATGTACTAGACCCGACATTGCATATGCTATTAGTTTGACTAGCAGATATCAAAGTGATCCAGGAGTGGATCATTGGACAGCGGTCAAAAACATCCTTAAGTACTTAAGAAGAACTAAGGATATGGTTCTTTCTTATGGAGGTGATGAACAACTTGTTGTTAATGGTTACAACGATGCTAGTTGGAACACCGATCCGGATGATTCTAAATCACAATCTGGATACGTATTTAATTTGAATGGTGCAGCAGTTAGCTGGAGGAGTGCAAAGCAAAGCGTTGTGGCGAGATCTTCAACTGAATCGGAATACATGGCTGCTTTGGAGGCTTCACAAGAAGCGATATGGATGAAAGAGTTCATTACAGAGCTCGGTGTGGTTCCAAGTGCGCTGTACCCAATGTCTATCTACTGTGATAACATGGGCGCCATAGACAATGCGCAAGAACCAAGGTCACACAAGAAGCTGAAGCACATTAAGCTACGTTTTCACGCTATTCGAGAACATGTCCAAGATGGTTACATAAAGATTTGCAAAGTACACACAGATCTGAATGTGGCGGATCCGTTGACTAAACCTCTCCCGAGGGCAAAACATGACCAACACCAAACTGCCATGGGTGTTCGGCGTATATTACCATGTAATCTAGATTAGTTGACTCTAGTGCAAGTGGGAGACTGTTGGAGATATGCCCTAGAGGCAATAATAAATATAGTTATTATTATATCTTTGTGTTTATGATAAATGTTTACATTCATGCTATAATAGTATTAACAAGGAAACATTAATACTTGTGTGATTTGTAAACTTAATTTGAAGTGCCTAGTAAAGCCTCTTCATAATACTAGCTTGTTGGTTAATAAATGATTGTGGTTTCCCTATCATGAACATTGAGATGTTATTAACAACAAGATCATATTGTTAGAAGAATGATATGATGGACATACTCCTATAGATAAGCGTAGCATAAAGATTAAGTCATTTTAATAGTTCAATTGCTATATGCTTTCTGATACATAGTAACCTAATTCCTTCGACCATGAGATCATGCATATCACCATCACCGAAAGGATGCTTTGATGACATCAAACACCACACCGTAACTGGGTGGCTATAAAGGTGGCATTGAGTGTTCCGAGAGTATTGGTTGAGACACATGGATCAAGAGTGGGATTTGTCCATCCATATGACGGATAGATATACTCTGGGCCCTCTCGGTGGGATGTCATCCAATTGGCTTGCAAGCATGTGACTGGCTCACAAGGGATCACATATCACGGGAACGATAAAAGAGTACTTATCAGTAACGAGGTTGAACTAGGTATGCAGAGATACCGACGATCAAAACCTCGGATAAGTATACTATCGTGAGACAAAGGGAAATTGGTATCGTATGTAAGAGGTTCATTCGATCGCAAAGTAATCTTAGAAATATGTGGGAGCCATATGAATTTCCAGATTCCTCTATTGGTTATTGTTCGGAGAAGTGTCTCGATCATGTCCGCGTAATTCACGAACCGTAGGGAGACACACTTAAGGATTCAACGTTGTTTGAGTAGTTATGGAATGATGAGTAAGAGACCGAATGTTGTTCGGAGTCTTGGATGAGATCCGGGATATCACGAGGAGATACGGAATGGTCCGGAGAATAAGATTCATATAAGGAAAGTCCTGTTTCGGGTTTGGAGAATGGTTCCGGTGTTTTCATCGGGAATGTTCTAGAAGGTTCCGGAATGTCCGGCACTCCGGAGGGGAAGGGTACATGAATGTGTCATAACAAGTTGGAATGATTGCATCATGTACTAGGTGTCATCGCTGAACAAAATAAAGGGTTTAATCAAATCCTAGTTTGAAAAGTCAAACGCCAATTTGAAAAGTCAAACGACTATTTTGTGAGGTGGAGGGAGAGTAGGAAACCTACTTGGGGAGGAGTTCCTCTCCCTCCACCCGCCGGCCTTGGAAGCCGAGTTGGGGAGGGACTCCCCTCCCCTTGGCCGCTGCCCTCCACCTATATAAGGAGGGGCAGGGCTTAAACCCTCTAAACCTAAACCACGCCCTCTAAACCTAAACCCTAGCCGCCGCCGCCCACCATAGCCTTCGCCTAGGGTTTCTCCCCTAGCCGCCGACTTGGGCAGCCCCAAGCCCTAGCCGCCGACCCTAGCACCTCCTCCTTGGTGTGTCTAAACCCTAGATCACCGAGGCTCTCTCATAGTCCACCATACTCGCTCCGGCTTAAGGCGAAGCCCTGCGAGATCTCCCCTCTACTTCCGGTACCACGCCGTCATACTGCCGGAATCGCGAGGAGAGTGCTATAACCTCCGCTGCCTGCTGGAACAAGGGAGAGGAAGGTCTTCGTCGAGTACCGAACGTGTGACCGGCTGCGGGAGCGCTGCTGGAACGCAGCGCCGGAAGGATCGTCTACGCGATCTTGAGATCGGCAAGAGTACGACTACATCACCCACGAGAATCCGCTCTCGTTAAACACTTTGGAATCTTCGAGGGTGAGTTATTCCATCGACTCGTTGCTACAATATAGTAGATAGATCTTGGCTTGTTTGTTTATATGCAGTAGAATTTTTTTGTTTTCCTTGCTACGAACCCCTACACAACTCCCCCCAAGATTAGACCTTCGCTTGTCCCCAAGCGAAAACTAAGCTCAATAAACATGTCCACAGGTTTATGGAGTGAAGTGTCGATAAAATAATACGGAAAAGAAGCATCACTTACCATTACACAACTCATAGAAGAAATCAACTCACCATTATATAACTTAGCTTGCAACAAGTACACGAGTAACAATAGAGATGCATAAAGATAAATCATAATTGGAATTGGCAAACTTTTATTCTTGGTCAAAGAACAGCTGGCAAACAGTTTCAAAAAAGCTTTTGTAGAAGTTTTCACAATAAGAGTACTCTTTGCTCAAACATAAAAGATTTTTCACAATGATGGGTTTCAAAGTAATACTCAATAGATAAGAGTCTTGTGCAAACAAGGAAGATAAAGAACATGATTGAATAAATCATCATATGAATGCTTGAAACACAACAACTCAAATGCTTGCTGGAGATAGAGAGGAAGTAGGTTTACTGACTCAACTTAGAAATAGGATAAAGGCCCTTCATAGAGGTAAGCAAGGATTTTAAGTTCATAAAGAGCTTCCAAAAGATTATGGTACTTCTAGCTTTGAGCCCTCATTGCCCCTATCATAAGCATCTTGAGGTGATTAAGGTTAAAGTGAACAAAGATGGAGTATATGCTTGATGAAATATAAGTTGGCAATCTCATGTCCCTTGAGTATGAGGGACGCTCCTCATGCTACTCAACTTTAGTTAACGGTAAGTTCTTGTCATTGTAAGTACATGTGTATCATAAAGAACCACCAACGGGGTACCCCTCGCACATGATACAGGAGCTATCCCATAATCAAAATGACAAGGCAAGCAGACAGTGAGCATCTCAGCAATCTCTTATTTTCCGTATGTCTCTTCTTTTTTATATAAGAGGAAAGCTTCATAGATTGCTCACTATGGTGATGCTGCAAGTTTCCACCATGATTAGGCATGGCTTAGGCTAGCGGCCCAGGCATTTCTCTAACACACATACATAACTCCATGGACTTACAAGCTCCCCTTTTATTTCACACCGACGAAATCCTCAAACAAAAGAGCATGATATCAACTGGGTATGTATTTAAAGGTGTTGAAAGTGTTCCTCGTGACAACACGGTTCTGCTAATCCCAACGTATAGATGCAAGAATATACAACTTCGATGACACAATGGTTCAAGTTTATTAGGGGCAAGAAAATAAGGTGTTCCATCAATTTCGTGAGAGCTTTACTAACTAGTTTTCACATAACAAAATACTTTTTAATTCGAAAGATAGATGAAGCTTGAGAATTTTCCTGGAATAGCAATAATGCTAATAGGTAGATATGGTGGACACAAATGGCACAGGTTTGGTTCAAAGGGGTTAGATGCATGAGAAGTATGCCTTCTCAAAGCAGGTTTTTGGCTTGCAAGGCTAGATAGCAAGCAAAAGAGTTGAAGGAAACAAGCAAACATACAAGTAATAAAGCCAAACATGCAATCTTCCTTAAACACACAAAAGATCTTAAATAAAGAATACTAAGCTTATGAGCCAATCAAGAAAGAAAATAAATGATACAAAATACTTGTAAGCTTTTTCTCTTTTCCTTTCAAACCTCAAAAAGTGTTGCTACTGACGAGAGCTTGGTTTGCCAAAACCAATTTAGATCTACTTGATGCTCCCAAAGTGATACCAATACTGATCAACAAGATCAATCATATAATAGAGATTGCAAACTAAAAAAAGAAGTGCAAAAAGTAAAAGATGAAACTTCTCATTAATAATCCATAAAGGCACTCACACCAAGGGATACATAGATAATCAACTAAAGGATAGATACTTCCACAATGCAAACCAACCTATAAGATAACTTCTCTACCAAAGATATGAATCTACTAAAAAGGTAAAAGATAATGATGTGATACCACGACACTCCCCCAAGCTTGGAACAAGCCAAGGGGATGCCAAACCTGATGATGAATTACTCCTTCGGTAATGGTGGTGTTCTATTCTTTAATGAAAGGAAATATTCCAGCATCTTACGAAGCCTGTTATTCTCCTCTTGGAGTATATCCACCTTCATCCTCAAAGCACGGTATTTGTCACAAAACTCGTCAGTGGTTCGAAAGGCTTCCACTGCCTCAGGGAAGGGTTTGAAGTCTGGAACGGAAACTATAATCCCCTGCATGTTACGAGAAAAAGCACGTCCAGTGTTAATTGCTCCTACAAAAGTAGGTTTCCTTGCCCTTAACCTTGCGGCGGTTTGTCCCTCCATCTTAACTTCCTCCTCAACACTCCAATCCATGTCTTCGCGCCTAGCAGCGATCCTTTTTCCTCCATGGGCTTCTTGCCTTTGTCGTTGGCGGAGAACATGGTGCTCTAAACTTGAGAAGATTTCCTGACAGAAATAGATCGAAACGAAAACACGACAAGAACACGATATACGAACCTCGGGGGATCCGGTGGGGGGGGGGGGTTATATATTATGAAGTTTCAATGCATAAGGAAGGTACCGGTGCGAAAACGAGGTAGAGACGGAGCTCAGGGGGCTCACACCCCCTCCAGGCGCGGCCAGCTGGGGCCCGCGCCTAGGGTGGGTGTGGCCACCCTGCCTTCGTTTCCTCCTCTGTTTCGTCTCGTAACCTTTCGTATATAATAAAAATATCAAAAATATAAAAAGATAAGGTTTTCATGAACCTTCTATTTTCACCACTTTTACCTATTCAAAGACGAACTCTGCAGATTCCTTTTCTCCATCTCCTAAAAATTCCTTTCCTACATGGTGTCACACAAACCTCAATGGCAACATTAGTGTATGCAAAAACAATAAACCTTTAGGTACACACTTCAACTGAAATCCATCAACACAAAAGCTACTGTATAAACTCCTTTCCAAAAACCCAAAAGAATCTGAAAGGGAATCAATATAAGAGGCAAATGCAAGTGACGGCAGAAATCTGTCAAAACGGACCAGAAGGTAAAGATTGATTTTTTCGAAAACCTTCTATTGCTCAAATAAAAAAGTGGAAAACTAACGAAAGTTGGGTAACAACTTGGAGAACAAGCACAAAAAAATACAGCTCTATCCGAAGTATTGAGCTCCTTCATGAATTTTTATAATGCAGCACAAAAATCTGTCCTAGGACAGCCACTTTTCATAATTCCCCTACTTCTCAAAAGTAGTTGATCTTGACACAAAAACCAAAACAAAAAAATATAATGAGCGGTTATTACTGAGGTAATAACTTCAAAGACTCAACAAAACTATTGGGTTATCTCCCAAGAAGTACTTTTCTTTAATGCCTTTAAGCTAGGCTTGATAGTTTCAAAGATGCTCACATATGAGATAAATATTTAAAGTGAAAGAGAGCATCAAGAAGCAAATAACCAACACATTTGAGTCTAACCCACTTCCTATGCAAAGGAGTATCATGAGAAAACAAATTGTTGAAACAAAAATCCACTAGCATAGGAAGACAAAACAAATGCAACTTCAAAGCTTTCAACATAAAACAGGGAAACTTAACATTATTGAGATGCATAAAACCATGTTTCCCTCTCTCATAATAACTTTCAATAGCACTTTGAATAAAGTTGACAATATAACCTTCACTAGCAACAACTTTATCATCAGAATGAGCATACTTACAATCATCAAAAAGAGGTCCAAGGTCATAAACTGGATCAATAGAAGCAAGTTGTTCCGTCCTGAAATTTTATTAGGCAAACTATTTTCACAAGGAGCTTTAGAAAATTTGGAAAAATTAAACTCATAAGACTCTCCATCAAACTTAGTCAAAACTTTTTCCTTCCTACAATCTATGATAACCCCACAAGTATTCAAGAAGGGTCTAGCAAATATAACAGGATTGGTTTTACTAGCTTCAGAACCAAGTACTGGAAAATCAGCACGATATTTAATCTTACCACAAAGAACCTCCACATCTCTTACAATGCCAATGGGACAGAATGTCTCTCTATTAGCAAGGTGAATAACCATATCAATGTCCTCAAGGTAACAAGGACCAATTTCATGCCTAATTTCCTTGTAAAGCTCATAAGGTATAGCACTAGAACTAGCACCAATATCACATAAACCATAATAGCAATGATCACCAATTCTAACAGAAAGCATAGGGACACTAGCTTTTCTAGTTTTACTAAGATGAGAAATAATATTAGAAGGGTCTTCACAGAAGACAATGTGCCCATCCTTTATATTTCTAGTGATAAGATCTTTCACAATAGCTACCACAGGTTCAACATTCATTTGCTCATCAGGTTCCACAGTTTTCTTTGTACCTTTGTTATTCGCACTAATCATCATAGAATACTCCTTTACCTTAGCTGGAAAGGTATTTTCTCAACATAAGGTCTAGGAAAAATATGATCAATAGTACAAACTTCAGTGCTTCTAACCAGAACATGACTAACAACATCTTTATCAGGTGCATGGTACTTATTCCACTTCTTTTTAGGAATTTATATGTAAGAGGCAAAGGTCTTAAAACAATTGGCAATACTTTGGTAATCAAGACCATACTCATTATTAGTATCACTGAAGTCATCAGTTCCCATAAAAGATTTAATGCATTCATAATCATAATTTATACCTGACTTTCTCCCTTTGTCATTATACCAAGCTTTAGTGTTCTCTTGAATACGGTCTAGGAGATCCCATTTAGTTTATTCCTTCATATGTGTGAATGATCCAGTACAAGAAGCGTCTAGTAAATCTTTATCATGAAGAGAAAGCCTAGCATAAAAGTTATTGATAATAATATTGTTAGGGAGTTTATGAATAGGACATTTAAGCAGTAGTAACTTCAATCTCTCCCAAGCTTGAGTTGTACTCTCTCCATCACGAGGCCAAAAATTATATATCAGATTCCTATCCTTATGAATTTCACTGGGATGATAAAATTTAGAATAAAAGAGAGGTACTATTTCCTCCCATTCCATGGATTGTCCATTCTTCAGCGGCTTATACCATTCTTCAGCTCTCCCTTTCAAGGATATAGAGAGTAACTTCTTCTTCACCTGTTCAGTTGTGATACTGCACACTTAAACAACCCGCATAATTCATGGATAAAAAGCAAGTGATCACCAGGGTGGAAAGTTCCATCCCCTAAATAATAATTATCCATAACATGATCAACAATACTAGTAGGTATCTTAAAAGGATCTATATCAACAGGTGGTGGTTCATATACTACCCTAACAGTGGTAGTAGTTTTCTCAAATAGAAAACCAAGTGGGTTATCCATATTGGAAACAAGGTAGTAAACAGAAATAAAAAGCAATACTCACAGTAGAAGCTTCCTTTACCAGTTCCACTCTTCAATAGCGCTTCACTCCCCGGCAACAGCGCCAGAAAATAGTCTTCATGACCCACAAGTATAGGGGGTGTATCGTAGTACTTTCGATAAATAGGAGTGTCGATCCCAACGAGGAGCAGAAGGTGTTGACTAGTGGTATGAAGCAGGAAATTTCTGTAAATACTTAGCAAACGGTTTTTTAGGGGTTTTCTGATAAAGCAAAGAAATAAAGTGCAAGTAATAAAGACAACGAACAAATGTAGCAAGTGGCCCAATCCTTTCTTAGCAAAGGACAAGCCGATGGAAATACTTATAAGGATCAAACATTCTCGAGGACACATGGGAATTCTGTCAAGTTCTTTCGCTTCAAATAGCTAAGTACCCTTCTTTGGTGTTGTAAGTGTTGTGTGGGTGAACCTGTGCTAATGTACCGACCTTACTTGGACTAATACATACTTGTGATTAAACCCCTGCAAGTATCCGCAAATATAGGAAAGTAATTAAGATATAAACATAACCACAACCTTAAACTCTGAGATCCTACGCTCCCTTGTGCAATGGTGTCCTAACGGGGGTTCAGGTTTCTGTCACTCCGACAACCCCAAAATTAGTATCCAAATACACAATGGATTCCCCTAGTACCATAAATGGTAAAGTATCATGTAGTCGACGTTCACATGACACCACTAGAATAATAGCACCACAACTTAAATACTTAACCATTGAATAATATCTCAACACAAATCCACTACTAACAACATGACTTCTCTCATGTCCTCAAGAACTAAACGAACTACTCACAAGACATCATATGGATCAAGATCAAAGATTATATGGTGATGGATAACAATTTGAACATAAAAAATAATCCAATGTTTCCACTCACAAGCATCTACTACAATAGTAATCAGCACCGGGAAAGTTTCCCCTAAGAACTATGCAAGTATTCAACACAATTTCTTACAGCGGGATGGAGTGGTGATGATGGTGCTGGTGGAGATGATGGTGTGGATGATGATGATAATGATCCCGATGAAGTCTAGCTTGACGATGGTGTTGATGGCGACGATCTCCCCTCTCCGGGAAGGAATTTCCTCGGCAGAAATCTGTCTACCAGAGAGCACTTTTTCTCTCGGTGTTTTCCGCCCCGCAGAGGCGGCGGAATCTTTCTGTGGTCACTCCCTCGTGTTTTAGGGTTTCGAGGGGAAGATATAGGCGAGAGGGCGGAGCCAGAAGTGGGCTAGGTGGGCCGCAACCCTGTAGGCGCGGCCTAGGGGTGGCCCGCGCCTGGGGTGTGTGGGCCCCCTATGGCCCATATACGCCTCCTCTTCTAGCATTCTTTGTCTTCTGGGAAAATATGATTTTTCTGGTACTTTTATGATCTTCACGAAATTGCATCGAAACACCTTTTTTTCCATCAGAATCCTGACTTCGGCAGTTCATCCTCCAAGAATCATCCAACATGCAAAAACAGATGAAAATACATAAGTAGCACCTCTTAATAAGAAATATATCAATGAATAGAGGCAAATTATGATATAGAATGGTGATGCAAATTGGACGTATCAAGGCCCAAGCATCCACCAGAACAGAGAAGAATATGGGGCGTCTCTACTCCACCCTCCGTCGCCGGCTGAGGGGGATCAACTTCTCCTCGCCTCCACGGCCGGCCAGGAGCCACCACACCACACCATCTCCTCTGATCTGATGGAAGAAACTGCTCTTATTTGGCAGGGGGCTCACCATCCACTCCAAATCCACAGGCCACCACCTTGGTGACCTAGCAGCGAGATAAGACAGCGACCGTCTGGCATCGAGCAGCAACGCCAGGATGGAGAAGGACCCCCACCTCACACCCAGACTAGCCGCGCCACCTTTGCAACCTCCCTCCCCTTCGCTGCCATGGCCGGCCAGCAAAAGAGGACGCAGAGAAGCGGGGGCCCAGATTAGGGTGAAGGGAAGGACCACCTTATTGACGGATATCTCTAAGGTGGGCCTTCACAAGTCTACTAGAATTCGTAGATCGGATGATGGCGACGCTGCCTGTTTCACTCTCCCTCATTGAGGCATTGTTTTTATAGCAGATGCTTGATGGAGAAGGCAAGAGGTGGAGTATTGTGCATCCCGCATCAACGACGACGCATATCGGCGGCGTGGCACAACAGGTTCTTGGTGATATGCATGCCATGATGGACTCGCGCAGGGCGGGGGCATTATCTGGCATCATGGTGGCCTTGACGGCAATACCGACAAAGACTATGAGGATCTTTACCTTGAAGGTTGCTCGACAGTTCGGCAACGGTGACGGCTTCTCTAGGGTGTGCATGATGTGCTCACTGAGAGTTTACTAGACCGAATGTGTGCTATTGTCTCTCCTAGAAGGTGTCTCAGGGTATGCGATGTCCTCGGTTTATCGTTGACGGGGGATTCCATATTTTTTGAGAATAAGGCCATGTCGGCATGATCTTCACCCCATTGTCGGGTATGTAGGTGTTGCTTGGAGGATTCAGATTTTTTTATGTATGCTATTTGTTAGAACTTTGTTGAATAATATAATAAATAAGACGGTATGCATATTTTTGATCTAGAGGCCAGGAGTCTCATCCTCCATTTCAAAATTATTGCTTTACAACTATATTTTTTATGACATGTAACTCCTATACTAGTGGTCAAAATTTAATCACAAAATATATGTCCTCCATGTAAAAATGGATGAAGGGAGCCTAAAATTAATTTTTCTAAATAGGGGGTTTTAGACATGCCCATGCTCTGTAGAATGTGGTTTATTTTTAATTAGACATGTGGTAATGACCTGTTACAACAATTTTCCTTAATTTTCCTTTTGCCGGTTATTACAAAAATGTCATCAGTTAATTAAGGAAGTAGCACTCTTATATACTACACTCCTTGGGACGATGGCACCATATTCAAAATCATAATTTGAACATTAATTTATGTTTGAATGCATACATCAATAAATCCCATAAATTTTACATCATACTTATAGATTTTGAAAGAAATGCGCAAGCATACATTTCAGAAAGCATTACCCGCAGATAAACATGTTTGAAGTGTTTAACCTAAATGATTAAAACTTATGAATTTCCAGATTATTTTTTGATAAAGAGTGCTTTGTTACTAATAAGATAGTATGGCACATATACAATTCAAAGGACCATGCACCCGCCTCTACATAATGCACAACAATTTAATTGAAAATAAAACAAAAAGGGCGAAATACAAGTCATATAGAGCTCGTATAATGCTTGTTGCATTGGGGAGCTAATCCATAGATCATGATGTCGTCCATGTAGAATAAATATAACCCTCACCATATCGTACAAGCATTTAGACACCTCCATAAACAAGTCTTCATTCTCCAGGTATTTTAGAGATGACCACGACATAGCAAATGAGTACGTCAGTTATGATGTACACCAGAGGAAAATTCTACCATTAAAAACCATATCATTTCTACATAGACAAAAGGACCATATTTCAAAAAGCACTTATGACCTAATAAGAAAATTAAACCTGTGATCAATTCAATGCAACGAGTTGCCAAAAGCATTTGCAACACTACGTGACAGTTATAAGTAAGAAGCTACTTAGATCGCAAACTTACAATGGACAAATAAGTACTTAGTTGTTTTATTATGGCAAGAAAAACACACTTCAAACTCTCACGGCAATTGCGTTTTTACAAGGTTAACCTCGTGATTTTTATTTTTATGATACATTCATTTTGTTCTGATTTTTTGTTATTATCGACAAACACTTCTTGATGCACAATCCTTTATACATATAATTTACTGTGAATTTATCGTTGTCATGTAGATTCCGGTAAAATTCATTGGTCCCTTCGACGCTTGGACCATGGCCAACCGCCCTAATAAAGCATTCCATGCCGCAAGGCTAGGACCAACTAAATTTCGTCTGAACTTCACACTTAGTGGCGATGACTCTAAAATTTTAGCAATTGTGTCGTTCTTGTGACAACCAATGTTGAACAGAAATGGATATTGATTCCAGAGTGTGGTACCTAACCACTTATCCTTTCATAATATAATTTCTGATCTCTTTTCTTTTTAGAAAAAGTTTGCCAAACCCCATCTCTGGTGAGAAGCTTGAAAAGCCAATTTTTAAAAAGGCATGTGCTTTCAACTTGAAGGTCATGAATACCTAGCCCCGCATACCGAGGTTTCTAAAGTTGAACTCTATCTATATCCAAAACGATAGGGGACCGTATGAATTTTCGCCGGCTAAACATAAGACTCTCATACTATTAAAGATGCATAGCGTAACAGAACGATGCAATTAAAGCAGCGGCCACTAGCTTTGCATTGCTCACTGGTTAGTTGCTGTATCAAGATTCAAGAGAATCGAAATGGGGTCGTATAGGAAAAGTGGTTTATCCGATCTTGTTATGTGCATGGTACGGATGGACCACAAATCTCATGGGCTCTCCCTACCCACACATGCATATTACGATATCATGCATGCATGCACTAGCCAGCCATCCTCCCTCCCAAACGTTCAAAGTGCTCCGCGCAACTTATCAGCAAGCATATAAAGCGCATGTGTGTAAAATGTAGTGCGCATACGTACGGCCAGTCTGCCGACGCGCATAAACCAAAGTCTAGCATAGGGTTTTCTGGTGAAGGGTTTTGCGTGGCATACTTCCGGTTGAAACCACCCTGAAGGGGGGATTTGGCCTGTTTGCCCTGTTATTCCCGGCTTTGGACGCCTCTCGCGACCAGCTCTCGCCCCCCCGTAGGGCGACGGCGGGCGCCGCCCACTCCTCCTACCAAGCAGCCCCCTCCACCTCCTCCCTGCCGCCGCCGCCGCCGGCGTGGGCCGCTGGGGCTTCCCAGGCGGTGCTGGCGGCGGCGGTTCTTCCTCTTCCCGTCCGTGCTGAGGGAGGCGGCGCTCCCGACGGCGGCGGAGCTCCTAGGCGGCGGCGGTCCGACCTGCTGGAGTGACTCCCAGGGGCGGGGTGGGCGGAGGCGTGTGCGGCGCCGGCGTTGGCGGCGGGGCAGTGGAGGTCTCAGTGGCGGCGCGTGGTGCCCTGCTCGGCCCAGATCTGGGCCCGTTTGGGCCCCATCTGGGTTGGGCGGGCCTGGTTCCGCACTGCCCTCTGCGGCTTCCTGGAGGTGGAGGAGGGGCGTCAGAGGGCCTGGGTTGGTGGTGGTGGCTGCGGTTGCCCTTGCTGCAACGTGGCGACGGGGGCTTTGCGGGCCCATCTGGGCCCGGCCGGGTCAGCCCTGGTGTGCCCCCGTTGCCGCGCCCGGTCGGCTACTGCCACGGCGGTGGAGGTAGTTCCCTCCCGCGCGGCTGCGGTTCTACTACCCTCGGTACCTCTGTCTCCTTGCTCGGAACTCGAGGCCTCGCGTTGATGTCCACGGTGAGATGACGAAGATGGCGCCTCTTCCGTGGTGGTGCGAGCTTGTGGGCGTTTTGTTGGGTGGGCACTTTGGGACCGTTCGGGGGTGGTGGTTCTTTGGGGGTGGGAGAAATCCCTGTCGGTCCTGCCCGGCACCGACGCGGCGACGCCCGAGGGTGTCGCCATTCCTTCCTGGAGGGCGTCGTGTACCTCCTCCCCACCCTCCCTCCGTGTACCGGGGGAAACCCTAGGACTCGTCCGGGTGGCAGCGGCGTCATCGTCGCATTCCTTGCTGAAGGTGCTGCTTGATACACGGTGGTCCGAAATGCTAGGAGCGCGGTGGGTTCTATCCGGGGGCGCACAACGGTAGAGGGTCGTCTTCGGTCATCGATCTGCCAATGTTGGCATTTGTTCTTCCTTTTTTTCTTTTTCTTTTTCTTTTCTTTTGGGCTTGCGTGGGCTGTGGCCACCGCAAGTTCTTTGGGCGTTGTGCTGTCTGGCCCAGCAGCGGTCTCATCGGTTTGCTTTATTTATAAAGCGGGGCGAAAGCCTATTTCGAGAAACCACCCTGAAGCATCGGCACGTTGCTCAATGAGTAGATGCAAAATCTGCTTAGCAGGTGATGAGGATCTTATGCATGCTCTGATCTCTTTTGATCGTGCACGTAGGTTTTGGGAAGAAGCACAAGTCAGGATAGACGTCTCTTCCACGACTGCGTCCTCACACCTGGTCACCGAGATGTTCTCTGTGATCCCAGGTTTACTGACTCAGATCGCCGCAAAATAATTACTGTCATGTGGGCAGTCTAGAGTTCACGAAATAGTTGGACTCATGACCATGGGAGGTATGATCCAGTTCAGTCGCTGAAGATGGCGAAGAAAGTGTTAGCAGATCTTGATATTCCAAAGAAATGTTTTGTTATCTTGCCTGGTCACGGGTGGAGGCCATCAGATGTTGATGTTGTCAAAATCAACACAGATGGGGGCTTGTCCATTGATGCTCGTAGAGGAGGTGCTGGTGATGTGGCGAGATCGCACTCTACATATTTGGGTGTCTGGAGTAAACCCTATGATGGGATCTCTGACCCTCTTACCGCCGAAGCTCTTGCTCTACGGGACGGGGGTGATCTTTGCCAAATTGAGAGGTTTCCCCAATGTTACAATGGAGACTGACTTCTTGGAGATTGTTAATCTCTGAAAAATTCTCCATGGATCACGATCCATCGTGGCGCCGATTCTTCAAGAAATAGGAGAGTTATCTTCAATTTTAATATTTTATAATTCAACATGTAACGAGATCAACGAACCAGTCGGCTCATCTTTGTGCAAAGTTTGCTTGCACTCTAATGGTGAAGAATAGCTGGCTCGAAGATATTTCGGACTTTCTGGTCGTCAGCTTGTCGTCTGACGGATCAGGTGCGGTTTTAGATGAATAAGGCTCTCCAAGTTTCACTGCAAAAAAAATAGCATAGAATCGGCCGGTACTCTTCGGTTTGGTTCAAAAGAACACTAAGAAATACTCTTCGGAGTATGTCAAGGAAAGATATTAATGATCTTGATCGCCGACTTAATTCCTTTGGTCATGCAAGCACTATCGGGTGCACGACGCGGCGCTCAACGACCCTACGCAGAAATTTCGAGGAATTTCATCACAGGTAGTGGAGTGAACTGTACACAAACATGCACGAGATCTTGCAAATATTAAACCGTTTGATCCGCACACGTACAATACGTCATCGGCCTTTCGGGCAAAGCTAACGCTGTACGTGCTGATGTAGAATTAAAACGCGGCCGGATGACACCGGCGGGGCGCAAAGACTTTGCCTGCCAGATTTGCATCATCTACCAAATCCATGAGCGGGACTGCACTACCACCGTCGTCGCCGCTCTTTTTCCTGGACGGATATGGAAAACAAAGCGATCAATGTCTATCCAAAGCGTTTTCTAGATGATGGTGATGATTAGGAGTAGGGTTAGCAATGCATACATGGCATCATCTACCATATATATGCCCATATCTACGCGCATGACGGCCTAGAGAGGTCCACCTTGACTGGGAAACGTAATTTGTCAATCCCCAGCTCCAGACATTTCACGATCATTTGCATGATATAAGCTGACTCGGATGCACGCACTAATTTGACTGATACTGGTTAAAAGATCAAATCCGCTGACGGTTCTGTGTTTTAATTTGATCCTCGGACAAGGATAGCTGATTTACGCAAAAAGAGGAATCAAGATACTTAGGGGATAAGTTTTGCTCCCAAAAAACTGTCGTGAGATGTAATAGTGGTGTGCTGGTGGTGGTGCCCTCTGTTTCCTCGACAACATATTTTGGCAGGAGATCTAAAAAAAACATATCTCGGCAGCTGAAGTCGAAAGAGCATACGATAGTTGAGGCCGGCCGCTTAGCCGAACCTTTTTTTATCCGTACTTGTAGAAAAACGATTTTTTGTTTGGAGCTGTTTCAGCCTCTAGTCCCGGTCTAGTCTAGAACCGGAACTAGTGTTAGCACTAGTTCCGGTCTGTAAATGTTGCAACGACTAGATGGCAGCAAAGGACTAACGACTAGATGGCAGCAAATGACTAGTTTCGGTTCGTTGGAAACCTCTAGTCCCGGCTGGTAACACAAGCCGGAACTAGAGCTCTTGTGGGACCCATGGCTATATATAGTTCCGGGCTTTTATACAAATCGGGACTAGAGATCTCTATCTTGTCTGGGTTCTTGGTACCATCCGGGACTATATATTTTTTCTATATATCCCTCTTTTGACCCTGCACAAAAGTATGACCATTTCCTCCAAGCTAGCTCAAGTACATCCTCATTTTTTGTCCAATTTGGTGGCAACTTCAATCCAAGCTTTGTCAAGATTTGGTGGCATCATCTATCAATCCAAGCTTCTAAAATGGTTAGCAACTTCAATCTTTCATCTCTAATTGTTAGTTTAGCTCAATACTCTAAAAGTAGAGAGGGATTTCATGCTTAGAAGTAGAGAGAATTTTAGATGTATAATTTTAAGCAAATTTTGATTATACAAAAAGTTACTGAAAGTTGAGATGTGTATTTTTAGAGTTTCGGATCTCGGAATTGAATAAGGTTTTCACTGCTAGAGCAATAATTAAATAGTCAACATTTTTATGTTAACAACTTTGTCCAATTAAAAAATTAGGGCATGTAAAATTTTAGATTTGTAAAAGTAAATATAGTAAAAATTATCCAAACTTTTTATATGATAGAAAATTTTAATTATACTGCAGATGAGCCGAGAATGGATGTACGACGCTCCCTGAATATCTGACGCGTTCATTAAAGGCGTGCATTCTTTCCTCGATTTGGCTAAGGCAAACAAGCGGAATGGTTTTATGTGTTGTCTGTATCATCTCTGTCGGAATGACAAAGGATTACTCTTCCTTCAAAACCATTCACATCCACCTGATTTAATCAGGTTTTATGTCCGGATATATTTATTGGACAAAGCATAGAGAAAGCAGGGTTATGATAGAAGATAATGGAGAAGAAGAGAACGATGAAAACTATCCAATGTTTCCTGAATACGGTGGTACTGCACTAGAAGACAATGAACAAGCAGAAGGTAAAGAACAGGCATTAGATGAGACTGCTGATGATCTTCGTCAGGCCATTCTAGATGCACGGAGTTAATACGAAAATGAAAACGAGAAGAAGAAGTTCGAGCGCATGTTAGAGGATCACAAAAATTGTTATACCCAAATTACGAAGATGGCAACACAAATCTCGGTACCACACTGGAATTACTGCAATGTAAGGCAGAGAATGGTTTATCTGACAAGGGATTTAAGAAGCTACTAAAAATTTGGAAGAAGAAGCTTTTAAAGGATAACGAATTGCCTGTCAGTACATACGAGGCAAAGAAGGTTGTCTTCCCTCTAGGACTAGAGATGCAGAAGATATATGCATGCATTAATGACTGCATACTATATCGCGATGAGGAGTACGAGAATTTGGATGCATGCCCGGTATGCGGCGCATTGCGTTATAAGATCAGACAAGATGACCCTGGTGATGTTGAGGGCGAGCAACGCCCCATGAAGAGGGTTCCTGCAAAGGTGATGTGGTATGCTCCTATAATACCACGGTTGAAACGTTCGTTTAGAAACAAAGAGCATGCCAAGTTGTTGCGATGGCATAAAGAAGACCGCAGGAAAGACTCGATATTGAGACACTGATACGTCGGAAACGTATCTATAATTTTTGATGTTCCATGCTTGTTAGTATATACTTTGCTTTGCTTTGTCTACACTTTGAGGTGCTTTTTACATGTTTTCTGGTACTAACCTATTAACAAGTTCCCACAATGCCAGTTGCCTGTTTTCTGCTGTTTTTGATTTTAGAAAAGCTAGTAAAGAAATATTCTCGGAATTGGACGGGACAAACGTCAAAGTCAATTACTTTCCGTGGGGAACAAGAATCCAGAAGACGAGACGGAGACACAAGCCAGGGCGGCCAGACCCCCCTAGGAGCGGGTGGGCCCTGCCCCGTGCCTGGAGGGGTGTGGGGCCCCTGGTCGCCTCCTCGTCCTCCCCCTTCGCCTATAAGAAGCCCCCAATGCAGAAACCCTAAGCACCCGATCAAATCTCCAAGTAACCGTCTGTAGCCGCCGCCATCGTCCCTAGACCGGGGGGATCTGAAGTTCTTTCTGGCACCCTGCCGGAGGGGAGATCATCCCGGAGGCCTTCTCACCGGTATGATGCGTGAGTAGTTACACCTTGGACTATGGGTCCATGTAGTAGCTAGATGGTTGTATCTCCTCCTTTGTTCTTTCATGTATAGATCTTGTGAGTTCCGTTCATGATCAAGATCTAATCTATTTTAATCATGCATGTTGTGATTGCGGGGATCCGATGGATATTGAGATTATTATGTTGGTTTGATTAATGGTTTTGTCTTTATGATTCTATCATGTCTGTGTTGTTTGTGATCTTGCATGCTCTCTGTTGTTAAGTAGCTACTTGGCCAAGTAGTTGCTAGTGACTCCAAGAGGGGGTATTTATGCTCGATAGTGGGTTCATGCCTCTAGTTTCCAAGGGAAGTGGCAATAATCTCTTCGTTTGTAGATGTGCTGTTGATACTAGGGAGAAAACAATGGTCTCTTGTTCATGGAACATGTGGACTGTTTACCTTACACACTTTGCTTAAAACAGTTGTCTGTTGCTTGCAACTTAATACTGGAGGGGATTCGGATGATAACCTGAAGGTGGACTTCTAGTCATAGATGCAGTTGGATGGCGGTCTATGTATCTTGTTGTATTACCCAATCGAATCTCATAGGATCTTTCTGACTAGTAATTGCATTGTTATGCCTTGCTCAGTTCCTGTTAATTGCCCTGATTTAATTTGTTAACCCTTCATGCCATGTTGTTTATCTAAGGAGAGCACCTCTAGTGAACTATGGACCCCGGTCCAATCTTTACCATTGATACATCTTCCACTGTTACTTGTTTACTTGATGCAAACCATTACCTTCCACACCATACGTTTATCCTTTGTTATAGCAAACCAGTGAGCTTGACAACCTCATTGATTCGTTGGGGCAAAGTATTGAATTTGTGTTGTGCAGGTCTCCGCGTTGCTAGCAACACCTGTGTGACGTTTCCTTCCTCCTACTAGTTTGATAACCTCGGTTTCTTACTAAGGGAAAACTTGCTGCTGTGCTGTTTCACACCTTGCTCTTGGGGTTTCCCGACAAAGCGCTCCCACTTGGACTAGCGCTGCATGAGACACCCCGCTGATGGGTCGTAGTGGAGAAAAATCGATAGAGTACCCAAACTTTGTAGATGACGCAAGGAACTTAAGGTTTGGTCTAAGTACAGATGGCATGAATCCTTTTGGAAAGCAGAGCTGCAGTCATAGCATATGGCCTGTAACTCTATGTATATATAACCTGCCTCCTTGGTTGTGCATGAAGCAGAAGTTCATTATGATGCCAATGCTCATCCAAGGCCCGAAGCAACCCGACAATGATATTGATGTGTATCTAAGGTCATTAGTTGAAGAACTACTACAACTGTGGCGCGACGAAGGTGTACGTATGTGTGATGAGCACAAATAAGATCCTTTTCACCTACGAGCGTTGTTGTTCGTAACCATCAATGATTGGCCTTCTCTAAGTGACCTTTCAGGACAGTCAAACAAGGGATACAATGCATGCACGCATTTTTTAAATAATACTGAAAGTATATATTTGGATAAAGGCAGGAAGATGTGTACCAGGGGCATTGTCGATTTCTTTCGGCCAAGCATCCCGCAAGAAAGAAAGGCAAGCATTTCAATGGTGAGACAGATCATCGGAAGAAGCCTATCCGCCGTACTGGTGATGATATATTTGGTATGGTCAAGGATCTAAAAGTAATATTTGAAAAGGGCCTTGGCGGTCAATTTGTTCCAAATGACGCTGACGGCATGTGCTCATGTGGAAGAAGAAATCTATATTTTGGGAGCTACCCTATTGGAAAGTTCTAGAGCTCCGCTCTGCAATCGACGTGATGCACGTGACGGAGAATCTTTGCATGAACCTACTAGGCTTTATGGGCGTGTATGGAAAAACAAAAGATACGCCAGAAGCACGGAAGGACCAGCAAGGTATGAAAGACCGAGACGGCGTGCATCCAATGAAGACAGATAAAAGACGTCTAAGTGCTACTAGCTATGCTCTTACTAAAGAAGAGAAGAAATATTTTTTGTAGTCCTAAGCAGTATGAAGGT
The DNA here is from genome assembly GCA_910589765.1 of Avena atlantica. Taxonomy (NCBI): domain Eukaryota; kingdom Viridiplantae; phylum Streptophyta; class Magnoliopsida; order Poales; family Poaceae; genus Avena; species Avena atlantica. The sequence goes on along the minus strand of OU342739.1, from coordinate 482,890,287 downwards.
CTCGCCTGGCTTCTCGTCGAATATAAAAGGAATAGTAAATATGGTAGAGAAAAAATTCCAGAACCTAAAGTCCGATGACTACCACATGCTTATGACACAATTGCTTCTGGTTGCATTGAGGGGGATTCTACCGAAAAATGTTCGACTGCCCATTATGAAGCTATGTGCATTCCTCAATGCTATTTCTCAGAAGGTAGTCGATCCAGAAATTCTACTGATGTTACAGAATGATGTGGTCCAGTGTCTCGTAAGTTTTGAGTTGGTGTTCCCACCATCCTTCTTCAATATTATGACGCATCTGCTGGTACACCTAGTTGACAAGATTACCATTTTGGGTCCTGTATTTCTACATAATATGTTCCCCTTTGAGAGGTTCATGAGAGTCTTGAAGAAATATGTTCATAACCGTGCTAGTCCAGAAGGAAGCATCTCGAAGGGCTATGGAACAGAGGAGGTCATTGAGTTTTGTGTTGACTTTATTCCTAACATTAAGTCGATTGGTGTTCCTGAATCACGACATGATGAGAGACTAAGTGGAAAAGGCACACTAGGAAGGAAATCAATAATATGTAGGGACGGACAGTCTTTCCCTCAAGCACACTACACAGCTCTGCAAAATTCCACCTTGGCAGCTCCGTATATCAAGGAACACAAGAATATTGTACGCTCAAACAACCCGGGAAAGCCTGACTCCTTGATTAGAGATGAACACATGAAGACTTTGGCAGTTGGTTACAAACACATATCATGAATAATAACATTGTTTGTGATGAGCTGTACTTGTTGGCCAGCTCACCATCTTCGACTATATGGACTTTCCAAGGGTACGAGATAAATGAGAATACATTTTACACGATCGCCCAAGATAAAAAGAACACCAACCAAAAGAGTGGTGTCCGCTTTGATGCAACAAACGATAATGGGTCAAAGGACACATATTATGGTTACATAGAGGAGATATGAGAACTTGACTATGGACCTGCTTTGAAGGTCCCTTTGTTTCGGTGTAAATGGGTCAAGCTAACATGAGGCGGGGTTGAGGTAGACAAAAAATGTGGAATGACAACAGTGAATCTCAACATAATGCATATAGAAACGAACCATTCTTCCTAGCCGATGATGTAGCTCAGGTTTTCTATGTGAAGGACATGTCTACCAAACAAATAAAAAGAAAATATAAGCAAACGAATACATCATCAAACGATGAGCCAAAGTGCCACATAGTTATTTTAGGGAAAATAAACATCGTGGGAGTGGAGGACAAGATAGAGATGTCAGAAGATTATGACAAGTTTCATGAAATTACGCCATTCATAGTGAAGGATGACCCAAGCATCATGTTACTTGATGAAGATGCTCCATGTTTAAGGCCACATAGTCATAAGAAAGTCATATCATGTATTCTGAATTTTTCCTTTGGCTTTTAGATGCAATCAATATGTACATGTATATCATTTTGTGAAGCTTTTACCAAGTTTGTTATTTTTTATGTTTTATAAAAATAATTATACTAACCCCTCTGACCGAAGCTTTTAGTCCCGGTTGTAGCCACTAATCGGGACTAAAGATATTTCCCGCCATTTCCCACCGCTTCCCGCCATGTTTTCCCGCCCTTTCCCTCTGACCGAAGCTTTCAGTCCCGGTTGTAGCCACTAACCGGGACTAAAGATATTTCCCGCCATTTCCCACCGCTTCCCGCCATGTTTTCCCGCCCTTTCCCTCTATATTTAGGCCGACTGCGCCATGGCTATCCACACATCCACACCTTCCTCTCTCACAACAATGTACAATGCCTACTGGGCCATTCTAACCCTCGAGGAGACGGAGGCGCTGTGCGCCTCCAGCTACCCTTGCCTGCCGGGCTACCGACCGCCCGCCGGCTGGATGCTGAGCGCTGGAGGGGTTCCTGTCCCTCATGTACCTCAAGGTTCCGCACGCCAGGCGGCCATCACGAACCACTTCTACCACGAGCTCATACCAGAGCAGCGGATGGATCCCTAGTGGGATTCCGACAACTATGACACCTGGAATGCCTTCTTTGTTAACCGGCAGGAAAGGGAGCTCGCCAGGTACGAGGGTAACGGTCCTCCCCAGGTGAACCACAACGAAGCCGGCCGCCATCTGTGGTGGGCGAACCGGACTATCATCGGCGTGATACGCTACATCATCGTGGGAGACCATCCTCACCTACGGTACCCGCAGCCACCACAGAGCCATAAGAAGGGTGGCAGTGTTGAGGACCGCGGGTGTAGCGGCGTCGTCATCCATGAGCCCCCTCCACTACGCGTCGTGAATCCGAGGCCGGAGTGGCAGGTGCCCCCACAATATTCCATGGCTAGGCTGAGGATCCAGCCGCGTGCGCCTAGCAACGACCACGATGATGATGACAAAGATGAAGACGACCCTAAAGCTGAGTAGTATAGGGCTATATATGAGCATTACTAAAAGGGGGCTTTAGTCCCGATTCCGTAGTCTCAGTTTTTTAATATTAATAAATGTATTGCGTGTTAGTCTCGGTTTGTAGATGGACCGGTAATAAAGGGGGCCTTAAGTCCCGATTCCATAGTCTCAGTTTTTTATTATTGATAAATGTCTTGAGTGTTAGTCCTGTTTTATGGCTGTATCGGGACTAAAGGGGGGGGGGCGTTTAGTCCCGATTCGTAGAACGACTTTCCTGGACTATGAAGATGTTGTCCCGATTCGTACTTACCATTAAGATCTGATCTCCAAATGCGCATGGTCACATATTAGGGAGTGCCTCTATGACCAACTTTAGGGACATGCAGGAGGACTGGGCTTCGGCGGCATATCTCTAAAGCTGGTCGTAGTGGTGTCCCTACTCTCGCACACCATCTTGCACCTTGTAACGTCTCTAACTAGATCAATACGCCAGGGAGCTAATTAATTTCACATATTAGGGAGTGCCTCTATGACCAGTTTCTTGGAGTTGCCGGAGGACTGGGCTCCGACAACATCTCCCTAAAACTGGCCGTAGTGGTGTCTCTGCTCTTGCAAACCATCTTGGAGATGCCTGAGGACTCACAAAGATGCCTATTTATAGTACAAGCAGCAGGACATAGTGTCGACACTCGTGACATAATATCGACACTCACCCCTATCATTAGTGCTGACTCATGTTTTGTCCTGGTTCGTGTCTCCAACCAGAAATAAAGGTTCATCTTTAGTCCTGGTTAGCGACACCATCTGGGAAAATGTACAAGCAACACGACATAATATCTACACTCACCCCTATCATTAATGCTTCCTGCCCCAGCCTACCGCAATCCCTTCAGTACCGGTTGGTTTCTCCAACCAGGACTAAAAATAAACCTTCACAAAATTCGAAACGGGCATAAGAAATTCAAAAAAGGTCCGAACAATGTAAATTCTTCGCGTGGTGTATTATTATCTGACATAGTTGCAAGAAAAATATCAAACTTGGTATATTGATTGTCTCGAAAAAACCCTCACAAAATGACCTTTCAAGTTCGAGATTTCATGGCTTTCGGTCTAAATGAGCGATGTTATGTGCAGAATCGTAGCATAGTTTGTGATACTGTTCCCATATTATGCATGCATGTGGACATTGGGATAGAGAACAATGTTGCAGGAGGAAGTTTTCCTTTTTGTCGCACGGAAAATGCATTTTCCATTTTCCGAGCGCAAAAACGGGTCGTTTTGTGAAGCAACCACCAAAATGCTATTTCCGAATGCTATCGTCCCATTTTTCTAAAATACTAGACCAACTTACATGGAGAATCTCCCAACCGGGAGATCTCAAACCTTTCTGTCCTTCTCGGATGAAAAAGACAAATGTCTGCCGAATCGGTAGGGAGTGAGTTCGGTTTGAACTACAGGTACATGATCTAACGCTCGTGATTGTTTGAAAAAAATAATTTTTAGAATCACAATATGTTGTTTCTTCAAAGGTCCAATGCAAGTTCTAACAAGCCTCGTCCCCTATCTTCATGCACGCCGGTTCGACCTTAGTTCGAAACGGGCATAAGAAATTCAAACTCTAATATACAAAAGATATTATTTAGTTCAACAAATATTAGTTTTATAACAGAGTATGCTAATAGATTTATATTATAAATTTTTTTTCTATAAATTTTGATATATGATACATATTTTTCATCATTACATAATAAAAGATATTGAATTAATAATATAATTAATTAAAATATCTAGTCCCGGCCCATACCAGAAACCGGGACTAGAGGTTTTTGGCGCGGGAACGAAACGGCGCGGCCAAAAAGACCTCTAGTCCCGGCTCGTGGCTAGAACCAGGACTAGAGGCCCCCCTCTAGTCCCGGCTGTAGGCTGGAACTGGGACTAGATGTGGTGGGTATAAATACCCACCGCCCTCCTCCCGACCCGAGCCATGCACCGGGACGCCTCTTCTTCTCCAAATCGCATGATGCCAGGCCGCCGCCCGTGCCCCGTGAAGCTCGCCGCCGCCCGCGCCTGTGCAGCTCGCCGTCTCCGCGCTTGTGGAGCTTGCCGTCGCTGTCACCATAGCCGCGCCCCGTCGAGCTCGCCGTACCCCATGGAGCCGCCGCCCTGCCCGTGGTGCTCTCGTCGCTGCTGCCCCTCACCCGTCCCCACGCCGCCCCTCACCCGTCCCTGCGCCACCTGTGGTGCTCTCGTCGCCGCCCCCTCACCCGTAAGTGTTTTTTCGTTTTCTTTTTCTTTTTTTCCTTTTTTTAATATAGTTTAGTATATAATTTAGTTTCATATATATTGTTTAGTTAGATATAAATGTGTTAGTATATTTTTAATATTTGTTAGTATATTGTTTAGTATATAATTTAGTTTCATATATATTGTTAGTATATTGTTTAGTCAGATATAAATTTGTTAGTATATAATTTCAATATTTTTAGTTAGATATAAATTTGTTAGTATATTGTTTAGTTTCATATATATTGTTTAGTTAGATATAAATTTGTTAGTATATAGTTTCAATATTTTTAGTTAGATATAAATTTGTTAGTATATTGTTTAGTTTCATATATATTGTTACATATTTTTAATATTGAGATTTAAGGATATTTTAGTTTGATATATAATTTTATTTAGACCTATTATTATTTAGTTTAGCGATATTTAGGGATTTTTATATAATATTTGTTAGTATTTAGGATATTATTGCTAATATTTAGCAAAATATTAATATTATTAAAATAAAATTATTTACTTAGCATTCTTTCGGTCAAATCCATACCTACTTTAGGATATGCCTATACTGCATCCTCGTAGTCGACTCGACAACAACGAGGGAGTACTACGCTCTAACGAAGTTGTACAAGACTGGGCTCCGCCGGGCTAGCACTGGGAGGTGCTACCGTCAGGGTCGCGTAGCTTGGTAAGGAATCTGGATGTCGTCGTTGATGACCCACAAGTATAGGGGGTGTGTCATAGTGACTAGTGACGAGGTTTCGACTCGTCAATGGCCATTGTTATGGACTTGAGTTTTGGAGAAGATGGGGATGCTGGAGATCGCGGAACGGTTAGCAAACAAGCAACACGGAGACACGAGGTTTACCCAGGTCCAGGCCCCCAGAGGGAAAACCTACTCCTGCTTGTTTGCTCTTGATTACGGCGGAACCGAAGGTTACAGGGGTGCGCAGATGCAATCTGGCGCGAGGTGTATATGATGTGAGTTGATTGTCCTCCTTGCCATGCCGTCCTAGCCTTTATATAGATAGACAGGTCCCGGGCGTAGGTCGAGTTGGTTACAGATTAGGGTTTGCCCCTTTGAAATTCTATCTACTCTAGTCTTGTTCTCCAAGGATCCGAAGGCATCATGGGCTTGGGCGACACGAAACCTCTGTGGGCCGCGTATCTTGTCGTGGGCGTTCTTTGGGCTAGACTAGGTATGCCAATGTTGTGTACTCGTGGGGTATAACCATGTCAGTAGCCCCCGAGTGCTCAGTCAAATCGCAGATTTGGCTGAGGACTCTTCAGTCTTTTGGGTGCAATTTAGGCATGTTTATAAGAGAAAGCAATTTAGTTCATAGGGATTATTGATGCGTGTGCCTAACTCACCCGACGGATCAGGGTCAGTTAACTGTCATAAGACAAAACAACACGATCTTCTTCAGACTCGAGTCCCTGTACTCGAATCCAGAACAGATGCTGGCGTAATTCGACTCAGGCCGTTGAGGTCTTATAGGAGCCGAATCCTAGCGGTTTTCATGTGATGTACCCAACACGTCCGTCGGGATTTTTCATCATGCATGTAGACACGGTATTTTACTGGCAGAGCGCAGTCAGGTGCGTTACAAGGCCATCAGATGATATCTGTAGGTCTTACCCTTTTATCGTAGACACATCATCCGAAATGTTATCACCACGGAGGTGTTTTTGGTGTCCAAGGAGAATGTCTCTCACTTAGCGTTTATTTGGGCGAAGTTTCCAGAAAAAGTTTGTACTTTGATGCGAAAGATCGCAGTCGAAGAAATCATAGGGTGCATAGCCAGCGCTCCCTATGGGAGTAGCCCCCGAGTGTCTGTTCGAGTTGTAGACTCGAGCAGAGACTTTAGTTCAATTGTTTTTAACTTCAGGTCCGAAGGATACAATTTTTTCGGATGCTTTGATCAATCCACCCTATGGGACTAGCCCCCGAGTCCTTAGTGGAGTCGTAGACTCGACGTGAGACTCGAAGATTGTTTAGAAGTGTAGTACCTTAATCATGTTTTAGGTGCGCGGCCAGCGCTCCTAATAGGAGTAGCCCCCGAGTAGCTATTCGAATCGTAGATTCGAGTAAGTACTTGATTCATCAGCCGAAGATTTCCAACCGTTGCTTGGTTGTTCTTGATGACGTCAGTGCTGACGATCGGTGATCTCAACCGTCTGCGGCGCCAGAGATGACGTGACAGGACGAACGTGGGTCCCACTTTCTGACTTGGAGTTGACTAGTCATGTGTGGCGTGGCGAGAATTACGGCGTCTCCTCGGTTTCCGTGTGTAGTGGACGGCGTGCTGGCGATGGTTCATTGATGTGCTGACACGTGTATGGTTAGATTTTGATTGCGCGTTAGGGCTTCTGGATCGACGGCTCTTGTTTATCGTCCTTGTGTTTTATAACCATGGGAAAACAGTGATTCTGTTTCACCCCTTGCCATTTGCTTTTGCATTTTCTCCATTTTCTCAAGCTCTGCCTCTCTTGTGCGTGCTGGACGTTCTCCGTTTATTTCCTCCTTCATTTCTCCGCGCTCATCGCCGCATTCACTGCCGCGCCATGGGAAAATCGAGGAAAGGAGTTGATGGAGCTGGATCGAATGCCGCTGCCGGTGGCAAGAAGGTTGCTTCTTCCCCTCGCATCACCGACGGCGGGTGGAGGCGCACAGAGGCGCGTGACGGTGACATGCGCAAGTTGCATGAAGCGGGGCTGATCCCGCAGAACAAGGAGGATGTAAAGCTTCCTGGTGATGAGGTAACTCCCCGTCCACCTATAGGGTTTTGGGTGATGTTCATCGCCTTTGTTCTTCGTGGTTTGTCGCTCCCTGTCCACGATTTTCTGCGTGTAATCCTTTTCTTTTACGGCATCCAACTTCATCATCTCTCTACCAATTCGCTCCTTCATATCACCTGCTTCATGACTGTCTGCGAGTGCTGGCTCGGTATTGAGCCGCACTTTGGCCTCTTTCGAAAGCTTTTTTCCGTGAAGAGGCAGTCCGGCACTGGCGGGGTCTATCCACTTGGTGGCTGCATCATCTCCCTCAAATCTTCCGTTCTTTTATTTTTCCTTTTCCATGTGCGAGTCCGTCCAATACTGGCGGAAGAAGTGGTTTTATATCCGCGACTCCACGATGGACGGACAAGATTTTGGCCTTGCCCCCTTCCACTCCTCCCAGGAAATCTTTCCGAAGAGGTCCTAGAAGAACCACATCTTGGAGGTCGAGGTGGCGGAAGTGGAGGAGCTCTACCGTCGGGTGGAGGCGCTCCAGATGGTTGGTGAGAAGGAGGTCAATGGTGTGGATATCATCCGCACCTTCCTCAAACGTCGGGTGCAGCCGCTGCAAGCGAGGGTACATCCGATGTTTTTTTTACACTGGCCGCAACGACCCGACGAGGATCTCAGCCGAGGAGTTGTCCAGGGGCGACCTCGATAGGGCTCTTCAGCCGCTACTGAAGTTCAAGGCCGATGAGGACCTCCCGAAGAAGTACTTGACTGCCCCTTCAGTGTTTCGAATCTAGTTCCTCAGGTGTAGAATTGCATCATGCGCGTTGCGCCTTTTTTTTCGAGTGTTGTACTTATGAATATTGTTGATAATCACGATATTTGTCTTCTTTGGTGTGCAGGAGATAAAGGTAGCTAGCATGATGCCTCCGCTGCCTGAGAAATTTACGATTGCGCTGGACAACGAGGTTGTGGACTCTGAGTCCGAACTTCTGCCAGTGAGATCTCCAACTCAGTAAGCCGCCAAGCCGAGCGAGGGGCAGACCCGAAAGCGCTCCCGAAGCAAGTCTTCGGATGCGTCAACTCCGCCGACTCCCCGAGGCCCTTCCTTCCTGGAGCGGCATGGTGAGGATGAAGGTGCCTCCTCTACACCTTTCCCTGCTATGCCATTTCGGGCGATGGCGCCGCAGCCGCTGGCCAAGAAGAAGAAGAAGGAGAAGTCAGCGTCGGTCTTCAACTTGTCATATATTGACTCGTAAGTAGTTTCGGCTGCATTTTGTTCTGTCATTGGCGTGTGCAATGTTTCTTTGTGTCTTGATCAGTATTTTCCTTGTAGCCACTCCTCGGATGGTTCTCTTAGTGAGGGTACTCAGGAGGCCGCAGGGGAGTCGAAGCCGGCGGCTCCTCCCTCTCAGGTGGTGGCCAACTCTAAGGACAACGAGCCAAATCTCTCCAAGTGAGAGGCTCGGGTAGTTATGACTCAGAAGACCGCACGCGGAACTTCGGAGTCTCTGCCTGAGCACGTAAGTGATTTGCATCTTTATCTTGTAGGGGGAGCCCCCGGGCCCTTTTTCGGATGACCTGTTGGTCGGTTTTGCTTTTGCGGGGCGTAGCCCCCGAGCCCTTTCTGATTCTTGTTTGTGTTTTGTTTTGCAGCCCTTCGTGCATAGCGCTAATATCCTTATCCAGCAGCATTTGGCGCTGGAGGCCAACATGCAGCAACTCCGAGGTACACACGTTTCGCATTCTTGTTTAGTTTGTCTATCACATGATCAATTTTTGTGTTGCTCATATGCTTCTTGGTGTTTGCAAATGAAAATAATTCTGCTCTTTGTCTGCTGGATGCTCTCAAAAAGAGCCTCGGCCGAGCGGAGAAGAAAGCTGTGGAGGCTGCGGAGGCGAAGGAGCGCCTGCAGAAGGAGGTAACCGATGCTGCTGAGGCCCAGGAGCATCTGCGGAAGGAGTCTACTGATCGCGAGGAGCAGCTTGCTTCTGCGGCTGCTACTCGCGAGAAGGAGATGGCCAATAGGACGATGGCTATAGCCAAAGCTTTCTCCAGTGAGTGTCCTTTACTTGCTTTGGTCTTGTATTTTTTCATCTGCTTCTTGTCTTCAACTTATTTTGGGTCCTTTCTTCTTTGTCTCAGATGCTTCAGGCATCGCGTTTGATCGCGGTGTGCTGGAGCATGGAGATGCTCTGGATGATGCCACCGTAGCGATCGAATATCGTTGCGGTACTGCTGCTAGCTCCTTGGCGAAGGCCAAGGAAATGCTCCGACGTTTCTACAAGGAGGTCGTTCCCAAGGGCGCTGCTCTTGAGGATGTCAAAGCTCTAGTAGATGCTCTGTCGGACGACGCTCCGGCAGCCTACAAGCATAAGCAGAAGGGCATCGGCACCTCCATGGGGTTGGCCATGGCCATGGCATCCGGAGCCGTGCTGGATCTGCCGCACATCACCTCCTAGATGTTGACTGCTACAGATGGCTCAGAGGTAGCATTCGCCCTCTTCGCCTCTCGTTGTAAGCGTTACGGGCCGAAACTCATTGACCTGCTGGCGGAGTACGCAGCAAAGCAGGAGGAGGCCAAGAGCAGGCATTCCGGCTCTGAGGCCACTACGGATGCGGGTGCCTAGGCTTGACTGCTAAAGCTAGGATAGTTTATCATTTTTCTTTTGTAGTGTGAGCTTTTGTTGATGAACAATCTCGCCTTATGCCACGAGGTGGCATTTATGTATAAGTTACGACTTGATCTCTCGCCAGCGATGTTTGTGATTTTCATGTGTCCTTACTTATTTTCCTTTAGGGTCCTTCGGGTGAGACTCCCATTGATACTTCGACTGTCCCTGAGCCGCGACCATCTCTAGACGATGCGTCGCAGCTTGTTTTTCTTTGCGACCGCGTCCGCAGCTTGGAGAAGGATATCCTTGGCATTCGAGGCCATGCGGATGTGTGGAAGTCGAAGACGGAGCGAGCCACTACCAGGGAGGAGTTTTTGATGGGGGAGCTGCGGCAGATGAGCGAGCAGCTGCAAGGTGAGTCCTTGTGAACTGCTATTCTTTGTTTGGATGCGCCTTGTTTGTGTGTCATCTTATTCTGAGTTTGCTGCAGGTGTCACAAGGGAAGAGAAGGAGCGTGTTGTGGTTCGGATGAATTGCCTGACCCAATAGGACTTAGAGGCTGGCGGCTTCTTCTGGATGGACCGCGATCGGGCCATCATCCTTGCGACGGTCACAGATCACGTCCACTAGGTTTATCAGGTGCTGAGGTAGGCGAGGATTTCCCTGGCGTCCACCTGGGCCATCATGTTTCCCCTAGTTGAGGCACCTTACAACCTTCGGGGCCTGCTGGCAAAGTTTCGGGACGTGGGCCACTGTAACATCCTCAAAATCGGCCCTATGCAAGTTTCAGCGCTTCCCGCCAAACCCGCATAGAAACGATTCAAAGGTGCCCACCAGGCACTTTCATGCGGGTGGAAAACGAAGTAATAACATTACACAACAGTCCTCGATGGGACCCACAGAACAGATATATATACAACACGACTCCATGAGTCAAGAATACAGATATACAGAACAAAGATCAAAATCACCTTGAAAACGATAGAGCGTCCAGCTACAGACAAGATGCAAATGGGGCTAAGAGCCCTGAAGAATAACCAATGGCGTCCATAACCCTGCCCATGCCAAGCCGGAAGGGTAACCCTGCTAACGACGTCGAAACCTGCTAAAACAAAAGGGGTGCCAACAAAGGGCAAAGGAAAAAGAGGAGCGTCAGTACTGAGGCCAGTACACGACGAGGCTAGAATTCGGCGGTCCTCGCCTACATAGGTATGGTGGACTGAAGCGGCAGCGGCATCATGCACTAAACAACCTATAGAGACTCGATACAACTGGCGGCTACCAGAGAGGGGTAAGAAAGACCTATTCGGAACCAACCTGATACTACCACCAACATACCCATCCTGGTATTTCCCCCTCGAGACAAAATGAGGAAGTCAACCGAGGAACTCACACCGTTGGCAGTTTTATTTATTCAGTTATCGTTGCAGCAATTACTAGTCAGGTATAGATAGTCATCCTGATATAATAAGCAGTGGGCAGTTTTAGTTAACCATTCCGTCGTAGTTGCGACACTTACTAGTCAGATATAATAAGCAGGAGATATCCCAAACCCAGCAGTTGTTGGTACTTTTATTTAGCCATTCCGTTGTGGTGAAGCTGATTACTAGTCATATCGGATACAAGTCAAATTAAAGCAGTAAACTTTAGTTATAGTTGTCTATGATCGAGACCTGTGCTCCAAGTCGTCCATAACCGCGGACACGGCTTCTCGAAAAGATTTAACCCTACAGGGGTGCACCAAAGTTTCCACACGCACTTCGACCCTTTTTGCCAGATCAATTAACATACACCCATCGGTATGTCGGTGGGGCCTAAGTCATGACGTTTCCCAGACCCAAAGAAAGCACGGGGGGCCACCCCACTAAGTCTACCCACAACGAAGTCGGCCGGTCTCCGAGACGGACTCAGGGTTTGGGTGGACGGCTGTAAACGACTGGGAACCCGAAAAGATGACTGGGCTTGTCGATACAGCGAAAACGTGTCCCGATCCTAAACAGTACAGGTGCTCCTCGCACAATCGTAAATAAAGCAGTAAGCATGGCATAAGTACAGAATAGTAATAAAGCCCCAAACTAATTGTGGCCCCCAGTACAGTACTTTGAAATCAGGTGCTAAATCGATGGGGTGCCCATACATCCCACATGTGGTTAGCGCGCTCGATCTCGGAACAGGTGTCAAGAACTCGGGGTCCTACGGGACACAAGTGGATGGTTAACAACCAAATAACATCTATTGCCCACCTGTGCCTCTGCTTACCTACTTCAATTTTAGTTATTAAACAGTAATTCAATTAAACGATAATTAAAGCCTTGATCATCTCCAACATTAAACATGCGGTAATACTCCAACAATTGTGGTACTGGACGACACGCAACAGCACTTGAGCAAGCGACTACGACGCGCAGGTCCAATTATCTACCAAACAACAGGTAATAGGAGGTATCCAAGGCAATATAAGGCTGCAAGGGATAACACGGGTACGAAAACTAGAGCATCGCAACACAGATAGCAATAGATCAACAAGAGGGAATAAATACTACAAAAGTAAGATAGGTAGAAAGGGGGAGGTACTCGCCTGAAAACATTGCCGAGGGTTCATCCGAAGATCGGGGCGAAGCTCACATCAACTCAACGGCCTTATCCGCGAAGAACCAAAACACTAGAAGAAACACCGGATGCACTATTTAATACTATGACAGAAGATCGGGCATGATGCATGTATGATGTATGACATGGCAAATGTGAGATGCAACTAGGCCACATTATGCGGAACCAGGGTCCCGACAATTATTCAGATGGTCCAAGTTATTTAACTACCCCGCAATTTAATTGTTGTCTTAACATGACAAAACATGGCATCGGTTCGCTACACCAATTTAAATGGGGCCAATATAAGACTAGATTTACCCGCATATGGGCCCCATATTTAATTTAGGTGAATTGGCATAAGGCCCCCAAACCACAGAATATGTATGCAAGCATGACAATTTAATATGCATCAGTTGATAATGTCATCTTATAAAATAATGGGGTCTCGAATAGGGAATCACATTAGGGTTTGGCGATCTTGGGTTCCGAGGGTTCGGGGTCGGGTCTCAGGGTTCAGGGTTCGACGGGTCGGTCTCGGATAACGGAAGTAGATCTTGTCGCATCCGAGAAGAAGAACTTGGTTCGGCGTCGGGGTCACATCGAATCTGCCCTGGTCGGTGTCGATCTTGTCGTTGCGAAGATCTTGTTGGGTCGCGCCATCAAGTGGGTCTTGGCATTCGTGGTGAAGAACTTGGCATCCTCGAGGAAGTACTTGTCGTATCCATGAAGAAGATCATGTCGGTCCACGGGGTTCGGTCTTCGGGGTTCGACGGGTGTCTTGGCGTCCCATGAAGGCATCCTTGGTGCTCCGTGTCGAAGGCATCGGGGTCTCCGGGTAGGAGAACATGGAGTTCCGAGGGGTTCGGTCCCGTGAGGCAGATCTTGGGGTTCGACGGGGTCGGGGGAATCGGTCTTCGGATCTCGACGGGAACGGGCTTCGGAATCCATGAGGCAATCTTGGCGATTCCGAGGGTCTTGGTGTCCGACGGGGTTCAGTGTTCCGTGTCGAAGGCCTCGAGGGTTCGGCTCCGAAGATCTTGGACGCGTGTAGCGAGTCATGGCTCTTCAAATCGATTTCGGAGCATCAACGTCTTCTAAACATCACTACACCACAGAGAGTGTCACCACTCCATATCTTCACATCCTGAGACAGGGAACATGGGGAGAACACGAGCGCGTCCACTGCAGAGGGTCTAGCAGCCGCGGCGGCAAGGACGAGGGCCGGCGGCCCAACGCATGGCGGTTGAGGTCCTGGCGGCCTGCTGGCGGAGCCGTGGAAGAGGTGCGGGGCCGGCAGGGTTCGCCGGCTCGGAGGCGGGGACGACAGCACGCAGAGGCGGCCGGCAAGCTCGGGTAGGGCGGCGCAAGCGGAGGACGACAGGGACCACGACGACGACAGGGAAGCGGGCAGAGCCTCGCGGGCCTAGGGCTCGGAGGCAGAGCTCCTGGCGAGCCGGCGGTTGGCGACGAAGGCGGGCGGCCAGGCTCCGGCCTGAGGAGCTCGAGGAGCGGGGCTCGCTGGCCAGCGAGGAAGGAGGCGGAAAGGCGAGGTCGGCGACCGGCGATGAGGAGGCGCGGGCTGGCAAGGAGGAGATGACCGGCGGTGCGAGGAGGCCGACGGGGCGGCGAGAGGAGGAGGGGGACGGCCGCGGAGCTCGCGGGAGGAGGCGATGGCCGGAGGGTGCGGCGGCGCGCCTCCAGGTCGGGCTGGGTGCGGGGCGGCCGGAGAAGCTCCTCGGTGAGGAGGAGGCGAGGCGACGGGACGGTGGGCTTGGCCGCAGAGGGGGCAGAGGAGGCGATGGGGAGAGAGAACGGGGTAGCAAGCGGTGGCGTGAGAGGCGAAGGAGGAAGGAGCGGGGCAGGGGCGGCTCGGTAGTGGTGGTCACGGGGTGGGACCAGGCAGGGAGCGGGGTGGGCGGTTGGTGGATGGTCGGGTGGTGGGGCCTGGGTGCATGCGGGGTGGGTGGGTCGATCGGCAGGCGTGTGCGTGCGTTGTGTGTTGCATGTGTGGAGGGAGGGGCCAAGCGGGGGAGGTTCCAGGTGGGAACGGGCGGCGACCAGGTGGGGGTGTGCGTGTGTGGGGGAGGTGTGGGGACAGGCGGGTGGGGCTGACCAGTGCGGGTGGGGCCCAGGGGCAGGGAGAAGGAGGTGGGGAGTGGGTGCGACTGGGATTGGTGAGGTGGCTGAGTCGAGGATGAGGTGGATGGAACGGTGAGGTGGCGAGCTGTGGTTGGTCGGGGTGAGGTGGAGGGGGCTGGGTAGACTAGGTTTAGGTAGAAAAGGATTTAGGTGGACCGGTTTGAACTGGGGGTGGCCGACTGGGTCGGATCGGCCCTGTTTGGCTGCCCCCTAAAATTAATATAAAATTTTATGTATTATTTAAAAGACTTGTGCAATTTATTTTTAGACAAATAAAATATCCGGAAGGGTCCGGGGATTATTTTGAAATAGAGAGGGATCTTGGTAGAAAGCAAAAGTAGGTTTTAACAAAATAGTTTTAGTCAATGAGCTGCAGGATGATGTCATGATGATGCAATGCACAAAATCAACGCGATTTTCTAGTAGTGGTTTTTAGCGGGATGCCACAATTCGACACCACTAACAATGGATCTCGCCCTCGAGATCCGCCTCATGGGACAGGGAAGAAGGCCGACGATCTGATCCTTCGCGCTTCGTGTAGATCATCGCGACACCACTGACAAAGATTCTTTCTTCATGTTGAAACTGGCGACACCACCAACAAGGATTGTTCCCCATTCGTCGAGAGAACACTCCGGAGAAACAAAGATGAAGGTAAAGGTCTCAAAAGGGTAAGGCCACCTCTAACTTCCGCGGAAGGAGTATAACTGCAATGATTCACCATTCAATGTGCAAGAGCGAATGATAAGAGTAGTCGGATGGTGATCAGTCCATCGCGCACCCAAAGCATTACTCTACTCATGAATAGGAAATTATGCAACTAACTCTCAGAATTCAGATTGTAGATCTCGACAAGCGAGGTTCGGAAACAAAGGAGTGATGCAGACTCTGCATCGGATCTGGCGTAGATGATGTCGTCGCGTCGGAAAACACCGGAAGGCACGAGAAGGAACAAAGAGAAGTCCACCAGACGAAGGATTCCTCGGATAGCATGAAGACCAGATGTAGAAACACCGTTACGAAAGGAGGAAGCGAAACCCTGAAGGTACGACGGAACCCAACCACGAGAAATCCTGGACTCGAAGAGAGAGAAGAGAGCGGATTCAAAACACGCAGAGGTGAGAGGAGAGCAGCAGAGGGGTAAGGAGTAAAATCAGACCTAATCAGAACTATCCAACCGATTTTCAAACATAGTTTTGACACTCTACTTCGGCCGTTAGCTAGGTTATCCTACATGCTGGACTTGTGGGGTATCGCAACTGCTATGCTCTGATACCACTCTGTAACACCCTCAGAATCGGCCCTATGCAAGTTTCAGCGCTTCCCGCCAAACCCGCATAGAAACGATTCAAAGGTGCCCACCAGGAACTTTCGTGCGGGTGGAAAACGAAGTAATAACATTACACAACAGTCCTCGATGGGACCCACAGAACAGATATATATATACAACACGACTCCATGAGTCAAGAATACAGATATACAGAACAAAGATCCAAATCACCTTGAAAACGATAGAGCGTCCAGCTACGGACAAGATGCAAATGGGGCTAAGAGCCCTGAAGAATAACCAATGGCGTCCATAACCCTGCCCATGCCAAGCCGGAAGGTAAACCTGCTAAAGACGTCGAAACCTGCTAAAAACAAAAGGGGTGCCGACAAAGGGCAAAGGAAAAAGAGGAGCGTCAGTACTGAGGCCAGTACACGGCGAGGCTAGAATTCGGCGGTCCTCGCCTACATAGGTATGGTGGACTGAAGCGGCAGTGGCAGCATGCACTAAACAACCTATAGAGACTCGATACAACTGGCGGCTACCAGAGAGGGGTAAGAAAGACCTATTCGGAACCAACCTGATACTACCACCAACATACCCATCCTGGTATTTCCCCCTCGAGACCAAACGAGGAAGTCAACCGAGGAACTCACACCGTTGGCAGTTTTATTTATTCAGTTATCGTTGCAGCAATTACTAGTCAGGTATAGATAGTCATCCTGATATAATAAGCAGTGGGCAGTTTTAGTTAACCATTCCATTGTAGTTGCGACACTTACTAGTCAGATATAATAAGCAGGAGATATCCCAAACCCAGCAGTTGTTGGTACTTTTATTTAGCCATTCCGTTGTGGTGAAGCTGATTACTAGTCATATCGGATACAAGTCAAATTAAAGCAGTAAACTTTAGTTATAGTTGTCTATGATCGAGACCTGTGCTCCAAGTCGTCCATAACCGCGGACACGGCTTCTCGAAAAGATTTAACCCTGCAGGGGTGCACCAAAGTTTCCACACGCACTTCGACCCTTTTTGCCAGATCAATTAACATACACCCATCGGTATGTCGGCGGGGCCTAAGTCATGACGTTTCCCAGACCCAAAGCAAGCACGGGGGGCCACCCCACTAAGTCTACCCGCAACGAAGTCGGCCGGTCTCCGAGACGGACTCAGGGTTTGGGTGGACGGCTGTAAACGACTGGGAACCCAAAAAGATGACTGGGCTTGTCGATACAGCGAAAACATGTCCCGATCCTAAACAGTACAGGTGCTCCTCGCACAATCGTAAATAAAGCAGTAAGCATGGCATAAGTACAGAATAGTAATAAAGCCCCAAACTAATTGTGGCCCCCAGTACAGTACTTTGAAATCAGGTACTAAATCGATGGGGTGCCCATACATCCCACATGTGGTTAGCGCGCTCGATCTCGGAACAGGTGTCAAGAACTCGGGGTCCTACGGGACACAAGTGGACGGTTAACAACCAAATAACATCTATTGCCCACCTGTGCCTCTGCTTACCTACTTCAATTTTAGTTATTAAACAGTAATTCAATTAAACGATAATTAAAGCCTTGATCATCTCCAACATTAAACATGCGGCAATACTCCAACAACTGTGGTACTGGACGACACGCAACAGCACTTGAGCAAGCGACTACGACGCGCAGGTCCAACTATCTACCAAACAACAGGTAATAGGAGGTATCCAAGGCAATATAAGGCTGCAAGGGATAACACGGGTACGAAAACTAGAGCATCGCAACACAGATAGCCATAGATCAACAGGAGGGAATAAATACTACAAAAGTAATATAGGTAGAAAGGGGGAGGCGCTCGCCTAAAAACATTGCCGAGGGTTCATCCGAAGATCGGGGCGAAGCTCACATCAACTCAACGGCCTTATCTGCGAAGAACCAAAACACTAGAAGAAACACCGGATGCACTATTTAATACTATGACAGAAGATCAGGCATGATGCATGTATGATGTATGACATGGCAAATGTGCGATGCAACTAGGCCACATTAAGCGGAACCAGGGTCCCGACAATTATTCATATGGTCCAAGTTATTTAACTACCCCGCAATTTAATTGTTGTCTTAACAGGACAAAACATGGCATCGGTTTGCTACACCAATTTAAATGGGGCCAATATAAGACTAGATTTGCCCGCATATGGGCCCCATATTTAATTTAGGTGAATTGGCATAAGGCCCCCAAACCACAGAATATGTATGCAAGCATGACAATTTAATATGCATCAGTTGATAATGTCATCTTATAAAATAATGGGGTCTCGGATAGGGAATCACATTAGGGTTTGGCGATCTTGGGTTCCGAGGGTTCGGGGTCGGGTCTCAGGGTTCAGGGTTCGACGGGTCGGTCTCGGATAACGGAAGTAGATCTTGTCGCATCCGAGAAGAAGAACTTGGTTCGGCGTCGGGGTCACATCGAATCTGCCCTGGTCGGTGTCGATCTTGTCGTTGCAAAGATCTTGTCAGGTCCGCGCCATCAAGTGGGTCTTGGCATTCGAGGTGAAGAACTTGGCATCCTCGAGGAAGTACTTGTCGTATCCGTGAAGAAGATCATGTCGGTCCACGGGGTTCGGTCTTCGGGGTTCGACGGGTGTCTTGGCGTCCCATGAAGGCATCCTCGATGCTCCGTGTCGAAGGCATCGGGGTCTCCGGGTAGGAGAACATGGAGTTCCAAGGGGTTCGGTCCCGTGAGGCAGATCTTGGGGTTCGACGGGGTCGGGGGAATCGGTCTTCGGATCTCGACGGGAACGGGCTTTGGAATCCATGAGGCGATCTTGGCGATTCCGAGGGTCTTGGTGTCCGACGGGGTTCAGTGTTCCATGTCGAAGGCCTCGAGGGTTCGGCTCCGAAGATCTTGGACGCGTGTAGCGAGTCATGGCTCTTCAAATCGATTTCGGAGCATCAACGTCTTCTAAACATCACTACACCACAGAGAGTATCACCACTCCATATCTTCACATCCTGAGAAAGGGAACATGGGGCGAACACGAGCATGTCCACTGCAGAGGGTCTAGCAGCCGCGACGGCAAGGACGAGGGCCGGCGGCCCAGCGCATGGCGGTTGAGGTCCTAGCGGCCTGCTGGCGGAGCCGTGGAAGAGGTGCGGGGCCGGCAGGGTTCGCCGGCTCGGAGGCGGGGACGACAGCATGCAGAGGCGGCCGGCAAGCTCGGGTAGGGCGGCGCAAGCAGAGGACGACAGGGACCACGACGGCGACAAGGAAGCGGGCAGAGCCTCGCGGGCCCAGGGCTCGGAGGCGGAGCTCCTGGCGAGCCGGCGGTTGGCGACGGAGGCGGGCGGCCGGGCTCCGGCCTGAGGAGCTCGAGGCGCGGGGCTCGCTGGCCAGCGAGGAAGGAGGCGGAAAGGCGAGGTCAGCGACCGGCGACGAGGAGGTGCGGGCCGGCGAGAAGGAGATGACCGACGGTGCGAGGAGGCCGACGGGGCGGCGAGAGGAGGAGGGGGACGGCCGCGGAGCTCGCGGGAGGAGGCGATGGCCGGAGGGTGCGGCGGCGCGCCTCCAGGTCGGGCTGGGTGTGGGGCGGCCGGAGAAGCTCCTCGGTGAGGAGGAGGCGAGGCGACGGGACGGCGGGCTTGGCCGCAGAGGGGGCAGAGGAGGCGATGGGGAGAGAGAACGGGGTAGCAAGCGGTGGCGTGAGAGGCGAAGGAGGAAGGAGCGGGGCAGGGGCGGCTCGGTAGTGCTGGTCACGGGGTGGGACCAGGCAGGGACGGGGGTGGGCGGTTGGTGGACGGTCGGGTGGTGGGGCCCGGGTGCATGTGGGGTGGGCGGGTCGATCGGCAGGCGTGTGCGTGCGTTGTGTGTTGCATGTGTGGAGGGAGGGGCCAAGCGGGGGAGGTTCCAGGTGGGAACGGGCGGTGACCAGGTGGGGGTGTGCGTGTGTGGGGGAGGTGTGGGGACAGGCGGGTGGGGCTGACCAGTGCGGGTGGGGCCCAGGGGCAGGGAGAAGGAGGTGGGGAGTGGGTGCGTCTGGGATTGGTGAGGTGGCCGAGTCGAGGATGAGGTGGAGGGAACGGTGAGGTGGCGAGCTGTGGTTGGTCGGGGTGAGGTGGAGGGGGCTGGGTAGACTAGGTTTAGGTAGAAAAGGATTTAGGTGGACCGGTTTGAACTGGGGGTGGCCGACTGGGTCGGATCGGCCCGGTTTGGCTGCCCCCTAAAATTAATATAAAATTTTATGTATTATTTAAAAGACTTGTGCAATTTATTTTTAGACAAATAAAATATCCGGAAGGGTCCGGGGATTATTTTGAAATAGAGAGGGATCTTGGTAGAAAGCAAAAGTAGGTTTTAACAAAATAGTTTTAGTCAATGAGCTACAGGATGATGTCATGATGATGCAATGCACAAAATCAACGCAATTTTCTAGTAGTGGTTTTTAGCGGGATGCCACAGCCACCTCAAGGAGTTGGTGCAACGTCAGCTAGTTGCTGGGGTGAAGGCCGCTCTTTCGCTTGTTCGGCTGCATCTCCGTGACGTTGATCTCGCGGTGGTGGCGACTGGGCCACCTCTTTAACCAGATGGTAGTCTTTGGGATATGCGGCTGTGAGGCAGTATGCCAAAGAGATTGTTGATCTGTTCGAGCAACGGGTGAGTGTAATACTCCAGAATAGGTAGGTCCTGTAAAGAAAACAAATTGATGTAAAATTTGTATGTATTCGAGTGGGCTTGTTGTGCCCTTTGTAAAGTTTATTTGTATTAGCACGTTGTGCCTTGTTTTATGCATGTCCTTTTCGTTAGCCTGACGTGGTCAGCTACTCAGGTTGTATGATTTTGTTCTTAGTCGACAAAGTCGTGAGGTGAGGCGTAGCCCCCAAGCGTGTTATAGCGAAAAATAAGGAAAATAAATTTCGGCCGAGGAACTTAGCTTTTATTCATATCGTAACGAGGAGGTACATTGTTCGGCTGAGTAGCCTTGGCTGAGTAGTCTTATTGAAAGTAAAGAGGTAACGAGGGGTAGAAGCGTCGTAGATGTGCGATGTTCCATGGGTTGGAGTATTTGACTCCTGACTTGACGTCCATGAGGCGGTAGGCGCCACCTAGGATAACTTCAGTGACGATGTAGGGTCCTTCCCACGGTGACTCGAGCTTCTTCGGACGCTCTTGCTTGAGTCGTAGGACGAGGTCTCCTTCGACGAAGGACCTTGGGCACAACCGACGGCTATGGTAGTTGCGGAGGCTCTACTGGTTGACCACTGAGCGAGCCGCGGCGATGTCACATGCCTCGTCGAGCGTGTCGACGACATTTTAGAGTGCGGCCATTGATTCGGCTTCGCTGTAGGCGACGACCCGTGGGGCCTTGTGGCGTACCTCTACGGGCAGTACGGCTTTGGTTCCATGCACCATAAAGAAATGTGTGTAGCAAGTTGAACTGTTCGGCGTTGTACGCAGGCTCCAGAGTATGGAGGGTAGCTCCTCCACCCAGGCTCCCGCGAGCCTTTTGAGTGGGCATAGCAAGCGTTTCTTGATGCCGCTCCCTATGAGGCCGTTGGCCTTTTCGACCTGTCTATTGGTCTGCGGGTGCTCCACAGAGGCATATGATATGTTGATGCCAAGGCCCTCGCAGAAGTCCTTGATTTCCTTCGAGATAAAGTTCGAGCCATTGTCCGTGATGATGCTGTGCGGCACGCCGAATTTGTACACTATGGACTCGAAGAATTTGACGACGGTTTTGCCGCTTTGGTTGGTGACGGGCATGGCCTCGATCCACTTCGTGAATTTTTCGACTACAACTAGGAGGTAGACGTGGCTTCCTTTTGATGATTTGGGCAGTTTGCCGATCATGTCGAGGCCCCATTGAGCGAAGGGCCAGGCCAGTGGTATGGGCCTTAGCTCTGATCCTGGTGCGTGCGGCTTGTCAGCGTACCTCTGGCAGGCGTTGCATCTTCGGACGATGTCCTTGGCATCGTTCATGGCTATTGGCCAATAGAATCCAGCTCGAAGAGCTTTGGCGACTAGGGCGCGGCTGCCTGCATGATAGCCGCATATGCGCTCATGGATGTCTTGAAGGATGGTTTTGCCGTCGCTGATGGTGACACAACGTTGGAGTACACCCGAAATGTTGCGCTTGTAGAGCTCACCATTGATTATGGTGAAGGCCTTGGACCAAAGAGATATGCGTCGGGCGTCTGTCGGGTCATCAGGCAGTTCTCTGTTTATCAGGTACCGAAGGTACGGCTGTGTCCATGTTTCTTCAATTGCCATGACCTGCATCAGGCTAACCAACTCGGCCTCGGTGTCGAGCTTTTTGGGTCCTTCGTGTCCTTCGGGTGGCGCAGCCCCCGAGTGTTCCGCTTCTTCGGGTGATCCCTTGGGGAATTTCCTTTTGATAGAAGGTATGCAGGTTTGTTCGAGGAACACACCTGGTGGCACCCGTGCGCAGGTGGAGCCGATGTTGGTGAGTCTATCGGCCTCCTCGTTGCTTTCCCTTCCGACATGCCGAAGCTTGCAGCCGTCAAAGTCACCTTCGATTGAGTTGTTGAGCGCGCGGTACGTGATCATGTTGGCGCTGTGAGCGACACACTCGTTCATAGTCTGCTGGACGACAAGGTTCGAGTCACCGTAGATGACTAGGCGTGTTGCGCCATAGATCTTGGCCATCCTCATGCCGTGGATGAGGGCCTCGTATTCGGCCTCGTTGTTGGAGGCACGAAATTTCATCTGAATGACGTATTTCATCTTATCGCCTTGAGGGGACATCAGTATGATGCCAGCTCCTACTCCAGCCTCGCGCTTGGAACTGTCGAAGTGCATCGTCCACGACTGCGTCATGTCCGGAGTGTCTGGCAGCTAGAGCTCCATCCAGTGGACGAGGAAGTCAGGGAGGACCTGAGATTTGATGGCTTTGCACCGCTCATAGACTATGTCTAGAGGGGACAGCTTGATGCCCCACAGGGCTATGCGTCCCGTGGCTTCGGGGTTGTTCAGGATGTTGGACAATGGTGCCTCATTAACGACCATTATCTGGTGCTCCTGGAAGTAGTGGCTTAGCCGCCGAGCCGTTATGAATACGCCGTAGGCGAGCTTCTGGTAGTGAGGGTACCTCTGCTTTGTTGGTGTTAGTACCTCACTGAGGTTGTAGATTGGGCGCTGGACCCCATGGGTCTTGCCTTCTTTGGGTCGTTCGACCACGAGTGCGGTGCTTACCACCTGATGCGTGGCTGCGATGTACAACAGCAAAGGTTCTCATTCCTTTGGTGTGACCAGAACAGGTGAGGTGGAGAGCAGACGCTTGAGGTCTTCAAATGCGTCATCTGCTTCGGGTGTCCACTCGAATTTGCCCGCCTTGCGCAGCAGTTGGTAAAAGGGCAAGGCCTTCTCGCCCATGCAACTGATGAATCTTCTCAGCGCTGCAATGCGTCCAACTAGCTGCTGGACTCCTCTGAGGTTCTTCGGCTTCTCCATGGTTAGTATGGCTTAGATTTTCTTCGGATTCGCCTCGATCCCCCGCTGAGAGATGAAGTAGCCAAGTAATTGGCCAAATGGGACGCCGAAGGCGCACTTTTATGGGTTGATCTTGATCTTATATTGATCAAATTTATCAAACGTCTCGTGGAGATCGTCGATTAGTGTCTTGGCTCCTTAGTCTTGATGACTATGTCATCGACATAGACTTGGATGTTGTGACCAATCTGGTTTTCAGACACGCCTGCATGCACCTCTCGTATGTGGCGCCTGCGTTGTTCAGCCCGAAGGGCATGGTGTTGTAGCAGAACACTATGAACGGCGTGATGAACGGCGTTTTCTCCTGATCTTCGACCTTCAGCCGAATCTGTTTGTAGCCTGAGTAGGCGTCGAGGAAGGAGAGCTTCTCGCATCCTGCAGTCGAATCAATGATCTGATTGATCCGTGGTAGAGGGAAGTGGTCCTTGGGACAGTACTTGTTGAGCGATATAAAGTCTATGCACATCCGTAGGATGTCCGTGTATTTCTTGGGGACTAGCAATGTATTGGCCAGCCACTCGCTCTCCTTGATTTCTCGGATGAAGTTGGCATCGAGCAGTCTGTTGACTTCAATTCCAACGGCTTCAGCTCTTGGTTCAAAGTGTTCTGCTCTTGGTTTGAAATTTGTGGACCGCTTGACTGGCTTTGCATCGGGGAACACATTGAGTGCATGATTGGTGAATTCCCTGAGAACTCCTGGCATGTCCGCAGGACACCATGCGAAGATTTTCCAGTGCTCACGGAGGAATTCGACGAGTGCGCTTTCCTATGCGGGGCTGAGGTCGTTGGCGATCAACACCGTCTTAGAGGCATCTGTTGGGTGGACCTGCACCTTTTTTGTGTTGACTGTGGAGTCGAACGACATGTCAGGTGAGTTTTGCCTGGAGACTGGGGGTGCCCCATTGTCCGTTACTTCTCGGAGCCTCGTGAGTTCCTCATGCATGCCGAATGACTGGGAGATTCTGTTGAAATATCTGTCATAGTGATCGGATTGGGTGAAGCTTCCCTGGATGGTGATGATGCCCCTAGGTCCTGGCATCTTGAGTAGCAGGTATGCGTAGTGTGGTACTGTCAGGAATCTTGCAAACGCCACGCGCCGGATGATGGCGTGGTACTGTGATGGCCAGTCCACCACTTCGAACTCCAGCCGCTCACGACTGAAGTTTTCAGGCTGGCCGAAGATGACGTCGAGCCATATTTTTTCCAAGGGATATATGCCCTGCCCTGGTACTATACCGTAGAATGTCGTGTCAGATTGTTCGAGGCTGCACAGCAGGATCCGCATTGCTGCGAGGGTGCTGGCGAACATCAGGTTGATGTCGTTGCCGCTGTCCATGAAGACGCGACTCATCTCAAATCCTCCGATCTGCGCCTCGAGCACCAGGGCAGCATGACCTGGGCAAGTGATCTGGCGAGGGTGATCCGAACGATCAAACATGATGCAGGACTCCGAGCCACTAAGGTACTCAGGGATGGCAGGTGGAGCGGTTACGTCCAGGCTAACCTATCGGGTGATCTTCTTTTGCACCCTGTTGGTGGGGCGTCCCTTCTGGATCATCAGGGCCCCTTTTGGCGGTGGGTATCCTCATGTTCCATTGTATGGTGCAGGTGTGATTGCTGGATTCGACGGTCCCACGGGTGGTGGTGGAGGAGCTCCATGGGTGATATCACCTGGTGCAGGTGCGGGCTTGAACCCAGGGTTAACGATCTGGCGTCGCATTTGAGTGAGAACCTCGCTGAGTTTCCGGAACTCGCGGCAGTCCTTGATCATGTGGTGGGCCTTCTTTTTTCCATCCTTGTCGATGTAGAAGTGGATGGTACAGGGACCAGCCAACTTGTCGTATTCCGAGGATTCGTCGTCATGGCTGCAAAGCTGCCATGTTTGTGTAGGGCCCCCTCCATCGCGGGAGTTGCCTCCACAGTATCCGTTGTTATGATTGTCGTCATTGCGTCGGTCGACGTAGCCAGCCGCAACCATGTCGACTCCATCGTGATCGTTGTAGATGCATGATCTTCGCTTGCTGCGGCGTTCAAGCCTGCGTCCATAGTTATCCTCATCATCCGAATGAATTCACTGGAGGGAATCTTCGCCATCTGCCCACCTGTTGGCGATGTCCATGGGGTGGTTGAGCATCTTGGGCTTGACGCGCCCAAGTTCTTCCTTGAAGTCCGGGTGCTTGACACCATCCTTGAAGGCATCAATCATCCTTTCCTCGGAGATGTGCGCGGTAGAGTTCTTGATGTGGGACCAGCGCAGGATGTACGAGCGAATGGATTCGCCAGTACGTTGAGTGCAGGCCCATAGTTCCTCGATCGATGCTGGCCTCTTGCTGGTGCCCTTGAAGTTGCGGATGAAGCTGTACTCTAGCTCCTCCCAGCTTCGGATGGAGCATGAGGACAGGCTGCTGAGCTAGATCCAGGCTGCGCCTGTCAGCTGAAGCTGAAGGCATTGTAGGGCGGTGTTTCTGTTACCACAGTGCAGCTTGACGGACGAGAGGTGATCTCTGATCTAGGCCTTCGGATCTTGCATGCCGTCGAACTTCGGAGTGTCCGAAGGAAGCTCCGACGAGTCCGAGTCCTTCTAGCACGGACTTGTGCATCACACTCTTTGGGTCACCCACCAGAGGTTGATGGGACGCGAGATACGTGGTGGATGCCATGATCGCAGCCTCCGGCATCTTTGGTATGACGTTGCTGTTGACGTCCATTGACTTGAAGGACGTGTTGAGGGACCTCATGATATCGTCGCGTGCGGTAGGTTCCATGTGCTCCGTGCGGGAGCGATGCTTGTTGGAGTTGTGGCCATGTGAGCTGTATCCACCAGCGGCGGAGAGCGTAGCTCGCCGCACGCTAGACTCCGAAGCTTCCTTCTTGCATTTGTCGAGATCCTCCATCAGCTTCACCTGCCGGTTATGCTCACCGATGAGGAGGAGGTGGTATGCCATCAGAAGATCCCATGAAGCATTCACAGGTAGGATGATGTTGCCCGCCACGGCTTCGCGTGCCTGGCGCCATCCGTCCTCGTTGAGGTTGATCTTCTGGTAGGCGTTAGCATCGCCTTCATTAGGCTGGAGGGGTGTCTTTCCTCCATTTCCTCCGTTCCCAGCCTATGGGTTGGGCGGCGAATTGAGTGGTGGGTTGGGGGTACTCGAACCTGGTGGCAGTTCCAATTCACCCTAGATGACCACCGCGCACTGGTAATGCCTGCTGATTGGGTCGCTGCTGCCGCAGATTTTGGATCCGGAACCGTAGGTTCCTTCATCTCAGGAAGGACTGCATAGATCCGAGTTGCAGCTACAGCTGTCATATGACTCATCTGTCAGCGTTGACGTGCGCAGCATGCCAGTGGATGGGACCCATGAAGCGGGCCTGATGGATGGTGGTGGCACCCGCTCTGGGAGGCGGAGGGTGCCAGTCTTCCCCACCTGGAAACAGAAGATCCCGAACAGAATCTCGAGCCTGTCGCCTACGGGCTCGAAATCCCTCATGGTGGCTGGCAAGTAGGCGGTGAATTCGAAGGTGCCGAAGTGGAGATGACTCTCCGTCGCTGATGAGTTGTAGATCGCTCTGGATGGCACCGTCACGATCACAATCAGAGCCCCCAGTTCCCACAGACGGCGCCAATTGACGAGGTTTCGACTCGTCAATGCCCATTGTTATGGACTTGGGTTTTGGAGAAGATGGGGATGCTGGATATCGCGGAACGGTTAGCAAACAAGCAACACGGGGGCACGAGGTTTACCTAGGTTCAGGCCCCCGGAAGGAAAACCCTACTCCTGCTTGTCTGCTCTTGATTACGGCAGAACCGAAGGTTACAGGGGTGCGCAGATGAAATCTGGCACGAGGTGTGTATGAGGTGAGTTGATTGTCCTCCTCTCCGTACCCTCCTAGCCTTTATATAGATAGGCAGGTCCCGGGCGTAGGTCGAGTCGCTTACATATTAGGGTTTGCCCCTTTGAAATTCTATCTACTCTAGTCTTATTCCCCACGGATCCGAAGGCGTCATGGGCCTGGGCCACCCCAAACCTCTGTGGGCCGCGTATCTTGTCGTGGGCCTTCCTTGGGCTAGACTAGGTATGCCAATGTTGTGTACCCGTGGGGTATAACCATGTCAACTAGTGGTATGGCGCAACAAATCTCTGTAAATACTTAGCAAACGGATTTTTAGGGGTTTTCTGATAAAGCAAGGAAATAAAGGGCAAGTAAATAAAGACAGCAAACAATTGCAGCAAGTGGCCCAATCCTTTCTTAGAAAAGGACAAGCCGGTGGAAATACTAATGAGGACCAAACGTTCTCGTGGACACATGGGAATACTGTCAAGTGCTTTCGCTTCATATAGCTGAGTAATCTTCTTTGGTTTTATAAGTGTTGTGTGAGTGAACCTGTGCTAATGTACCGACCTTACTTGGACTAATACATAATTTTGATTAAACCCCTTTCAAGCATCCACAACTACAAGAAAGCAATTAAGATATAAACCTAACCATAGCCTTAAACTCTGAGATCCTACGCTCCCTTGTGCAATGGTTTCCTAATGGGGGTTCAGGTTTCTGTCACTCCGGCAAACCCACAATTAGTATCCAAATACACAATGCATTACCCTAGGCCCATAAATGGTGAAGTATCATGTAGTCGACGTTCACATGACACCACTAGAAAAATAGCACCACAACTTAAATATGAAACCATTGAATAATACCTCAACAAAATTCAACTAGTAACAACATGACTTCTCCCATGTCCTCAAGAACTAAATAAACTACTCACGGGACATCATATGGGTTAAGATCAGAGATGATAGGATAATGTATAACAATCTGAACATAAAGAATAATTCAATGGTTCCACTCACAAGCATCACTACAATAGTAATCAAAACCGGGAAAGTTTCCCCTAGGAACTATGCAAGATTCAACACATTTTTTATAGCAGGATGATGGTGCTGGTGGAGATGATGGTGTGGATGATGATCCCCATGAAGTCTAGGTTGATGATGGTGTTGATGGAGACGATCTCCACTCTCCGGGAAGGAATTTCCCTGATAGAAATCTGTCTGTTGGAGAGCTCTTTCTCTCTCGGTGTTTTCCGCCCCATAGTGGCGGCGGACTATTTCGGTGGTCGCTCCTTGTGTATTAGGGTTTCGAGGAGAAGATATAGGCGAGAGGGCGGAGCCAGAGCTGGGCCAGGGAGGCCACACCCCCTGTAGGCACGGCCTAGGGTGGCCCGCGCCTGGGGATGGGTGTGGGCCCGCTGTGTCCCAACTCCGCCTCCCCTTGTGGCATCCTTCGTCTTCTAGAAAAATAGGATTTTCCATAGTTTTTCTGGTATTTTTCTGATCTTAGTGAAATTGCATCAAAACACCGCTTTTTTTTCCATCAGAATCCTGACTCCGGCGGTTGATCCGCCAAGAATCATCCAACATGCAAAAATAGATGAAAAGACATAAGTAACACCTCTTAATATGAAATATATCAATGAATAGAGGCAAATTATGATATAGAATGGTGATGCCAATTGGACATATCAACTCCCCCCAAGCTTAGACATTCGCTTGTCCCCAAGCAAAAACTGAGCTCAGTAAACATGTCCGCGTGTTTACGGAGTGAAGTGTCGATAAAAAGAATACGGACAAGAAGCATCACACTTACCAATACAGAACTCATAGAATAAAGCAACTCACCATTATATAACTTAGCTTGCAACAAGTATTAGAGTCACAATAGAGATGCATGAAGATAAATCATAATTGGGATTGGCAAACTTTGTTCTTGGTCAAAGAATAGTTGGCAAACAGTTTTCAAGCAAAGCTTTTGTAAATAAGTTTTATAGCAGGAGTACTCTTTGCTCAAATATAAAAGGCTTTTCACAATGATGGATTTTAAAGCAATACTCATTTAGATAAGAGTCTTGTGCAAACAAGGAAGATAAAGAACACAATTGAATAAATCATCATATGAATGCTTGAAACACAACAACTCAAATGCTTGCTAGAGATGGAGAGGAATAGGTTTACGGACTAAACTTAGAAGTAGGAGAAAGGGCCCTTCATAGAGGGAAGCAGGGACTTCAAGTTCATAAAGAGCTTTCAAAAGATTCTGGTACTTACTAACTTTGAGCTCTCATTCCCCCTATCATAAGCATCTTGAGGTGATTCAGGTTAAAGTGAACAAAGATGGAGTATATGCTTGATGAAATATAAGTTGGCAATCTCATGTCCCTTGAGTACGAGGGACGCTCCTCATGCTACTCAACTTTAGTTACCGGTAAGTTCTTGTGATAGTAAGTACATGTGCATCATAAAGAACCGCAACGGGGTACCCCTTGCACATGATACAGGAGCTAGCCCATAATCAAAATGACAAGGCAAGCAGACAGTGAGCATCTCAGCGATCTTTTTATTTGCTAGTTGCATAGGTTTTTATTGAGGACTCTTCACAAATTTCTCACTATGGTTGTGCTGCAAGTTTCCACCATGGTTAGGCATGGCTTAGGCTAGCGGCCTAGGCGTTTCTCTAACACACATACATAACTCCATGGACTTACAAAATCTCCTTTTATTTCACACCAACGATATCCGCAAACAAAAGATCATGATATCAACTGTGTACAATGTACATGTGCAATGTTGAAAGCGTTCCCCGTGACAGCACGGTTCTGCTAATTCCAACGTATAGGTGCAAGCATATACAACTTCGATGACACAATGGTTCAAGTTTATTAGGGGCAAGAAAATAAGGTGTGCCATCAAGTTCGTGAGAGCTTTACTAACTAGTTTTCTCATAACAAAATAATTTTTAATTCGAAAGATAGATGAAGCTTGAGAATTTAATTGGAATAGCAATAATGCTAATAGGTAGATATGGTGGACACAAATGGCACGGGTTTTGGTTTAAGGGATTGGATGCATGAGAAGTATGCCCTCTCAAAACAGGTTTTTGGCTAGCAAGGCTGGGTAGCAAGCAAAATAGTTGAAGGAAACAAGCAAACATACAAGTAGTAAAGCCAAACATGCAATCTTCCTTGAAGACATAGAAGATCTTAAATAAAGAATACTAAGCTTATGAGCCAATCAAGAAAGAAAATAAATGATACAAAATACCTATAAGCTCTTTATCTTTCCTTTCAAACCTCAAAAAGTGTTGCTACTGCCAGAGCTCGGTTTGCCAAAGCCAATTTAGATCTACTTGATGCTCCCAAAGTGATACCAATACTGATCAAAAAGATCAATCATATAATAGAGATTGCAAACTAAAATAAGAAGTGCAAAAAGTAAAAGATGAAACTTCTCATTAATATTCTATAAAGGCACTCACACCATGGGATACATAGATAACCAACTAAAGGAGAGATACTTCCATATGCAAACCAACCTGTAAGATAACTTCTCTACCCAAGATATGAATCTACTAAAAAGATAAAAAAGATAAAAGATAATGATGTGATACCGCGGCACTCCCATAAGCTTGGAACAATCCAAGGGGATGCCAAACCTGATGACGAATTACTCCTTCGGTGGTGGTGGTGTTCCCTTGTCATCATCAGACTTCCAAGGTAAAGGCTCCCCATCCACAAAGAATGTCTTGGTTTCCATAATCCTGAAACTAGCAGCAGAGCTTATGAGATTAAACCTGGCCTCATACTCACAGTTTTGATTTTGTATGTCATAGAGTTGTTCTTGAAATTGATTGATGGTCTGATGGAGTGAGAGGATTTCGTCTCGAAGCTCGGCAGTCTCCCTCTTGTGCTTGGTGACGATTTCTAAACTTATGTTATGGATGACATCCACTTCGCATTCCGCCATCTTCTTGTACCTGAAAACTTCCTGCTCCGATGCTTCCATCTTGTCTTCCAGACTGCCTTTTCCTTTAGGGCTTTGAACTTCTTTCATCTGCACCTTCCCATCCTTGAGAATCAACTCCTTGGGGGTGAATCTTCAACTCATACATGTACGGATTGATGGCATCCGCGGAGGAATCCTCCATGGGTGATCCAGAGGAAGACATTGTGGCTTCAAAACCGAGAATCTGCCTGACAAAAACAGAGCGAACAAAAACAAGACGAGAACACGATATACAAACCTCGGGGGGATTCGGGGGTTATATATTACGAAGTTTCAATGCATAAGGAAGGTACTATGCAAAATCGCGACAGAGACGGACTCTAGGGGGCTCACACCCCCTGTAGGCGCGGCCAGCTGGGGCCCGCGCCTAGGGTGGGTGTGGCCCACCTGGCCTCCGTTCCCTCCTCTGTTTCATCTTGTAACCCTCTGTATGTAATAAAAGCATCAAAAAATATAAAAATATAAGGTTTTCACGAACCTTCAGTTTGCAACACTTTTACCTATTCAAAAGACGGACTCTGCAGATTCTGGAGTTTGGTTTCTGATAAATTCTTCCGGAGTTATCATTTGAATAATATCAGCGTCTTCATTGTAAGAATCTTCAAAAATATAATGTTTGAGCCTTTGACCATTCACCACCTATGTAGTGTTGTCCCTCAAGGAGGATATTTTAATAGCTCCTGAACGATACACCTCCTCAATAACAAAAGGTCCTTCCCATTTTGAGAGTAGTTTTCCTGCAAAAAATCTGAGATGAGACCTATACAAAAGAACTCCCTTTTGAGAATTCTTCTATCATGCCATCTTTTTACTTTTCCTTAAAGAGTCTAGCATTTTCATAAGCTTCACTTCTCCACTCATCTAAGGTGCTCAAGTCAAGCAATATTTTCTCACCAGCAAGTTTAAAGTCTCTATTCAGTTCTTTCACTGCCCAATAAGCTTTGTGTTCTAATTCTAAAGGCAAGTGACAAGCTTTCCCATAAACCATTTTGTAAGGAGACATTCCCATAGGATTTTTATAAGCAGTTCTATAAGCCCATAAATCGTCATTCAACTTTTTAGCCCAATTCTTTCTAGATCTATTAACAGTCTTCTGCAAGATAGATTTAATTTCCCTAATGGAAAGTTCTACTTGCCCACTGGTTTTGGGGTGAAAAGCCGACGCAATTCTATGGTTAACATCATATTTAGCAAGAGTCTTCCTAAAACCGCCATGAATAAAATGAGAACCTCCTTCAGTCATGAGATATCTAGGCACACCAAACCTAGGAAAAATAACGTCTTTAAGCATTTTTAAAGAGGTCTTACCATCGGCGCTGTTTTTAGGTATGGCTTCTACCCACTTTGTAACATAGTCAACAACAATAAGAATATGAGTATACCATTTTGAAGGAGGAAAAGGACCCATAAAGTCAAATCCCCAACAATCAAAAGGTTCAATAACAAGAGAATAATTCATAGGCATTTCATTGCATCTAGAAATGTGACCAACTCTTTGACATTCATCACACGATAAAATAAACTTCCTTGCATCCTTGAAAAGAGTAGGCCAATAAAATCCAGATTGTAAAACTTTTTGTGCAGTTCTATCCCCACCATGATGTCCTCCATAAGCACTGCCATGGCATTTTCTCAATATCTCTTGTTGTTCATATTCTGGAACACATCTTCGCATAATACCATCTACTCCTTTATATAAATGGGGGTCATCCCAAAAGTAATGCCTCAGATCATAAAAGAATTTTCTTCTTTGCTGGGTTGTAAAGGTTGGAGGAAAATACTTGGAAACAATAAAGTTAGCATTATCAGCATACCAAGGACTCTCATGCGGGCTTACCCTTATTGCAGCCAACTGTTCATTTGGAAAACTATCATTAACAAGCATAGGGTCAAAAGAAATGTTTTCCAAATGAGATAAATTATCAGCAACAGGATTTTCAGCACCTTTCCTATCTACAATATGCAGATCAAACTCTTGTAAAAGCAACACCCGTCTAATAAGCCTAGGCTTGGCGTCTTTCTTTTTCATAAGGTACTTAATAGCAACATGATCAGTATGAATAGTAAGCTTTGAATCAACAATATAGGGTCTAAACTTATCACAGGCAAAGATTACAGCTAAGAAATCCTTTTAAGTAGTAGCATAATTTTTTTGAGCAGCATCTAGAGTCTTGCTAGCATAATGAATAACATTCAACTTTTTATCAACTCGTTGCCCAAGAACAGCACCCACAACAAAATCACTAGCATCACACATAATTTCAAAAGGTAAATTCCAATCTGGTGGTTGAACAATAGGATCAGTAGTTAAACTTTTCTTCAAGGTTTCAAAAGCTTCCTTACAATCATCATCAAAACAAAAGGTGCATCTTTTTGAAGAAGATTAGTAAGGGGCTTTGAAATTTTGGAGAAATCTTTAATAAACCTCCTATAGAAACCAGCATGACCAAGGATACTACGAATAACTTTTATATCCCATGGGCAAGGCATCTTCTCAATTGCTTCAATTTTGGCTCTGTCCACTTCAATACCTCTTTCAGAAATTTTGTGCCCAAGAACTATCCCTTCATTAACCATGAAGTGGAATTTCTCCCAATTAAGAACAAGGTTGGTTTCTTCACATATCTGCAAAAATTTATCAAGGTTATGCAAACAATTATCGAAAGAAGTTCCATAGACGGAGAAATCGTCCATGAAAACTTCCACAATTTCTTCACAAAAATCATGAAAGATAGCAGACATACATCTCTGAAAGGTAGCAGGAGCATTACATAAACCAAAAGGCATACGCCTATAAGCATAAGTTCCATAGGGACAAGTGAAGGTGGCTTTCTCTTGGTCTTGTGCTCTCACAGCAATTTGAGAGAACCCAGAATAACCATCAAGAAAACAAAAGTGAGTCTTTTTAGACAACCTTTCTATCATTTGAACAATAAAAGGCAGGGGATAATGATCTTTCTTATTAACTTTATTAACCTTTCTAAAATCAATGCACATGCTATAAACAACCACTACTCTTTGAGGTATAAGCTCATTATTTTCATTAGGCACAACAGTGATTCCCCTTTCTTTGGGAAACATTGAACAGGGCTAACCCATTGACTATCAGCAATAGGGTAAATAATACCATCATCAAGGAGTTTTAATACCTCATTTCTTACCACATCCTTCATATTAGGATTTAAACGGCATTGGTGTTCAACAACTAGTTTTGCATTAGGTTCTATATTAATAGCATGCTCACATATAGTAGAAGAAATCCCTTTTAAATCATCAAGAGTATATCCCATAGATCCTCAGTGTTTCTTCAATATTTCCAATAACCTTTCCTCTTCCTTTCCTAAAATTTTAGAACTAATAATAACAGGATATATTTTCTTATCATCTAGATAATCATATTTAAGAACATCAGGTAGAGGTTTTAATTCGAAAACCGGGTCCCCTTTAGGTGGTAAGGTGTGTTGGGAATATTCCTTAGAGGCAATCATGTATGATGATATTTCCCATTGTATTCATAAAGATATTAAGTTGTGCATGTGTAAACATCTGATGTGTATCATCGAATATGTGATTCGGCTGTGGAACTATACATTCATGTTGTTTTTGCTAAATATCCTTGGTCATTGAGGTTGTGATGGACACAGAACTTAGACCAATGTGAAAGTCGGCTTAATGACTCGGTTCCACTTGTCATGGGCATGGAGATGCCATTCCGACTTACACAGATTTAGCTAAAGAGTTTAGCGAGTCGGATTGGCCCATATTGAGGTACAATGAACAAGTTGTCATTTGTATATCTCAATCAATGTAATCTTTAGGCCTGAGGTTATTGCATAGTCCGAGTTGAGGATCACCGACTTAGGTTCTGCCAAACGCTGATTCGTAACTAGGCAATTATAAAGGCAGAGTTTGGGTTGACTGAGAATCAAGCTGCGTGATGTGAATAACCAAGATGGGATTTTGCCACTCCACTTGGAGAGATATTCTCTAGGCCCTCTCGGATGATATGATTCGGAAAGGATGGCCATGCATGACTCGGTTAAGTTTTAACCGAGGCGATCAACTAAGAGTTATTCGGGTGAATCACTTATCTCAGATCGAGAAGAGAGTCGGACTATTTAAGGGATGAAAAATATTCGCCTATAGTCTGACAAGGTATATCGTGAGGCAAAAGGGACTCGGACGGAAGTCGCATTGGAAAGGAAAGTCATGACTCTTTGGTACTTGGGAGTCGACATGTTCTGCTAGGATCCGCTACCGACTGATCGATTGAGAGTCCGACTTTAATCGTGTCCAAGGAGCCATGAGCCTGCGGGGTCACACTCTTAAGAGCGGGAGAAAGTTTGGATTGGATCTGAACCAGAAATCATGTTGGGTTGGACCCGAGCCGGGTTTGGACTGGGTTAGTAAGTCGGACTCACAGGGACTAATAATGTATGGGGTTTAGTGAATGGGCTATGTGAGTGGAGCCCACGTTCACTCCCTATATATATAGTGGAGCACAGTAACCCAGAAGGGTTAATCGTTGATCGGTTAGGTCATTCCATGAGTTGGAAACCCTAGCTCCATAGCAGTCCTCCCGTCGTAATGAACCTAGCAGTTCGCCGCCTGTGCTCCTCCTTATACGTGTGGATACCAGCAGAGGTGTTGTACGATCAGCACCAGGACGATCGGATCATAAGGACTGCACTACATTCAAATGGCATGCTACATCAGTAATCTGCAACTGCGCGTCTAGTGGTAAACCTTGTAGCCTTCTACCTCAGTTGGATCTTGGGATCACCACGTTAGAGGGAAAAAGTTTTGTTTTATCTCTACGTGGCCCAACCGTTGTATCAGAGCGATAGCTTCTGGTTTTAGGCTCGAGATCTCGCATATGTGATATGCGGCTGGCTGTAGATGAGATCTATGTGCTATTTTGGTGGTCGATCTATGAGATAGATCAGTTTTGTACGATGTTGATTGGATCAACTGTACTCGGGGAATGGTAGATCTGATTTCCATGATCATACTGCCGAGGTCGTGGAACGACATGCCCCTACCAGTCGGTTTCGCCATCGAGGTAGACTGTGACACGTAAATCCAGAAGCGGTGATCGAAGATCAAAGAGTTTCATAATGCCGGTAGATATCGTATCTATGCATAACTTTTTTTTGCAGGAGGTTGTGAATGGTATGGTTCATGTGCATCTGATGTATGTGTGTAATCCATACGTGATCTGCGAATCACGGTTTTTGCCAGCCGGCTGGAGCCTAGGTGCTGTCATTTTATTGTATAATGACCTGCGTGTCGGATTCTCCATGTAATTTATTTTACTAAGCTAGTGTGGCTGTGTGGAGAACCCGGATGGCATGCAAGGCGATGTACATATCGGCGACATCGAGTAAGATGGCAAGAGACAAGAGTTGGCATGAGTCGGATTACAGGCTTTGTGGAGATGGAGAACGTCATGAAGAGAGCCATACCATTTCACATTATAATTGCTTTATTTTGTGTTATTGCTATGTCTCTATTTTAGCTCTATTAGTCGGTAAAATTTAATCCATCAAAGAAGGTCTAGTCAGTTTTCCCGCCAGTGTTTGCACCATCACAAGTCGGACATTTTTGGTAGTGGACTCATAATATTGAGGTGCTACCAATTCTTTTCGACTAGGTGGGTTCGAGTCGGACTCTTACTGCAGAAACACTCGGTAAGCTAGACGGGTCTATCACAGCGGTTGTGGGGCTCGGGGAAAAGTCGGACGGGGGTCGGGGCATGTGATGCCACCCATCCAACAAGAGTCGTATGACATATGATTGACAAGTTGTCTACCTAGATCACTTGACGTCTAGCGGTGATGCTAAAGCTCACTAGCCGAATTGCTTATTTAGGATCCTGAATCACTAAGTAACCATCGGAGGGGTGTTGGTTCTAGTGGGAGCATAAAATATTAAAGTGTTTAATATGCTTGCTCTTTTATGAATACATGTCTTAAGTGTTTTGCATATTTCTGTTGTAGATCATGGCACCAAGTAGCAGTCACTCTCAGATATCCGGTTTTGCGTTGAGAACCATTTTTGAGAAAGATAAACTAAATGACACTAATTTTACCAAATGGTATCGAAATATGAGAATTATTCTCAAACATGAAAAGAAGGACCATATCCTAGACAACCCACTTCCAGATGAGCCGAATGAGAATGCGACTGTCGCTGCCACCAATGCTTACCGTCGGGCTAAGGATGAGTCCACGCATATTAGTTGTCTTATGCTTTCTCACATGGAACCGGACTTGCAAAATTAGTTCGAGAATGTTGAGGCCTACGATATGATCGAAAGCCTCAAAAGTATGTTCCAGGATCAAGCGAAGACTGAGAGGTATCAAGGCTCTCGGGCTTTGCTGAGTTGCAAGCTTAAGGATGGTGATCCACTGAGTCCGCATGTGATCAAAATGGTTGGTTATGTGCAGTCTCTGGAGAGGCTTGTCTACCCCATTAGCGAAGAGTTCGCTATGGATATAATTCTTAACTCTCTTCCTAGTGCATATGGGTAGTTCATTTCTAACTACCACATGCATGGTATGGATAAGAAGCTCACTGAATTACATGGGATGCTCAAGCAGGCAGAGACAGATCTCAAGAAGGGTGCCATTCAAGTGTTGATGGTGCAAAATAAGGCTAAGTTTATGAAGAGTTATTGGACTAATAAGAAGGCTAAGTTGGGAGGAAAGCAGGCTCAGGACCCGGTCCCAAGCGCTTCCTCAGGGACTAAGCCATCTCCTTCAGCAGGATCCACTTACTTCTACTGTAAGTCGGATGGCCACTGGAAGAGGAACTACATCAAGTATTTGGCTGATAAAGCCAAGAGTGGAGGTATGACTTCCGACTCAGGTACACTTGTTTGCAATGTTATAGACATCTATCTTGCTGAGGCACCTAATAGTTCTTGGGTATATGATACCGGATCAGTTATTCACATTTGCAACTTTGTTGCAGGGACTAGTAAGAACTAGCAACATAGCAAGAGGCGAGGTTGATATTTGAGTCGGCAACAAAGCAAGAGTTGCTGCGTTGGAAGTCGGCACGATGCAACTTCATTTACCTTCCGGATTCATTATGGAACTTAATAATTGTTATTATATTCTAGTGCTCAGTCGAAACATTATTTTTGCTTCATGTTTGATGAGGCAAGGCTATGAGTCGAATATCAAGAATAATGGTTGTTCTTTGTATTTGAAAGATATGTTTCACCGCTTTGCACGTGTCCAGGATTGGTTATTTATTTTGAATCTTGATGGTGAGTCGGTTTATAACATAAATGTTAAAAGGTTGAAACCAAATGACTGAATAATACTTACTTTTGGCATTGTCGGCTTGGTCATATAAGTTGGAAACGCATGAAGAAGCTCCATGATGATGGACTCCTAACTTCGTTCGACTTGGAGTCGTTCGAGACATGCGAATCTTGCCTACTTGGCCAAGACACCTTTTGCAAAGAGTTGCGAAAGGGCGTCCGACTTGTTGGTTCTAGTACATAGTGATGTATGTGGACCAATGAGCACGACAGCCAGGGGTGGTTATGAGTACTTAATTACCTTCACTGATGATTTGAGTAGGTATGGATATATCTACTTGATGAAACATAAGTCGGAAGCCTTTGAAAAGTTCAAATAATTCTAGAATGAAGCACAGAATCAACTCGGCAAGAAAATAAAGTTTCTTTGGTCTGACCGAGGAGGCGAGTACATGAGCCATGAGTTCGATGACCATTTGAAAGGTTGCGGAATAGTTCCTCAACTTACTCTGCCAGGAACGCAGCAAAGGAACGGTGTTTCGGAAAGGCGGAATCAGACCTTGTTGGACATGGTACGATCAATGATGAGTTGGACAGATCTGCCTTTATCATTTTGGGGTTATTGTCTAGAAATAGCATCATTCACACTAAACAGAGTACCATCAAAGTCGGTAGAGAAGACACCGCATGAGATGTGGACAGGCAAAAAGCCGAGTTTATCTTTTCTTAAGATTTGGGGTTGTGAAGCATTTTCAAGCGACTTCAGTCGGATAAGTGTATTTTCGTGGGGCATCCAAGGGAAACTTTGGGTTACTACTTCGACAACCGAGAAGAGGGCAAAGTGTTTGTCGCTCGGAACGGTGGCTTCCTTGAGAAAGAGTTTCTCAATCGAGGAGTCAGTGGGAGCACTGTGCATCTCGAAGAAATTCGAGAGGAACCGGATAGTAGCGAGTTCGAAAAAACCTTGGAGGTTGATCTGGTCGTAGTAGCTAAGCCGGCAGCCGCACCTGTACTACGAAGATCGACAAGATTACAAAGTGTTCGTGTTGTATTACTGTTAGACAGTGATGAGCCGGAAATTATTCGGAAGCGATGGTGGGATCTGATTTCGAGTCATGTCTTGGAGCCATGAGATCCGAGTTAAAGTCCATGGATGAAAATCAAGTTTGGAACTTGGTTGATCTGCCAGACGGTGCAAGACCCGTCGAGTGCAAATGGGTATTTAAGAAGAAAACTAATATGGATGGAAATGTTTCCATCCATAAAGCACGTCTTGGCACGAAGGGGTTCCGACAAGTTCAAGGAGTTAATTACGACAATACTTTCTCGCCCGTAGCGATGCTTAAATCAGTTCGGATCATGTTAGCTGTAGCATCCTATTTCGATTATGAGATATGGCAGATGGATGTCAAAGCGGCTTTCCTTAACAGAAATTTAATCGAGGACGTGTATATGATACAACTAAAGGGTTTGTCAATCCGGCTAATGCTAACAAAGTGTGCAAACTTCAGAAATCCATTTATGGGTTGAAGCAAGCATCTCAGAGTTGGAATATTCGCTTTGATGAGGTAGTCAAATCGTTTGGCTTCATCAAGAGTGATCATGATTCTTGTTTATACATGAAGTTTAGTGGGAGCAAAGTAAACTTTCTAATCTTATATGTCGATGACATATTATTGATTGAAAATGATGTCCAGATGTTGCAAGAAACCAAGGAATCATTGGAAAGGAGTTTCTCAATGAAAGACTTGGGTGAGGCAACATATATTCTCGGAATCCGGATCTATAGAGATAGATCAAGACAGCTCATTGGATTAAGTCAGAGTGCTTATTTGGACAAAGTGTTGAAGAAGTTCAACATGGAATCGTCTAAGAAGGGGTTCTTACCGATGTCCCATGGTGTAAAACTTAGCAAGACTCAGTGTCCTTCGACAACTGATGAGCGAAGTCGGATGAGTGCGATTTCGTATGCTTCTGTAGTGGATCCATCATGTATGCCATGATTTGTACTAGGCCAGATGTTTCATATGCTCTAAGTGTTGTGAGCAGATACCAGTCTGATCCTGGAGAAATCCACTGGACAGTGGCTAAAAATATCCTAAAGTACTTGAGAAGGACTAAGGATATGTTTCTGGTTTATGGTGGTGAATATGAACTTAGTGTAAAGGGTTACACGGATGCGAGTTATCTTACCGACTCTGATGATTCTCGTTCACAATCCGGATACGTGTTTATTATAAACAGAGGTGCTGTGAGCTGGAAGAGTTCCAAGCAAGATACTATGTCTGCATCTACAACAGAGGCTGAGTATATTGCCGCCTCGGAGGCAGCAAAGGAAGCTGTTTGGATGAGGAATTTCCTCATGGATCTTGGTGTGGTTTAGGGCTCGTCCAATCCGTTAGACGTGTATTGTGACAACAATAGTGCTATTGCACAAGTCAAGGAACCTAGACAACACCAGAAGAACAAGCACATACTCATGCGGTACCACCTGATTCGCCAGTTCGTGGATCAGGGTGATATCAAGTTATGCAAGGTACGCACGGATGCAAATATTGTGGATCCGTTGACAAAGCCGTTACCACATCCAAGCATGAGGCGCACCTAAGAGCTATGGGCATTACATTCCTAGACATGTGATGTCGAAAGATTGACTCTAGTGCAAGTGGGATACTGTTGGGAATATTCCCTAGAGGCAATCATGTATGATGATATTTCCCATTGTATTCATAAAGATATTAAGTTGTCCTTGTGTAAACATCTGATGTGTATCATCGAATATGTGATTCGGTTGTGGAACTATACATTCATGTTGTTTGTGCTAAATATCCTTGGTCATCAAGGTTGTGCTGGCACACAACTTAGACCATTGTGAAAGTCGGCTTGATGACTCGGTTCCACTTGTCATGGGCATGGAGATGCCATTCCGACTTACACAGATTCGGCTAAAGAGTTTAGCGAGTCGGATTGGCCCATATTGAGGTACAACGAACAAGTTGTCATTTGTATATCTCAATCAATGTAATCCTTAGACCTGAGGTTATTGCATAGTCCGAGTTGAGGATCACCGACTTAGGATCTGTCAAACGCTGATCTGTAACTGGCAGTTATAAAGGCAGATTTCGGGTCGACTGAGAATCAAGCTGTGTGATGTGAATAACCAAGACGGGATTTTGCCCCTCCACTTGGAGATATATTCTCGGGGCCCTCTCTGATGATATGATTCGGAAAGCATGGCCATGCACGACTCAGTTAAGTGTTAACCGAGGCAATCGACTAAGAGTTAGTCGGGTGAATCACTTATCTCGGATCGAGAAGAGAGTCGGACTATTTAAGGGATGACAAATATTCACCTATAGTCTGACAAGGTATATCGTGAGGCAAAAGGGACTCAGACGTAAGTCGTATTGGAAAGGCAAGTCCTCATGACTCTTTGATACTTGGGAGTCGGCATGTTCTGCTAGGATCCGCTACCGACTGATCGATTGAGAGTCCGACTTTAATCGTGTCCAAGTAGCCATGAGCCTGCGGGGTCACACACTTAAGAGTGGGAGAAAGTTCGGATTGGATCTGAACCGGAAATCAGGTTGGTTTGGACCCGAGCCGGGTTTGGACTGAGTCAGTGAGTCGGACTCACATGGACTAATAATGTATGGGCTTTAGTGAATGGGCCACATGAGTGGAGCCCACGTTCACTCCCTATATATATACTGGAGAATAGTAACCCAGAAGGGTTCGTTGATCGGTTAGGTCATTCCATGAGTTGGAAACCCTAGCTCCACAGCAGTCCTGCCGTCATAACGAACCTAGCAGTTCGCCGCCGGTGCTCCTCCTTGTACGTGTGGATACCAGCAGAGGTGTTGTACGATGAGCACCAGGATGATCGGATCGTAAGGACTTCACTACATTCAACTGGCGTGCTACATCAGTAATCCGCAACTGCGCGTCTAGTGGTAAACCTCGTAGCCTTCTACATCAGCTGGATCTTGGTATTACCACGTTAGAGGCAAAAAGTTGTGTTTTATCTCTACGTGGCCCAACAAGGTGGTACCCAAATCTTCCACAGGTAGATTATGCTTAAGTAACTCAGGTTGACGAAGGAAAATCTCTTCAATCTCATTTATTTCCTTCATGAAGACCTCGCTTTCATGATCTTCCATAAACTGTTGCAAGGAATTGTTAGGAGCAAGAGAAATAGCAGAAAGTTGTTCAACCCTGAAATCCTCATTAGGCAATTCGTTTTCATAAGAAGTTTTAGCAAATTTGGAAAAATTAAAATCATACAATTCTCCATAAAACTTAGTCAAAACATTCTCCTTCCTACAATCTATAATAGCCCCACAAGTATTTAAGAAAAGTCTACCAAAGATAATAGGACAGGTTTTACTAGCTTCAGAACCAAGCACTAGAAAATCAATAGGATATTTGATCTTACTGCAAAGAACCTCCACATCTCTTATAATGCCAATTGGACAGTCTGTCTCTCTATTAGTAGGGTGAATAATCACATAAATGTCCTCAAGCTCACAAGGACCAATTTCATGCATAATTTCCCTGTAAAGCTCATAAGGAATAACACTAGAACTAGCACCAATATCACATAAACCATGATAGCAATGATCACCAATTCTCACAGAAAGCACAGGGACACTAGTTTTCCTAGCTTTACTAGGATGAGAGACAATATTAGAAGCGTCTTCACAGAAGACAATGTGCTGATCCTCTATATTTTTAGTGACAAGTTCTTTCACAATGGCTACTACAGGTTCAATGTTTATTTGCTCATCAGGTTCCACAGTTTTCTTTGCACTTTTGCTAACCACATTAGCTATGATAGAATGTTCCTTTGCCTTAGCTGGGAAAGGGATTCTCTCAACATAAGGTTTGGG
Organism: Avena atlantica; assembly: GCA_910589765.1. Taxonomy (NCBI): domain Eukaryota; kingdom Viridiplantae; phylum Streptophyta; class Magnoliopsida; order Poales; family Poaceae; genus Avena; species Avena atlantica. The sequence continues at coordinate 482,846,771 of OU342739.1, read as the reverse complement.
CAAAATAGGATCAACAATACAAAGTTCAATGCTAGCAGGAGCATGGGTAACAATATCTTTATAAGGATCATGGTACTTGTCCCACTCCTTTTCGGGAATTTCAATATAAGAGGCAAAGGCCTTAAAACATTTTGCAAGAACTTGAGAATCAAGACCATACTCAGTACTAATAACACGGAAGTCATCAGTTCCCACAAAATATTTAATGCATTCATAATCATAATTTATACCTGACTTTCTTCATTTGTCATTCTCCCATGCTTTAGTGTTCTCTTGAATACGGTCTAGGAGATCCCATTTAGCTTCTTCATTCATACGTGTGAATGATCCAGCACAGGAAGCATCTAGTAAATCTTTATCATAAAAATAAAGCCTTGCATAAAATTTATTGATAATAATATTGTTAGGGAGTTCATGAATATGGCATTTAAGCATTAGTAACTTCAATCTCCCCCAAGATTGAGTTGTACTCTATCCATCACGAGGCCAAAAGTTATATGTTAGATTCCTATCCTTGTGAATCTCACTGGGAGGATATAATTTAGAATAAAAGAGAGGTACTAATTCCTCCCATTCCATGGATTGTCCATTCTTTAGCAGCTTATAACATTCTTCAGCTCTTCCTTTCAATGATATAGAGTAACTTCTTCACCTGTTCAGTTGTGATACCTGCACACTTAAACAACCCGCGTAATTCATGGATAAAAAGAAAGTGATTACCAGGGTGTACAGTTCCATCCCCTAAATAATAATTATCCATAACACGATCAACAATACTTGTAGGTATCTTAAAAGGATCTATCTCAAAAGGTGGTGGTTAATCTACAACCCTACCAGTGGTAGTAGTTTTACCAAACATAAAACCAAGTGGGTTATCCATATTGGAAACAAAGTAACAAACAGAAATTAAAAAAATACTCACAGTATAAGTTTCCTTTACCAGTTCCACTCTTCAATAGCCCTTCACTCCCCGGCAACGGCGCCAGAAAATAGTCTTGATGACCCACAAGTATAGGGGGGTATCGTAGTACTTTTGAAAAATAGGAGTGTCGATCAAACGAGGAGCATAAGGTGTTGACTAGTGGTATGGAGTAGGAAATCTCTGTAAATACTTAGCAAACATATTTTTAGGAGTTTTCTGATAAATCAAGGAAATAAAGTGCAAGTAAATAAAGATAGCAAACAATTGTAGCAAGTGGCCCAATCCTTTCTTAGCAAAGGACAAGCCGGTGGAAATACTAATGAGGACCAAATGTTCTCGAGGACACATGGAAATACTGTCAAGTGCTTTCGCTTCATATAGCTGAGTAATCTTCTTTGGTTTTTTAAGTGTTGTGTGGGTGAACCTGTGCTAATGTACCGACCTTACTTGGACTAATACATACTTGTGATTAAACCCCTTGCAAGAATCCGCAACTACAATAAAGCAATTGAGATATAAACCTAACCACAACCTTAAACTCTGAGATCCTACGCTCCTTTGTGCAATGGTTTCCTAATGGGGGTTCAGGTTTCTGTCACTCCGACAACCCCACAATTAGTAGCCAAATACACAATGCATTCCCCTAGGCCCATAAATGGTGAAGTATCATGTAGTCGACGTTCACATGACACCACTAGAAGAATAGCACCACAACTTAAATATTAAACCATTGAATAATACCTCAACACAATTCAACTACTAACAACATGACTTCTCCCATGTCCTCAAGAACTAAACGAACTACTCACGAGACATCATATGGATCAAGATCAGATATGATATGATAATTGATAACAATCTGAACATAAACAATAATTCAATGGTTCCATTCACAAACATCAACTACAATAGTAATCAACACCAGGAAAGTTTCCCCTAAGAACTATGCAAGATTCAAAACAATTGTTACAGCGGGATGGAGTGGTGATGATGGTGCTAGTGGAGATGATGGTGTGGATGATGATGATGATCCCGATGAAGTCTAGCGTGATGATGGTGTTGATGGCGACGATCTCCCCTCTCCGGGAAGGAATTTCTCCGAGAGAAATTTGTCTGCTCGAGAGCTCTTTCTCTCTTGGTGTTTTCCGCCCCACAGAGGCGGAGAAATCTTTCTGTGGTTGCTCCCCGTGTATTAGGGTTTCGAGGAGAAGATAGGCGAGAGGGCAGATCCAGAGGTGGGCCAGGGAGGCCACACCCCTTGTAGGCGCGGCCTAGGGTGGCCCACACCTGGGGGGTGTGGCCCCCTGTGGCCCAACTCCGCCTCCCCTTCTGGCATCCTTCGTCTTCTGGAAAAATAGGATTTTCCGTAGATTTTCTGGTATTTTTCTAATCTTCACGAAATTGCATCAAAACACCGCTTTTTCCATCGGAATCTTGACTCCGACAGTTCATCCTCCAAGAATCATCCAACATGCAAAAATAGATGAAAAGACATAAGTAACACCTCTTAATATGAAATATATCAATGAATAGAGACAAATTATGATATAGAATGGTGATGCAAATTGGACATATCATCGTCGACCCGGATCTTCTTTGGTGGAGGTCACATGGTCCAGGAAGTGTGCAGAGGGAGCCAGCCCCCGAGGAGGTGGTACGACGTTGTGTCAGGGAGGAGGAAGAGCACGTACGTCGCTATATGGTGATGTTGGACAATAGGGTTGCCCTCCACACCTAGCAGGTTCTTCAGGGATCTCACCCTAGCTATACTCATGTGATGGTTTCGACTATTTGGGTGGTCACATCCCGCGGCTCAGGAACCAGGAGTCGACATTGAGTTTGAGCGATGTTATCAGATGATATCTTGTTCTTTATATGATATTACTACTTTGTCATTATTCAAGATGTATTAGTTCTTTGTTGTTTTTTGAGATGTTATTCGAGATGTTATATGCTATTAGTACTTTGTTGTCATTCTAGATGTATTATTTCTACTTGTTGTGATATATATGATACAATGTTAATTTTATTACTGATATGCACATTATGTCATAGCAGTTATTCTATGGACTTCAACGGTAGAGAAGATGAAGAGCTTTTATTCGATATGATACGAGGTGATGAACCGCTCCCCTATTAGGATGGAGCGCCCGTCGATCAGGGTGGAGCAGAAGATGGATAACAGTTTCTGAATGAGTCCGGTGAGGGAATAGAGATAGAACCTCTAGTCGAAGCGCAGACTAGTTTTAATTTTGATGACGGCATGGAAAATGTTGGACCAGCCTTGACAAAGTATGGCGAGGTATATTATTAAGCCTCTTGATCACTAGATAGATGCATTAATTGATTTGTATGTGTATATATATATTAATGAATGTTGTTTCTTATTTTAGACCTCCACATCGACCAAGTCAATTAAAAATAGTAAACGAGGATGGCCAAAGATGCGCATCTCACAATTGATGAGGTCTCTCTAGAGGGCAAATCGTTGCTTCCCATAAGTAACACAAACACATTTATTCATCAATCTGGATTTGTTGTTAGGGACAACGTCCCGATCAGCATTGTCAACTGGAATAAGCCAGCAAAGGGGAGAAAATTACAAAAAACCACCACATTACAGGCTAGGGTTTCAAAAAACAACCACTTCACGTTAGGGTTTCAAAAAACCACCACTTCAGAACTAACACGTAACAAAAAACACTAATTTAGTTTTAGTTCTCCGTGGACAGCGAAACTGACGAGTGGGTCCTCTTGCCGGGCTTACGTGCCACATGCTTTTTGCAAAAAAGTCCTTGTAATAAACTCTAATTTTGTTGAAAAGAGGTAACGATGACAACCTCTATTATTATTTTTTTCTTATCTTTTTTTTCTCGTTCCTTATTTTCTCTACCGCAAGCCGCGTTGACCAATCTAATTGGAGCCGGTCTGAGGAGAAAGAGAGCAGTCGTGGCCGGCAGCACCGGCGAGTCCTTGCGTGCGCTCGTTGCAGGCTGTCTTCGCGTAGAGCCTAGCATCTTCACCATTCCTGGGTGTCGCTAACCGCCAAGAGAATCGAGCAAAGCTGTTATGTGCCCTCGTTGTCGTCACCATCTTCCTCCGCTCCGGTCGAGCTCCGCCGCACATCAATTCGTCCCCTCCACCGCGTTTGAGTCTTCTCCGACGATCCATGGAGCTTCATAGAGTCCACATGTTCCTTCCAAAGCCCTTCCCGTGGAGCGGTGCGTCCCCGAGATCCTGCTTCGGTCGCCGTCTCCGTCGTTGTTGACCGTGTCAACGATGCCGATCCCCTCGGCCCTTCGATGGGCACGCCTCCGCAATCCCAGCGAGCCTCCGATGCTCCCACACTGCTCCTTTCTCTTCCTCCTTCGCGTCGTCCCGCGCCTTGTTTGTCGCCGCCGCCATGGAGGCGCCGTTCTTCTCCAATTACGGCCATGTTCGTCACGGAGGAGCAGGGTGCGCCAGTCACGAAGGAGCTAGGGGAGACTAGCCTGCATGGCAGGGCGGAGTGGAAGGGGGCGAGTTCGCCGGGTTCGGGAGCTACGACGGCGATCCATCCCCACTGTCCCGTTGTACGGTGGTGCTTTTAGAGAGAAGAGGGTATTTTATCTGATATTAAGTGGGTCCCTCCCTCACAATTGTTTTTTGACAAAAAACCCAAAACTGAAAACAATCTAACCTTTGTCACCTTGGACTGTTTTCATCGTGCCATGTCATCCTGACAGGAGCGGCCCACCGGTCAGTTTTGTCATTAGACCAGGCTTAAACTGGTATCAATGCTATCTGTCACGAACTCACTCTGAAGTGGTGCTTTTCTGAAACCCTAACGTAAAGTGGTTGTTTTTTGAAACCCTAACCTGTAATGTGGTGGTTTTTTGTAATTTTCTCAGCAAAGGGGGATGAAAATTCTATGAGTTTTGTCGAGAACAGATACAAAGACATACTATTGGAGAAGCTCATTTCACATTTCACCCTACCGGTCTTGGAGTCTCAAAAGGCCACAGAAGATATAAGGTCCAAATTCAAGCGTTTCGCTCTTAAAAAGATGGCCGAACAGTTCAATAACTATAAGAAAAGATTATACAATGAATATCTCGAGGAAGAAAAAGTTCCAGAATTCACCGGCACACTAGAGAAGCAGCGGCCTCACCGGGAAAGATTTTGGACTACAAGAAATTAGCAGTAGCAAAACAGAGGTCCAAAAAGAATAAAGAAAATGCTGCAAAAAAGAAATATCACCATAAGATGGGGACATGTGGCTATAGGACTTCCGCTCCTAAGTGGTAGGAAGCCGAGAAAGCCTTGCGTGCCCAAGGGCTCACTCTAGCTACAGAGGACTGGCCCATCAGAGTAAGGAATTGGTTACTTGCACATGGGGCACAGTATGACATGGAATGGAGAAATTGTTAAAACAATTAAGGAGGTTAAAAAGGGTAACTTCAAACCCGACAGAGAGAATGACGAGCTGACAAAGGCCCTTGGGAATCCTAAAAACCAGGATGAACATGAGGCTTTGGACCTTCTGTGTCGTGGAAGACTGGGTTTCCTGAGGACACTGAATCCTATAGAAACCGAGCGAGGGCAAAGAAGCGGAAGGAGATAGAGGAGGCAGACCGGTTGTATAGCATGGAAATAAAGAACGAGGAAATATATGCCATGCTAAAGGAGCAACAGAAGCAACTGGAAAAAATGCGCCAGCAAGGGCCAACTCATCAGCGGCTGGAAGAAAGTGTCGGTGGCCCATCTCAGCGGAGAAGCAGCGTTGCTTCCATGGTGGCCAATCTGATAGATCTCTATCCCCTGGATAATATCACTGAGAAGACAAGTTGTGAGTTGCATGTGGGAGTGATGAACTTATCCTTCAAGGCGGATCTCGGCTATGCTTTATCTTGTGAACCTGAAGCACGCTGGCATTGCAAAGAGATTCCAGATGGCTATGCTCGTGTCGGGGTGGATGAGGTTCTACCTCAATATGAATGACTACAACTTGACATCCCTGGACCTGAAGATGAGAGCATGCTAGGAGAATTCATGGGCTCTATCATTCTATGGCGCAGGAAATACTTCATGTTTCCAGGCTCTGCACCCAGGCCACCACCGTCTCCTCCGCGTCAGTCGAGTCTGCCGCCTCCAGCAAGTCCACATGAGGAGTGGGATGACCACCATAGAGCGAGTCCACCGCTGCGTTAGCCCACTCCGCCACCGCTTCAGCCCACTCCGCCGCCATGCTAGACACAGAAGGCGGCCTCTCAGTTAACTAGTAATACTACTCAGAAGAAAGCCAAAGGTAAAAAGGCGAAGAAAATCCAGCCGCCTCCTCTCAAGTTACCTTACGAGATGACTGATGAGGAAACTAAAGCGATCAACGACTCCCAAGTAAAGCCTTCTTTGCGCCCAAAGTTCTCGAGCCAAAGAAAATATTTGATCCGAAAGCCAAAAAGTGGGCTAAGGGTTTTCTTGAGAAACCATCGCAATATGAGATAAATAAGGATGATGACTACAAACGTTGTTTGATGAGAATTCGTAGGAAGAATCCAGGAAGTACTACTGCAAGCAGCAGGGAAAGTGATGTTTCCCAACTCGGAATGTAGGAAAACCAATCGATCGTCCCGCTCAAGGTGTTATCCAATATTGATCATCAGAATATTATAGCAATGGAATTTGCCAAAGGTGCTAGTATTACAGTTGATCAAGTGCTAGGCAGGCATATCACCAAATACGAGGAATTTTAATGGAGATATGAATACGGGAAGACTCTGGTCAGACCTAATGAGGTCGACCTTATACCAACTCAAATGTGAAGACTGCATGAGTGGTACAAGAAAGTCTCTACATGCAATGAAGAAGATCGATTGTCAGTGCTGCTTGTGAGAATTACAAGTGAGCATTTTAATGGTGAAGACCAGTTGCAAATTTATTTTGAGGAATTATATATGTTATTCAAACAAGATGCCCTCGACTTGAGTCTCCTTGCTACCTATTGTCTATAAGTGGTTCATTTATTTCTATGATAAAGTCTCTAACTCACCTCGTTCATTGCATGTAATTATCTTCACTATGCTATTATGCAGAATGAAGAGCGATGAATGTGACCGAAATAAAATCTTTGACACTGGGTTCATCGACCCACACCGGTTTAATCAAGCATTGCTAAAGGAATACCCCAAGGAAACATAGCATAACTTGCTAACGGTCTTATTGAGGCAACATTACAAACGAAGAATATTGTTTCCCTACAACTACAAGTAAGAGTGTTACTGCCTTGTACACATTCACTTGATTCTGCTAAGTGTAATTGATGAGTTACTGACGTATATAAACGTGCACAGCTATCACTGGATTCTCCTAATCATTGAAGTTGACGCTGGAAGAGTTGAAATCAAGGACTCACTAATGAGAGACAAATCAGAGTATGCATTCATTAAAGATGTGCTCTAGAGGTAATTTCAGTCATTACCGCACTATATTGGTCTATTTAGTTCATATATATCCTGAGATATCAAGTAACTAATAACTCATCTATTCTTTATTTTTTGCCGGGCAGGGTTTGGAAAGCTTTCACCAATTTAAAGATGAGCTTAGTTTTCATCGTGTAAAAGTAAGCAGTACAAGCTAGATCCGCGCATCTCTTCAATTCTAGTTTCAATACCATTATATCATGCTTGATTATTTTTATTGAATTCTATTCTCGTAAAGTGCAAGAGGCAGCCACCAGGGACTAATTTGTCTAGATACTTCGTATGCGAGTACATTCGCTCGGAGGTCAGTGAGCAGGACGGAAGGACATTTTTTGAAGTACGTGAACAATATATTCACAAATTGTGTTGAGTATCATTCATAATATTTGTTATGACTATTGATATTCATATTGATCTCCTTCTTTTATATATAGTTGGAAAGATTGCGGGAGAATCTCCAACCAAGGGAGCGCCTGGTAGCAATTCAAGAGGAATTCGCAGGATTTATTGTTGACTATTTCATACACACAGAAGGAAAATACCATACCTCGGGACTCCCGTGATTTAATGATCTTCGTGTAATCTAATAGATGGCTTGTGATCTCCATTTAATCAAATTGTATATATATGTAATATAGAATTATATCTAAATAATCATGACGACGTTGTGTGTAATGGGTTCCTTCATTGCATTTCACTTTACTCCAAACGCAACCCCTCCTCTACCTATCCTCCTGCCACCGCAGAACCCCCCATTCGGCTACCGCCGTAGAAATCAGCCCCAAATTTCTGCCGCGGCAGAAACCCCAATCGGCTGTCGTGGCAGAAAACGACCCCAAAACTTTGTCGCGGCAGAAAACCCCATCGGTTGCCGTGGTAGAAAATGGCCCCAAAATGCTGCCACGGTAGAGAATAACTAGTCCCGGTTCATGATATGAACTGGGACTGAAGATCCTCCACCCCGTGCCCTTTTGCATGGACACATGCAGAGCCTCTAGTCCCAGTCCGTAGCTGACCCGGGACTAGAGGCTAGGACCTCTAGTCCCGATTCCGTAGTCCCAGTTGCAAAACCGGGACTAGAGGCCCTCTAGGACCAGGACTAAAGGCCCGTTCTCCACCAGTGCCGTTTCATCAGCATCTCTGATTTCTTTTGAAAAGAGAACATGTCCTGGCCTCTGCATCGATTAAATAGGGGGTAACAAATGCAGTGTATGTAGACATGATCGAATTCTTTGAACTAGAACTCGAATGTAATCTTTCATGCTTATCACAATTTGTTATTCATTCAATTTATTTAGGAGCTTTTGCTAACACTAGTACAAAACAGGTCTCTAGTCCTAGTTTGTAAGGGGCTTTAGTCTCGGATTGCAATCCGGGACTAACATATTGGAACTAAAGGTAAAACCTTTAGTCCCGGTTCTGTTATGAACCGGGACTATATTGTCTCCACGTGGCCCCGCTGGGCGCGCTGGGCTGGAGGATCTTTAATCACGGTTCGTGACTATAGTTGTTCTGCCGCAGCAGCGTCTTACGCCAACCCATTGCCGCGGCAGGAGATGGGGTTTTAGGGTTTTATTTTTTTGTGTTCATTTATTTTTTATTTTGTGTTTTCATTTCAAACAAGTTTTCATATACATATTATTCTACGCTACTACATGTTGTATACATTGATGCATATATAATATCATTTCTCTCACGATGACATACATATATAAACAACTTGGTATACAAGTGTCAACCGAGACTAGAGCTCGTGTATTTTATTTATACGAAGATTATTACATTACATGGATACTTTAAGGTCTATCCATATTATACTGTCCTTTTGTGTTTATGACGTCCCTGAGAAAAAATCCCAACAACTCCTCTTGAATTGCTAGTAGTCGTTCATGTGGTAGGAGCTTATCCCGCATCGCATCCAACTATATATAAAGAAGATGATCATTATAAATGGAACTCAACAAAAATTATGGTATAAAATAAATTATGAATATATTGTTTACGTACTCGAAGAAAGTCTGTGTCCTGCTCCATACACCCACGAATGAACTCGTATATGTAATATCCACATAAATTAGTCCACTGTGGCTGGTTCGCACACTGTACAAGAATATAATTCAATTAAATAATAATCAAGCGTGATAATTGTATGGAGACTAGAATTTAAGAGATGCAAGGACCTAGCTCTCGTACTACTTACCGGGATCAGGCGAAAAGTCAGCTCCTTACGCCATTCATCCTGAACCTCCTTCGTGAACGCTTTCCAAACCCTGTCCGGCAAACAAGAAATGAATGAGTTATTAATTACTTGACATCTCAGAGAATGAACGAAAGAGATAAATATAGTGCGATAATGATTGAAATTACTTTTGGAGCATATCCAGTATAATGCGGTAATCTTCCATCGGCTTCTTTAACAAGTCTGATATTTCAACTTTTGCATGGTCAACGTCAATGTTTAGAAGAATCCAGTGGAAGCTACGCATGTTTATATACACTTAACATCGAGTAAACAAAAAGTGAATGTGTACAAGACAATAAGACTCTCATCCGTAGTTCTAAGGAAATAATATTTGCGTCTTGTAATGTTGCTCCATTAAAATATTAGCAAGTTATCCTCCGTTTCCTCGGGGTTCTTTCTTAGTGTATGTCCATTAACTCTGTTTGGATCAATGAACCCAATGCCGTATATTGACTTTATTCTACATTCCTGAATCTTCATTCCGCATATACAAAAGGATATATAGTAAGGATAACTATAGACAATGAATTGAACGAGCTGAGTTAGAGACTTAATTATTTACAGAAAATAGCAGCTGAGGAGGAACTTGTCAAGGGAGTCTAGGTTGAATAACTGAAATAGTTCACAAAATTCAATAAAGATCATGTCTGGACAGAAGTACTCCTCTCGAACTTTACATAGGATAAATTGTCGCTCTTCCTTTGTGACTTTCAAGTACCAGGAATGCAAAAGTCTCATATGTGTTGGCAGATCATCGAATACCTCATCGCCAACCAGAGGCTCACCGTAGACAAATTTCCGTGCTATTAGTGCCTTGGCGACATCTCCGCTGCCTAGAATTAGTTCAACAGACATGTTACACTCCTTGGCCAATTTAATAGCTTCTTCCATATCTACTGCACCTTGAGCGGGCTGGGGTAACACCTTGAGTATGGCGATGGATTGTTTTACCTATTGGCCGAGCTGGGCAACTTCTTTTGATCTTCTCCCGCTTGCAGTACTGCTTGATGACTTCTCTTTTAGTGTCTTCATAAGACAGCGTGTATAATCATCTTTCCTATTTAACACATGTTGGGGTGGTTGTGCAAGGAATGCCTTGAAGTGCTTTTTTAACTTTTGGATCAATTTGCACATGTGGCTCGGGTTGTTTTGGTGCAAAATGAACCTTCACTTCGGCTTGGGAGATGATAATGCTTTCCTCATCAGTCCGGTGATAAGCTAACTTGGGAGGAGATGGCGGTACTCTTGGGAGGGGATCTTGTCATTTTCGGCGTCGGTTATCCCTCGACGTAGCGGTGATATTCTTCCACTTTCTTTCCTTTGATTCAGTGGGCGGAAGCGCCGGAGATGGAGATGCACTCGCGCTGCGGTCCCTCTCAGGAAGGGATGGGCTATTGTTTCTCGGTGGAGATAGTGCACTCGGAGGTGATGGTGTCCTCGGAGGTGATGGATTGCTTCTCAGAGGAGAAGATTGCCTTGGCGCCCAGCCTAGAAACACGATGTGATGATTTTCCAAAGAATGATCACATCCTCCACTTCTCCCAGTGTTTTCTCCCCTTCACCTGCAGGGATGTCAAGCTCCAGTGATTGACATGTCGGTTCAACTTCATCCACACCGACACGAGCATAGCCAGCTGGAATCTGAATTCCATGGTAGGTCGCTTCTGGTGGACAAGGTAAAGCAAAGCCGAGTTCCACCTTCATAGAAATGTTTTTCCCTGTCACATGTAGCTCACAAGCTGTCTGTGCCTCGACTTGATCCACGGGGTAGCGAACCATCGTTGCACTAGCCGTATCATCTATCACTGGTGCATTATTCTCCATCAGCAGTAGATTATTAGCTGGTACCTCCGTGGAAGCCATGCTGCTTCTCCACTGAGATGGGCCCACCGGACTGTCGAATGCAGGATCTTGCTGTCGGGCCAATACTCTAAATTCATTAATCTGGTCCTGTTGCAGCTTGAACATGGCTTGAAATTCCTCGTTCCTTTTTTCAACCGCCTCCAACCGCGCTGCCTCCTCCGCCTTCTGCCGGTTCATTTTTCTGGATCGCCTTCTATAAGTGTCAGTTTCCTGGGGAAACCCAGTCTTCCATGGAACATATGGTCCAAATCCTTGTGTTCATCCGACTTTTTCAGGATTCCCGAGGGCATATATCAGCTCATCGTTCTCTCTGTCGGGTACAAACTTTTCATCTTGTCTCTCTTTTATCACTTTAACAAATTCATCTTTGGGTTTAATAATGGCCTTCTTTGTAACAATAATCTTCCTGGTTTCAGTGTCATATGACTCCCCATGCCTAAGTAACCAATTTTTTGACCTCACGGGCCACTGATTTGTAGCTGGAATGACCCCTTTAGCACACATTTATTTCTCAGTTTTTGCCCACATAGGCATGGCCGTCTTGTAGTCACCTGTCCCCATAGTATGGTGATATTTCTTTTTGGCCGCATTTTGCTGATTCTTTGCCGACCTTGCCTTAGCTTCTTCTGAGCCCTTGTACGCCACAAATGCGTCCCAAGTTATCCTGGTGCTCATCCAGCGGGCCAGTGAATGGCAGAGTCAGCTTCTTCTTGACAAAGTTGTTGTACAATCTTTTCTTCCAGTCCTTGAATTGTTCGCCCATCTTCTTAAGGGCCCACTTTCTTACTGTAAACCTCAATGCCTCATTGAGTTCAGGAGTGTCCAATTCAGGTAGAGAGAAGTGTGTCATGAGCGAATTCCAAAGACACTCTTTGGCTCTGTCATTGACAAAACTTGCTCCAACTTGATCGTTTTTCTTTCCTAGCTTATTCCACTTCTGGGTGGTGATCGGGATGGTGTCCCTGACTATCACTCCGCATTGATATACAAATACACTTGCGGCCTCTATCGGCTCCAAAGGTTCGCCCAGCTCATAAACTACATCAATCGTGAAACGCGCACCATCGGCCAACTTTTTGGCCGAGCCTCGTTTCCTTGTAGAAGATTGGCCTGATGCGGAGGTCTAAGAGAAGAAACCATCTTTAATATACATATATGTATGAATCAACCAATACATCTACTAGCTCGTGCTCAGCAGAGGCTTTATATACCTCGCCGGACTTTGCTATGGTGTCTCCACCGTTGTCTCCATCGTCGTCTCCACAAAGAATTCATCATAGGTGTCTCTACCGTTGACTTCATCCAAGTTGAGGTATTGGGAGCCATCATCATCTCCATCGTCGTCTGCTCCATCGTAATGGTAACCTCATGTACCCTTATCTATCATCTTGTACATGCGCTCTTCGTCGTCTCTACCGTCCATAACTTAACTAATACAGAAGAAAGATAAAACCATTTTTCTTAATGAGATAAATAAAGGAACATAAAGTAATTCAGCTTAATATACCATATTACACATTAAATTACTAATTAAACAATGCGATGAAGAAAGATAAAGTACCAATTAAACAATAATACATCTCGAATAATTCAGCTAGTATAATAATAATAAAAGATAGTACCCTATTACATATCTAGCTCAACCAAGACGTCGAGCCCTAGCTACTGAGTCGTGGGAGGTGTGCACCCACAGAGTAGGAACCATCACCGGAGAATATCTCGGGTAAGGTGCCTGAAGAACCTTCCAAGTATTGGTGACCCGGACTTACAAAATGTACATGTAACGTCGGACGTGCTCGTCCTTCTCCCTGACATGACGCTGTACCACCTCGTCGGGGGCCGGCTCCCTCTACACCGCGCCTGGACCATTCGGCCGCCACCACAGAAGATCCGGGTCGACGACAACACCCGGATTCCTCACCAAACCATGTCTCCCAGTTGGTAGCACCTCCTAGTGCCAGGGAGGAGGACCCGGCGACAGAGTCTAGTAGTCCTCTGTTGTTCCCGCCGAGTAAGTGAGGATGAGGACGCGGCGTAATCCCTAAACACTAAATTAAACCTATACACTTTAAACATGACACTAACAAAATTACAACTAACAAAATTAACTATATTACACTAATTAACACTAATTAAACCTATCAACTAACTATATTACACTAATTAACACTAACAAAATTACAACTAATTAACAATAACAAAATTACAACTAATTAACACTAACAATTACAACTAGTTAACACTAACAAAATTACAACTAACTATATTACACTAGTTAACACTAACAAAATTACAACTAATTAACACCAACAAAATTACAACTAATTAACACTAACAAAATTACAACTAATTAACACTATCAAAATTAACACTAACACAATTACAACTAACTATATTGCACTAATTAACACTAACAAAATTACAACTAATTAGGGTCTAGGCTCACCGACGTTGCGGCGGTTCAGGCGGCGTGGCGCGGTCGGCGTGTTGCCGAGGCGACTGATGGTGGCGCGCGGGCGGTACGGGCCGGGGTAGGGGCGGCACGGGCGCGGGCGGTGCGGGCGGCGCGGGGGAGGGGCGGCACGGGCGCGGTGGTGGACGGCGCTGGGGAGGAAGACTACTGGGTGCTCCGGTTCGGTGCTCGAATCAGGGCGGACGGGGTGGGTATTTATACCCACCCCCCTTTAGCCTCGGTTTGTAACATAAACTGGGACTAAAGGTTACCTTTTAGTCACAAACCGGGACAAAAGAGTTTTCGGGGCTCACCCTTTCGGCACAGGGCCGCACCCCTTTAGTTCCGGTTTATATTTCGACCCTTTTTGAAATAAAATCGCAATTAGGAAAATTAGTTATTATATATCAAAATTTGCAGAAATAAAAGATCTATAATTTAAAGCTATTATCCTACTCTGTTATATAGATGTAAATAAAAATATTGTTCCTGTTTTGAATTTACATTGTTCGGACCTTTTTGATTTTTTTATGCCCGTTTCGAACTAAGGTCAAAACGGCATGCGTGAAGATAGGAGATGAGCCTATTAGAACTTGCATTGGATCTCTGAAGAAACAACATATTGTGAGTCTAAAAATGATTTTTTCCAAAAATCACGGGCGTTAGATCATGTACCTGTAGTTCAAATCGGACCCACTTCCTACCGATTTGGCAGACATTTGTCTTTCTACCCGGGAAGGATAGAAAGGTTTGAGATCCCCCGGTTGAGAGATAGTTCATGTAAGATGGTCTAGTATTTTAGAAAAATGGGATGGTAGCATTCTGTAACTGTATTTTGGTAGCTGCTTCACAAAACGACCCGTTTTTTTGCGCTCGAAAAATGGATAATGGATTTTTCGTGCAACGAAAAGGAAAACTTCCTCCTACAACATTGTTCGCCATCCCAATATCCACATGCATGCACACTATGGGCATAGTATCACAACTATACCGCGATTCAGCACATAACATCGGTCTCTTGGACCGGAATCCATGAAACCTTGAACATGATAGGTTATTTTGTGAAGGTTTTTCCGAGATATAATCAATATACCAAGTTTAATATTTTTTTCTTGCAACTATGTCACATAATATGACACCACACGAAGGATTTACATTGTTTGGACTTTTTTGAATTTTTTATGCCTGCTTTGAATTTTTCCCGTTTCAAACTAAGGTCAAAACGGCATGCGTGAAGATAGGGGATGAGCCTCGTTATAAATTGCATTGGATCTCTAAAGAAACAACATATTGTGAGTCTAAAAATGATTTTTTTTTAACTTGCATTGGATCATTTTGTGAATGTTTTCCCGCCTTTCCCTCTGGACGAAGCTTTTAGTCCCGGTTATAGCCACTAACCGGGACTAAAGACATTTTCTGCCATTTCTCACCACTTCTCGCCATGTTTTCCTGCCCTTTCCCTCTGAACGGAGATTTTAGTCGCGGTTGTAGCCACTAACTGGGACTAAAGATATTTCCTGCCATTTCCCACCACTTCCGCCATGTTTTCCCGCCCTTTCCATCTATATATAGGCCGACCACGCCATGGTTGTCCACACATCCACACCTTCCTCTCTCACAACAATGTACAACGCCTACTATGCCATTCTGACCCTCGAGGAGACCAAGGCGCTGTGCGCCTCTAGCTACCCTTGCCCGCCGGGCTACCGGCCGCCCGCCGACTGGATGCTGAGTGCTGAAGGGGTTCATGTCCCTCCTGTGCCTCAAGGTTCCGCCCGATAGACGGCCATCACGAACCACTTCTACCACGAGCTCACACCGGAGCAGCGGATGGATCCCTAGTGGGATCCCGACAACTACGACACCTGGAATGACTTCTTCGCTAACCGGCAGGAAAGGGAGCTCGCCAGGTACGAGGGTGACGGCCTGCCCCCGGTGAACCACAACGAAGCCAGCCGCCGTTTATGGTGGGAGAACCGTATTATCATAGGCGTGATGCGCTACATCGCCGAGGAAGACCATCCTCGCATGCGGTTCCCACAAGTCCACCCGCCATAGAGCCACAAGAAGGCCCCTTCCCCGCCCGGCGGCAGCGGTATCGTCTTCAAGGAGACCCCTCCCCTGCCCGCCATGAATTCGAGGCCAGAGTGGCAGGTGCCCCGGTATATGCCATGGATGGGCTGAGGATCGAGCCACGTGCGCCTAGCCACGATGAAGATGACGATGACAATGATGATGACGATGATGAAGAAGACCCTGAAGCTGCATACTATAGGACTAGTCATGATTATGACTACAGGGGGCGGCCTTAGTCCTGAGTGCTATCTAGTCCCGGTTTGTCCCGGTTTTTTAATATTAATAAATGTCTTGAGTGTTAGCTAGTCCCAGTTTGTGGCTGGACCGGGACTAAATATGAAGATGTTGTTGTATTCTTGTGAGTTCTCTCAGGTGAGCAAATGTTATTTTTTTCTACCTGCCTTCAGCAATCTCAGAAATTGTAAAAAAATAGGATTAATTCACAAAAGGTTTAATACATTATTACATCACCAATATCCACATCTAGTGTTTTGGTTCTCTTCTAGTCCGTAACCATGGAGCATCTTCCTTATTTAGCGGTATGCTTGGATCAGTTTTCACTTTGAATGGCGGAATTTCATGAAATTTGTTATAATCTTCTGACATGTATGTCTTGTCCTCAACTCCCACCATGTTTCTTTTCCCTGAAAGAACTATGTGGAGCTTTGGCTCATCGTATGATATTGTATTCTTTTGCTTATATTTTCTTTTTCTTGGTCTAGTAGACATGTCCTTCACATAGAAAACTTGAGCCACATCATTGGCAAGGACGAATGGTTCATCTCTGTACGCAAGATTATTGAGATACACTGTTGTTA
Source organism: Avena atlantica (assembly GCA_910589765.1). NCBI lineage: Eukaryota > Viridiplantae > Streptophyta > Magnoliopsida > Poales > Poaceae > Avena > Avena atlantica. The sequence continues at coordinate 482,829,940 of OU342739.1, read as the reverse complement.
TTCGTATTGCTGGTCTACCATTGCCCTGCCTCCTGTCATCTTGACCCATTTGCATCGAAACAATGGGACCTTGAAATTAGGACCATAGTCAAGTTCCCATATGTCCTCTATATAACCATAATATGTATTATTTTTCCCATTTTTGTCTGTTGCATCAAATCGGACACCACTGTTTTGGTTGGTGCTCTTTTTATCTTGGGCATGCGTGTAAAATATATTCCCATTTATCTCGTATCCTTGGAAAGTCAATATAGTTGAAGATGGAGAACTCGCCAACAAGTACAACTGATCTCCAACAGAGGTGTCATTCATGAGATGTTTCTGCAACCAACCGCCGAAAGAATTCATGTGTTCATGTATAATTAACCTATCAGACTGTCCCAGATAGTTCGAGCGTACAATATTCTTGTGTACCTCGATATACGGAGCCACCAAAGTGAAACTTTGCAGAATTGTATAGTGTGCTTTAGTGAAAGAATGTCTGTCCATACATATCTTTGCTTTCTTTCCTAGCGTGCCTTTTCCACTAAGTCTCCCCTCATGCTATGATTCAGGTACACAGATCGGCTTAAGGTCAGGAATAAAGTCAACACATAACTCAATGACCTCCTATGTTCCATAGCCCTTGGAGATGCTTCCTTCTAGCCTAGAACGGTTATGAAAATATTTCTTTAAGACTCCCATGAATCTCTCGAAGGGGAACATATTGTGTAGAAATACAGGACTGAGAATTGTAATCTCTTCGACTAGGTGAACTAGGAGGTGCATCATTATGTTGAGAAGGATGGTGGGAACACTAACTCAAAGCTAACAAGACACTGGACCACATCTTTCTGTAATCCTGGTAGACATTCTGGATCGATTACCTTCTGAGAAATTTCATTGAGGAACGCACATAGCTTCACAATAGGTACTCTAACATTTTCTGGCAGAAGCCCTCTCAAAGCAATCGGAAGCAACTTCGTCATAAGCACGTGGCAGTCATGAGACTTCAGGTTCTGAAATTTTTCTCTGCCATATTTATTATTCCCTTTATATTGCACGAGAAGCCAGAGGGGACCTTGATACTACTCAGTCATTCAAAAAATATTTCCTTCTCTTCTTTGGTAAGAGCATAGCTGACAGTACCTTGAAACAGCTCTGGATGCCTGCCGTCTCGATCTTTCATACGTTGTTGGTCCTGTCATGATTCTAGTGTATCTTTATTCTTTCCGTACACGCCCAACAAGCCTAGCAGTATCACACAAAGATTCTTCGTCAGGTGCATCATGTCGATTGCAGAGCGAACCTCTAAGACTTTCCAATAGGCTAGCTCCCAAAATATAGATTTCTTCTTCCACGTGGGTGTGTGTCCGCCGGCGTCCTTCGAAACGGACTGTCCGCTAGGACCCTTTCCAAAGATTACTTTTAAACCCTTCACCATATCAAATAGATCATCACCAATACGACGGATAGGCTTACTCCAGTGATCTGCTTCACCATTAAAATGCTTGCCTTTCTTTCATAGGGAATGCGTGGGCGGAAGAAAATGACAATTCCCTAGGTACACATTCTTCTTACACTTATCCAAATAAATACTTTCAGTGTCATCTAAATAGTGTGTGCATGCATTGTATCCCTTGTTTGTCTATTCTAAAATGTTACTAAGAGCAGTCGAATCATTGATGGTTACGAACAACAATGCTCGTAGGTTAAATTCCTCACGTGTGTGCTCATCCCACACATGTACACCTTGTCCATGCCACAACTGTAAAAGTTCTTCAACTAATGGCCTTAGGTACGCATCAATGTCATTGCCGGGTTGCTTCGGGCCTTGGATGAGCACTGGCATCATAATGAACTCCTTCTTCATGCACAACTAAGGATATACAGAGTCACATCCATGTGCTATGACTACAGCTCTGCTCCCCAAAAGGATTCATGCCATCTGTACTTAGACCAAACCATAAGTTCCTCGCGTCACCTGCAAAGTCCGGGTAGTTTCTCTCAATTTTTCTCCACTGCGACCCATCAGCGGGGTGTATCAACATCTCGTCTTTCTTACGGTCTTATGTGTGCCATCACAACAACTTGGCATGCTCTTTATTTCTTTACAAACGTTTCAGCCGAGGTATTATAGGAGCATACCACATCACCTTGGCGGGAACTCTCTTCCTGGGGCGCTCCCCCTCAACATCACCAGGGTCATCTCGTCGGATCTTATACCGCAATGCAGTGCATACCAGGCATGCATCCAAATTCTCGTACTTCTCACCGCGGTAGAGGATGCAGTCATTAATGCATGCATGTATCTTCTGTGCCTCTAACCCTAGAGGACAGACAACCTTATTTGCTTCGTATGTACTGGCGGGCAGTTCGTTATCCTTTGGGAGCAGCTTCTTCATTATCTTCAACAACTTTTCAAATCCCTTGTCAGGCACACCGACATCTGCTTTCCATTACAGTAGTTCCAGTGTGCTACCTAGATTTTTGTGGCCATCTTCGCAATTCGGGTACTACAATTTGTTATGATCCTCTAACATCTGCTCAAATTTGAACCTCTCCCTTTCGCTATCACATTCTCTCTTTGCATCAGCAATTGCCCGACCAAGATCATCATCTGGCTCATATGATGCACGTTCTTCTGCTTCTTCTTCATCATTGTCTTCCATTGTATTTCCACCGTATTCAGGAGACATAGGATAGTTGTCATCATTATCTTCATCTTCCATGTCTTCCATCATAACCCCTCTTTCTCTATGCTTGATCCAACAATTATAACCAGATATGAAATCGAACCAAAACAGATGACCGTGAAGGACTCTTGAGAAAGAGTATTCCTTCTGATTCCGACACTCACCACATGGACAACGCATAAAACCATTCCGCTTGTTTTCCTCTGCCACAACGAGAAAAGAACGCACACCTTTAATGAACTCGCTAGAGATTCGGTCAGCATACATCCATTGCCGTCTCATCTGCATTATATAAGTACATCAAACAAAATCACGATGCTAAGATTAGTACTAGTCTAAAAATAAAATTACACAGCGTATACATCAAACAACTATGGACTTATTTATAAACTTTCTACTCCATCTTTAGTCCCAGTTGGGCACACCAACCAGGACTAAAGGGGTTGCGGCAGGCTGGGGCCGACGTGATCTCGTTTAGTCCCGGATGGTGTCTCCAACCGGGACTAAAGGAGATTCCAACCGGGACTAAAAGTGGGTGACGACACTATATGTCGTGAGTGGAGACACTATGCCAGTGAGTGGCAACACTATTTCAGTGGGTGGAGACACTATGACAGGGATGAGTGTTGATATTATGTCGTGAGTGTCGACACTAGGTTGTGCTGCTTAATCTATAAATAGGCTTCTTTGTGAAATATCAACCGCAAGGAAGATCGTGTGCGAGACCAGGGACACTACTACGGCGGAGCTTCTCGAAGATGTCTTAGGACCTCGTCCTCAGACATCTTCGAGGAGTTCGCCGTAGAGGCACTCCCTAATATGTGAAATTAGTTAGCTCCACCAGCATACTGATCTTGCTAGAGAAGATATAAACTAAAATATGGTGTGCGAGAGCAGGGACACCACTACGGCAGAACTTCTCGAAGATGTCTTAGGATCCCGTCCTCAGACATCTTCGAGAAGATCGTCATAGAGGCACACCCTAATTTAATTTGGTAGCTCCTGGCGGGTTCATGTTTTTGGATCTTACTTGCTTAAACAGACGATGATTAAAATGCTATGGCACCACTATATATATGTATGCCTTCATAGTTTTGGTTCTTAATTTTGTTGCAATGGATTTTGTGACTGTAGGTAGAAGAAGAAGGATATTTTGTTGCTCGACGGTAGCATGATGCATGTGAATCATCTGAATTTCGAGACTATGTGCCAAACCAAGATATATAGATAGGATAAACTCATGTATATCTCTGTGCTTCGATGAATCAAATGAATTTCGAGGACTATATGTGCCAAATTAACCGGATATATAGAGATAAAATCCACACAAATCCCTCCATTTCTAGAGCATAAAATGAGCTAAAACTAGCAATGAAATATGAAAGGATGAAGTTGCTAACCTCTTAGGACCCTTAGATAGATGTGGAGACAAAAAATCTTCATACATCTTGAGAAAAAATCGGCAAGAACTCGAGGTTGAGGGAAGAAATTTGAGTGAGATGCTTGTCTGAGCTTTAAATGGCCCGGGCAGGGAGAGGAAGAAGATATAGTCGGGCTATTTAGTCCCGGTTCATTTAACAAACCGGGACTAAAGGTCCACACATCCGCCCATTTCCAACGCCGACCCTTTAGTCCCGGTTCGTTTAACAAACCGGGACTAAAGGTCCCCTACGAACCGGGACTAATGTCTTCTGGGCTTACCACCGTTTCTAGCCGTCGGTTTGTACCAGAACCGGAAATGATACTTTGAGCCAAAGATCCGTTTTCTACTAGTGTAATGACAGTACTTTTAGTTTTTCAGACGAAGTTAGACGATGTTTTCTACTGTATTGTGTGTTCCAGCTGCATCGCGTGTTGTGACAACACTGTTTGAAAAGGTAAGCATAACTCCATCTTATGTATCAATCGATACACACAACCGCTTTTATTATAAAGTTTCAGAATTCAAAAGGAGCATACAAGAGACTAATTTAAGCCCAACGCTGCAGGTATAGTACTGTAGTAAAACTAAATACTAATCGTTTATCTGCAATAACAAATAGCATATTCCAAGACCTTTTTCGATTAACCAAGAATATCCGATCCTCCAGCTGCTGGTCAGTGCATGGCCGTGTTCCTGGTGCGGCCATTAATTTGTTAAGTCTTGATTTGCATCTGATAAGTAATGAGTTAATCTCTTGATGACACAACTAAAAGCGCCTTTTTGCAAGCGATCATGCATTGCACAGCTTAGATTAAGATCCATCGGTCTTTATGTCTTGTGAGATGCTCTATTAGCTAAGCAGGGCGCTAAGCAATTTTATTTGGGGGCATGGGTAGGCATAGTTAAGCTCTAGTTTCTTTCTATATTAAAATGCAGGGAAAGCAAATGTTTGCCGATGCACGAGGTGCCCACAATGGCAGGTTTGGGAAAGTGGCTAGGTTCAAGGAGCGAATATGCATTGCATGAAAAATCTTAACGCTTAAGCCAGACAGCTCGAGATCGAATTCAATTGATTCAACAAGAAAAGCTTAGAATATTATGACGATGTGCACATAGTGACATGTTACTACTGCTCAATTCTATCAAATGAAAATAGAGATGGGTAGACATATTGGACAACAACGTCTTGAGCTTAAGCAATGTACCAATATCTATTATACTTTTCTGATAGTGTCAAATTTTAAAAAATACCTGGCCAATTTTCTGGTCTCATTTTATAGAATCTTATAAATATTTCCTAAAGTATAATGAACATGGATTCTATGTCTGCCGCAACTGCAAAAAGTAGAGTTAGACCTAAATACCCGGATTAAAAATGACCAAAAACTCTTTTACAAAAAGAAAGAGTATCCGCTGGCCTCTGCTTGGGTTGGTGCATGAACCATAATGAGCACAAACCCTATTAGACTCGAGTTGTATAGTTGGTCAATACTCGGCTAGTAACGATCGCTGAGTTGATTTCGAGTCATTTTTTAGCCAGACGAAGAATGAACTTTTTTTTCATCTCCCACTCGTACCTGTACAATAAACTAAGAGATCTTGTGCATGTGATATTGCAGATAGCTAGTTAGGGTCTATTTGATTCAAAAGATTTGCCTAGAAATTTTGTAGGATTAAATCCTATAGAAATTTTTCCTATGATGGTTGTTTGATTTGTATGATTGATTCTCATAGGATTTCCCCTAAGGATTCCTTTGTACTAGTTTCCATAGGAAATCAAACATCCACTCATACCTCTTTTCAAAGTCCTTTGTTTTTTCTATGGTTAAATCAAATGAACTTTTGTTCATATGAATTCCTAGAGGATTGGAATGGGCATTGACATTGTAATCATACATTTTTCCTATTCCTAGGATTTTCCTATCCTACAAATCAAACAGACCCTATTAGTGTTGAAAGGAAATGATAATGAGTTGTTCTAAATTTTATTCTATGTAGGAGTATTATGTAGCATACGCTCGTATGGCCATTTTGAGCTATCTCAAGTCAATTTGAAGCCAGCCATTAGAGATTACACGCATGCATACGTCCTCCTCGCCTGATGTGGATAAGACCAACGCAACAAAAGCAAAGCTCCCCCCTCAACAAAGTTCACACACGTAGGACAATCGTGGAAAACTGACCAAACAGATACGCAAACCATAAATTACAATATTCCAGACAAAATTAGTTTGTATTTGTCCAATGGTAGCTACCGCTAGGTACATTCGTTAAAGTGAACGCACTCGGTCCTTTTCCACGTTTTGTCCTGTGGGAGAGTTGACAAACATATTGCCATGCATGCACAGAGAGGATTATTAGTGGCTACAGATTAGTTCAGGGATCGATAAAGAAGTAAAGATCAGTAATCTTGCTTTCATTAGCCATGCACTTTTGTGACTCTGGTCTACCTACCCTAGCTAGTCCAACTCCGACGGCGAAAAGTTTCTAGGGAGAATTATCCACTAGCTAGGCATTTCCTCGCTATTTCCAATATAGTCTAAATCTAAAAGCGAGTGAACATTTCGTTACGGCCGATCGAGAGCGCATGCTGGATTAAGCGCTAGTGGTAATTGAAGATTACTAAAGCATGGTGATTGACAAAGTGAACATTTCGTGGTAACTGAAGATTACTAAGCATGGTGATTGACAAAGTGAAGATTTGGCATGTGTCGCCCACTAACTATATAAACGAGCAAATTAAAAGCTCACCGTAGCCCTCAGCACGAGCGGCAGCTGATACGAAGAGAATGTAGAACTCCACTCTCGAAATAGGCTTTTGCCCCGCTATATTAATATAGCACAACACACTAATACAAAAGTTCGAACAAAGAAAAGTTAAGGCAACAACACAAACATGCCCAAAGAAAAAGAAATGAAGACAATGGTGAATTGACAGAAGATGATGACTCGCGATCGCTGCGCCCTCCAACTTATGCCCACCACACTCCCAAGCACCCCATAGCGCCGAGTATCAAGCAACACCTTCAAGAAGGGGAGCACCGTCAACACGGAGCTGCTGCCCGGACGCGCTGGCCCTAGGGTTTCCCCCGACACTCAGAGTAAAGTGGATAGAGGCTTCCCAAGACGCCCTCCAGGAAGGAATGGTGCCACTCGAAGGCGGCACCGCGTCAGGGTCGGATGACCCAACAGAGATTTCTCCCGCCCCCTGTCCACAAAAAAAAACCTGGCACAACGGCGCACCACCAGCAAACTTCGACGCCCACCAACACGCGCCACCACGATCAGGAAGTCACCAACACTGTCGCTTCGTGAACGCTGGCACGCGACCTGAAGGACGAAGACACACGACATCGCCGGACCGGGAGAGAGCAGCCTCGCAGCCGCGCGAGAGGAGCCCACGACAACCGCCAGAGGCGGTCGTCGACCGGACAGAGCAGCGAGGGCACACCAGGCCTTGGCAGGGCTCGGCCGGGCCACGAAGGGCCCGTAAAGCCATGGCCGCCCTGCAGCAACAAGCGGGGCACAACGCCGTTGTCCCCAGTCTAGCACCATCGCTACCTCCACCTCCAGCGAGCATAGCCGCCGCCGTGCCCGGCCCGCCCAAGCCCATCTGGACCCGCCCGAAGATGGCCAGATCTGGGCCGGGACAGCCGCCGGCGGAGCTCGGAACCCATGGCGCCCCGCCTTGCCGAAGCCACCATGTTGACGCCGCCACCAGCCATCACCCGACCACGCCGGACCAGCACCTCCCGAGCTGCACCGCCGCCTAGGGTTACAGAGCCCCGAGTCGCTCACCATGGCGCGGGAAAGGAAAAGCCGCCGCCGGCGTCGCCCAGGCTTCGCCCGGCGACCCTTGCCAGCGGCGGCGATGGAGGGGAGGGGTGGAGGGAGGGAGGCGGCAGGGGCTGGGGGCGAGAGCTCGCGCGGTCGAACCGTTTTTTTCTCAAGGGATCTCCACTCTCTGTGTATATCAAGGGATCTTCGAGGCAGCTGAAACGCCAACTGAGACTATGCATGATCTGCCGATAACATGTATTGTGATACTACGCTCATCCATGGTGCTCTGCTGGATAGGGTCTACTGATGAAGATGTGTGAGCCCACCGGCCGTTGCTGACGGTGCACGCACGGCAAAATAGGGCGTGGTTGCAAAGAACGAAAAAGTTATTCCATGTCCGCTCTGACAGGTTCGGACCGTTCCGGTTTGTTTGCAGGGTATTAGAGTTGTCCTTACTAGAGGAGCATTAGAAAGGTGTATTTTGCATCATGTTTATTGTAGGACATGATGTCAATATTAATAAAGATCAAACACTACTTAAAAAGTTAGATCAATTATCTTGTTTTGTGAAGCCATTTTCATGCCGCCATGTTGATGAAATAGTAGAAAAGTGAACCCACGAACCTGGTCTGTTTTTAATCATAAGAAACATATTTTACTTGCATTTACACATACTTTTATTTTAAGCAATTATTTATTCCGAAAATATAAAAACGTATATATAGTTTGCATTAGTAGTTTACTTATAGTTTTAAGCATTCCCATTATCGTTGCACTACATTTTACCATTGCATATAGTTTTAGTTCACTTTATTGCGCATATTAATATGCGCCATAGAAATAAAATTTAGTGACGAGGTAACAGAATTGTAAAAAAATACGCCACTGATTAGTTGTTTCCTAGTAGTGTCAGGTGCACCGTTGACCAGGATCCCATCAGCATCAAGCCAAACCCCACTAGAGAAACTACTACTAAACCTAGACTAAGGTATGGACAAGGGGGGCGACCTCCCCTCTTCCAGTCACTCCGGCCGAGGCCGGCGAATTAGAGGGGGAGGGAAGATGTGAGACAATCGGCGACTGGAGGAGGGCGAGAGCAGCGGAGGGGAAAATGTGTGGTTCTTAGAGAGATAGGGGTTGCATGGCCGTGTTTGTGGTGCGGCCATTAATTTGTTTATGTCTTGATTTACATCCTATAAGTAATGAGCTAATATTTTGACGCCACAACTGAAAGAACCTTTTTGCAACTGATCATGCATTGCGCAGCTTACATTAAGGTACATCGGTCCATTATGTCTTTTTTTTTTTGACATGGAGGTCCATTATGCCTTTTGGGATCAGGGCGTTGCGCAATTTTATTTTTAGTTAAGCCCTAGTTTTTTCTATATTCAAATGTAGAGAAAGCAAATGTTTCCCGATGCACGTGGTGCCTACAATGGCTGCCGTCATAAAGTGGCTAGGTGCACGGAGGGAATATGCATTGTATGAAAAATCTTAACGCTTAAGCCAGACAGCTCGAGATCGACTTCAATAGATTCAACAACAAAAGCGCGCGCTGTGGAAAATATTATAATGTCCACATAATGACAAATTAATACTGCTCAATTCTATCAAATAAAATAGAGAATGGGCAGACATATTAGACAACAACTTCAGTTTAAGGAATGTACCCATATATCTGTTATGCGTTTCTCTCAGTTTTTTATTTTAAAAATACCTAGCCAATTTTTTGGTCTCATCTTACTGAATTTCATAAAAAATTGATAAAACATAATGAACATGGATTCTATGTCTACAACTGCAAAAAAAGTAGAGTTTGTGCAAGAGTCGTATTAAAAATGAGCAAAAACTATTTTTCAAAAAGAAAAAGGGTATCCTCTAGCCTCCCCTTGGATTAATGCATGAAGAATAACGATCACAAACCCTATTTGACTCGAGTTGTATAGTTGGTCGATACTCGGCGTTGTAACGATCCGTAGTTGATTTCGAGTCATTTTGAGCTAGAGGAAGAATGTCTTCTGTTCATCACCCACTTGTACTTGTACAATAAACTAGGAGATCTTGTACATGGGCTATATTGAAGATAGCTAGTTATTTGCAAAAACAAAGATAGCTAGTTAGTGTATTTTGAAAGGGAATATTCTAAATTTTATTCCATGTAGATATAAAACATAATGATAGCTAGTTAGTGTATTCTAAATTTTATTCTATGTAGGAGTATTATGTACCATACTTACGCTCGTATGGCCATTAGAGCTATCTCAAGTCAATTTTATTCTAAATTGAGATTACAGGCATGCACTTCCTTGCCTGATCTCTGGATAAGACCAACGCAACAAAAGGAAATATCCTCCTCAACAAAGTTCACACACGTAGGACAATCGTGGAAAACTTACCAAACTGATGCTCAAATCATAGATTATTACAGCATTCGAGACAAAATTAGTTTAACTGTATTCGTCCAGTGGTAGAGCTATATGTCGCTACCTAGTTTAAAATGAATGCCTCGGTCCTTTTCCACGGTTTGTCCTATGGCAGAATTGACAAATATATATCGACATGCATGCACCGAGGATTAGTGTTTACAGATTAGTGTGCAGCGATCGATAAAGAAGTAGTAGTAAAGATCAATTAGAGGATGATTGTAATCTTGGTGGTTGATTAATATAAATCACTTATTCGTAAAAAAAAGATCAATTAGAGGATAATCCTTGCTTCCATTAGCCATGCACTTTTCTGTCTCAGGTCTACCCCTAGCTAGTCCAACTCCGACGGCGAAAAGGTGGAGAGGATTATCCACTAGCTAGCTAGGCATTTCCTTGTTATTTCCAATACAGTCTAAATCTAAAAGGGTGTGCTATATCTGTCGGTATAGCGCGGTCAAAATTGGTTACACGGATCGAGATCTCGTGCTGGATTAAACGCTCGAGGTAATTGAAGATTGCTAAAGCATGTCGATTGACAAAGTAAACATATATATTTCGTGGTGATTGAAGATTACTAAGCATGGTGATTGACAAAGTAAAGATTTGGCATGTGTGTCTCCCACTAACTATATAAAAGAGCAAATTAAAAACTGGCCGTAGCCCTTCAGCACGACCGGCAGGTACGAAGAGAATGTAGAACTCCGCTGTCTGTACTCTGTATCGAGGGATCTTCGAGGAAGCTGAAACGCCAACTGAGCCTACTATGCATGATGTGCCGACAACATGGTGCTCTGCTGGACAGGGCCCACCGGCCGTTGATGACGGTGCACGCAGGACAAAATAGGGCGTGGTTGTAAAGACCACCCCAAAAGGACAACGCGCGCAACATGCAGAGCGATCATCACGACATGTCATCACCGGCAAAGAGAGAGCTAGAGAGATCGGTCGATCAAGCGCAGCGCAGATGCACACCACATTGTGTGCCGCCAATATACAATCCAGGCAAAGCTGGCTAAGAAAGCTTGAGCCGCGGCTCGTTAGAGCATAGCCTCGACACTTTCTTGTCGATAACTGGATTTGATGTTGCTGCCACGGCTGCTAGAAAGCTGCTTTCTTAGTCGGCTAGTCGGCGCAACTTTCACGGTTAGACTTAGCTAGAAGGTGTTTGGTTCACAGACTGATAATGTAAACACTCACTAGTGGAAACGAGGTCTTTTATTGATCCCGAAAAGGGGCTTTAACACCGGTTCTTCTACGAACCGGTGTTAAAGGGGGGCCGTACCAGCGTGGCCCCTGCGGCAAAAAAGGAGCCCTCCTTTAACACCGGTTCGTGCCACGAACCGGTGTTAAAGGTCCCTGCAGCAATGGCCCGCGCACCCCCCCTTAACACCGGTTTGTGGCATGAACCGGTGTTAAAGGAGGGGGCTATATAAGACACCACCCCAGCCCACACACACCCCACTCTTTCATTCTTTCACATTTTGGAGCCTAGCAAGAGGGTGTGAAGAGTGCTAATTTGTGTTTTTTTCATATGCACTAGAGGTGTTCGGTGAAATGCTCGAGAGCTCAAAATAAGCTTTCTTGTTGCTCTTTCCGTCTCGGTCGAGGTCGGCAACTATAGTTTCATGTGTCATTGATGTACTATATATATAAATGGTCATCTCCCTATTATTTTTTGATATATGCTACATATTAATGCAGATGAATCGGCAATGGATGTACGGTGACCGCCGCACTTCCGAGTACATTACGGGCCTCCAAAATTTCATCGTTGTGGCTAATGCAAACTGTGGTCACAATGGTTTTATGTGTTGTCCGTGTGTTCACTGTCAGAACAAGAAAGACTACTCAAATACCAGAACCATTCACGCCCACCTGCTTCGATCCGGTTTCATGCCCAGCTATAATTGTTGGACCAAGCACGGAGAAAAAGGGGTTGTGATGGAAGACAACGAAGAATAAGAGGATGATGAAAACTATCATAATATGTATCCTGAATATGATGATAATGCAACGGAGGTAGATAATGAAGATCAAGAGGGAGCAGATGGGCCCGCTGATGACGATCTTGGTCGGGCCATTACTGATGCAAAGGAAGAATGTGAAAATGAAAAGGAGAAGGAGAAGCTGGAGCAGATGTTAAAGGATCACAAAACATTGTTGTATCCAACTTGCGAAGATGGCCACAAAAAGCTAGGTGCCACACTGGATTTGCTGCAATGGAAGGCAGAGAATGGTGTGACTGACAGCTGGAGCAGATGTTAAAGAATCTTCTTCCAAGAAATAATGAGTTTCCCGACAGTACATACCAAGCAAAGAAGGTTGTCTGCCCTCTAGGATTAGACGTGCAGAAGATACATGCCTGCATTAATGACTGCATCCTCTACCGCGGTGAGAAGTACGAGAATTTGGATGCATGCCCGGTATGCACTGCACTGCGGTATAAGATCAGACGAGACGATCCTGGCGATGTTGAGGGCGAGGCCCCTAGGAAGAAGGTTCCCACCAAGGTTATGTGGTATGCTCCTATAATACCACGGTTAAAATGTCTCTTCAGAAATAAAGAGCATGTCAAGTTGTTGCGATGGCACATGGAAGACCGTAAGAAAGACGCGATGTTGAGACACCCCGCTGATGGGTCACAGTGGAGAAAAGTCGAGCGAGAGTACCCGGACTTCGCACGTGACGCAAGGAACTTAAGGTTTGGTCTAAGTACAGACGACATGAATCCTTTTGGTGAGCAGAGCTGCAGTCACAGCACCTGGCCTGTGACCCTATGTATCTATAACCTTCCTCCTTGGTTGTGTATGAAGAGGAAGTTCATTATGATGTCAGTGCTCATCCAAGGCCCGAGGCAACCCGGCAACGACATTGATGTGTACCTAAGGCCATTAGTTGAAGAACTTTTACAGCTGTGGGCCAAACCAGGTGTACGTATGTGGGATGAGCACAAAGCGGAGCCATTTGACCTACGAGCATTGTTTTTCGTAACCATCAATGATTGGCCTGCTCTTAGTAACATTTCAGGGCAGACAAACAAGGGATACAATGCATGCACACACTGTTTAGATGATACTGAAAGTGTATATTTGGATAAATGTAAGAAGGTTGTGTACCTAGGGTATCGCCGATTTCTTCCGAACCTGCATCCAGTAAGAAAGAAAGGCAAGCATTTCAAACGTCTGGCAGAACCCCGGAGGAAGCCTGTCCTCCGTACCGGTGAGGAGGTATTTGGTATGGTCAAGGACCTAGAAGTAATCTTTGGAAAAGGTCCTGGCAGTCTATCTGTTCCGAATGACGATGCCGGACACGCGCCCATGTGGAAGAAGCAATCTATATTTTGGGACCTACCCTATTGGAAAGTCTTAGAGGTCCGCTCTTCAATCGACGTGATGCACGTGACGAAGAATGTTTGCGTGAACCTGCTAGGCTTTCTAGGAGTGTATGGAAGACAAAAGATACACCGGAAGCACGACAGGACCAGCAACGTCTGAAGGCCCCTGAAGAGCCTATGCATCCTGAGAACGAGAAGGGTAAACGATGCCACTTAACTCCTGCCAGCTACGCTCTTACCAAAGCAGAGAAGGAAATATTTTTTGAATGTCTGAGCAGTATCAAGGTCCCGTCTGGCTTCTCGTCGAATATAAAGGGAATAATAAATATGGCAGAGAAAAAATTCCAAAACCTAAAGTCTCATGACTGCCACGTGATTATGACACAATTGCTTCCGATTGCATTGAGGGGGCTTCTACGTGAAAATGTTCGAGTACCCATTGTGAAGCTATGTGCATTCCTCAATGCAATATCTCAGAAGGTAATCGATCCAGAAAGCCTACCAGGGTTACAAACAGATGTGGCCCAATGTCTTGTCAGCTTTGAGTTGGTGTTCCCACCATCCTTCTTCAATATTATGACGCATCTCCTGGTTCACCTAGTAGAAGAGATTGCCATTCTCGGTCCTGTATTTCTACACAATATGTTCCCCTTTGAGAGGTACATGGGAGTCTTAAAGAAATATGTTCATAACCGTGCTAGGCCAGAAGGAAGCATCTCCAAGGGCTATGTAACAGAGGAGGTCATTGAGTTCTGTGTTGATTTTATTCCTGACCTTAAGGCGATTGGTGTTCCAGAATCACGACATGAGGGGAGACTGCGTGGAAAAGGCACCCTAGGATGTAAAGCAATGATATGTAGGGACGGGCATTCTCTCAATCAAGCACACTACACGGTTTTACAAAGATCTATCTTGGTTGCCCCGTATATCAATGAACACAAGAATTTAATACGCCTCAAACACCCGGGGCAGTCTGATGAATGGATTATAAGTGAACACATGGCGAGTTTTGGCGGCTGGCTGCAAAGACTTCTCATGAATAACACCACTGTTGGGGATTAGTTGTACTTGTTGGCCAGGACACCATCTTCGACTGTATGTACTTTCCAAGGGTACGAGATAAATGGGAATACATTTTACACGATAGGCCAAGATAAAAAGAGCACCAACCAAAACAGTGGTGTCCGCTTCGATGCAGCAGAAGACAATGGGCAAAAGACCACGTATTATGGGTTCATAGAGGAGATATGCGAACTTGACTATGGACCTAATTTTAAGGTCCCCTTGTTTCGATGCAAATGGGTCAAGCTAACAGGAGGAGGGGTTGAGGTAGACAAGAAGTACGGAATGACAACGGTGGATCTCAACAATCTTATGAAGAACTTAGACGAACCATTCGTCCTAGCCAATGATGTGGCTCAGGTTTTCTATGTGAAGGACATGTCCTCCAGACCAAAAAAAGAAAAAATATGCAAACGAATACATCATATGATGAGCCAAAGCGTCACATAGTTCTTTCAGGGAAAAGAAACATCGTGGGAATCAAGGACAAGACAGACATGTCAGAAGATTATAATAAGTTTGATGAAATTCCACCCTTCACAGTGAAAACTGACCCAAGCATTCCGTTAAGTAAAGAAGATGCTCCATGGTTACGTCTGAAGCGATCATAAGGAAGGACATATGCCAAGAAGTTCATGCTCATATTATGTAACTCTAGTTCATGTTTTTAATATTAATACATGTCTTGAGTGTTAGTCATGTTTTGTGGATGGACCGGGACTATGAGAAGAAGTTGTCCCGATTCGTACTTACCATTAAGATCTGATCTCCAAACGCGCGCGGTCACATATTAGGGAGTGCCTCTATGACTAGTTTCTTGGAGATGCCGGAGGACTAGGCTCCGTCGGCATCTCCCTGAAACTGGCCGTAGTGGTGTCCCTGCTCTCGAAAACCATCTTGCATCTTTGTAACTTCTCTAACTAGATCAATACACCTAGGAGCTAACTAATTTCACATATTAGGGAGTGCCTCTATGACCAGTTTCTCGGAGATGCCGGAGGACTGGGCTCCGTCGGCATCTCCCTGAAACTGGCCGTAGTGGTGTCCCTGCCTCAAACTGGCTGGAGGACTGGACTCACAAGGATGCCTTACAAGCAGCTCGACATAGTATTGACACTTACGAAATAATGTCGACACTCACCCCTATTATTAGTACTGACTCGTGTTTTGTCCCGGATGGTGTCTCCAACCGGGACTAAAGGTTCATCTTTAGTCCCGGTTGGTGACACCATCCGGGACAAGGTACACGCCGCACGACATAATGTCGACACTCACCCCTATTATTAGTGCTGACAAGGTACACGCCGCATCAGTAGCACTACCACAAAGAAATCCGCAGGAAACCGTACGCCAAAGAGTTCAAAAAACTACGTCCCGCAGCCTTCCGCCAAGCCATTGCCGGTTTACCGTGGAATCGCAGCGACGAGGAGACCAATAGGATCTCGGAAGAATAGGTCAAGAAATTCTTTGCACCTAGACGGGCCGAGCCAAAGGAGAAAATAGATCCGGCGGTGGTGGAGAAGTTTTACAAAAATCTTTTGAAACCTGAAACCCCACTTGTGCCGGACTACGAGCGCCAGATTTTGAAGGCGGATGCAAGGCGCCGCAGGGAGACTGGAAGTAGCAGTCGTGAGGCACCCTAGAAAACAGTTCCCAGGCTCGGAGAGCGGGAAAACCAATCATGCGCCCCGCTCCAAATGTTCGACACACGGGACGCTCCTCCCGTAAATGATTACGAGGCAGAGCTACAAAGAAAGGCCAATGAGATGGGGATGACTTACATTGCATACTTGAACGTCATGGGAGACAACTTGCCCAAATGCGATGCCAACCCCATACAGCCATGGAAGTATGGGAACAATCTCGTCAAGAAAGAGGAGCTCAAGAATCTACCAACAAAGATGCCAAAATTGCACAAGTGGTACCTTGATTTCTGCAAGACGAGAAAGGTAGAATGGATCACGGCGCATATAAGAGATGAGATTTTCTTGTGCGGAGACGACGCAATCGAATTCAACATTCAAGACTTGCATTTTCTATTCAATCAGAAGGTACTCGACAAATCTGCCATCAGCCTTTATTGTGTGTAAGTACTATTTCTGTAATTTATATCTCATCTCATTCACTTCATTAATTGCATGTATATATATATGCTCACCATATATGTATATACTATTATGCAGGAAAAAGGTTATGGAATGCATGAAAGGAGGCCCTTTTGACATTGGGTTCGTTGACCCAAATAGAGTTCATGAAGAAGTGGTAAAAACCAAACCCGGGCAAACAGAAGATTACTTGCTAACGTCTTTACTGAGACAACAAACCAAAAGGGAAATACTATTGCCTTACAACTTCTCGTGAGTACTGTTACCCTCTCTCTTGTACACATTCTATTTCGGCTTACTCGATGTTAAGTGTAATTGATGATGAGTTATGCGTGCGTAGGTTCCACTTTATTCTGCTAGTCATTCAATCTGACTCAGAAAAAGTCCTTGTCATGGACTCGTTACGAAAGAAAAAGAGATATGGGCAGACTTTAGAGAGATGCTCCAGAGGTAATTTCAATCATATTATCGCACTAGATCGGCAACTTTTGTGACAACAAGTAATTAATTACTCCTTTATCCATTTTCTTTGCCGGACAGGGTTTGGAAAAGGTTCACGGGCAGGGACGTGGGTGAATGGTCAGAAGAACTAAAATTTGTAGACCAAAATGTAAGTAATACTAGCTAGCTTCCAATTCCATTATATCATGCTTTATTGATTATTATTTTGATTGAACTCTCTATTCTCGTAAAGTGCGCGCATCAGGGACACGGCAATAACTTATGTGGGTACTATGTTTGCGAGTTCATTCGCAACACGATATGTGCGACGGACCAAGCCGCACTAGAACAACTTAGAGTAAGTAAACAAAGTCCACAACATTATTTTATTACCATCAATTGTGTTGAGTTTTATTCTTATATATATATTGACGGCTCATTCTTCATATATATTCAGATCGAACGGATGCAGGACAAACTACTACCATTTGAACGCATACGAGCCATTCAAGAGGAATTGGCGGGGTTCATACTTGATGAGGTCGTCACGCCTAGCGAAGACCTTTTTAGATATCCACCAAAATGAACGATGACGATGTATATGTGCCGATGACGATGTTTGTGTATAATAATAGTTGCTTAATTATTCATTTACTCGTATGTACCGATGACGATTTATGTGTATACCTCTCCCGATAGATTCCCCCTCGCTCCCCCCCCCTCCCGCAGAAATACGCCCAGAACGGGGCAGAGGCAGAAGTCTGCCGTGGCAGAGATTTAGGCCGTTTTCCTGCCGCGGCAGGAAAACGGCCTAAATCTCTGCCGCGGCAGAAGAACCTTTAACACCGGTTCCAGATACGAACCGGTGTTAAAGGGGGGCTTGAGGCCTGCGGCAGCCCCACGTGCGCCACCCTTTAACACCGGTTCGTATAAGAACCGGTGTTAAAGGGCCCCCCCTCTAACACCGAACCCTCAACAGCGGTTGGGGAACCGCTGTTAGAGGGCCCTCCCAACCGGAGTTAAAGGGGGGCTCTGCACTAGTGCGTTAAGATTACGGTGAGATGAGATGTAACGTAACAGACCATTTATAGTTTTGTTTGGTTCAATACAGTAAAGGTATCAGGTCACACAACTGTATCCAGGGAATAGATTTTTTTAGGGTGAACCGAGAATAGATAGCAGTACAACACAAAGATGAACAAGCACTCTAACCCTAGCCTTAACCAAGATCTCCAGAAGGGGTTATTGAAAGGATTAGAGGATGAGCAAGAACTTCAGGTGGGCTAATGGAGGAGGAGGAAAGCAACGTGGAGAGAAGGAGCCCCGCTGCACTTCGCGTTGTGCTAGCTTGCAAAGGGGGGCAAAAGGCCGCGAGAGGGAGATCAGAGGTAGGGGAAGATCAGTGGCTGGGGGCCTCTGCTCCTCGTCGAAGGACTTCAGGCAGTGGAGGATATGTGAGCGGAGGAGATCGAGGGAGGCGGAGAAGATTGGGTTGGAGGAAGACGAGACTGGGTCGGTAACCCAATCAGATTCCGGTGAGGGGTGGGCGGTATAGACTCAAAACAGGGGTGATATATGATTACGCGGTAACTTTGTTTTCGAAATGGGGGTATTCCCCGGCCTCTGAATCCTTGGATGCACACAGCCCAAACACATGATAACGCGGTACCTACTGGTTACTGGCATATCCAACCAAACACATGTAATGGTTTCAGGTTCCTATATTATCCGATAACGGGCTAAAAATCCCAAACAAACACGTCCTTAGAGACATGGTGAGAGTAGCTAGCTTAACAATAATGATTTTAGAGAGTAGGTCGACAAGAATTTTGTTTTTGTCATAAACTAATGCTAGAGTCGGAAAGTTGTATGTAGATGGTTAGATGTTACATGACACAAATTAATGAACTATGATGGTTTTATTCGGAAGTCGCCTTACCCGACATTGGACAATTTGATGTTTTTAGATAGGTCTTGCCGTCTCATGAAGAACGATCTACTACTATACGAGGAGTGACATCTAAGGGTGGTAGTCATGTCGAGTTTCATCAAGTCATCCTCTAGCAGATCCATGGCCCAACACATATTAGATAGATATTACATATGTTGTTTAGCAGCCCCCCTTAATTAAAACCTCGAGAGAGGTTGAGATTACACTTAAATTCATCTAAGTCCTTAACAAATAAACTTTGGTGAAGCCATCAACAACTTGATTCTTACTGGAAATGATATCAAGTAATTTGTCAACAACTCGTTCTCTGACAAAGTGATAGTCGATTTCAATATGTTTAGTGTGAGAATGGAAGATAGGATTAGCTGATAGGTATATGGCTCCAAGGTTATCACAGCAGAGACATGGACGCTCTTTGGAGAAAATCCCAACTCTCGAATAAGTGCTTCGACCCAAATCAATTCAGTGTTAGCATTAGCCAATGCTTTGTATTCTACTCCAGCACTAGAACGTGAGATAGTGTCTTTCTTTCGAGCACTCCATAAAATCAGGTTAGGACCAAAGAATATAGTAAAGCCACCAGTGGATCATTTGTCATCAAGACAACCTTTTCAATCGACATATAAAAAAGCACTAAAGAGAGTAGATGTGTACAGTTGAAAAGCAAGTTCAACCTTGAGAGTTCCTTGCATATAGCACAAAATACGTTTGACTGCATTCCAATGAGTAGTAGTGGGGGCATGAAGAAATTGGCATACTTTATTCACCAAAAAGACAGATTCGATGATGTCAGAGTCACGTATTGTAAGACACAAACAACGCTTCTGTAATTTGTACTATTCTCAGGACCAAGAGGGGAACCATCCGTTAAACACAGTTTGTTAGTGGTAGAGAATATTGTAGGACAAGTAGTGCACTTTTCATCCCTACTTTGGCTAGCAAACCAGCAACATATTTCCCTTGACTCAAGATAAAACCATCAGAACATTTTGTAACTTCAATGCCCAAGAAATAGTGTAGGTCACCTAGATCCCTTAGCGCAAAATGAGTGCTTAAATTGTGAAGGAACAACAAGAAGTGACTTCATGTGATGAGATGGCTACAATTATGTCATCAACATATATAAATATAAACATTGTGATACCTGACTTGTTTTAAAAGTGATGTATCAGCCTTGGAGGATGTAAAACCAAGTTCATGTAATTTTGAACTTAACCGAGAATACCAAGCACAAGGGGCTTGTTTGAGACCATAAAGTGACTTATCAAGTTTGTAAATATGATGCGGAAAGCGAGAGTCTTGAAAACAAGGTGGTTTTATCATATAAACCTCTTCCTCTAGAACACCATGTAGGAACGTGTTCTTGTCATCCGGCTGTCTCAAACTCCAACCTTTTTGAAACAGATAGAGCTAGACAAAGTATAAAAGTGGAGTTTTAACAACAGACTAAAAGTGTCGTCATAATCAATACCATACCGTCTCTTAAACCCTTTTGCAACAAGTCGTGTTTTGTACTTGTCACTAGTTCCATCAGCATGCTTCTTGACTCAATAGACCCACTTACATTCAATGAGATTTATGTTGGGATTATAGGGAACGAGATGCCAAGTTTTGTTTTCCACAATTCCATGAAATTCCTCATCCATAGCTTGCCCCCACTTACCATCTGTGAGAGCTTCATTGATATTATGGGTTCAGATGTAGAGGTAAACATACCATACCTTATAGTACGATCGGTATAGACATTAGGATTTGTTATACCTTTTGGTAACCGAGTGTGTGGCTTAGGTGGTGGTGGTAGATTCTGATTCAACACATTTTGCTCTGCGAGACTTTGAGTTACAGCAGATCCAGGTGACGATTTCATAGATGTAGCTGGTGTAGAGGATCCAGACGGTGTGTACGCGTCACTGTCACTAGCCTTGGTAGTGTGGCTATGTGTAACACCCTCAGAATCGGCCCTATGCAAGTTTCAGCGAGTCCCGCCAAACCCGCATAGAAACGATTCAAAGGTGCCCATCAGGCACTTGCGTGCGGGTGGAAAACAAAGTAATAACATTACACAACAGTCCTCGATGGGACCCACAGAACAAATATATATACAGCACGACTCCATAAGTCAAGAATACAGATATACAGAACAAAGATCCAAATCACCTTGAAAACGATAGAGCGTCCAGCTACAGACAAGATGCAAATGGGGTTAAGAGCCCTGAAGAATAACCAATGGCGTCCATAACCCTGCCCAGGCCAAGCCGGAAGGGTAACCCTGCTAACGACGTCGATCTCAAAACCTGCTTAAACAAAAGGGGTGCCGACGAAGGGCAAATGAAAAAGAGAGAGCGGTCAGTACTGAGGCCAGTACACGGCGAGGCTAGAATTCGGCGGTCCTCGCCTACATAGGTATGGTGGACTGAGCGGCAGCGCAGCATGCACTAAACAACCTATAGAGACTCGATATGACTGTCGGCCATCAGAAAGGGATAAGAAAGACCTATCCGGAACCAACCTGATTCTAACACCAAACAAACCCATCCTGGTGTTTCCCCCTCGAGACCAAACGAGGAAGTCAACCGAGGAACTCACACCGTTGGCAGTTTTATTTAATCAGTTATCGTTGCAGCAATTACTAGTCAGGTATAGATAGTCATCCTGATATAATAAGCAGTGGGCAATTTTATTTAACCATTCCGTTGTAGTTGCGACACTTACTAGTCAAATACAATTAGCATGAGATATCCCAAACCCAGCAGTTGTTGGTACTTTTATTTAGCCATTCCGTTGTAGTTGCAATACTTACTAGTCAGATACAATGGTCGCAAGAGACAATCCAAACAAGCAATTGTTGGCAGTTTTATTTAGCCATTCCATTATAGTGAAGCTGATTACTAGTCATTATAAGGTCAAATTTATAGCACTACTTTAGTTATAGTTGTCTATGATCGAGATACTGTGCTCCAAGTCATCCATAACCGCGGACACGGCTTTCAGAAAGTTTTACCCTGCAGGGGTGCACAAATAGCAACACACACTCGATCAACCTCGGAAAAACCAAATCAAAACCCAACGAGGCCTTCACGACAAAGCAATCACCAGATTCAGAAATATTTCAGGGGGCCACCGCATTGAGTACACCCGCAACGAAGTTAGCTGACTCCGAGACGGACTCAAGGTTTGCGCCAGTGGCTGTAAACGACTGGGAACCCGAAATTGGGCTTGTCGATACCGCGAAAACACTCCGCTTACCTAAACAGTACAGGTGCTCCTCGCACAATCGTAAATAAAGCAGTAAAGCATGGCATAAGTACAGGATAGTAGATAAAACCTCAAACTAGTTTGTGGCCCCAAGAAATAAGAATGAATCAAGCTCTGGCTCAGGGGGGTCCCATAATCCTCCCGGATGTGGATAGCGCGAATATTCAAGGAACAGGTATCAAGTACTCGGGGTCCTATGGGACACAAGTGGACGGTTAACAACCAAATAACATCTATTTCCCACCTGTGCCTCTGCTTACTTACTTCAATTTTAGTTGTTAAACAGTAATTAAAGTCTTGATCATCTCCAACAATAAACACACGGCAATACTACAACAAATGTGGTACTTGACGACACGCAACAGCACTTGAGCAAGCAACTACGACGCGCAGGTCCAACTATCTACCAATCAACAGGTAATAGGATGTGTCCAAGGCAATATAAGGCTGCAAGGGATATCACGGGTACGAAAACTAGAGCATCGCAACACAGATAGCAATAGATCAACAGGAGGGAATAAATACTATAAAAGTAAGATAGGTAGAAAGGGGGAGATGCTCGCCTGAAAACATTGCCGAAGGTTCATCCGAAGATCGGGGCGAAGCTCACATCGACTCAACGGCCTTATCCGCGAAGAAGCAAAACACTAGAATAAACACCGGATGCACTATTTAATACTACGGCAAAAGATCGGGCATGATGCATGTATGATGTATGACATGGCAAAGATGCGATGCGATTAGGTCATATTAAGCGGAACCGAGGTTCCGACAATTAATTAAATGGTTCATGTTGTTTAGCTACCCCACAATTTAAATGTTTTCTTAACAAGGCAAAATTATATCACCGGTTCGCTACACAAATTTAAATGGGGGAAAAATATTAGACTAGATTTGCCCGCATATAGGCCCCATATTTAATTAAGAGGTGAATTGGCATAATGCCCCCAAACCACAACATGTATGCAAATATGACAATTTTATATGCAACAGTTTTATATTACTTTTATAAAATTATGGCTCGAGAAAGGGGTCACACATTAGGGAGTTGGCGAACTTGGGGTTCCGAGGGTTCGACGGGTTTGGTCTCGCCAGGATCGATCTTCGGGGTCCGGGAATGGATCTTGCGGTTTCCAAGTGGGCGTTCTTGGCGTTCCATTGCGGAGTTCTTGTCGTTCGTCTTTCGTCGAGGATAAACACTGGGGCGAAAGTATCCAATGCTATAACCAACTAGAACAATTGGTCGATCTTGTCGAGGCCCTGCACAGCCCATCTTTCCAAATTCCCATGGGATAGTACAGTACAACCTAGATCTTTATGCAGCTCTTTAAATATGTTCTGTAAGCTGGATGGTATTTTGATCCCCTGTGGTACTGAAAATGACAATCCCATGGCCTGACCAGGACCATGGTATGGATCCTGGCCGATGATGACTGCTTGACGTTGTGGAACGGGGTGGTGTGGAGCGCGTGGAAGACGAGGTGGGTCGGCGGGTAGACAGGCACCTTGCCGTGCAGCCGCTCATCGGCGACGAAGCGGCAGAGATCGAGCGCGTAGGGCTTGCGCAGCTCCCCGGACAACGCCTCCAGCCAAGTCTCCTCCACGAGCAGCTCCTCCAGCTTCGCGGCGCCACCAGAAGCTTTGGACTCGGCGAGGCGGAGGTTGCGGCGCGCGCGGGCGAGGGCGAGGTTGGTGTCGGCCCGGCGGCGCTGCTCCGGCGAGAGGGAGGAGGAGGAGGCGAGGCGGGCCGGCGGTGGAGCCCGATAGCGGCGAGAGGTGGATGAGAGGGGCGGCCGGAGAACAGCAGTGGTGGCGGAGCTCGGTGAGAGGGCGGGGAGGACGCGGCCGGCTCGATGCGGAAGGGGCCGCCGGGGAGGGAGCCCACGAGGCGGCTGGAGGAGGGACGGCTGCTGGCGGCGGAGGGAGCCCGACGGAGGAGGAAGAAGCGAGGCAGGGAGGTGGTAGGTGGGGGAGGCTCGAGCGGGGGAGGAGGGGTGCCCCTGGTGGCGGAAGGTGAGAGAGGAAGGACGACCAGCGGGGTCCCACGCAGGCGGCGGTGGCAGAGCTTCTGCGGGGCGGCGGCGGCTCGATCTCGATCGAGCAGAACGACAAGCTAGGGGAGGCGCACGGGGGTTGGGGACGAGCCACGGGGTCGCGGGGCACTTGCGTGCTAGAGGCTGGGCGAGGGCGGCGCCGCTCGGGGAGAGAGGGAGGCGTGAGCGGGGGCGGTGGTTGGCGAGGGAAGGAGAGAGCCAGGGAGAGCGGGTCGGGGTGGGAGCGTGCGAGAGAGGTGAGGGCGGTGGCGTGTGTCGCGTGTGTGTGCGTGGTGGGGCCCAGGGGCGTGGGCTGTGTGCGTGTGTTGCATGCAGGGACGGGGTGGGGCACAAGTGGGGTCAGGGGAGCGGGAGGTGGTGGCGTGGTGGTGGGATCGGTAGATGGAGGTGGGGCGCTGGGCGGGACAGGGAAGGTGGGCCAGGTGGGGAGGCAGGGGGAAAGGGAGTGGGGCCAGAGGTTGTTGACCAGGGGGGTGGAGCCTGGGATTGGTGAGGTGGCTGAGCCGAGGATGAGGTGGAGGGAACGGTGAGGTGGAGGGAGGGGATTGGTGGGGATGATGTGGAGGGGCTGGGTAGGATTAGATGTAGGTAGGAAAAGGTTGGTCTAGGGTTGGGTTTTTGGGCCTATCGGAGTTGTAGACTGCTTCTAGCTGGGCCGTTGGGCCTGGCGGGCGGCGGTCTCCTCCGGGGTTTATAAAAATAGGGTTTTTATGTTAATATATTTATTTTGTTCTGTTCAAATTAAAACAGTTGCAACTATGTTGTAGACAAAATAAAATATCCGGAGACCCGGGTTTTAATTTGAAATCAAGACGGAGCGTTTTAGAAAACAAAAACAGGCTTTGCGAAATTAGTTTTATGCAAACAAATGCAAGATGACATGACGATGCTCAGTTGCAATGCGGCATGATGACATGAGCATGCGGTCATGATGATGCAATGCACAAAAAACAACGCGATTTTCTAGTAGTGGTTTTGCGGGGCGCCACAATTCGACACCACTAACAATGGATCTCGCCCTCGAGATCCGCCTCATGGTACCGGAAGGAAGGTCGGCGGGCTGCATCTTCTCGCTTCGTGTAGATCCTTGCGACACCACTAACAAAGGATTGTTCCCCATTCATCGAGAGAACACTCCGGAGAAACAAAGATGAAGGTAAAGGTCTCAAAAGGGTAAAGCCACCTCTAACTTTCACGGAAGGAGTATAACTGCAATGATTCACCATTCAATGTGCAAGAGCGAATGATAAGAGTAGTCGGATGGTGATCAGTCCATCGCGCACCCAAAACATTACTCTGCTCATGAATAGGAAATTATGCAACAAACTCTCAGAATCAGACTGAAGATCTCGACAATCGAGGTTCGGAAACAAAGGAGTGATGCAGACTCTGCACCGGATCTGGCGTAGATGATGTCGTATCGTCGAGAAAACACTGGGAGGCACAAACAAGGAACAAAGGATGGTACCACAGATAAAGGACCACTCAGATAGCAGGAGGACCGGATATAGAAACACCGTTACCAAAAGAGGAAGCGAAACCCTGAAGGTAGGACGGAACCCAACCACGAGAAATCCTGGACTTAAAGAAAGGTAAGAGAGTGGATTCAAAACATGCAGAGGTAAGAGGAGACTAGCAGAGGGGTAAGGAGTAAAATCAGACCTAATCAGAACTATCCAACCGATTTTGCAAAAATAGTTTTGACACTCTACTTCGGCCGTTAGCTAGGTTATCCTACAGGCTGGACTTGTGGGGTATCGCAACTGCTGAGCTCTGATACCACTCTGTAACACCCTCAGAATCGGCCCTATGCAAGTTTCAGCGAGTCCCGCCAAACCCGCATAGAAACGATTCAAAGGTGCCCACCAGGCACTTGCGTGCGGGTGGAAAACAAAGTAATAACATTACACAACAGTCCTCGATGGGACCCACAGAACAAATATATATACAGCACGACTCCATGAGTCAAGAATACAGATATACAGAACAAAGATCCAAATCACCTTGAAAACGATAGAGCGTCCAGCTACAGACAAGATGCAAATGGGGCTAAGAGCCCTGAAGAATAACCAATGGCGTCCATAACCCTGCCCAGGCCAAGCCGGAAGGGTAACCCTGCTAACGACGTCGATCTCAAAACCTGCTTAAACAAAAGGGGTGCCGACGAAGGGCAAAGGAAAAAGAGAGAGCGGTCAGTACTGAGGCCAGTACACGGCGAGGCTAGAATTCGGCGGTCCTCGCCTACATAGGTATGGTGGACTGAGCGGCAGCGCAGCATGCACTAAACAACCTATAGAGACTCGATATGACTGTCGGCCATCAGAAAGGGATAAGAAAGACCTATCCGGAACCAACCTGATTCTAACACCAAACAAACCCATCCTGGTGTTTCCCCCTCGAGACCAAACGAGGAAGTCAACCGAGGAACTCACACCGTTGGCAGTTTTATTTAATCAGTTATCGTTGCAGCAATTACTAGTCAGGTATAGATAGTCATCCTGATATAATAAGCAGTGGGCAATTTTATTTAACCATTCCGTTGTAGTTGCGACACTTACTAGTCAAATACAATTAGCATGAGATATCCCAAACCCAGCAGTTGTTGGTACTTTTATTTAGCCATTCCGTTGTAGTTGCAATACTTACTAGTCAGATACAATGGTCGCAAGCGACAATCCAAACAAGCAATTGTTGGCAGTTTTATTTAGCCATTCCATTATAGTGAAGCTGATTACTAGTCATTATAAGGTCAAATTTATAGCACTACTTTAGTTATAGTTGTCTATGATCGAGATACTGTGCTCCAATTCATCCATAACCGCGGACACGGCTTTCAGAAAGTTTTACCCTGCAGGGGTGCACAAATAGCAACACACACTCGATCAACCTCGGAAAAACCAAATCAAAACCCAACGAGGCCTTCACGACAAAGCAATCACCAGATTCAGAAATATTTCAGGGGGCCACCGCATTGAGTACACCCGCAACGAAGTTAGCTGTCTCCGAGACGGACTCAAGGTTTGCGCCAGTGGCTGTAAACGACTGGGAACCCAAAATTGGGCTTGTCGATACCGCGAAAACACTCCGCTTACCTAAACAGTACAGGTGCTCCTCGCACAATCGTAAATAAAGCAGTAAAGCATGGCATAAGTACAGGATAGTAGATAAAACCTCAAACTAGTTTGTGGCCCCAAGAAATAAGAATGAATCAAGCTCTGGCTCAGGGGGGTCCCATAATCCTCCCGGATGTGGATAGCGCGAATATTCAAGGAACAGGTATCAAGTACTCGGGGTCCTATGGGACACAAGTGGACGGTTAACAACCAAATAACATCTATTGTCCACCTGTGCCTCTGCTTACTTACTTCAATTTTAGTTGTTAAACAGTAATTAAAGTCTTGATCATCTCCAACAATAAACACACGGCAATACTACAACAACTGTGGTACTTGACGACACGCAACAGCACTTGAGCAAGCGACTACGACGCGCAGGTCCAACTATCTACCAATCAACAGGTAATAGGATGTGTCCAAGGCAATATAAGGCTGCAAGGGATATCACGGGTACGAAAACTAGAGCATCGCAACACAGATAGCAATAGATCAACAGGAGGGAATAAATACTATAAAAGTAAGATAGGTAGAAAGGGGGAGATGCTCGCCTGAAAACATTGCCGAAGGTTCATCCGAAGATCGGGGCGAAGCTCACATCGACTCAACGGCCTTATCCGCGAAGAAGCAAAACACTAGAATAAACACCGGATGCACTATTTAATACTACGGCAAAAGATCGGGCATGATGCATGTATGATGTATGACATGGCAAAGATGCGATGCGATTAGGTCATATTAAGCGGAACCGAGGTTCCAACAATTAATTAAATGGTTCATGTTGTTTAGCTACCCCACAATTTAAATGTTGTCTTAACAAGGCAAAATTATATCACCGGTTTGCTACACAAATTTAAATGGGGGAAAATATTAGACTAGATTTGCCCGCATATAGGCCCCATACTTAATTAAGAGGTGAATTGGCATAATGCCCCCAAACCACAACATGTATGCAAATATGAAAATTTTATATGCAACAGTTTTATATTACTTTTATAAAATTAGGGCTCGAGAAAGGGGTCACACATTAGGGAGTTGGCGAACTTGGGGTTCCGAGGGTTCGACGGGTTTGGTCTCGCCAGGATCGATCTTCGGGGTCCGGGAATGGATCTTGCGGTTTCCAAGTGGGCGTTCTTGGCATTCCATTGCGGAGTTCTTGTCGTTCGTCTTTCGTCGAGGATAAACACTGGGGCGAAAGTATCCAATTCTATAACCAACTAGAACAATTGGTCGATCTTGTCGAGGCCCTGCACAGCCCATCTTTCCAAATTCCCATGGGATAGTACAGTACAACCTAGATCTTTATGCAGCTCTTTAAATATGTTCTGTAAGCTGGATGGTATTTTGATCCCCTCTGGTACTGAAAATGACAATCCCATGGCCTGACCAGGACCATGGTATGGATCCTGGCCGATGATGACTGCTTGACGTTGTGGAACGGGGTGGTGTGGAGCGCGTGGAAGACGAGGTGGGTCAGCGGGTAGACAGGCACATTGCCGTGCAGCCGCTCATCGGCGACGAAGCGGCAGAGATCGAGCGCGTAGGGCTTGTGCAGCTCCCCGGACAGCGCCTCCAGCCAAGTCTCCTCCACGAGCAACTCCTCCAGCTTCGCGGCGCCACCAGAAGCTTTGGACTCGGCGAGGCGGAGGTTACGGCGCGCGCGGGCGAGGGCGAGGTTGGTGTCGGCCCGGCGGCGCTGCTCCGGCGAGAGGGAGGAGGAGGAGGCGAGGCGGGCTGGCGGTGGAGCCCGATGGCGGCGAGAGGTGGATGAGAGGGGCGGCCGGAGAACAGCGGTGGTGGCGGAGCTCGGTGAGAGGGCGGGGAGGACGCGGCCGGCTCGATGCGGAAGGGGTCGCCGGGGAGGGAGCCCACGAGGCGGCTGGAGGAGGGACGGCCGCTGGCGGCGGAGGGAGCCCGACGGAGGAGGAAGAAGCGGGGCAGGGAGGTGGTAGGTGGGGGAGGCTCGAGCGGGGGAGGAGGGGTGCCCCTGGTGGCGGAAGGTGAGAGAGGAAGGACGACCGGCGGGGTCCCACGCAGGCGGCGGTGGCAGAGCTTCTGCGGGGCGGCGGCGGCTCGATCTCGATCGAGCAGAACGACAAGCTGGAGGAGGCGCACGGGGGTTGGGGACGAGCCACGGGGTCGCGGGGCACTCGCGCGCTAGAGGCGGGGCGATGGCGGCGCCGCTCGGGGAGAGAGGGAGGCGTGAGCGGGGGCGGTGGTTGGCGAGGGAAGGAGAGAGCCAGGGAGAGCGGGTCGGGGTGGGAGCGTGCAAGAGAGGTGAGGGCGGTGGCGTGTGTCGCGTGTGTGTGTGCGTGGTGGGGCCCAGGGGCGTGGGCTGTGTGCGTGTGTTGCACGCAGGGACGGGGTGGGGCACAAGTGGGGTCAGGGGAGCGGGAGGTGGTGGCGTGGTGGTGGGATCGGTAGATGGAGGTGGGGCGCTGGGCGGGACAGGGTAGGTGGGCCAGGTGGGGAGGCAGGGGAAAGGGAGTGGGGCCAGAAGTTGTTGACTAGGGGGGGTAGAGGCTGGGATTGGTGAGGTGGCTGAGCCGAGGATGAGGTGGAGGGAACGGTGAGGTGGAGGGAGGGGATTGGTGGGGATGATGTGGAGGGGCTGGGTAGGATTAGATGTAGGTAGGAAAAGGTTGGTCTAGGGTTGGGTTTTTGGGCCTATCGGAGTTGTAGACTGCTGCTAGCTGGGCCGTTGGGCCTGGCGGGCGGCGGTCTCCTCCGGGGTTTATAAAAATAGGGTTTTTATGTTAATATATTTATTTTGTTCTATTCAAATTAAAACAGTTGCAACTATGTTGTAGACAAAATAAAATATCCGGAGACCCGGGTTTTAATTTGAAATCAAGACAGGGCGTTTTAGAAAACAAAAACAGGCTTTGCGAAATTAGTTTTATGCAAACAAATTCAAGATGACATGACGATGCTCAGTTGCAATGCGGCATGATGACATGAGCATGCGGTCATGATGATGCAATGCACAAAAAACAACGCGATTTTCTAGTAGTGGTTTTGCGGGGCGCCACACTATGAGCTCCAAGAGATCCAGGTGTGTGTGCCTCGTTGTTAGTGCCGACAAGAGGTGTGAGATCTTGGTGCATGGATTAATATTATTGATAGGATTCTCATACTAACAAGTTGGAACTTATTTTCTAGGGCTCATCTACAAAGGAACTTCAGGTTAATAAGCGTGCTCGAGCTAGAGAAAATTAAGAATGGGTGACCAACTGGGAAGTTGTTCCCAGGTGTGCACGAGTGAGGAAAAAATGCACATAAAAGATTAGTGTTGGTATGTGGGGCCAGTCTAAAAATCTTATAGAGCTATCAGGGGTAACAACTGGGTCATGTGTGGTCGGGGCATTACAGGAGGCGACAGGGCACCAGGACGGGATGAGTCGCGATCGGAGTGGAGGTTGATAAGGTAGCGGGAGGCAGGCGACCTGGCATCCTCCCGCTGGTTTGCTCGTGCGACCATTAGCCAAAGTAGCTCCAAACCCCTGATCCAAGGTAGATAGAGGCGCAGTTATCCCTGTTTGCCCATAATTTGTAGGAGTTTACTCCTAGGAATCCATGTGTGTGGAATTTTTTGTATTTTCTTCTGTTTTAGCCTCTGAACCTGATATTTCATGGTAATCTTCAGTACTATGAGTTTTAGTATCGATGTTACCATCAGTATCAGCAACCTATAGAGTGTTAGTGACATGTACAATAGGTATAACAGGCATATGGTCATTAACATGCTCCACCTCATGTTTAGATGTTGTAGTACACAAATAGTCCGGTAATAGAAGAGTTTCAACCTGGAGGCGAGAGCCAGCATTTGGATGAAGAGAGTGAAAAGAAAAAACATTCCCATCGTACACAACATCCCAAGATATGTACACACGCCTTGTGGACACTTCCAAACATTTTGCGCCCTTGTGAAGAGCACTATAGCGTAAAAAAACACATTGTTTGCAACGGAAAGCTAGCTTTCGTTTATTATAACAACACATATCTGCAATAGGAACAACCAAAAAGGCAAAGAGAGTCATAGTGTTGATTAACATTGAGTAATGTTTCAACATGATATTGAAAATTAAGAACTTTTGTGGGAAGCAAGTTTATCATAAAAGTGGCGGTAATGAAGGCTTCATCCCAAAACTATTTGAGAGGTATGGAGGCATGTTCAAGTAATGCAAGACCAACATAAAAAATATTACTATGTTTATGCTCAGTTGAACCATTTTTTTGTGAGCATGAGGGCAAGATACATGATGTGTAATGTCCACTTTTTGGAAGAAACTTTGCAGATTTTATATTGACCATACCAATCAGTTTGCATAGTAATTATTTTTTAGCCAAATTTTAGTTCAACAAGTTGTTGGAAATTAAGAAAATCCTTATCTACATCAGAACACTTTTTAAGAAAATGGATCCAAGTAAACTTGCTATAATCATCAATAATGCTTACATAATATTGCTGTTTGCCAAAAGAGGCTAGAGTTGGACCCCATACATTTGAGAGTACTTGTTCCAAAGTAATAGTAGACACACTAATAGAGGTAGGATATGGTAGTTGATGGCTCTATTCTTGTTGGGATGGATCACAAACATATGGATTTATTTTAGGATAATACGAGAAGTTGTTTTTTCCTAAGAACTTGTTGAACAATAAATGATGATGGATGCCATAGACGATGATGCCAAGTGGATGAAGATGTCTTGATGGTGATGAATGTGTGCTTGGAAGACCCGGTGGCAATAGGCACATGAGCATATAAGCCACCATGACAAGGAAATCTAAACAGGATTTGCTTGGTGGCATGGTCCTTAATAAAAAACAAAGATGGGTGAAATTAAACAAAGGAATTATTATCTAAAGCAATTTTATGAGTGGATAAATGATTTTTTGAAGCATTAGGAACATGTGATATTTTGTAGAGTTGTGAGGAACTATGATATGCTCAATTATCATACCTACAACACTGACGTTGTGGACTTGATCATGTCCCATGTAGTCATACCAATTGTGCAACTTGTTTAGTTCACCAGTAACATGATGTGTGGATCCACTATCCATGCACCAATTTGTGTCAATGCCATCGAAACCCCTCTCAGTATGTGTGTCATCGTCATCATCATGATTAGCATAGTACCACCAACACACATTTGCAAGGTGACCATCATGTTTCTTACAAATATGGCATATGACATCAACAAAATGAGTGGGGGTCCAACCACGACCACCTCTGGGCGCCCCGTCCCCCTCATCTCGGACGTATATACCAACACCATCGTCACCTTCATGGCCACCACCATCATGGTGGTACTTCCCGTCTCATTCACAAGTTTGCACATCACGATCACGCCGATTTCCATCATGACGGTAGAGATACTGACCACCTCCATATCTTTCATGGTACCAACCATCATGTCGGTAGTCTTGGTGACCATTATAATGGCGATAATTATCACGGTAATGATCATCCCAACGAGGATCTGAGCAACCGCCATTAGGATGGTGAGAGGTCGTTGATAATACCCAAGAGAAGGGGATCACTATAGCACCTCTCAATATGGAAGTAGGGTATCGATCCGTATGAGAAAGAAGGAAAAGCTATTTATTCCTCCCCAACTAAAGTGTCACAAGTTGTAGTTATTTATGCACTAAACAAGCTAAAGGAATAAGGAGATTGATTTAATACAAGAAAGTAAAGTGCAACAAAACAATAATGTAAAAGTGTCTCAATCCTCTTTAGTGCAAGAGGACAAGACAAAGGTTTTCTCTTATAGGAACAATTTACCTGGGTTCATGGGTTCACTCAATCCTATCTCTCCATCTATGGCGATCATCATGTTATAGATGATAAAAGTACACATAATTGGCACGATTTAATGATAACTTTATGATACCTACGTATTATAAAATACATAGTTGAAAGAAGTACACATATGCGTTGTTGTGTCACCCTCGTAAGTCTATCGTGTGGTTGTTGTCACTCCACCACATCATACTTCTCCCTTTTTATCCCCAGAAAAAAGATGTTTGGCTGCATCGTTTCTATAACTCGACACACATATGTCGGCTGTAACTCGGCCACCCCTCATATACATACACCATACTCCTTAATGGCAAACACTATAAACACTAGTGCAGTTATTTATAAATTATGCTTTCGCATCTCTCCCATCTACCTACACATGGAGTTGTCAAACACCTCATGATATGCGTAAAAATGGCATTATTCATATATCAAACAATTACATGTATGATAGATGCATTTCCAAAGTATGAAAAACAATAAAGTCTCAACACAATGGTAAATGCATAACAAGTATCATCTCATACCACAATATCCACCATAGGAATTACATAGATAGCTCCATAATCATGCAAGGCACATCATATGGACTTCAATAATGATCATACATAGAGAGATTGGATGAAGTTATCACCACAAAACCATAGTACAGGGGGTGGACTACTCCCTCTTCATGATGAAGAACAACGTGGAGATGTTTTTGAAGGAGGAGAGGCTACCGAAGGCGATTCTAGCAATGGTTCTGCTCCAATCTTCCACCGAGTGGCGTGCTGCTGGCTCTCTGATACTTGGTTTTTGATCTCCGCCTCCATGTCTTCTGAGATCACATCAGGGGACCTTTTTGTAAGATCCCAAAAATACCAAACTTAGATCATCAAACACTAATCATCAAGATTAGGGTTAACAACAACTTTTCTAAATGAAATCATGAATGCATGTATATGTGTATGCATGGATTTTGAATTTCTTTAAAAACCACCTTGTTTGTGTGATCCATTGCTTGTAAAATGTTTCTTAGGTGAAATGAACATCATCTAAAACATTTCCCACACTTTTCCTAAAGACAAGTAAATCAAAACAAATATATTAAGTGAATGGTCATTTTGACCAATTTAACTCCCATGCCTACTTTGGCTGTCTCAAACTTTCAAAACCTAACAGAAACTTTTCTGGATCTTTGCACCCCTTGAATGTACTCATAACAAGGTCTCAAGGCCCACTTTGTGATCATCCAGAAACTTTTAAATGCATATTTTAAATGACAATTCAAAATTGAATCTTCTTCATATGGGAAGATACCACTTTTTCAAAACCCACTCAAACAAGCTCAACTTTCAAAACCCAAGCATCTGCAGACTCACCAGCACCAATCTAGCAAACCCAACAAAATTGATTTCAAAATTCAAAACTTGATTTCATGCGGCCATTTCATCAAACAGGTTGCAGACACAAATCAAACAAAACATCAAACACTATAGTGTGCAGTGATTCTTGCCTAACTTGTTCCCTAGTTAGCTCACACACAACTCAGTAGATCATCTAGAAAGATTAGCCCAACACTAGCACCCCTGTGAGCTTTCCATTGCCATTAATGGTGAACAGTCGAGCACCTCAATGCCACCCCATAGTCGACAGCAGGCTAGAGGAAGAACTAGCCGTGACAACCTTGTCTGGGAGGCAGCCCACCGTCCACCGCCACTCCCTGTCCCAGCCACGAGCATTGCCAAGCCCTGGACCACGCGCACAAGCCACGCCCAGACCATGCCGAGCGTGCGCCAGAGCGCCACCCTCGACCAGCGTCCACAGACCACGCGCCGCCCTCACCGCGTGCACACACGATCACCACCGACCCAGGAGACCGCCAGACACCCCCGTTTGCCGCCCCGTGCCATACAGCCACCGCCCGCCGTCGAAGACGCCGCCTCTGCCGCGCAGCGCACCGCCCGTTCCAGACCAAACCACACCGCCCCATGCCTCGCGAACATGTCGTTGAGCATCCCCAGGAGACACAGCACCGTCCCCTACCGATGCCCATGCAATTAGCCGCCTGTAACGTCGCC
The DNA here is from genome assembly GCA_910589765.1 of Avena atlantica. Lineage (NCBI taxonomy): Eukaryota > Viridiplantae > Streptophyta > Magnoliopsida > Poales > Poaceae > Avena > Avena atlantica. The sequence goes on along the minus strand of OU342739.1, from coordinate 482,794,451 downwards.
CCCGACGAGCTCACCGTGCGCCCTGACGGTCCCCTCGCTTGACTATAAATAGAGGCCACCCCCGCACGATTTATTCACACCATCTCACTCCCCTCTCCTCACTGACCGTGCCACACCGTCCTCAGAGCAAGGCGAGCACCACCTCGCCGGAATTTCACTGGAGCCTGCCGCTGCCGGAGAAGAAGGGAGCCAGCGATTGGAGCCGCCCCAGGAGAAGCCACCGGTACCAGGAGGTTCGCCGTCGTCGACTTCGTCGTTCGCCCGCCTCGCCGACCCTCGCCCGTACCCCGGTGAGCCCCCAGCACCCCTCACAGGCCGCGCTAGGTTTCGTTCTCGCCGGAGTTGTCTCGCGTCGACGATGACCCCTAGCCGTTGGATTAGAACTAGATCGAACGATCCACGTTGCCCCATACCGCTTCGCCCAGTCCCGTGTCACTGACGAGTGGGGACACCCACTTAAGCAGCCCGCGGGAGCACTGCGCTTAGCAGGCCGGCCCAGTAACTTTTCCCGTGCAGCCCAGCAATTCAAATTAAATCTTTTTCTTTTTCAATTCAAACACACTTCAGAACCCAACTTCAAAAATCAACCCAGATCGATTCAGTGCACCAATTTGAATGAAACCAATTTTGTTGGAAAGGTCTGTGAATGCTTAATCCAAGCCCGTTGGATTCAAGTCATTTGGATCTGTAGATCACCCATAGTAAAAATAACAAGGGAGAAGCTTTTATGCATTCAAACATTTTTCAAATTTAAACCATAAAAGCTTTTGAGTTGATTCCAACACTAAAAAATCACATTTAACCATACCTTTCAGAATATATAAAAATATATAGGTTTACTTGCAGAAATAATGTTCAAGTAATAAAAGATTGCTTCATAAGCATTTCTAGCCACTTTAATTAATTAAAATAAAAGGGTAAAACCTTATTAAATTGTGACACCACTTTAAATCACATTCCCTTGGACTACAATATGTGGTGATGACATGTGTCAACATGATCCCATGTTTAGTTTGGAGAATATTAAATCTTAAGTAGTTTTTCAATGAGTAGAAATTACTTTTCTAAAACTAAAAAGATTTAAACCAAGCCTTAACCTTGTAATGTTAGAGATGATGTTAGATCATCTATAGGACCCTTGTGTGTGATGATTGCAAGTAGTTAAGTATTGTTTGGTGATTGTGTACCTCGTATTTATTCATAGACGCTAGTACCGACCAAGGCTACGAGGAGGAAGGAGGATACTACGAAGAAGAAGCCGAGGAGAACTTCAACCACTGCTCTGCACAAGACAAGCTAACACTTGCAAGATACTATACCTATGCAAGCTTATACTGATATTGATGCAAGATAACACTTGCAAGATACCCTACTGATGCCACAAACCCATACTTGTGATATGACTACTATATGCCTTAAGCATATGTGATCATACCCACCTGATAAACCAATCCTAGTTTTATGTGCAAGCTTCTTACTTTATTTCTTTATCAAAGCTTACTTAGAGTCTACCTAAGAGTTTGGTAGATACTAGACAGTTGTGCTGAAGGTTGCATCAAGAGCATTAAAATTTGGCCTAAGCTAGAAACCTTGATATCAGCCTAAGATATAAGGTTGGACTTAGTGAAACTCCACTAGTTACCACCCCTCATTAGTACTACCCCCACCTGTAGATGCTAGTGCTAAGCATAAAACTGGATCAACTTTTAGATGGGAATACTTGTTGGAAAAATGGTTATGAAAACCTTGGAATGATGGACCATTTTATTGAAATGTTTTGGACATGTGTTTCCAATCACTTGATGATTCTGGTGATAAAAATGTTGAGGCATGAGCCTTAGCCCTTTATAAAACTATGGTTGTCTGGATGCGATACCATTCCAATTTTATCGTACAACCACAATACCCAAAGATTGGGTACGGTAGGGCTTGACTGGAAACTTATATACCTTAGTATTAGTTCCCTCACGGCCAAGGTCTGAGCCGAGGCTACCTTGTGAAGATTGTCCACCTGTGCAATACCCAAGATGACAGTTGGTCATGGTTGGGAGGCCAAACTCACAGGAGAGGTGCTTATACTAGGGCGTGTAATTGAAAGGTTAGGATTGATTATCTGCATACTGAGTATGGTGAATTCAGGATTTGTTCCTGACGGATGTATCGAATGTTGTGGTGAAAGTGTACAATCTCTGCAGAGTGTCAAACTATTCGAATAGCCGCGTCCGCGGTTATGGACAGTTGGAGTGGCCATACTGTTCCCCCATCAGACTTTTCAAAATGACTTGTGAAATGAATTGAGACTTTGACTTGACCACAACAGAGTTGTGACCTGAATTACAAGATCCCACTTATGAGTTATAAAATTGTGACTAGCTTTGGAACTTAGTAGAGATAAACCTGGCTTTTTGCAAAACAACCTTAGAGCCTAGTGTACTATTATCCAAAAACCCCTTACATGTTAGTATTAGTTTGCGACTACTTAAAGAGTACTCATGGCTTTGTCCCTGGCTATTCCCATGGCCAGACTATGAAGAGGAGTACCTGGAAGATGGAACCCAGGAAGGTTACGACAACTAGGATCATCTCCCATCGTCAGCATTGCCTGTGACCCCGAAGATGGAGCTTCGCCTACGCTACCGTTACTATTACGTATTCCGCTGCCTGATGTTGTATTAAGAACTGGATTATGAGATCCCTATTTGTGTAAGAACTTATGTATCGTTTGTAATGGATGAAGTACTATGGTATCCAATTCTGTTATGTCTCGCAAAAATGGTAATCCTGGGATTGCGATGTATGGCATAACAGGCATCTAGGATTGAAAAATCCGGGTGTTGACAAGTTGGAATCAGAGCCATCCTGACCATAGGAGACCCTAGTTAGATTGGACGTTGAACCAAAAACTTAGTTTCAAAACCAAAGAACACAAATATTTACGAAAACTTATTCTCATTCTTACCTCTTTAATTCTTTAATAAAACTTCATGTTCCTCAAAAACTCTTGCAAAATAGATAAAATTTTGACACACTTGATCACTCTACTAATCTACTCATCCTCTATTTTTATAGATGGACGTGAAGTACAGCAAGTTTTATCATTTGGGGAATGGAGGAGACCTTATCTTTGAGAGGGATCTGGATCAGCTTTCGGAACTTCTGGAGCGTCACCTCGAGTTCTTCGGAGCTCAGCTCAATGATCAAGGAGGAGAAGATCTGCAGTGGCTAATTGTTGCAAGTCTCTGAGGAAAGATTGAACCTCCCACTGCGGAGGGAATTCAGTTTACCTTGAGGGAAAACAACTGGCTTGATGGACTTGCCAGAGCAATGCAGGAAGCTCTTTCCCGTCTGTGTGGGCAGAGCATCAATCAGATCAAGGGTACTCGCTTTGAGTTTTGCCCAAGGCGTGATGCAAATGGACAACCACTGGAAGCCCCATACCACCCCGAGCTGAAAAATCAATTGGACCACCTTAGCTTCATGATGTATGATCGTCAGCAGGAGTTGGACAACTGCCGTGACTATTGCAACCACAAGTCTGCCATCATCAAGACGAAGGACCAGACCATCGCCATGCTAGCAAAGGATCGCAAGTCTCGCTGCCGTCAGCTCGACAAGAAGGAGCGCATTATTGCCCGTCTTCGCCATCGCATGTCATCTCTGGAAGAGACCATCCACGAGAGAGACATGCAGTTGGAGGAAAGGGAGAATGCTGGAGAGGATCTTCGTGGAGACCCTTACTCCTATCTAAGCGATGACGATGATTTTCTCGAGGATCAGGCCATGGACTTCTTCACCGATGAGGATGATTTCGCCTTCATCGATTATGCGGAAGATGATGAAGCCATAGACTCCGAGGAGTAGTAGCACTGAGCACTAGCGTAGTGAGTAGTAGTCGGTCCCACTATATCGTAGATTTCAGAATGGTTCTTAAAACCATCTGTTTTTCCTTGTTGTGGTGTGTGTTGTACTGTGTGCTATGAATGAATGAATGAAAAATCAAGTTGCTAGAAAAATCTTAGTAAAACTCTAAAAACTTCTCAAAGACCCAAAACCTTAGAAATTTCCCTCTTTTCTCATGATCTATATCAATCTTCAGATGCCACGTGGAGGAAGTGGTTCAGCCCCGGACCCGATGTTGCAGATCCTGCAAATGTTGACCTCTGACCGCGAAGCTGAAAGAGCGGAACGTCAAGCCAACCTAGCCACTCTGCAACAGATAGCCCAGCTAGCCCACAACAACCAAGGCCATGGAAATCAGGACAACCACAGATCTAAGCTCAAGAATTTCCAGAATACCAACCCACCCGTTTTCACCAAGTTAGAAGAACCCCTAGACGCCGATGATTGGCTGCAAACCATGGAAAATAACTTAGAATTCACCGGAGTGGAAGCCAACGAGAAAGTCTTGTTCACCACCCATTATCTAGCCGGAGATGCCAGGGCATGGTGGAACAGTGTTCGTGCAATGACCGGAGGCCAGATGATGACCTGGGAGGAATTCAAGGTCAAGTTTAGCAGAACCCATGTGCCACCAGGTTTGATCAAGAGAATGAGAGACGAGTTCAGAGAGTTGAAGCGAGGAAGGATGACTGTACTGGAATACCGTGACAAATTTTTGTCATTAGCTAGGTATGCCCCGGACGAGAGAGACATCGAAGCCAAGAAGAAAGAAAGATTCCTGAATGGTCTGCATGACGAGATGCAGATAGTGTTAGTCAATATCCCCTTTGTTGATATTGAAGCCCTTGTCGACTCTGCTATCCAGATGGAAGGAAAGATCAACCAGGCCAATGAGAACCGCAAGCGTCACATGATGCATCAACCAGGAACCCATCAGACCCCAAAGTATCGCCCCAACCCATCTCCAGGATTTGCCCCAAGAACCAACAGACCCCCTATGACCCGTCCAACCTATCCCAACCGTGGAAACCCTAGACCCGGAGGCAATCACAACAACCCCAGCAACTCTAGCAATTTCACCCGTGCCCCACCCAAGTTCAACACCAACAATGCTACCGCCAACCCCAACACTGCCCCGAGGACTGGAAGCAATGATGTGCCTGTCGCAACCAAGGACAAGTCACAAGTGACCTGTTATGATTGTGGAAATAAAGGCCACTATTCCAACGAGTGCCCCAACAAGAATAATTCTACAGCCCCCAATGCCAATGTCCTAGCTCAGCAGCAGCGTCGTGTCCAGCCAGGGAGAAGATTTGCCCCAGGGAATTCACTCAACCGCAATGGCCGTCTTTTTCTCATGCATGCTGAAGAAGCTCAGGAAGCGCCAGACGTCGTGCTGGGTATATTTTCTGTTAATTCAGTACTTGCAAGAGTGTTGTTTGATTCTGGTGCATCGCATTCATTTGTCACCGAAGAATTTGCCTGCACTAGTAAAATTCAACCAACCAAATTGAAGCATGTGATGATTGTACAAATTCCTGGATCAACCACCAAGGCTAGGCAAATTTGCAAGGCCGTCCCTATCCGAATCCATGGCATAGATTTTTATGCTAACCTAATAGTACTCGGAACTAAAGGTTTGGAAGTAGTACTAGGAATGGATTGGATGTCCAAACATAAAGGATTGATTGACTGTGCCAAGAAATCCATCACCATGACCAGTACCACCGGAATATCAGTCGAGCTTATATCTGAAACCTTACCTCGCCAATTCAAGTGTAACAAGAGTCTAGCCCAACCTACCATTGACCAAGTTCGGATAGTCTGCGAATACCTCGATGTATTTCCAGATGTTTTGCCCGGTATGCCCCCAGATCGGTATATTGAGTTTATCATCGAACTAATCCCCGGAACAGGACCCATAGCCCAGAGACCCTACAGTATGAACCCGTCAGAGCTAGAAGAACTGAAGAAGCAACTGGATTCCATGCTAGAAATTGGACTAATTCAACCAAGTGCGTCCCCATGGAGATCACCTGTCTTGTTTGTGGACAAGAAGGATGGAGGTAACCGTTTGTGTATGGATTATCGGAAGTTGAATGATGTCACCATCAAGAACAAGTACCCCTTGCCTAAGATAGAAGATTTGTTTGATCAGTTGACCGGTGCCCAGGTGTTTTCTAAGATTGATCTTAGAACTGGCTATCATCAACTCAAAATTCGTGCAGAAGATATCCCAAAGACTGCCTTTACCACCAGATATGGATTGTATGAGTATACAGTCATGTCTTTTGGAGTAACCAATGCCCCCGCTTATTTCATGAACCTCATGAATAAGATTTTTATGGACTTCCTGGATAAGTTTGTCGTTGTTTTCATCGATAACATTCTGATTTATTCCAAATCAGAAGAAGAACATGAGCTACACCTAAGGACCATTCTTGGAACCCTTAGAGAGCATCAATTGTATGCCAAGTTTAGCAAATGTGAATTCTGGTTACAGGAGGTAGGATTCCTCGGTCACATTGTATCAGCCGGAGGAATTTCCATTGACCCTGCCAAAGTGAAAGATGTAGAAGATTGGCAAGCCCCAACCACTCAAACCCAAGTTCGTGCTTTTCTCGGATTGGCGGGATATTACCGCAAATTTGTAGAAGGATTCTCTAGTATCGCCCGACCCATGACCCAATTGCTGAAGAAGGACAAGAAGTTTGATTGGACAGACACATGTGAAGCGAGTTTTCCAGAACTCAAGAGGAGATTGATTTCAGCCCCAATCTTGATCATGCCGGATATCACGAAGCCCTTCGATGTGTATTGTGATGCATCCAAGATCGGTCTCGGATGTGTGCTAATGCAAGAAGGCAAAGTTATATCTTATCTATCTCGACAATTGAAACAATATGGGCAAAATTACCCAACCCATGACCTCGAACTCGCAGCCGTAGTTCTAGCCCTGAAGACATGGAGGCATTACCTGATGGGAAATCGTTGTGAGATTTATTCGGATCACAAGAGCCTAAAGTATATATTCACTCAGAAGGAGCTGAATATGAGGCAGAGAAGATGGATTGAGCTAATCAAGGATTACGACCTGGACATTCACTATCACCCTGGTAAAGCCAATGTGGTAGTCGATGCCCTTAGCAGATTGCCGTGCCGCTTGAACTCCATGATTTTGAAGGATCAACCAAGTTTGCACAAAGAGATGGAAAATTTTCGAATAGAATTAGTAAGTGAAGGATTTTTGGCTAGCATCGAACTTCAGCCCACTTTGATCAGTCAGATTAAAGAGGCGTAGAAAGGAAATGCCAGTATCGACGGAATCAAGCGTCGTATCGGTACAGGCAAAGTACCCGGATTCACCGAGGACGAAGAAGGAGTTCTGTGGTACAAAGGACGCCTTTGTGTACCAGCAGATTTGGAGTTGAAAGAATTTATCTTGAAGGAGGCTCATGATACTATTTATTCTATCCATCCTGGAGGAACTAAGATGTATCAAGATTTGAAAGAGCAATTTTGGTGGCATAAGATGAAGCGAGAAATCGGGAGCTATATCGCCAAGTGTGATATATGTCAGCGAGTCAAGGCCGGACATCAAAGACCCGCAGGATTGTTGCAACCTTTGCAGATTCCGGAATGGAAATGGGATTCTGTAGGAATGGACTTTATCACTGGACTACCTACTTCTAGTAGGGGAAATGACTCTATTTGGGTCATAGTGGACAGATTGTCCAAAGTCGCCCATTCCTTGCCCGTCAAAACCACCTATCAGAGTTCGAAGCTAGCAGATTTGTACATCGCTAGAATCGTTAGTTTGCACGGAGTCCCCAAGAACATAGTATCGGATCGAGGAACTCAGTTTACCTCGAGATTCTGGAAGAAAGTCCAAGAAGGTTTAGGAACCCGCCTAGATTTCAGTACCGCGTATCACCCTCATACCGATGGACAAACGAAGCGAGTAAATCAAATACTCGAAGATATGCTTAGAGCATGTGTGCTAGAATATGGATCCAAGTGGGAAGAGTGTCTGCCGTTTGCATAATTTTCCTACAACAACAGTTACCAAGCCAGTTTGCAAATGGCCCCATTTGAATTTATGTACGGAAGAAAGTGCCGCACCCCTTTGAACTGGTCGGAAGTAGGAGAGAGTCATATCTTCGGACCCGACATCCTACGAGAAGCAGAAGAGAAGGTTCACAAGATTCGTGAGCACCTCAAGACAGCCCAACCCCGATAGAAGAGTTACGCCGACAAGATACATCGAGACCTCGCCTTCAACATAGGAGATTTTGTTTATCTGAAAGTGTCGCCATTGAAGGGAATGCAGCGTTTCCAACTCAAGGGAAAGTTAGCCCCCAGATATATCAGACCTTTCAAAATTTTGAACCGTCGAGGAGAAGTATCATATCAACTGGAACTACCTGAAGAGATGTCAGCTGTACACAATGTGTTCCATATCTCGTTACTTCGCAAGTGTCTCGAAGTCCTCGAGAAGACCGAAGTGTTCAAGAATATCGATCACCGGACCATAGAGATCAACGATGACCTGACCTATCCCGAAGTACCCATCTGTATTTTGGAAGAAGCCTTTCGAACTACCAGAACCGGAAGCATCAAGTTTCTCAAGATTCAGTGGAGCAACCACACAGAAGAGGAAGCTACCTGGGAGCGCGAAGATCACATCAGGACGGAGTTTCCAGATCTCTTCAAATCCTAGGTAATCTTTTCGTCCTTTTTCAAATCTCGGGACGGGATTTTGTTTAAGGGGGGAAGGTTTGTAACATCCCAAAAATACCAAACTTAGATCATCAAACACTAATCATCAAGATTAGGGTTAACAAAAACTTTTCTAAATGAAATCATGAATGCATGTATATGTGTATGCATGGATTTTGAATTTCTTTAAAAACCACCTTGTTTGTGTGATCCATTGCTTGTAAAATGTTTCTTAGGTGAAATTAACATCATCTAAAACATTTCCCACACTTTTCCTAAAGACAAGTAAATCAAAACAAATATATTAAGTGAATGGTCATTTTGACCAATTTAACTCCCATGCCTACTTTGGCTGTCTCAAACTTTCAATACCTAACAGAAACTTTTCTGGATCTTTGCACCCCTTGAATGTACTCATAACAAGGTATCAAGGCCCACTTTGTGATCATCCAGAAACTTTCAAATGCATAGTTTAAATGACAATTCAAAATTGAATCTTCTTCATATGGGAAGATCCCACTTTTTCAAAACCCACTCAAACAAGCTAAACTTTCAAAACCCAAGCATCTGCAGACTCACCAGCACCAATCTAGCAAACCCACCAAAATTCATTTCAAAATTCAAAACTTGATTTCATGCGGCCATTTCATCAAACAGGTTGCAGACACAAATCAAACAAAACATCAAACACTATAGTATGCAGTGATTCTTGCCTAACTTGTTCCCTAGTTAGCTCACACACAACTCAGTAGATCATCTAGAAAGATTAGCCCAACACTAGCACCCCTGTTAGCTTTCCATTGCCATTAATGGTGAACAGTCGAGCACCTCAATGCCACCCCATAGTCGACATCAGGCTAGAGGAAGAACTAGCCGTGACAACCTTGTCTGGGAGGCAGCCCACCATCCACCGCCACTCCCTATCCCAGCCGCGAGCATTTCCAAGCCCTGGACCACGCGCACAAGCCGCGCCCAGACCATGCCGAGCGTGCGCCAGAGCGCCACCCTCGACCAGCGTCCACAGACCGCGCGCCGCCCTCACCGTGTGCACACACGATCACCACTGACCCAGGAGACCGCCAGACACCCCCGTTTGCCGCCCCGTGCCATACAGCCACCGCCCGCCGTCGAAGACGCCGCCTCTGCCGCGTAGAGCACCGCCCGTTCCAAACCAAACCACACCGCCCCATGCCTCGCGACCATGTCGTTGAGCATCGCCAGGAGACACGGCACCGTCCCCTACCCTTGCCCATGCCATTAGCCGCCTGTAACGTCGCCCCCGACGAGCTCACCGTGCGCCCCGACGGTCCCCTCGCTCGACTATAAATAGAGGCCACCCCCGCACGATTTCTTCACACCATCTCACTCCCCTCTCCTCACTGACCGTGCCACACCGTCCTCAGAGCAAGGCGAGCACCACCTCGCAGGAATTTCACTGGAGCCTGCCGCTGCCGGAGAAGAAGGGAGCCAGCGATTAGAGCCGCCCCAGGAGAAGCCACCGGTACCAGGAGGTTCGCTGTCGTCGACTTCGTCGTTCGCCCGCCTCGCCGACCCTCGCCCGTACCCCGGTGAGCCCCCAGCACCCCTCACTGGCCGCGCTAGGTTTCGTTCTCGCCGGAGTTGTCTCGCTTCGACGATGACCCCTAGCCGTTGGATTAGAACTAGATCGAACGATCCACGTTGCCCCATACCGCTTCGCCCAGCCCCGTGTCACTGACGAGTGGGGACACCCACTTAAGCAGCCCGCGGGAGCACTGCGCTTAGCAGGCCGGCCCAGTAACTTTTCCCACGCAGCCCAGCAATTCAAATTAAATCTTTTTCTTTTTCAATTCAAACACACTTCAGCACCCAACTTCAAAAATCAACCCAGATCGATTCAGTGCACCAATTTGAATGAAACCAATTTTGTTGGAAAGGTCTGTGAATGCTTAATCCAAGCCCGTTGGATTCAAGTCATTTGGATATGTAGATCACCCATAGTAAAAATAATAAGGCAGAAGATTTTCTGCATTCAAACATTTTTCAAATTTAAACCATAAAAGCTTTTGAGTTGATTCCAACTCTCAAAAATCACATTTAACCATACCTTTCATAATATATAAAAATATATAGGTTTACTTGCAGAAATAATGTTCAAGTAATAAAAGAATGCTTAATAAGCATTTCTAGCCACTTTAATTAATTAAAATAAAAGGGTAAAACCTTATTAAATTGTGACACCACTTTAAATCACATTCCCTTGGACTACAATATGTGGTGATTACATGTTTCAACATGATCCCATGTTTAGTTTGGAGAATATTAAATCTTAAGTAGTTTTTCAATGAGTAGAAATTACTTTTCTAAAACTAAAAAGATTTAAACCAAGCCTTAACCTTGTAATGTTAGAGATGATGCTAGATCATCTATAGGACCCTTGTGTGTGATGATTGCAAGTAGTTAAGTATTGTTTGGTGATTATGTACCTCGTATTTATTCATAGACGCTAGTACCGACCAAGGCTACGAGGAGGAAGGAGGATACTACGAAGAAGAAGCCGAGGAGAACTTCAACCACTGCTCTGCACAAGACAAGCTAACACTTGCAAGATACTATACCTATGCAAGCTTATACTGATATTGATGCAAGCTAACACTTGCAAGATACCCTACTGATGCCACAAACCCATACTTGTGATATGACTACTATATGCCTTAAGCATATGTGATCATACCCACCTGATAAACCAATCCTAGTTTTATGTGCAAGCTTCTTACTTTATTTCTTTATCAAAGCTTACTTAGAGTCTACCTAAGAGTTTGGTAGATACTAGACAGTTGTGCTGAAGGTTGCATCAAGAGCATTAAAATTTGGCCTAAGCTAGAAACCTTGATATCAGCCTAAGATATAAGGTTGGACTTAGTGAAACTCCACTAGTTACCACCCCTCATTAGTACTACCCCCACCTGTAGATGCTAGTGCTAAGCATAAAACTGGATCAACTTTTAGATGGGAATACTTGTTGGAAAAATGGTGATGAAAACCTTGGAATGATGGATCATTCTATTGAAATGTTTTGGACATGTGTTTCCAATCACTTGATGATTCTGGTGATAAAAATGTTGAGGCATGAGCCTTAGCCCTTTATAAAACTGATGGTTGTCTGGATGCGATACCATTCCAATTTTATCGTACAACCACAATACCCGAAGATTGGGTACGGTAGGGCTTGACTGGAAACTTATATACCTTAGTATTAGTTCCCTCACGGCCAAGGTCTGAGCCGAGGCTACCTTGTGAAGATTGTCCACCTGTGCAGTACCCAAGATGACAGTTGGTCATGGTTGGGAGGCCAAACTCACAGGAGAGGTGCTTATACTAGGGCGTGTAATTGAAAGGTTAGGATTGATTATCCGCATACTGAGTATGGTGAATTCAGGACTTGTTCCTGACGGATGTATCGAATGTTGTGGTGAAAGTGTACAATCTCTGCAGAGTGTCAAACTATTCGAATAGTCGCGTCCGCGGTTATGGACAGTTGGAGTGGCCATAATGTTCCCCCGTCAGACTTTTCAAAATGACTTGTGAAATGAATTGAGACTTTGACTTGACCACAACAGAGTTGTGACCTGAATTACAAGATCCCACTTATGAGTTATAAAATTGTGACTAGCTTTGGAACTTAGTAGAGATAAACCTGGCTTTTTGCAAAACAACCTTAGAGCCTAGTGTCCTATTATCCAAAAACCCCTTACCTGTTAGTATTAGTTTGCGAGTACTTAAAGAGTACTCATGGCTTTGTCCCTGGCTATTCCCATGGCCAGACTATGAAGAGGAGTACCTGGAAGATGGAACCCAGGAAGGTTACGACAACTAGGATCATATCCCATCGTCAGCATTGCCTGTGACCCCGAAGATGGAGCTTCACCTATGCTACCGTTACTATTACGTATTCCGCTGCCTGATGTTGTATTAAGAACTGGATCATGAGATCCCTATTTGTGTAAGAACTTATGTATCGTTTGTAATGGATGAAGTACTATGGTATCCAATTTTGTTATGTCTCGCAAAAATGGTAATCCTGGGATTTCGATGTATGGCATAACAGGCATCTAGGATTGAAAAATCCAGGTGTTGACACTTTTATAGGTATTTTTAGGTTAAGACTCAGAGTTAGGGTTAAATATGGATGTTGTGGATGCTCAAGGAGGGAAATAGACCAGGTGGTATGGTCCCATTAGGTCACAACGCATGGGATCCTTTGGGCCTAGTAGCTCCCCTATGATGATCCAAGTGTTCTATTTCTTATTCTTCGTGAAAAAATAATCCTAAAAAAAATCCAGGTACTTTTGACTCCATTTTTACGTCCCTAGGAGTTAAAAATACACCGAACAGGGTTTTCGTGTCCTTCAGAGTTATAAACCAAATAAAGGGGATCATTGGTAAATCCCCATAAATCAATGTAAAACATAGATATAAAATTGTATATGATGCAAATATGTTAGAATAGGTGATAATAAACTAGAAAGTTCATGTATGCATTTTACATGCATCAACATCCCCAAGCTTAACTTATGCTCATCCTCCAGCATAAAGGTGATAAAACTAAACATGGAATCTGGAGATTTTTTTTATGTTGAACATCATAAGTCATGATCATTTATACACAAAGTTAAGTAATTCATCCTTTAAAGAATGACACCAAGAAATTACCTTATAAAGTGATATTTCTCATAAACCTCATTTATGCTTACCAATATGTCAATCTTGTGTAAAAACAAATGCAAAAATTACTATGGACCATTAAGAATACAAAGTGCAAGTGAAAGTGCATCGTGTATTGCCCTACTATTCTTTAGAATCATGAATATTTCTCATATATGTGGACACTTGAAGAAGTAGAAAGTAAGCGGGGATTAAACATGTACAAGTGACATTTAGCTTCCAAACACTACACCTTATGAAGGAAATATGCCTTAAGAGGCAATCATGGAGATGATTATATTTCTTATGTATCCATGAGTCATTGTAATATTGCTTGAATATACATATCAGGCAACTTGTATTGATTGGAAATTATGTGAATTTTTTGTGAAACTCTTTACTTGTATAGTTATCTAATAGTTGTCCCTAGTCGTAGTTCATATGAGGACACACGTGAATATTAGACTAGCACATCGATTGGTTGATGACTATGTTTTGCAAGCCATAGACATGGAGATGTCAAACCAATGATGTGGACACACACTACAAGGAATCTGGCTATATATGACCCTGTATTTTCGTCACAGAATCGTCATAGTAGTCTGTTTATGACGATTCTATGACGATTTTGAGATCGTCAAAAGCTGGGCGTCGCAAATGAACTATAACGACGATTTTGATGAAATCGTCATAACTGTTTATGACGATATTGGATCGTCATAACCTCTATGACGATTTAATATCGTCACGAGCAATGAGGCCTAGCCACGTCAGAACATACGTGGCAGACAATCAGCCCGGTCCGTTTCTATCGTTTGTATGGGCCAAGCCCAATAATTCAGTTTGTTTATGTTTTTTTCATATCAATTCTGGCCAACTATATGGGCAAGGCCCAACATGTAGGCCTTTTTATTTTCCAGTCTTGGCCTTTTAAAGGAACTTCTTTTTTTATTTTTGACATTTCATTTCTTTATATTTTTGGCCTTTTATTTTCAACAGGTCCTACTTTTCAATTTTATTTTTCACAGGTGGCACTCGTTAATCTCCGACGATTTGACAGTAGTTCATCAACTAATAATTTATTCAGAAAGGCATGAATATTTTGACATTATCCATACACTTTACAATAGGTTCAAATCACATACTATACAATAACTATTCCAGCACTCACACTCCAAGTCACAAATTATACAATAATATCCCAGCACTCACACACTTCAAATTGCAACAGTTCCATGGTTACAATAATATACTACAGTTTTCTTCCTGTTAGGCCCTTCACATTTCACATGAACTTCATAAAAGTAGATGAAATCAATATCTGGCCCAGAACTCCTCCCGTTGTACCTACAGGTCAGATCAAAGAGTAAAACACAAAATATAGAAAATTAAGGAAGTAGGTATTTTTAGCAAATGAAAAAAAGAAAAACAAATGCCAATAGACAAAGGCTTCAAATTAGATCCGGGAAATGTATTCACAAAAAATCTATAGAACCAGTAACAAAAAAATACTCAGCTTTTCAATGTATGATAATGATTTAGGACCACTAGCTTTTCATTACTAACATACAATGCTTCATTAGTATAGCGCAAACAAGTGCAGAATTGAATTATTTTACAGTGCTTTACATCAGATAAAGATTTTGAATTTCAACAAAAAAGCACCTGCAAAGAACTAAAAGTGCAGAACCAACCTTTAAACTTGATCTTCTCTCGATTCTGATTGATCTTGCTCAAGGGTGTTCCGCTGCAGCCATCCTACACCAACCACAAAGAACCCAGATCACCCGACCAACAGCAAGCATAGATCATCCAACAACCATTTAGTTTCAAGTAAAGAGCAGCATGATCAAACTAGCAAAACACAAACTATTCTAGGTAAATATTATGAGTTCACGACCAGTATAAAATAAGGTGCAAAAGCAACAGCTATTCTCTCATGGTAAGTACCACAAGCCACATAGATACATTTGCATAACATAGTAATACACTTGTAAGGAACTCTAAAATGTTTGAGCTATGAGTCATGGCTGAACTAAGTATTATAATCAAGAACAATCAGATATAAACATGATAGAACTCAGGGATGGTAAGCCAATAACATTGGCTAGTACACAATAAAACTGGAGCGATTCAAGTTCAGTGAAACATCAAACATTTAGGTTCACACCTAAATGACTAGAGATGGAACCATGAAGTTCACACAATAATTAACTGATCGACATACAAAATACCTGTGACTCAAAATAGAAAAGATAGTCCTGAATAAGTTTGAGGTTGCTTATAAGCTTCCGATGATCCTGAGCAACATCAAGTAAAAGTCAGATGTACACAAAAGATCAACAAACCTGCATTTTGTTTTAAAATAAGGTAAAATAAAATACGATACTCGGTACTTTGTGATCAATAGGCAGGACAGTACAAGATTCAGACATTCGTGTTGGGCATCAACGGTATAGTAAAATTAAAATGGGGAAAGTTAAGGTCCCAGTATAATGTCAACGCATATTTTCTTTGAAGGAAGCAACTTTACATGGAAAAGTACGCTCCACCATTTGCATATAGGATTCCAATACATGATTCCTTAACTACTAGAACATCTAGGACATAGCTTGATACTAGTTGGCATGTAGACATCATGATGCATTCCTCCAAGTTTTCACGAGACTAATTATTTAATATCACCTATAACAACCATGCTTATACTGTATACTTTCACATGATAGTAACCAATATAAAACAAGAAGTTTACTTGTGTATTCAAGATTTTCACGAATACCTGAGGAAGGCAATTATCTCTGAAGGTTCTAGTGTCTATCCATTCCTTAACAATGCCTGAACAAACAACAAAGCAAATCTGAAAAAAAATAGTGAATATGAACTAACAAAAAAAATCCTCAGGCATGATGTCCTGATCTTGTATGATATCTTCCTTTAGAACACTTACTATGTTTTCAGGTAGCCCATTTTCTAATTGCTGTTCAGTTTCCTCTTCTGCAGAGACAGCTGAGTTTTCAGTCTCGGTCTTTTTCTCCTTTCTGGAATTATCATCAGCATTTTCCTCATCCATCAGATAAATACTCGGATCCAAATGTATTCCCTGAAGACAAGATGCCAGTCAACATTATAAGTAACTTACGCATGCGGGTCACGCTACCAAAATAAATATGTTACGGATGTTTTGGCTTGCCTCCCACCCCATCCCAAACAAAACTCAATCTGCTTGTTTACTACTAGTCACACATCATTAACTAGTGTCCAATGCAACAAGTGCTAGATAGTAAAAGTGGCAGTGTAGAGCTATGCATCTTTCATTGCTTCCCATCTAGTAAGCCATGACATACCTCTATAATAATTGGCTTCCCATCTTTCATTACTTTCTTCAAATCAGCAGCCAAACCTAGTATGATATTACCCCCTAGCAAAAATATCCTAAATATCACACAAAGGGGGTAATAAGCACATGTATTATTCTTTCTAGGAAAAAATCACCCATACGGTTGATACATATAGCTATTAACCAATGTGGAATAAAGTAACGGCAGAGAAATCCAGACCGAAGATCATGATAGACTGAAGAACTTATCTAATCCAGAGAAATCCAGAGAAGACAATATTGATTTGGTTGCAGCAGGGTGACACTAAGCATCCGGTGCAATGGCCAGGGTTGATGCACTCCATCAGGCATGTGAGAAGAACCAAGTGAAGTAGGTGTCAGTAAGCATCAAGGATGTTGATTCTTAAGGTCAAACCAAGTAAAATAAGGGCCAACTAATTACACCATGATGAAGGAAAGTACAGATTGATATTATTACACTATTGTCAATGATCACAACAGATTTGACTCAACTTATGCAAATGAGCACTAGTTTCCACGAGAAAGAATAAACTCTGGTAGGTACTATAACCAGCAAGGCCAAACATTTATCCAAAAAATTGTCGAAATAGTTAAAATATTACTGCAAAATAGTTTCATTGCATCAATGCTTATCTGTTCAAGTATGTATAACTCATTTTGTAGAGCAATAGGTGATATAATTTCCCCCATTTAATTTGGTAAGAGAAACATTAAGCTCTGTAGTCTTCCATGTTGTTTAATTAAGTTTTTTGAATGAATGAAGAAACCTAGAAAGCAAAGAGTAGCATTTGAATGAATGAATTAGAACAACATTTAAGAGACCAGTCAAAACACTTGGATTCAGCATATTAATCAGAGCAAACTCACAGAGAGAAAAGCGCATACACAAGATCTCCTCAAATGCAAGACATAGACTAACTTAAAATTCAAACAAGTGTCACATCCCAAGATTTTCCAAATCTTGTAATGTGAAAAATAAATGAATAAAATAAAACTTTGTTTAAATTTCAGAGCCAGAAGAAACTTTTGAATTCAATTGGAACTTCAGACCCATTTGAATTAAAATAAACCTAAAGGGATTTAAAAAAAGATAAGCATTTAAGGAAAAATAAAAACATTTAGAAATACTATTTTGAAACAATTAAATGAAAAGATTTGTTTTCAAATGAAGTGGAAGTTTATAAATGAATAATATTTTATAAAGCCAAATTAAACTTTGGACAAGCTTTAGGAATTAGTACATTTTGTTTTGAATAAAAATAACCAAAGGTTTAATTGAAATAAAATAACAAGGAAATTAGTATCAAAAATTTATTTAAATAAAAGGTGTTACCATTCTAATTAAAATATCAAAACTTATTAAATTATTTTAAATA
Organism: Avena atlantica; assembly: GCA_910589765.1. Classification (NCBI taxonomy): domain Eukaryota; kingdom Viridiplantae; phylum Streptophyta; class Magnoliopsida; order Poales; family Poaceae; genus Avena; species Avena atlantica. Next base: position 482,776,415 of record OU342739.1, on the reverse strand, counting down.
AGTTTTTCTAAGTAAATTAGATTCTCAAATAAAACTTGCTGAAATGTTTTGGTTTATTTTAGATTTCAAAATAAATATTCTAATAAAACAAATCCTATGGGAATTGAAATGAATAAGGTATATTCATTTAATTGTTAATGGACCCTATATAACAAAAGGTTATTTTTATTTTTTAAACAAGTTCCAAGCATTCTTTATTTCCAAATAAAACCTACTGATTTGATTATGAAAGTGTTTGGAATTCAAATAAAGAGTTTATTAAATAAATCAAACCATATTAAATAAATAAAGGACCCTCTTATTTAATTAATAAAAGGTTATAAAGATATTATCTAATTGATAATTGGTTTATGTTGATAAACAGAACCAAAAACCCATTTCAAATGTTTGAAATTGTTTGAATCATTTGAATGCTTGAATAGTTGGATTAAATTCAAAACAGGAAATAAAATAGAAAAGGAAAAGGATACAGAATAAAAAAATGGAAGTGGACCTGACCCAACTGAGACAGCCCATTAAGCCCACTCGCAGCCCACCTCCCCTCTCAGCGAATGAATCGTTTTCCACCACAGAAGTAACCCGCGAGGACGCTTACAAGTGGACCCCCTCTCGTTTCTTTTCCCACTGACCGGTGGACCCCACCTCTTCTGTACATCGTCCACACCCGCGCAGCCGTTTCTTCCTCCTCCCTCAACGTCGCTCTGCCGCCATTGATGTCGATTAATCCGCGTTGATGACCGGCTTAACTCACCCGGAGACCACGCACCTTAAAACGCTCACCCCTCCTCTCGGTTTTCCCCTTTCACCCCGAAGAAGCACGCCTTCAGGCCGTCGCAATTCGTCCTCGAACAGCTTCGCTTCCGACGACCATCCTCGCCAAAATCCGACCAACCCACACCACCCCGAGCCTCCCCGAGCACCCTGGTAGCTTCCCCACTCTCTGGCGCATCTCCTTGTGCCAACCTTTCATCCGCGGGCGTCCCAGGAAGTTGTCTTCGACAAAGAACAGAAGCGCCGCCGTCCGTCTTTTCTCCGGTGACGATCCCTGGTAAGAGCCGACCACCCCAAGTCCTCTCGATCACGCTCACAGCTTCTCCATGATCTTCCGCGACTGATCATGCTCTCGGTTTGCCCTCTCGAGACCTACAGCGACGACAACGTCGACGACCTGCATCACCGCCGTCGGTCCTCTTCTCCGACGACGTTTTCCAGGTGAACCAGACTGCCCCGTCACTTCTCATTCACGCACGCAGCATTGTTTTGATTCCGCACATCTGACCGCGCCTTCGATTTGCTTTAGGGTGATCTGCAGCGTCGACTCCAACCAGAACCAGAGCCGCTCGACGCCGTTTCCAACTCCGGTGAGAAATTGCCGCAACCCTAGTGCGCCCCGAGCCACACCGACCATACAACGTGTTTCACCATAGCTCTGCGATCACGGTGAGCATCCTCCCCTCTTTCCTAACGTTCTGTTTCACCAAGCACCGCCGCAATCTGACCGCCGCCGCCGCTAGCCACCGCCGGCGCCGCTCGCGAATGGTCGAGCACGCGAACACCGTTGGATCCCTATCCAACGCCTGTGATAGAACACTTAAGCCGCGAAGGGGTACGTTATCTGGACCACCCGATCTGACTTAATCCAACGCCCCACAGCGTGATCCACCCCGAACCGGTACCGTCCAACCATAGCGTGCCGCGTGTCACCTATCTCGTTTTAAAAGAAAATTGAATCTGATTTAATTACAAACTTCAAACCTTTGTAACTTTCAAACCACATGTCCAAATTTTGCAAATTTTATATCAATGAAATCAGGAGAATAAGCCCTAGCCAACCATGGCCTTAATTTTAAAAATAGTATCTGTTTGCTTTATTAAAATTGCAGAAACATTTGTGCACTTGATTAGAGTATAAAGATTGTTTAAAAGTGTTTTTAGTATTAAATCTTTTGCAAAATGGATTTGTATGACCCTACTAACCCTAGAAACCAACCCATAGTGTTAAAAATGATTTTTTGTGAAATTTAAGTTGAATTAGTTAACTTAGTCATTTTCTAGCCAAATAAAACTCATTGATTTTATTTTTGAAAAAGGTTGTGCAAGGAAAACTTTGGAAAAATGTTATGAACCAAGCTTACTGACCCAAAACACCAAGCCTTGCCAAGGGCAACTCACTTGGTGAAAAACATGAAGTTTTACTTTAAAAAGAATAATTTTCACCACATAAAATGTTGAATGGATTTTAAAATAGACTTTGGGCAAAACCTCTAACCAATGACTTTGCCATTTTGGTAAATGACCAATGTGGATCTTACAAAGTTTATAAACCTAGTAGAGACCAACTTTGCAATAGAACCCTCTTTTTACAAGACTTAGGAACCATTGCTTGTGTATGTGAATTATTGTTTGAATGATGGAATGCTACTTGATACTATGCTTGTTTGATTGTAGTAATTAGCAAAGTGTGAGACTAGCAAGATCAAGAAGTAACTCTCATTCCCTAACAAAAAAAGGCAAGTTACACTATCATACAAAAATCCTACTATTTTCATTATACTTAGTGGATTTTGTAAACATGCATGAAAATGTTTTATACTTATGCTATGCTAATCCTAATAGGATTCCCTATACACTCCTTAGTAAAAATATTGAAGTTGTACATGCTTAGCCATTTGCTATGTTTTGAAAAGAGATACATGTTGAGATCTTATAAAGGTTGAGAAAAGGACTTGTGTTTTACATAATAAAACAAGGACTCAATGAACCACCTAGGTGGTGGACACTTTATGTTTTTGGAGAAGGTGGCAACAAAAGGAACCATGTCTATGGCAGTCACTTTGTGTTGTGCTCCAATTGAAATCCACCTAGGAAACTTAGAGATTGAACATGTTTCTCCAATTGTGGCTTTCATGTACAACCACATGCTATTATGGCTCTGGCTTAGTCAACTACATTAGGAAGACCCATACATTGTCTTTAGTTACCGGACATGGGGATCTGGAATGCTTCATGGGGGCTGAAGACAAGCTAGCAATGATGTATGGAAGGACCTTTTGGAAAGACTTCGTCACATTCTCAGTCTGCCAGTACTCCATCTTGGTGAGCACTAATCCAGTAGGCCACTGGTGGCAACAAGATGGGATTGTGTCATGTGGGTAAAGTGTACTCCTTCTGCAGAAGTAAATAAAATCTAAGTACTTAGCCGTGTCCCCGGTTATGGACAATACTGAGCAACTAAAGTTTGAATCATGGGAGATCTCGACATTCCAATTTCTAATATAAAAACTTGATGCACTTGGGGGTACCAAGGAATTCAAAGAGATTTGATGAAGCTTGATGCACTTGGGGTTACCAAGGTGCTCAAGAGCATGATGTACTTGGGGTTACCAAGGAACTCATGAGATTTTTGATAAAAACTTGATGCACTTGGGGTTACCAAGTAGCTCAAGAGATTTTGACAAGGACTTGAACACTTGAGATTCTACCAAGGAGTTCAAGGAACTTGGAAAAGAAATTTGACAAAGGACTTTAAAAACCCTTTTGAAAAGGTAGGATAAAATATTGCTTTATGCAAATAAGCCTTAAACTCTACTTAGCCTAATATGCATAAAATAATAGGACCCACTCTTATTATACATAAAAGTGAAACTTGCCAATACAATTCAAAATGTATTGACCCATGTGGTTGTAACTTGTAATGTTGCAGGTTGATTGTTTTTAAAATGAAGATTGTTTGATTGACTAGGACTACAAAGTCTACAACCAACATCTGCCTGTGGCACTTTGAAGATGAAGGACCCATGACTATGTTTATTCCGCTGTAATGTAATGTATAGCCAAATGAGCTATGTATGATGTAATAAAATTATGTTATTCCTGGTTATAAAGTTATAATATGACCTTGTATCTTGATATTACATCTTAACTGTGGATGCTAGCTATTGATCCAGGGACTAGCATTGTAAAACACAGGAGGGATCTACCATATTGGGTAGGGACCTCTACAGATGGTATCAGAGCATTGTGTTGCCTGTAGGATTTGTAAACCTAGGATTGGACAAAAACCCTTAGAAAAATAGGAGTTGTATTTGTTCCAAAAACTTATTTACAGAACAAATCTTGTAAACTCTTTCCTCAACCATTTTGGTTTCAACTCTACATCTCTTCTACTTCAACTTGATGGAAAAGCCTACCCCATGACCAAAGACTACACCATGTGCAAGAAACTTCTTCAACATCTTCAACTCTAATGACTTCAACATCTTCAACATATTCACCAAGGACTTCCAACATGGAAATCACTAAGGACTACAAGTGAGACAAGGAAATCTTACTTAAGATTTAGAGACTGAGGGAATGCAAAATAAGAAGAAACCAACAACAACTTTGAAGTATTGTGACCAAGAGTTTTTCTCAAAAGAAACCATGATCCCATACAAGAAGAAACAAGAAGGAAGGAAAGATCACAAGTAAACCATATAGATGGACCACCATAATTTAGTTAAGTTAACCACCAACTTATGTGGTGTAACAAAAATATTTTGTTGCCTAAGTATGTGCTTGAACTTTGTTGTTTGAGTGAAAAGTTGTTTGTGATTGCATGCACATTGTTTGTGTGAATTGTGATGTGTGTGATTAGAAATAATTCCTTAGAAAAATCTTGCCCATTCTAATCTCCCTTCAAACCCAAACAGATGACTACTCCAAAGGACTCCAAGGTTGATGACACCAACACCAACCAAGCTGATAGCATGGGAGAACTCATAGCAACCCAACATCAGTTGAACCAATTAACAGCTCAGTTCCTGGCCAACAATAGTAATGAAGATCCAACACTTCAAAAGTTTTTAGAGGAACAATCCCAATTGATGCTTAAGGTGACTAATCAAATGATTAGCATGGAAGAAAATTATCCTAGAAAAGAGTATGATAGCAAGGATGACAAGAATGTTGTCCTAGATGGAGCACCAGCTTGCATCATTTGTGGAGACAAGGATCATACTTCCAAGGAGCATGAAGGACAATGCCCCAATTGTGACGAAGACCATTCTGTTGGAGAATGCCCTACCTCTCAAGCTGCTTGCTACCTTTGTGAAGGAAGTGATCATACTCCTAGCCTATGTCCCATCTATGCCATGGTAGAACAAAGGAAACAAGAAGGATCCAAGTCTACCAAAGGAAAAGGACCACTTATACCTCCAAACAAGACAACCCAATTCAAAGGATCTAGAAAAATCAAGAAACCCAAGCAAGACATGAGCCTTGTACAGTGTCGAAAATGTAAGGAAATGGGACACTACTCCAGTGGATGCCCAGGGAACATAAAGAATAAAGGAATTGACCAAGTATGGTGTAACAACTATAACAAACCAGGTCACTTTGTTGCAACCTGCCCTCAAGAACCACGTAAAGAACTCAAGGACATTAATTGTTTCAACTGCAAGAATCCGGGACACTATGCAAGCAACTGTCCATAAAGGATGAAGAACAAGTTGAACAAGCCTATGGAGAAGCTCAATCTTGGCCCATGAGTCCAGCATAGGAAAAGTTTGACATGGGGAAATTTCCAGGACCCAAGGAGGCCAATATGTAATTTTTTTTGAGATTTTTTTTAAGGGTGGTAGCAACCTAGTTGTTTGAACTTGCTTGAAACCCTAGCCTTCCCAAATCTCGGGACGAGATTTATTTTAAGGGTGGCAGCCTGTCACATCCCAAGATTTTCCAAATCTTGTAATGTGAAAAATAAATGAATAAAATAAAACTTTGTTTAAATTTCAGAGCCAGAAGAAACTTTTGAATTCAATTGGAACTTCAGACCCATTTGAATTAAAATAAACCTAAAGGGATTTAAAAAAAGATAAGCATTTAAGGAAAAATAAAAACATTTAGAAATACTATTTTGAAACAATTAAATGAAAAGATTTGTTTTCAAATGAAGTGGAAGTTTATAAATGAATAATATTTTATAAAGCCAAATTAAACTTTGGACAAGCTTTAGGAATTAGTACATTTTGTTTTGAATAAAAATAACCAAAGGTTTAATTGAAATAAAATAACAAGGAAATTAGTATCAAAAATTTATTTAAATAAAAGGTGTTACCATTCTAATTAAAATATCAAAACTTATTAAATTATTTTAAATAAGTTTTTCTAAGTAAATTAGATTCTCAAATAAAACTTGCTGAAATGTTTTGGTTTATTTTAGATTTCAAAATAAATATTCTAATAAAACAAATCCTATGGGAATTGAAATGAATAAGGTATATTCATTTAATTGTTAATGGACCCTATATAACAAAAGGTTATTTTTATTTTTTAAACAAGTTCCAAGCATTCTTTATTTCCAAATAAAACCTACTGATTTGATTATGAAAGTGTTTGGAATTCAAATAAAGAGTTTATTAAATAAATCAAACCATATTAAATAAATAAAGGACCCTCTTATTTAATTAATAAAAGGTTATAAAGATATTATCTAATTGATAATTGGTTTATGTTGATAAACAGAACCAAAAACCCATTTCAAATGTTTGAAATTGTTTGAATCATTTGAATGCTTGAATAGTTGGATTAAATTCAAAACAGGAAATAAAATAGAAAAGGAAAAGGATACAGAATAAAAAAATGGAAGTGGACCTGACCCAACTGAGACAGCCCATTAAGCCCACTCGCAGCCCACCTCCCCTCTCAGCGAATGAATCGATTTCCACCACAGAAGTAACCCGCGAGGACGCTTACAAGTGGACCCCCTCTCATTTCTTTTCCCACTGACCGGTGGACCCCACCTCTTCTGTACATCGTCCACACCCGCGCAGCCGTTTCTTCCTCCTCCCTCAACGTCGCTCTGCCGCCATTGATGTCGATTAATCCGCGTTGATGACCGGCTTAACTCACCCAGAGACCACGCACCTTAAAACGCTCACCCCTCCTCTCGGTTTTCCCCTTTCACCCCGAAGAAGCACGCCTTCAGGCCGTCGCAATTCGTCCTCGAACAGCTTCGCTTCCGACGACCATCCTCGCCAAAATCCGACCAACCCACACCACCCCGAGCCTCCCCGAGCACCCTGGTAGCTTCCCCACTCTCTGGCGCATCTCCTTGTGCCAACCTTTCATCCGCGGGCGTCCCAGGAAGTTGTCTTCGACAAAGAACAGAAGCGCCGCCGTCCGTCTTTTCTCCGGTGACGATCCCTGGTAAGAGCCGACCACCCCAAGTCCTCTCGATCACGCTCACAGCTTCGCCATGATCTTCCGCGACTGATCATGCTCTCGGTTTGCCCTCTCGAGACCTACAGCGACGACAACGTCGACGACCTGCATCACCGCCGTCGGTCCTCTTCTCCGACGACGTTTTCCAGGTGAACCAGACTGCCCCGTCACTTCTCATTCACGCACGCAGCATTGTTTTGATTCCGCACATCTGACCGCGCCTTCGATTTGCTTTAGGGTGATCTGCAGCGTCGACTCCAACCAGAACCAGAGCCGCTCGACGCCGTTTCCAACTCCGGTGAGAAATTGCCGCAACCCTAGTGCGCCCCGAGCCACACCGACCATACAACGTGTTTCACCATAGCTCTGCAATCACGGTGAGCATCCTCCCCTCTTTCCTAACGTTCTGTTTCACCAAGCACCGCCGCAATCTGACCGCCGCCGCCGCTAGCCACCGCCGGCGCCGCTCGCGAATGGTCGAGCACGCGAACACCGTTGGATCCCTATCCAACGCCTGTGATAGAACACTTAAGCCGCGAAGGGGTACGTTATCTGGACCACCCGATCTGACTTAATCCAACGCCCCACAGCGTGATCCACCCCGAACCGGTACCGTCCAACCATAGCGTGCCGCGTGTCACCTATCTCGTTTTAAAAGAAAATTGAATCTGATTTAATTACAAACTTCAAACCTTTGTAACTTTCAAACCACACGTCCAAATTTTGCAAATTTTATATCAATGAAATCAGGAGAATAAGCCCTAGCCAACCATGGCCTTAATTTTAAAAATAGTATATGTTTGCTTTATTAAAATTGCAGAAACATTTGTGCACTTGATTAGAGTATAAAGATTGTTTAAAAGTGTTTTTAGTATTAAATCTTTTGCAAAATGGATTTGTATGACCCTACTGACCCTAGAAACCAACCCATAGTGTTAAAAATGATTTTTTGTGAAATTTAAGTTGAATTAGTTAACTTAGTCATTTTCTAGCCAAATAAAACTCATTGATTTTATTTTTGAAAAAGGTTGTGCAAGGAAAACTTTGGAAAAATGTTATGAACCAAGCTTACTGACCCAAAACACCAAGCCTTGCCAAGGGCAACTCACTTGGTGAAAAACATGAAGTTTTACTTTAAAAAGAATAATTTTCACCACATAAAATGTTGAATGGATTTTAAAATAGACTTTGGGCAAAACCTCTAACCAATGACTTTGCCATTTTGGTAAATGACCAATGTGGATCTTACAAAGTTTATAAACCTAGTAGAGACCAACTTTGCAATAGAACCCTCTTTTTACAAGACTTAGGAACCATTGCTTGTGTATGTGAATTATTGTTTGAATGATGGAATGTTACTTGATACTATGCTTGTTTGATTGTAGTAATTAGCAAAGTGTGAGACTAGCAAGATCAAGAAGTAACTCTCATTCCCTAACAAAAAAAGGCAAGTTACACTATCATACAAAAATCCTACTATTTTCATTATACTTAGTGGATTTTGTAAACATGCATGAAAATGTTTTATACTTATGCTATGCTAATCCTAATAGGATTCCCTATACACTCCTTAGTAAAAATATTGAAGTTGTACATGCTTAGCCATTTGCTATGTTTTGAAAAGAGATACATGTTGAGATCTTATAAAGGTTGAGAAAAGGACTTGTGTTTTACATAATAAAACAAGGACTCAATGAACCACCTAGGTGGTGGACACTTTATGTTTTTGGAGAAGGTGGCAACAAAAGGAACCATGTCTATGGCAGTCACTTTGTGTTGTGCTCCAATTGAAATCCACCTAGGAAACTTAGAGATTGAACATGTTTCTCCAATTGTGGCTTTCATGTACAACCACATGCTATTATGGCTCTGGCTTAGTCAACTACATTAGGAAGACCCATACATTGTCTTTAGTTACCGGACATGGGGATCTGGAATGCTTCATGGGGGCTGAAGACAAGCTAGCAATGATGTATGGAAGGACCTTTTGGAAAGACTTCGTCACATTCTCAGTCTGCCAGTACTCCATCTTGGTGAGCACTAATCCAGTAGGCCACTGGTGGCAACAAGATGGGATTGTGTCATGTGGGTAAAGTGTACTCCTTCTGCAGAAGTAAATAAAATCTAAGTACTTAGCCGTGTCCCCGGTTATGGACAATACTGAGCAACTAAAGTTTGAATCATGGGAGATCTCGACATTCCAATTTATAATATAAAAACTTGATGCACTTGGGGGTACCAAGGAATTCAAAGAGATTTGATGAAGCTTGATGCACTTGGGGTTACCAAGGTGCTCAAGAGCATGATGTACTTGGGGTTACCAAGGAACTCATGAGATTTTTGATAAAAACTTGATGCACTTGGGGTTACCAAGTAGCTCAAGAGATTTTGACAAGGACTTGAACACTTGAGATTCTACCAAGGAGTTCAAGGAACTTGGAAAAGAAATTTGACAAAGGACTTTAAAAACCCTTTTGAAAAGGTAGGATAAAATATTGCTTTATGCAAATAAGCCTTAAACTCTACTTAGCCTAATATGCATAAAATAATAGGACCCACTCTTATTATACATAAAAGTGAAACTTGCCAATACAATTCAAAATGTATTGACCCATGTGGCTGTAACTTGTAATGTTGCAGGTTGATTGTTTTTAAAATGAAGATTGTTTGATTGACTAGGACTACAAAGTCTACAACCAACATCTGCCTGTGGCACTTTGAAGATGAAGGACCCATGACTATGTTTATTCCGCTGTAATGTAATGTATAGCCAAATGAGCTATGTATGATGTAATAAAATTATGTTATTCCTGGTTATAAAGTTATAATATGACCTTGTATCTTGATATTACATCTTAACTGTGGATGCTAGCTATTGATCCAGGGACTAGCATTGTAAAACACAGGAGGGATCTACCATATTGGGTAGGGACCTCTACAACAAGCATGTGGTTATTTAGCAGATTACAGTACTGCATTCATCATCAATTCAACAACAAGAGAAACTAACATGAATTTGGGTACTGGTTATTTAGCAGATTAGAATGCTCCCTAACAAAGGAACAAAAGGGGTCACTTCTACCTCTCACGGTGATGTTCATGATGCACGGTGGCCAAGGTGATGACCTGCAGCTCCCACGGATCCGTCCCCTGGCATCCCTAGTCGTCGGGCGTGCAAAGACAACCCCAGCTCCCCGGGTCCGACGCAATGTGTCCACCTGCCAGTGAGGTCGATCCCCAGATTCCGCACGAGCTCGCCGGCCGCCACCGCACCTGAAAAACCAGACGACAAAAAATTTCAGATCCGTATCTTTGCTGCTGTATGAGATAGGTGGTGGCATATGCACAGGGCACAAAAATGGGAAGCAACATGGAGGGATATGGGAGTTGCAAGTCATCCTCGACTAGCGCTGCGAACTCGGCGAGGCTAATGAAACCATTGTCGTCCGCCTCGTCCATCATTCGACTTGTTGTCGGTGGGATTGTGGGGCGGCAGTGGTGCAATCGGGGCTGGAGCAAGTGGGGAATGAGGGAAGCGGCTGGAGCAAGCGGGGAAGAGGCTCTTGAACAAAGGGCGGCGGCAGTGCAATCTGGGCTGGAACAAAGGGCGACGGCGGTGCAATCTAGGGTGACGAACAGAGGGTGTGTGGATGTCGCTAGAGAATGATGGAAGCGGTTGGAGAAAGCGGGGAAGAGGCTCTCAAACAGAGGGCGGCGGCGGCATGCACGGATCTCGCTGGAGAAGGAGGGGATCTCGCTGGAGAAGAAGGGGATCTCGCACGGATCTCGCTTGTGTGTGGCGGCGGGAGGTAGGATTAGGGTTGGGAAGCCAAGAAAGAAGGTGAGAGGCGTTCGCTGGGAGGGTGCGGGCGTGGCGATTTTGGCTGGCATGCGTGCGATGGGTACCGTGCCACGTCATTTATCCTTGTCAAGTTCCCACGAATCAACATCCTATCCGTCCATTCTATTCACATCCAATGGCCCATCTTGTTATCCTTCGTATTTAGAACTTTCTAACTATTATGACGATTTCAGTGAAAGAAATATGATGTTTTTGAGCGAAATCGTCATAGTTTATTGAGGTTTTGGCTCTCCCAAGAAGCTTCAGACCACCTGGTGCAGAATCTTCATAAATCTAAGACGATTTTGTATATGGTCACTACCAAAACGTCATAAGTTAACACATTTCTTGTAGTGACATGTTATGAACATGGGGTTGGACTGACCCAACTTGAGACTGGCAATTAGACTTGCATCTCTCTCTACACATCGTGTATGTTTTGTCCTTAGACCTGAGATTGTCGCATGTACTTGAGATGTGGATCGACCTACTTTGCGGCTATCAAACGCTAATCCATAACTAGGTAGTTATAAAGGTAGATTCCGGGTTTGTCCTGAAGCATGCTGCAAGACATTGGTCAATCAAGATGGGATTTGCCCCTCTCTACTTGAGAGAGATATCTCTAGGCCCCTCGAGTGATCGGATCCAGAAATGCATGGCCGTGCTACATATGGTTAAGAGTTAACCTAGTAAAGGGATTCTGAATCACAGTATCGAGAAAGAGAGGTCATCTTGGAGCTAGACCAAATATCGTGAGGCAAAGGGAAATACATGTACTTAACCTTGTGATGGTTTGTCCGAATGAAATTTGTATGTATTTAGGAGTTAGCACGTCTTGCTAGAGGCTGCTACCAACTATTGACATAATAAGTGTATTCATGTCATGTCTATACGTATATGAACCTATAGGGTCACACACTTAAGGGGCTGGAAGCCTAATAAGGATTGGATCTGAATTAGACCAGGCTTAGGCTACTAATGGGCTGCTAATGTAGAAGCCCACTAGGTACGCCTATATAAGAGAGGGTGGGGCGAGTTCATCGAGGTAGAGAATTCCACCCAGCCGCCACTCCTCACGCCTGTGTTGCGCGTGCGGACCTAGCAGTCCGGCGTCTGACGCTTCCATCCCGCACGTGTGGATACCTTGGAGGTGATGCATATGTGGCACTTGGACGAGCCGTGCAAGGGGAGTTGCTCGTGGGACGAGGACGAGGAAGAGACGTAGAACATCTACACTGCCTCAACGTGCTTCATCAAGTTCAGCAACTGCGTGTCTAGTGGTAATCCCGAGATATATGACAACAGTAATTCTGGTTTACGCGGTAGAAAATTTTGATTTGCGCTAGTGTAGCCTACCCGTATCCCTTCACCTTAAGTTTATGCTTCAACCATAGTATATCACCAGTGTTTAGTTCCATTTCCCCTCATCTTCTTTGATTCTTTTGGAATTTTTATTTTTGGACTCTCTATGCTTCTTTCCTCTCAGCACCTATATATTGTTACCTGATACATAAAAAACAAATTTAACAACTTTGCATGCATACTCACTCTCTCACCTTTGATAAATTTTTTGAAGGTTTTATGCCCTCATATTAGCGGTAGCACCCCTGCTCGGAGGGTTTTTCCCTCGTCTTTTGTGTATGCATATTTTATTCTACTACAAGGGTGCTTATGCCTATGACTTCGTGGTCACCCCACAACCATCTTCCTTATGACAACTATAACCATAAACAATACCATTTGGAAGCTAAATAAAACGCACATAAGGAAATGCACTTGGAATAGCATTTTTCCATATAGGTAGATGACATGGTTATACCCTACGGGTACACGACATTAGCATACCTGGTCTAGCCCAAGAAAGGCCCACAAGAACATGGGCGGACTGTGGAGATTTTCGGGTGGCCCAAGCCCATGACATCTTCGGATCCTTGGAGAGAAATACTAGAATAGATAGAATATTCAAAGGGGCAAACCCTAAACTTGTAACCGGCTCGATCTATGCCCGAGACCTGCCTAACTCTATATAAAGGCTAGGAGGGTACGGCGAGGAGGGCATCCTTTTTCCACCACATACACACATCCACGCCAGATTGCATATGCGCACCCCTGTAACCTTCGGTTCCGTCGTAATCAAGAGCAGACAAGCAGGAGTAGGGTTTTCCCTCCGGGGGCCTGAACCTGGGTAAATCTCGTGTCCCCTGGTTGCTTGTCTGTTAACCGTTCCGCGATCTCCAGCACCCCCATCTTCTCCAAAACCCAAGCTCATAATAATGGGCATTGACGAGTCGAAACCTCGTCAGTAGATATGGTGGACACTTCTGGAATAACTTGGTTTTAAAGGGATTACGGATGCACAAGTCTTTGCTTGTTTTCATGGGACATTTGACTATCTGCAAGCATGCAGAAGGGTCCATAGTACTAATTATTTCTTAATAGACAAACTCAACTCAAAGTTAAACATATATGATGTAAATAAGATCTAGCACTAAATAAGGCACTTGCAAATTGTCACTCATTCAAATAAATGAACCAAATAACAAAGTGTGAAAACATGCATAACTTGTAATGCAACTATTATTCCGTTTTTATTAGAATCCAACTTAAACTTTCATTTTATTCCAGTAGCTCATTCATATTTATTAAATACATCTTCATATGGTGGTCATTTTATTTCAATGGAAAAGATGCAAATACAAACATATAACTAGATATAGATGCTCCAAGTTTATGCAAAAGCAGAATGGTGCTCGAAAAACAAAGTTAAAGTGTAAACTAAGAGTTTGATTGGTCTAGTGGGGTTCTATAGGCATCCCAAAGATTACTTGAATGACTCCTTGTTTTGTTCCTTCCTTCCATGTGAAAAAAACTTCACCGCAAAACTCTTTCACATTTCTTTTCGGTGGGAGTGACACTAGTGGATATAAACACGAAATGAAAGATTCTATAAAATGCGGTGACCCAGCATACCACTTCATGATGTAGTACACTATAGTCGTTGATATAACACCAATGAAACACCATTCACTAGTATTACATCCCTCAGAGTGGTACAACAGAAACACAGCAGGTCCAAGACATGAGTATAGGTTACAACTCAACTCTTTACGCAAGATCCAGAGAACATTCTAGGTTACAGAGAGAGAAAGAAACTTCTTACAAAGAAGAATCAGAAATAAGTAACTCAAAAACTATCCTACTATTAAGACTAGTATCTTAACTAATGGTCTGGCATTGCTGCTATCGCAGTACACTACAGAAATAGGTTCTATGGCTAGAGATTATATTCTTATCTAATCAGTAACTTCGTCTTCACTTGAGTTGGTGTATATGTTGACCTTCTTGACTTCATTGAAGAGCTTTATCTTTTGATGATGATTCCTGGAGCATGACTTCATGTAGACATCGTTTATACTGGCTTTATAACCTAGCAAGGGTTAAGAAGATACTGTGAGTACGAGCGTACTCAGCAAGTTCACTAGAAAAGAAGTGTTTGATGCACTATATCTACAGCCACAGACCATAGGTCGTATGCCATGCAAGTTTTCGTGAACATTTCTTCAAAGATTGCTTTTATTTTTGAAAAGCTATGTCCGTCAGCCTTCACGGGTTTACCAGAATTTTCATGGAGTTCCTTTACCGCCGCGTTCGCAGCTCCTTCCCAGAACAGGGAGTAACAAGTTACAGTTCTTACACTCTGCAGAGGTACGTTACTTTACCCATGAGAGATCAAATCCTTGTTGCACAACCGGGCGATCTTTCCCGTCCACACTTCCTATGGTATGGGGCCCAGTAGATGATCCAAGCCAATCACTGTCCTTCTCCGCAACCCCGCATACCCGACGGATTGCACATCAGGCCTAGGATAAAACTTGTTTCCATTATCAGCCTAAGGTGTACAACCCTCGTAGATACCAGAAGCCATGGGACGTTGAGGGATCCCACCCATAACCTGCTAACCCTCTACAAGAGGAGTTGCAACAATGGCCCGGTCATCCGTTGGCATGCGAGAGGGAGTCGATCCAGCTAACTTCTCCGACCCATTCCAAATCTCATGGTTAACGCGTAATATACAGCACAAGAATCACTGGAGACATTGGTTGTTAAGTCCTAGATATTATGTTCATTTACCACCGGAACTTCTATAGTAGGTTATTACCTCATGGTAAATAACCTATAATCATATTATTATGAAAATAGTGTTTTCTGAACTAATTGAAATGCAGGTGATGACAATAGTGGATTTGCAAAATACTTTACAGAAAATAATCAAAGGACATGAGAAAGTGTGTACTTGCCTTTTGTGATTGCAAGATTATGCACTCACGGTCTTCGAGACAATATAAGATCCAATATCTGAAATCAGCATCACTGGTCCAGTAAGGACTAATGTTTAAAGAAGCAAGATGCAGTTATGCATAAGTAATGATATGCATTTTGTAAAACTTCCAAAATGAATCCCCAATACTTTGAGTGAAGTGAATTTAGGTGATTCTTTTAAGAGTTGGTTTATCTTCAAATTTTACTTTATGAGTAATGACATTTGTAAGGAACTTAAGTGATAATAACTCTAAATATACAGGTAAAGTATAAAGTAATGTGATTATGTTTAATTGTCATTTGGGGACTACAATAAAGTCCTTGGTTTTAGTTGTTAAGAGTTGAATAATTTATTATGAGATTATTGTTTGAAGTGGCAAAAAGAATAACATTTGAAGAAAAGATTTCCTTCCTAAGGTTTAAACAATCGTTGTTGTTAAAAGGATGTGATTAATGTATTTTGGGTGTGATTGATTAGTTTGGACTTGGTTTGCTTTATGTCTTAATTGGAATAGACTAAAGTTAACTATAAAAACATAAGTACTTTATTAGACATAATGTTTATAAGCATTGAGACTAAAGTTAACTTTAAAAGGGTAAATAAACTTAAGGTGTAATTTGTTTTAATTATTCTCAAGTTTTGGATTTATGATAAGTATGATTAAAGTGTGGGATTATTCACTTTACATTCAAGTGAATGATTAGATTAAATTTGTTTTGCTATTATGAAAATAACATGCAACTATCAAAGAAATTATAATTTGGATGGTGTTGTTAAGATTAGTTTTAAAGTCATGTTAATTATGATTTAGCTGTTAAGATCATTCCCTCTTCATATAAGTGAATGATATATAAAATTATCTTAAAGATTGGGGTTTTGAATTTTGGTTTAGGGTTTAAAAGAGTATTATAAAGTTTATGATTTATGCTTAAGTTTTATAATAAATCTTAGTTATGGTTTAGAACTTTAGTAACTGGATTTTAAGGTTTTAATATTTCTAAAGAAATATAATGATTTCTTATTTAAGAAATGTTTTTAAAGAATTTACAAAATAAGTAATAGATAAGGATTTATTATTTTAAAATATTAAAAACTTTTATAAAAATATATTTAATATTTTTCTAGTGTAATATTTTTATTCAAGACCTTAAAAATGATTTTTATCGATTTTTAAGTATTATTTTTATGTTTATAAAATTCCATAAAGATTAAATGTATTTAAATATTTGCTTCAAATTTTATTTCTATAAAAATTAGACTAATATTTTTATAAAATAGTAGATTTATTTTTATACATAAAAATTATTTTTATTAATTTTTTTAGGACTTTTCTTTATTTTATGAATTTTTTCTAAAGCTTTAGTGGTGTTAATATTTATTTGTATTTTATTTAACTTAAATAAGTAAGGTCATATTTTTCTTAGGTGGATATTATTTTGGTGATGATTTTTATATATCATATGTGTTTTTAGGATTTTCTATATTTTTCTAGAGATGAAACAATCTTTGAGTATTTTGGTAATTATATATTCCATCTTTTGATTTTCTTAAAGTTTGGTTTAATTGTTTTTGGGAACATGGGCTGGCCTGACCTGGTTAGATTAGAGTTGGCCCAAAATAAAGCCCAGTAGTTGATTCGACCCAACACTGGCCCAAAGCATGGACAAAACCGGCCCTCACCCTCTCCCTCTCCCTCAGGCTCGATCTTATCTTCCTCGTTCTCGTGCTGGCGCTGCCATGGCCGCCCCTGGCTCTGCTCGATTCTGGCAGATGCCGCCACTCTAGTTGCTGCCGCTGGTCGTGGACCATGCGCCGCTCTGATGCATCTTACCACCCAACTGGATTTGGAAGTAGAGCCCTTCCCCGCTCGCCCCCTTTGGTTCTGCAAGACTAGGGTTTCGGACGTCGCGGCTTCGCCGTGCTCCAATGACCTTACAGGGTTGCTCGTTGGGTTGGTGGCGTGATGCTGGTGTTCGTTGATGGATATATATTTCCCTTGGGTGATATTTGCAAGGCTTGGCGCGGGTTGAGTGCCATTGGTGCTCCTCGTGCCGCCACGCCTATCTTCACCACCGTTCTGCTTCCTCTCCAGTTTCTAAGCGAGGACCCTCGGGTAAGTCTGATTTTCCTTCACTGTTCCCTGTCTCCCCTTCGATTCCTTACTGCTACTCTGACAAACTCTAATTGGGTTTCTATCCTTTGTTGTTCTATCAAAGCCTGCTAAGATTTGTCCAATAATAATTGGTTATATTAAAGATGTTTGGTTTCAAACATATGTTTGAATGCAACTTAATGGGCTCCTTGTGTGATTTGATGTATACAAATATTGGTTGAATCATGATTTAGTGTTGACAGTGATGTGTGATACTAGATTGTTCATGTGCTATTGTGGTTCATCTATTAGCATGGTGGTATATATATATCATGAATTCCTTGTCCTATCTACTGATGTTATGACAATTGAATTATAAATGACTCCTAGAGGGTTGGCTAAGAGATGTTCACAAATACTGTTATATGGCAATTCTAGAATCTTTGGACTAGCTGAATTGGTATTGTACCCCGGCCAAACTTTGCTCTTATGTGAACATGGAAATCATACTAGAATGATTCCTAGAAATATTTCCTAGGAAAATGACTTGTTCTATGTTAAATATGATAGTGTAAAAATGTACAACTTTGATTCCTAGAGATCCTGCTAGGAAAATGATAGATCTACTCTGGCTAAACAACTAGATGGTTAGTTGATGTGACAATTTCCCTTAGTAGTTTCTGTGACTGAGACTGCCACTGTGGTTCCTCCATGTTGGAGTGTGCATAGTGGTAGATCTTGCTTGCATGATCTGCTACTCTGGGTGTTACTGATGGCTAGATCTGTCCCTGGATAGTGATGTAAAGATTGAGGTTGTGAACACATGTTATCTTATGTAAGTACTTCTTGTATTGCAGGACAATAACAGTAATGATCTTGTGGTGGACCTTTACATGATTTATAAGAATGAAATAATTTCCTAGATTGTTGACTAGGAAGGTGATTTGAAGAAAATTGATAATTCTGATGATTCTTGTAATCAAATGATGTTATTTACCTATGCAAGCTTTTGTTGGTGCTTGGATGAATTGCTTAGCATGAGATGGGACTGTTTTATGATGAATTCAGCTAGGGATGATTTGATTTCTTGTGGCAAATGATTTGGACAACTTGATTAGATATATAGCCTCTAATGGGTAATTTGTTGTTGTGGTGCCTCACAAGAGTGTGCACAGCAGTGAATTATCACTTTATGTCTGGCTGTGTAGTTCTCTCATTTTGTTCTAGAGATATTCATCAATTTGGATTATTTGCAATATAAACATGATGCCAGGACCCCTCTTGCCAATGATGCACACATGCTGAGGCCCTGATGTAAAGTAGAACAGATGTTATTATTGGGATTTTTATTACTCTATGATGAACGTACATAGCATCTCTATATAGATCTGAGAGAACCTCCTCCTCCAATCCTCCTAGATGATCATCTAGTTGAAGGGTAGAGGAATGGATTTTATGTGGATTATTCCCTTGTGTTACCAAGATGCTTATGCCCGAAGATAATATAGATGCTTAAATGATTGTAGAGTTTTACCTGCTACAAAGATGTAGTTGTTGACCTAGTTTTGCTACTGATGGAGGCTTCTATGAATCCTGTCTTAGAAATCCTTCTCCTCCTTCCTCCTTGTTGGATCTACTTTTATTTCTGTCCTGATGCTTGATATGTTGGATGATCCTCCTCTGATCTACTAGTGGCTTTGGGGAATACATCAGAGGTAACTATGGTGTTCTAGGGGTTTGTATGAGTATGGTGATGAGAATAGCTTGCCATAAACTGTAATGCTATGGATGTGATGAAACTGGGGTGGTGCTTGGGTGGTGATACGTTTGACTGCTACTTTTAGCTACCTGATCCAGTCCTTGCTGTGTTGACAACACATCACTTGCATGTGTTGTGTGAGATATTGTCCAGTGGCCCCTCTCTTGTTCAAGTTTCATAGCTAAGATCTTTTGATGTGAGGATTAGCTCGGCTGGTTTGGGTATTATCTTATGTTGGCTATTTCCTTCTACTAAAAATGGTGAAATTTGCCCCTTGGCTAACGATGCTTAGTCTGAATCATTCTTTTATGATAAGAACATATATACACATTGGTCTCTTTTTTGAATAATACTCAATGATGAGTCAAAGCATATCATTTGTATGCCAAATCTGAGAGTAAAAATAATAGACTAACCCTTCTTTTATTCTTTATTTTTTTTGTTATCTTTTGTGTTGTTTTGCAGGGATCAAGAATCGGGAATATAAAGAGTGGATTTAGAAGATGAAGAAAATGAAGATGACTTTAGTTTTAAATTTTACTTTATTCTTTTGTAATTCACTTTTTATTTTGTGAAGTAATAAACCTTGTATAATTGTAATAAAGGAATTCTTTTTTATTTATTCATTCTTCTTTTGTAAAGAAATATTGTATTGTTTATTTTATTCAATAAAGTGTACTAGTTTTCTTTTTCTTTTATAATTCATTTGCAAAGACAATGTAATATTTATATATTCTTGTAATAAAGAATCCTTATTGTTATTTATTTATGTAATTCATTTTTATATTTATTTGTTTTATAATAATTTACTTTTATTCTTTTATTGTAATAACAATGAAACATTGTATTCTATAATAAAGTGTTCCATTATTCTTGGAACTAATTAAATATTTATATCTTACTTATAAATAAGAATTCCATTCTTATTTATTATTATAATTCATTTCATTCAATTTTGTTTATTAATTAAGACTTGCAATTATTGTATCTTTTCATAAATAAGAGTCCACCTAGTATCTCTTATTACAATTTAATTTACAATTATTAATCTATTTCAAACTCTTTTTGTATTCAAATTCATCAATTAAATATTCGAATTTGAATTGTCTTCCCCTCAAACACAAAAGTACAGTAGAGGTCATGTATAAATCCATCGCACCTGTCCTGGTGTTTCCATCAGAACAAGAGAGATCGCGATCCCTCTACAACTTCTTTAGTTTTGCGCGAAAATTCCCCGTATTTTCTTATGCATGAATGCAATGCACAAACATGTGTCCTGTCTATTTCGAGGTGCTAATCCTGGGATGTTACATAAAACCTCCAAATTAATTTTATTTTTAGTGTCTAGAGAGTATATTAAGTTGACAACATTCACAAATTATCAAAAGACTAAGAAAGAATCAAGTTGGAACTGAAAATAATGGCTTAAGCAACAAAAGATATAATCTGTCTAGAAAAACAACAGGAATAAACATGTTTCACCCACTTAGGAATGTCAAGAAACTTTCTGATTTTTATGCATACAGAGAATGAATTTTTTTAACTTCAATATAAATATGAGTTCAGTCTGAGTTACATAAAAAATGATAAAAATCTTTTCATGAACAGTAGCATGCAACAATATGCAACTCCAAATAGTTTTGTCAACACTAAAACATCCAAATGGGTAAAACTTGGCATTTTATTGAAAACTCCAAAAATAAAACCAAACGAAAAATCTCTTACAACATCAAGAGTGCAAAAATAAAAATAAAAAGAAAAACAACCAGATTGCCTCCCGTAAAGCGCTTTCTTTAAAGGCATATAGCTAGCCTTACTTACCTCGTTTTCAGGAGGGAACATGTTGTGTGAGTAATGCTTATTGATTCTCCCCTTTTCAATTTGGAAAGTCAACATGATAACAAAATACCAAGTTCCCATGGTGTGATCAATCCAATAAAGATACTTAAAAGTTTAAAGCATGATAGAATACACCATGGAGCATAAATCAAGAATCAAAATCTAACTTTCTTCCTATGCATTATTATTTTATAAATGAATGAATCACAATAATTAGGAGTATACCAATGCATACTATTAGTACATGAATGCAACTTATAATTATTATGGCATAAATAGGGCTTTATCACCTCCCCTTTCATAATACTTACAAGTAGTAAAAACAAAGTTGACAATATAATTACTAGATTGAGGCAATTTTGTCAGTTTTGGATCATAGAGAGGATCATTAAAATTATCATAACAAACATTAGCATGATTTCCTATTTCAAAATAGTTGCAAGAATTTATATCATCATTAACATCATGGTTGCAAGTAGGATTTCCATAAGATAATTCAATATCATGCATATATTTCCTACATATTTTTCATCTATGGTGTAAATAGGAGAATTCAAGAATGATATAGGACTCTCATGAATGAGAGTATCATCATCACCAGTAGTCAAACTTAGTATATTTCTCCTCTATGGTGTAAATAGGACTCTCATGGTTGGATATGAAAGAGAAAGTGAAGGTGATTAAGAGCCAATTACAAATAGATGAGACTGTGAAGATAATACCCCTAACTCAAATTGGGCATTTGCAAAAACAAATAGCAAGACTCAAAATAATTCCAAAGACCAAATGGGGAAGATGCAGATACAATTTATCAAGAGCCAAATACAAGTGCAAGATTAATATAATGCATGGCATGGAAATATGCATTAGGAAGTAATTGAAATGCACAAAATATAATAACATGCAATTTCTACTATGGAATATTTCCCGGGCATTACAATCATGGAGGATATCAGCAGGAGATCGATGATGGTGGAGATGATGCCTCTAGTGATGGTTCCTCCTCCAATCTTTCTCTGACGATGCCTTTCTTTTCTATAAAAAATCATGGATTCATCTAGTGCTCCTCCTCCTCGTGGAAATATCTAATATAAATGAGGTATTGGTTTTAGGATTAAGGGAGTCCATAGCAAAAAATGTGAAGCCTGTAGTGCTTTCTGGGTGTCAAGTGCCACTTCCAGGTGGCAAGAGCCTAGTGGCTCATGGGGCCAGACATACTGTCCGCAGCTGCCTCCCTTTACGAATCTTCGTCTTCTTAATAGAAATGGTGCCCTATTTTTTCACAGAATTTTTCAGGGTCCATAAGGTTCCAAAAATAAATAAAGAAGTAAATACAAGGATATTCTGGCTTCTAGAAATCAATAGCATTGTAGCCCAAAAAATCAATAAAATTTGGTGAATCTCAAACAAAATATGATATTGATCAGCTTTAAAAATAATAGATCGTTTACAAGTTATTAGCGGTCGAGATGAGGGACCTCTACTCCTCTGTCTCGCGCCGTACCCACGCCACGTCCTCGTGTTTGGTCGATAGGAGGGAAAGGAGTTGTGTCACCGCCCAATATGTGTCATCCTCCTCTATGAGTGTGCTTACAAGTTAGTACTAATATCAATCCGGTACTTATTTATTTGCCAATTATTTTACAGGTAGTTGGAAGAAGTGATTGAGAAGTATGATAAAACTAGTGTAAAAAATGCAAGAGAAACACATTGGGATTGCGGTGCAAAATATGTATTACAAATATGTGATAAAAAATTGCAGTACAAAGATGCACTCTCCCCATCCTGTAATATAAGATATTATTACAACCTATATATAAGTTAGCAGGTTGTAATAACCTTATATTACCAAAGAGTAGCAAAAACACAATATAGAACATGTCAGTTTAAAATACATCACAAACTAGTTCTGAAGAGTGTTAGGGAAGAAAATGTTCTCTAAGTTAATATGGGTTGTTGCAAAAGGTAAAAAAAAAAACAAATAAAAATTATTTATTTAAAATTCTAAACAAAAGTGCTCCCGTTAACAAAACCATTGAAATGCATCCAACGAGAAGAGACGGTAGATTCGGAAGATTAAAAAATCATCCAGATAGAGTAACTCGCAAAAGTAGAAACGCATCCAAAACAGGGATCGAATGCTTTGTGAACACCTAGATTACAGCACACTGTAAAAATAATATTTTTTGCGAATCAGTAAAAATATTTTTTGACCCATTTTTACAAGGTAAGAACCTTTTTTTTTAATCAAAATAGGTCGTCTTCAGGATGTGCCCATCCAGGTTTGATAAGTACATGTATTATTAACTTAAGTAAATTTTACTAGTGCTCCATGCCTCAGAGTAAAAAAAACACGAGTTTAACTGACATCCAGTTTGGACCACAGGCCGTCAGCTAGCTTTGCAGAGAGACCCTGCAGGCTCGAGTACTGAAGTCGGCACATCCTTAATCGTGCTCGGTTATCAGGTTAGCTCAAACTAATTAGGCACCGCTTTCACACGTCCGTCGTCCGGCCGGCTGATGGAGCATCGGGCATTTGCCTCCGCTGCAGGGCTCCTGCCACAAAACATACTCCAAGTAGCCAAGCCACGGCAACGGAACGGAAGGCGTCAGAGGCAACCCCGACATACGATTAACCCATGATGAAGGCCCCTCCCCGCTTCCAAAGTCTTCTTCCATCCATCACACCCAAGGAAAGTAAAGAATTATTGCCCGGTTAGCTTAGCTCCACCTACCGGCGCACACTGCACCCCAGCCCTCTCGATCCCTTCTATATATACGCTATACCCTCCTGCTTACCTCCCTCCCCCTCTTCCCCTAGCTCCCCTCCTTGCTCTGCCCAGCTCATCGATCCATTGATCGTCGCAGCAATGGCGCCACTTGCGACCTCTGCTGCGAGGTCGAGGACCTTCCTGATGCTCTCTGCCCTCCTCTGCATTCTCCTCTGCTCAGGTAATGTGCACGCGCCGCCGTCCCGATACCGCGAATTAACCGAACGACGGAGCGTAGCACTAATTGATAAGGTTTTCTTGGAATGTGCGTGCGTGCAGAGGTTTGCGTGCTGCAATGCGGCGCGGCGATCGGCATCAACTACGGGCAGGTGGGCAACAACCTTCCGACGCCGGCGCAGGTGGTGTCTCTCCTGTCGTCGCTGCGGGTGGGCAAGGTGCGCATCTACGACGTGAACCCGCAGGTGCTGGCGGCGTTCGGCGGCACGGGCATCGAGCTGATCGTCACCGTGCCCAACGACCTGGTGCAGCCGATGGCCGCCAGCGCGGGGCAGGCCATGCAGTGGGTGACCGCCAACATCAGGCCCTACTTCCCGGCGACGCGCGTGACGGGCATCGCCGTGGGCAACGAGGTGTTCACCGACGACGACGAGGCGCTCAAGGCCAGCCTGGTCCCCGCCATGCGCAACCTGCACGCGGCGCTGGCGCAGATGGGCATGGACGGCTACGTGCACGTATCCACGGCCAGCTCCCTCGGCGTGCTCGCCAACTCCTACCCGCCGTCGCAGGGCGCCTTCACCCCGGACTGCGCCGCCCTCATGCTTCCCTTCCTCCGCTTCCTCGCCGAGACCAGCGCCCCCTTCTGGATCAACGCTTACCCCTACTTCGCCTACAAGGCCGACCCCGCAAAGTACGTACAGTAATTCGACGATCCACAATACTCTTTTCCGCCACGTCAGCGTACGTTCCTTTCTAACGTGGACTCCACGTGTGTGTGTGTGTGTGTGCAGCGTGTCGCTGTCCTACGCGCTGTCGGACCCGTACCACGTGGGCGCGGTAGACCCGTACACCCACCTGCAGTACACGAGCATGCTGTACGCGCAGGTGGACGCCGTGAGCTTCGCGGCGGCGCGGCTGGGCTACGGCGGGATCCCGGTGTACGTGTCGGAGACGGGTTGGCCGTCCAAGGGCGACGCCGACGAGGTGGGCGCCACCGTGGAGAACGCCCGCCTCTACAACCGGAACCTGCTGGTGCGGCAGGTGGGCAACGAGGGCACGCCGCTGCGGCCGCGCCAGCGCCTGGAGGTCTACCTCTTCGCGCTCTTCAACGAGGACATGAAGCCCGGCCCGACCTCCGAGCGGAACTACGGACTCTACCAGCCCGACGGCAGGATGGTCTACAACGTCGGCCTCACGCAGCAGCAGACGGCCACCTCGGCGGCGTCGCTCTCCCTCGCCGCCTCCTCCGCTCCGCCTTCCGCCACCATGGTGAGTTACTCATCCATCTCACTACCTCCTTTTTCCATTTTTGATCCTTAATCCTCCAAGGTAGGAGCAATACGTAGTACGTTTAGCTTTAGTGAGAATATTTACTATACAATGTTACTTTGCCATGGAACTACCTAGTCTGTCAGAGATCTGGTACAGCATATCTATCAGGATCACATATCTTTTCCAGTGGATCCATCGATCGGTCAGTCCGAGATATAGTCATACAGTGATGCTTTTCCTCTCAAGATCCGCGTTCCCCACAGCAACGTCAGCCAAGGTGCAATGCACATGTGGATCACCGTTGGCCCAAGCTGGACTTTATTAGTAGAACGTACTGCTGCTATAAGAAAGTCTTCTTATCTAAACTTTATTAGTGGCCCATCTCCATATGCACGATGCGTATCAAATTGAGGAGACATCATGGCACCCTCGATCGGCAAGGAAAGAAAATTAACCAACATACACGCGCACGCAGCTAGTGTCCTAGGCGGCAGTTTTCCAGTGACCTAGCTGAGTCGCACGGTTATTCTTTCCCTTGTTTGCACTTAAAGTGCTGCTCGGATGCAAGTCATCAAATCACTTCATTTAGAAAGAGAGAAAAAGTAGGAGTACAAAGAAAGCATAAGGCGGGATCATATCTAGTACTGCCACGAAAAAGGAATGTTTAGCTAGCCTTTGCATGCACACGGTTGACGCTTGAGTTCACACTGCATGCAGTCTTGTACTACTAGCTAGGAAACTTCACAAGTCCAATTTGTAAGGCCGATTCCACCTTTTTTTGTAATACTACACGTATGATCTTCAGCAATCAAGGAGAAGAAGTTTCCAAATATTCCTTGTGCGTTTGTGCACACACAAGCATATAGAGAATAATTCCAAAGTGTTCCTTTCAGGCACGCTTATCGCACGGTTTAGTATCTTGTGGGGGGCAAACTTTCATGATTGAACAATCCGCGTTAGGTGCATATGCGATTCTTCTCCACCCGAATGTATAAGTTATTGGTAGTGGAGCAAAAATGACGGTTTATAATTAATCACGCAGATCACCGAAAGCAGATGAGATGAACATGATTGCTTTGAGCGGAAAGACCCAGAGGCATTAGTCTTAATTTTTTGCTTAATTTGGAGAAGTAGGGTTTTATAAGATGTTGAAGCCTCTTTCACCGCGTTTACTATTTTTATCAACTTACAAGGTTTCACCTTTGGTGATGATGCAGGATGTCAGGAAAGACTTCACCACGCTGTGCCTCTTCTCAGCTCTGGCCATCCTGCTTACCTCCCAGGCTTTCCTACTGGGATAGCCAAAGCACCCAAACGGTGTGGCCATTTGCATGCAAGCTCAACAATGCAAAGCAAATGGCCTTGACTTTTGTGGACCAAAAGCCTCCCTCCTAGACCAAAGGGGGGGGGGGAGATGATGCACCATCTGGAGGTATGAAATGGCCCCCTTGCCCATCTTATCATAGATGACACAAACTTTTATTTTCTTTGTCATGTGGGGAGCTTTATATCCCCATGCCCCAGCCACCCCAGAGGGAAAGTCACTTTTCATTTCCATTTCACATGCTCTCCTCTCCCCCATAGGCTACCAATAGAAAACCATCACAAAATATGTGCATATACTAGTATTAGACCACACATACATGACACATGAATACACCATAGGAGGAGGACGATCTGGAACACTTGGTCACAAGGGCTCCTCCCCTTTTTGCCATTGCAGGAGGCAAAAGGAAAGCATGGTGTAGGCCTCAGGAAAAGGCTCCCCTTTGCGATGTGGAAGGCACTACCTACGTACTACTACGTACCCTTGGCCCTTAGCTTGTGGACGGCACAGCGTGTAAATATTGCTGAGGAAAAGCTCCGTTTTGTGAGACACACATGCATGGGGGTTCCGGAAGATGTGCGGGGGAGGAAGATGGAGAGAAAGCTAGGCTGGCCGATCATGTTGCTGCTGCCTGCGGGATTCGCTTTTCGGCGCCCAGAGCTTTGTTCCCTTTGCCATGTCGTCAATCTGTGGTGGTGTTAGGACGATGTACATATATTATGATTCTATATTATTGATTGTATTCGTTTATTTGTTGTAAGCTCACCCTCCCTCGCTGCGGCTGATGATCAGTTGGTGTACGGGGTGTGGGCGCTGATGTAATAAATAACTGGAGAACTATGAGGAGTATATATATGACTATCATTGATTGCAATTCTATTCCCCTCTCGTATATGAATATTCAGATTCGTATATGAGGAGTACCAATGTCCTTATTGCTCTTTCTGTGAGCAATAATCTGCAGCCCCAGACAAAGATGGACTGAAGACTAGTTCTACTCTCAAATTAGACTCTGCTTCGGTTCACGTTAGGGCCTCTTTGATTCACAGGGTAAATAGTATTTGACACAATAGGCAAGACTAGTAAACTGTAGCAAGATATGTTAGGTAATAAAAAAAATGTTCTAAAGACATCGTGCAAAGTAATCATTAGAAAAAAACTTCCCAAATTTTGCGTGTGAATCCATATCGTTTGATTCAAATCCATATCATTTGAATCAAACGACTACATAGGAAAGAAACCTAAGGATGACATTCCTGAAAAGGTCCTACGAAATTCTTTTGGGAGAGTCCTAAATGGGCTCCTGTTGTCGGAGAAAAATTCCAATTTCATGAATTTTACCGAATACATGGCTCGCAGTGGGAACGACAGCAGATAAGTTGAGAAGCATGAAACATTTTATTCAGAAAGTGAGGCATTCCCACTGCATCATATTCATAACTCTTTATAGCATTTGCATCCATTACAAGCCGTTGTGTTATTGTAATAAGAGAAAAAGACTACACATTCCACACCAGCTACATAGCATGCCTCCTATTCACAAAGTGTCACTCTAGCCTGACCTGGAACTGAACTTTGAAATTGGTTCAGGCAAGTCTCACCTGGAACTTTCCGGTAGCAACGTAACTCACACGAAAACCATGGTCTTGGCCAGCTCAAGGGCCCTTTCCCTTCCGAAGAGCTTCTCCACAATGGCAAGCGAGAATTCCATGGAAGTGCCTGGACCTTGGCTAGTGATCAGGTTTCCATCCACAACTACTCTGTTCTTGCATTCACTTTGGTCCACGAGTTTGTTCCACATAGCAGGATAGGATGTAGCCTTCTTTCCCTGATGTAAAAAAGAATAACGTGCAAATTACAGAAGTGCTTCAGTGTGTCTGTTTCACTAGGATTCAATGTTTATCTACTACTATACCTTCAGCAGGCCATGTGGCTCAAGGGCAATTGCAGGGGAGGCGCATATGGCCCCATACAGTTTGTTTGCCTCAGCTTGCTTCTTGATCAGACCGATCAATTCATCTGATTTGGCATACGCTTGGGCACCACCAAGACCACCCTATCCAAAAATGGGAGCTCATAAGATAAAGTCTAAATGTTATAATGGTCAAAAGTGATGTATAGAAAACTTACAGGTAACAAAATGAGATCATACTGCTGCTTAAGGGCATCATTCAATAGCACATCAGCAACCATCTTCACGTTCCTGGATGCAACAATCTCCAAGGTGCCTTCCAGAGATGCAACAACAACATTTGCTTTCGCCCTTCGAAGAATGTCAATAATCATAATTGCCTCCATCTCCTCTGTACCATTAGCAATTGGCACAAGAATCTGCAGCAGGAGAACAAGGTCTTGAACTGTTAATGGAGCAACATATAGTTTGAACCCAGCATCTAGGGCAATGAAGAATCACATGTCACAAGGGTAATTGTAACCAAATAAGCATGTGTAACTTAATTACTACTCAGCAGTATTTCAATTGCTTGCTGGTGGCTTCTGTGGTTTAATCCAAGTCATCCATTGAACTGTGTCTGGGTACTATGTATTATATTAGCGGCTAAAATTTCCATATGTACGAATCAAGCTAGAAAGACACATTTCTGATAGAGATCATCTCAAACAGAAAAGGCAAGTTATTAAACACACTTATCTTCGCCTTCAATCTATTAAAGCTTATTGATCTAGCTTTAGTAAGCACACAATGAACTCTCTACCATGTCAAGGAAAAATGTGTACACCATAAACCATGGTACGCACAGTTTAAATGTGTACTACCCAATCCTACCTTTATGGTTAAGGAACTTTGTTTTCCTAGTTCAATTTGTACTACATCCTACCTTTGTATTAGAAACCTTTAATTATTTGCGCTGTTATCATGCGGGTCTTCAAGAAAAAAATCCGTTATCAAGAAAAATCATACCAGACTATTTGAATGGTTTCAGCAAGGATAAATTTTTAATAGCACTCTATGACATGAAAATTAAACAAATGAATGCTACGTGAAATAATTAGGTTTCAGCGCATACCTGAGGACCTTCACCAACATTCCAACTAATTGAATTCAGCTCCTTCATTGAAAACTCTGCGCCATGCTGAGGACGCATAACCTAGAATATAAAATCGCTTCAGTTGGCATGTAAAACAACAGCTGAGAAAATAAGAGAACTTCACCTAGGAAGAACAAATGAAGGCAAGAGAACTTCACCTAGGCAGAACAAATGAAGGCAAGAGAATGTTGCAAGAAGGATACTAATCGGCCGAATGATATACACATAGATAATTCCAATGCAGAGAAGTTACAAAATAAAACACATACATAAAATTCTGCACTGTAACCAGTTTGAGCGAGAATGTGGATCAAAGATTTTAAAGCCAAAAGACTTGTTCATGTGCACAAAATGGCTATCATTCTCAATAGAATTTACCAAATTTTGATATGCAACTAGAACTAGAAATAGAGAAATTTCATCAACTAATATTTGTAATTTACATACGAAGGTGCAGTGTGAATAATTTCTGCAAACATAAAAAGAGGTGATTGTTTATTTATCAATTCTTCAGGGCGAAGTATAAAATACAAAATAAGATGCTGAACAAATTGCCATCCCTACATAGCAAAAAAACTGCAGGAATGTCAGCTCCTAGACGAACCAAAAAGGCCTGATTATTTCACCATCAAGAACCAACATGACACTCCACAATTGAGTAGTAAGCACCACAAACATGTGAATTTTTGTTGTACATAAATTCCTGCGATGGACATCTATGAGAATGGATGTATACAATGCTGAAAAATAGTCCCTACCATTGGTCCAGCTACTTCATCAGCCTTTTCTTTGCCACACAGTTGTTCAACCAAAACAACAGAATATTCCATGGTTGTTCCTGGGCCGCGGCTAGTTACACATTTCCCATCGATCTGCACCCTTGATTCTACAGCGTTCACCTCTGAAGGAAGTTTATCCATAAAAGCAGGATAGCAAGTTGCCTACACGAACACAAGAATGAGCTTCACCCAAATGAAAGGTGATAATACAAGGCATACACAAAATGAATAATGGGTGACAGTATATAACCTTTAATCCATTGAGCAAACCCCAAGATCCTAGTGCCACAGCTGGCGCAGCACATACTGCAGCGTAAAGCTTACCCTTCTCTACATGTATTTTAACCATATTCTCCAAAACTTTGCTGTCTCTGAATGTGGAAGCCCCAGGCATCCCTCCCTACACAAAACAAAACAAAAAAAAGTCAGAATGAAGCAGACAAAGTTTGTGGACAGCACCGTTTTTTCATAAACGGAAACACATGATACCCTAGCAAACAAATAGGTGGATCAACTCTTGGAAAGGCCTGAACTTAGTATTCCAGTGACTGTCGAACAGATTCAGAGAACTGACGAAAATAGAGCCGAATTAAGAGTTCAGTTACAGGATATCTACGCTAATACAGAGGAAAGTTTGGCAAGACCTCGAAAGGCGACTAAGGTTTAACCCAATTACATAATGGATGCCGAAACCATAAATCTGGAGACAGAAACCATGAGAACGCCATGATTTTCTCTCCATTCACAATAATCAGAGGAGGCAAAGCAACAATTCTAGAACAACATATGTAGGAGCTCTGAAATAGTGGCAATTATTTATCCTCCTATATCCGGAGGAGGACAACCGAGCTCCATTTCCTATGTTCAAATCTCTAGTTCATCTGATGATCCCTAGACTGGAATTTGGATTCGAAAAGGCCACATATACAATTTGTAATGTAGATAAACATATGATTTCTTCATTACACAATCAAATTCAGCCATTCCCTGTTTTGTCACCATTCACCAACAGACACATGTCGCTACCAAGGCATCTAAATTTTGTTGCGCTCGAGCTCAGTTAATTTACCATGTTTTGTCCAATGTAAAGGAATTTAGTTACAAACAAAGAGTTGTTTCCAGCGTTGTTGGCATGTCCAGAACAACAGGAGCCAGAGTTAACTAGTAGAGGCGAGGGGAGCGCGTATGTGACTCACGGGGAGCGAGATGAGGTCGAAATCGGTTTCGGCGAGGTCGTCGAGGAGGGCGTCGGCGACGAGCTTGACGCCCCAGGCGGCGGCGACCTGCGCAGCCGCAGGCTCGACGGAGGCGACGGAGACTTCGGCCCCTGCGCGGCGCAGCACGTCGATGGTGATGACGGCCTCCATCGGCTCCGTCCCGTTCGCGATCGGCACCAGCACCTGCAGCATCCGCCGCAGTTAGGGAACCACGAAACACCCTACCACGCCGTGGGCTGAGGAAAGGGGATAGGGTGCTTGCTAGCTTGCTTGCCTTCTTGGGGGCAGGAGAAGACGCCATGGTCTGCGGGGACGACGAAGCGAGCGCGCGGGTTAGGGTTTGGAGGCGGCGGAGGAGAGGAGGTGGGGAGGGGGAGGAGGGGGTTCTGAGAGTGGAGAAGACGAGTGGCCGCGTGGCCATTTTTTTCGGTGCTTCTTTCTCAAAGCTTCGGTGGGCTGTTGACTGTTCCAGAAGCGCGGACACCGTGTGCGTCGACCGGATGGGGTGGGTGTCAAGTTTTTTTTTTTTCGTCTGAGACCATAGTCACTGCAGTAATCCTATTTGGGCCGTTTTGGTGTATCTGGGCTATTCATTTGAGCAAGGTCTATAAAGGCCCATCAGGTCTGCCATATGCTCCCCTACAAAATTGGGTCTTCCGTATGCAAATTTCAGATTGTTCTAAAAAAATGCAAATTTTAGTTGTGCCCTACTCTCGGATTCAAACGACACTCTTCTTAAATCACATTTTAGCCAGATCTGCTGGAAACGTTCGATTTGGCAGTTTCCAATGATCTACGTTTGTCGGTGAACAAGTGCACGCAAAGTGGTGGACCCTTTGGTTTGGGCGAATATCTGTGTGGATCATTTGTGCCGTTTGTAGGTAATCTTGCATTAGATTAGCTTCCATTATCTTTCTTATCACTCTCTCATGATCTTTACATTGCTACGACTCGTGAATGTATTTTCATGAAAAAGTTTTGCAACGACGAGGTGATTGTGTGTGCATGATCAATCTTTTATAAATTTGTTTTATTAGTAGCTCCATCTCTACGTCCAGCGCATCTTTGATGGTGTAAGTTTTCCATTCTGAGCGCCATATCTACCACACTGATGACAATCTACACAAATCAAGGTTCACCTTCATGTGTCTCACACCTTGCTCTCTCTTGATAGCCTTCTCTTTGTGTCAAAGCTTTGGTTCGTGGTGGTCTATGCACATAAGACATCCATACCTATGAGGCAATTCTACCTTTGCAATCAATTGCAAGTTTCTCTAACCGCGGCTCTTCGGTTTTGTGTTTCTATTTGAAGTTTGCTGAGATCATTTAGTCAAATTTGTCTGTTTGGTTGATCTTTTCCAAATTCCTTTGAGCAATAGCTTCATCTCATTGTTCCACACAATTTAATTTGTAATTTTTTGTTTCGAGCAAGAGAGCTACCTCGTCTATGACAACCTACACACATGATGGTTCACATTCATGAATATCTCTCAAATTTTATCTCTCTAGACCCTCTCCTATTTGAACCGTAATTGTGTTTCGTGATGAGGTGGTTCTATGTTTTGCAATTGGTTCCAAGTTCTGTTAATCGTAACTCCTCAATTTTGTGTTCTATTAAAAACTTATTGAGATCGATTTCATAAAAAAGTTCGCACACAAAGTAAAAATGAACTTAGAAAACAAAATGAAAGGAAGGGGCCTCAACTAAGGCATGTCGGCTTTTCGCGTGTTGTACATGGACCACATTGCATACTATTCCCATCAACCAACAGAAAAAATATGGAATTCAATTGCGTCATACAAAAATCTCTAGGTCCATAATAAACTATAAAGTAGTAATCCATGAGCCAAAACACATAAGGAACCTCAGCTAAGCCATCTCGGCACAATACATTTCACGTGTCATACAATGGACCGCATTGCATACTATTCTCAACAATCAACAAATAAAATTATCGAATCCAATTTCATTATTTCCCCCGATCCAAATTAATTGATTCGGATTTATCTAAATTCGGATGCATCTAGATATGTTTTAATGTTATATACGTCTGAATCTAAAAAAAATCCAAGTTAATTAATTTGGATCGGAGCGAGTAAAAGAAATATTCTCTACATCCATCACATTCAATACCAAAATCCATGAGCCACCTCTGCCGAACACATTTTGTGTGTCATATAATGGACCGCATCAGCTATCGCGCCTGCCAAGTTTAGATGCTGATCGTTTATTCTGGGTTTCTTTTTTAGGGTTGATGATAAAAATAGCCCCATAATTGCTACATGCATGGTGAACATGCAAAACTGAAGGGGAGAGGAATATGACTTACACTCTAGGACTGAGGGAGTAGATATGTAGAAGCATGGCAAAATATCATCACCAGTTTAACAGAAAATAATCTACATATAGTACTCACTCCGATGCATATTAATTGATTTTAATTTGTTAAATTTGGATGAACCTATATACTAAATAGTGTCTAGATTCATTTAAATCTAGACAAAATTGAGTCAATTAATATGGGCCGGAGGAATAGTATAAATTAAAGTAGTACGAGAGTTGGAGTCAAGAGCTCACCTTATTATCGCGTAGCAAAGAGGGTGGCCACGCCATGATGTAGGGATAGCAGGCCTCATAGTAGTTAGCGAAATGGCAGAGCTTCTTGAGCTCCCTTGTTTCAAGGGAGAAGGACAGGAACCACCTAGAAGAAGGATGGTCCCGGTTAATTGACAAATACACAATGCCACCGACAATAGCCACAACATTTACCCAAGGACACTCATCTATAATGCCTAGAGCAAGCTCATGAATGGCACCAGAAATCGGAAATGACTTGTTCTGCAGCCATTTATCGACGCCGTCGTCATCGGCGGCTGTCCGGACCCAAATACACAGTCTGAGGTCAGTCGCTCGAACCAAACAGAGCTTCCCATCCTTGGACTCGCCAATACAAGCCTTATAAGTCGCCTGGCCACAGGAAACCCCAATCGGCAGATCAATCTGAGAGAATTGTAGCGTTGCAGTGTTGAGCACATGGATTGTGCTTCCGACTACAGATACCCAGTAAAGAAACCCATTCACTAGCGTACCATTGTTGCCTACATGCCGGAGGTTCCCGGTTGTTGGAGAAATCTGCCACTCCCTGCTGGTAGTATCCGGTGGGAAGACGGCGACCTGCGTTCTCCCTTTATCCCTGCTGACGCAGAGGAGGCGAAACGACCGGTCGTCCGCTTGGGAGGAGATCACGTGGAACTCGGCTTCAGTATATTCAGACTCTCCGCCCAAGAGCTCATAGGGCGGCGCGGGGAAGAGGTGCAGGGCCCCTGTGAGGGGATCGTAGACGGCTACCTTCTTGGTGTTCCATGGTGGCGTCATGAGAATGACGTACCCATTGCCGCACCCGGACATTGACCACTCGGGTTCGTCGTCTTCTTCTTCTTCGTCTTTGGTGTCTTCGTCGGGGAGACGGGTAAGGAAGACATCCAGTCCGGGGAGGGCGGCGGCGTGATCCGGATCGGAGCGGCGGCCGCGGAGACGGACGGGCGCGAAGGTGGGCATCTCGATGTCGGGCTCGTCGCTGACGAGGAACGCGCCGAGGATCGTGTGCGAGTGGAGGTCGTAGAAGCGGCGGCGGAAAGCGGGGGACGAGCGGACGGCGCCGAGGAACGCGGGACACGCGAGAGCGGCCCGGACGAGGCTCGGGAGGGAGGGAAGGCGGAGGAATACCTCGCGCAGGAGGTCGTCGCCGAGGGCGTGTATGGTGGTAGGAGCGGGCTGTCGGATTTCTTCTTCGGTGGCAGCAGTGCGCGAGAGGCCATGGCGAACGCCGAACGGTGGCAGCTGCCGTTCACTGGACGCAACCAGAAAGGAGAGCCTGCTTGTAGTATCAGCGATAGGGTTAGGATTATTTATCAAGTCAGATCAAAAGGGCCTACCTATGAAGTGTGCAGAGAAGGAACCGAGTTAATTGGATAAAACTATGCGGATCGGTATCATTTTTGGTAATTTTCGCAAGTCAGTACCAACATTGGGACGCCGATAAGCTGATGGGAGTGCCTAGATCTCAGGCGCCTGAGAATTAGTTATGTCTAAGTCGCTGATGTCATCCTAATATTTGTGCTAATTCTCAGTTGCAACCTAGTTGCAACTCCTAAGATTTGTACTAGTTCTCAGTTACAACCTAGTTGCAACTCATTAAATTCTTAGTTACACCCGAGTTGCAACTCATGTATAGCACGAATCACGAGGTAAATCAAACGGTGAAAGAGGCGACTGAGAAATAAGACGCCTGAGAAATAGCAAAACCGTAAGCTGATCGTGCAAATTTCAGATTAAACGCGTTTCTGATGAGCCTGGTCCACGTTCGGCGCTGACGTGACCAAACGGCCGTTTCCCCGCGAACACAACCAGGTGCGGACCGACAGCCACTCATTTACTTATTATTTTTCTATCATTTATTTTCTCTAAAAAATTCCAACACAGCCACGATTGACCAAATCCCGAGGAGGTCCCCGTCCTCTCCTCTAGCATGCAAGGGTGGCCGGGGTTCTTGCCAGCAACCGCTGCTCTGGCTCGCCTCGGTTGCCGCTCCCCACCGCCAGGCACAGCTGCTCCGCTCCCTCCATTCGCCGCCGCTCCTTGCAAAGATTCTCCAGCGGAAAGGCAGCGACCAGTGGCTTGTCCGGCGAGCACGCGGGTCGGCTAGCACGCGCAGGGCTGCCAGCGAATGTGCGGGGTGGACGAGCTGCTGTGGGGAAAGAGAGGGCAGGGGCGGCGAGCGTGACGGCGGCGAGCCCCTCCCCTTCCTTCCTGTGAGCTCGGTGGCCAGCTTTGCCTTGCCATGGGCGAGCTGCTGCAGGGCCGGCGCGTGCGGGGCCAGCGAGGGCGCGGCGTAGCGAGGGCGCGGGGCGGGCAAGCTGTTGCGGGGCAGCGAGGGCGGTGGCCGGCGGGCACGTGTGTCGGCGAGGGCGCGGGGTGGCGAGGGCGGCCGGCGAGGGTGCGGCATCGGTGAACTGCAGGCTGGCGAGGGCGCGGGGAGGGCGAGGTGCTGCGGGGGCGGCGAGCGCAAGGTATTGGCGAGCGCACGGTGGCCGGCGAGGGCACGGGGTCGGCGAGCGCGTGTGTCGGCGAGGGCGTGGGTTGGCAAGTGCGCGTTGCTGGCGAGGGCCCAGGGCGGCAAAGCGTGGTGGCTGCTGAGCGCGATGGCCGGCGATCCCCTCACCTCCTTGCCCGCGAGCTCGCTAGGATGTGTGGCTATAGATTAGGGATGACGAGTGGGCCAGTGGGGTCCACTTGAATGGGGTAGAAAAGAGAGGAGAGTGCACTGACATGTGGGGTTTTTTAAATTTTACAAAAACACCCAAAACGACGAGGGAAACGGCCGTTTGGCCACGTCAGCGCCGAACGTGGGCTAGCATTGTCAGAAACGTGTTTAACCTGAAATTAGCGCGGCCAGCGTTTCAACATTCCAATGTTGGTACTGACGCGCAAGAATTACCGAAAATGGTACTGACCCGTCCCCGACAGCCCCAATTATAATAGTTTTATCCAATTAACTCGAAGGAACGCGACGCGAGCAATCCCAACATGCAAACACGGAAGCAACGAAAACCACGGACATTATTATTCAGCTATCCGTGCTAAATGAGGAAGTTATTGTTCCGTTACCTTCCTCTTGAGCCCTCCCTTATTATCCCTAACAACCAAAGGTGCACACCCTATTAGAGCACGTACAATGCTAGAGAAGGCGGGTCTTCTCTTAGCCCTCTACGTAATCTAGAGAAGGCAATAAAAATAAGTTATACAATGGGTCATCTCTTATTGTGATCTCTAAGAATTAATGTGAATTGACTAATTATAGTAAAAAGTTGTATTGATAAGAAAAGACATAAGGTATAATGGAGAAAAATAGTCTTCTCTTATTTTTAAGAGACCATCCCTTAGCTAAAGGAAGACAACCTTCTCTTTCTTCATTCTCTCTACTCCAACTAAGCAAAAATTCGACATGGCAACCGTAAGGGAAGGCTGACATCACCGTATTGTACATGCCCTTAGCATGACACATACCCTTTCCATTTTAAAATATAAGATATTTTAGTTTTATGAAGCAAATGTATCTAGACTACTTTTAGTATGTAGGTTAACTCCGGTTTGAAATGAATCTAGACAAAAAAAAATCTAGATACATTTTTTTTACAAACCTAAAACATCTTAGGGACGGTTTGGTAACACATTTTTTTCTCAGTATTTGAAAGATACCACAGTTTATTAAAATACCATAGTTACAACTTTGATCTGTTTGGCTACAATAAAATACCATAGTTTTGAAACTGTAGTATAGCAAAAAAAACTATGTTACTTTTGCCTTACTAAAAAAAGAGGTCTAGACCTCTTTTTTCCCGAATACTCTGGTTTTGCTAAAACTGAAGTTTCTCATTACCAGGCGTAGCACTACCATGATTTTAAAATAATTTGGTTTTACAAAAAATTAGGCAGACAAACAGAGCCTTATATTTTAAAACGGAGGGAGTAGATCGATTGAGATTGCCGAACAATCTAAGTATGTGAACCTACCCATCATCCGGATTTCTTGGTGCTATAATCTTTTATTGCTGGATATAGTAGTTATCTAATGAGGTATATACATTTTTAGCTCCACATCTTCCAGGTGTAAGTTTTAGTCCTACATCTTGCAAAATTAACAGTGCTAGTCCTACAACTTGTATCCTTTGAGTATTTTAGTCTAATTCGATTAAAATTCAGCAAATTTGACTAAATTCATCCATCTATAACGTTGTATTTTTTTCAAAATCATCCATCTGTATTTTTCTCTATAATTTGTGTCCTTAATGCTGACAGGCAGACCCACCTGTCAGTAGACATACAAATAAAATAGTTAAAATTACAAATGTGAGGGGGACTTGAACTCATCTTCTATATCTAAATAGGAGTCCCTCGCTAACTTATTTTTCTCAATATGCAGGCTATACACATCAACAGGTATCTAATTGGTCCACATCATTTAGTCATCCACGTTTACATTTTCTCTCGAGTGGCCTCCCTGGTCTGTCGCGACTCCTGCTTTTCACCCTTCATCTTCTTCACTCACACTACACATTAGTGCATGGATGAGTATTGGAAACTGAAAAATAATAGCCCCGTCCATTCCCGGTGTCCCATTCATTTCTAATCACTGCTGGTTGCCTGTTAATCTCTCCCTCGACTCAAATTCTTCTACCCCTCTATATATATGAATACAGCTTCTGCTCAATCTCTATTAGCCTATGTGCCGTCATCGGTGCTGCACCAAGACAAACCATGCTGCCTATCACTGGTGGAAAAAGGGGCTCTAGTCCCGGGCCGCAACGGACTCTAGTCCCGATTTTGGGCTCGGGACTGCGAAAACGGGACTAGAGGCCCCCCCTCTAGTCCCGGATCGCAAAGGCCCGCGACTGATAACAGCCACGTGGCTGTTTCAGCGCTGCGGGGGGCGGAACCCTCTAGTCCCGGGCTGTAACACCACCCGGGACTAAAAGGTTTCCTGCCGCGGCAGAGAAACACCACATTTCTCTGCCGCGGCAGATATTGCGTATTTCCTTTTTTTTTGCCATTTTGTTCCTTTTTCGTTTTGTGTTTCACTATAACTTAACAAACATATATTTCAGTAGACATATTATACGCTACTACATACACACTACACGTCGATGCATTTATATAAGATCGATCCCTTGCAAGCATACATATAATCAATCATATCAAAAGGAAGAAATGTTTTGAAAATTACATGGTCATTGATGAATATATATCATATGAGCTACATGGAGATGACTAAGGCAAATCGAGTTCCACGTCATTCGCATAATGCTCTCCATGTACATCAAGGACTTCCTTCATCATAAATTCCGCCAGCTCCTCTTGAATTTCTCTTATGCGCTGGTCTGGCTCTAGTGTCTCCCGCAAATCATAAATATAATGTGAGTCAACTTTCTGCTCACTGGTCAACTCGCGGATGTACTCGTAGACGTAGTATCCACATAAATGAGTTCCCGGTGGCTGCTGTAAACTCTTCGCCATTTTATAAGTTAGCTCCTCTTTGAATGGACCTGGTATTTTCTGTCTGAACCATGTCCAACACCTGCTCGGCAAAGAAAATGAACAAAGGAGTTATTAGTTACTTGATATCAGGAAATGAATGAAAGAGGACGATATAATGCGATAATGATTGAAATTACTTATGGAGCATTGCTTTCATGTCGCTCCACTTCTCTTGGTCCCAACTTAATGAGTCCTGGACTTCGACTAGGGACTTGTCAACTTGAATGTTTAGCAAGATCCAGTGGAATCTGCGGATATTTACATAAGCATACATGCATAGCTCATCCAGTAAGCAAAAATAAAATGTATACAAGATATAAACACTCACTTGAAGTTGTAAGGAAATAGTATTTCCTTAACAAAATTATGCTCGGTTAAGAACCTGAACAAGTCTTCCTCCACGTCTTTGGGGTGATTCTTTAACGTATATTCATTAATGATATATGGGTCAATGAACCCAACGTCGTATCTTCTAGCTCTTTTGCATTCAAGCATCTTCATTCTGCGGAATATAATATCATCATACAAAAGGATATATAGTTAGGATAATATATTAAATGAATGAACGAGCTAAAGCTACAAACTTAATTATAGAAATAAATAACTTACAAACAGTAGCAACCAATGATAGATTTGTCGAGGGCGCGCTGGTTGTATAACTGAAACAGTTCGGTCATTTGAACCTGTATCGAGTATGGTTTGAAGTGATGCTCCTTTCTAACGTCCACCGGAAACCAATCTTTATGATGCTTTTTTTCTGCTTGCGACATGTACCATTCATGCAGATTTCGCATATGTGTGGATAGATGCGCGAGCTCCTTATTACTGACTAGAGGCTGTCCTTGGACATACTACCGTACTATCTGACCCACTGGCGTATCTTCATAGCCTAAATATTGACCAAGAGACATATTTGCTTCGTTAGCAAGTGCTTTGGCCTGCGATACAGTGATTCCCATAAGTGCAACACTATTACGGGCTCTAGGGTCCATTATTTGCATGTCCATATCCATTTCAGCTCTGAAGGCCTTGTCGAGGTATGAAATGACTTTGAGCGGGGCGATCGATTGATTCTTCTGTGCTCCGAGCCGGGCAACTTGTTTCCCGCTTTTTGCACTTGTGATTTTTTTCTTCTG
Organism: Avena atlantica; assembly: GCA_910589765.1. Classification (NCBI taxonomy): domain Eukaryota; kingdom Viridiplantae; phylum Streptophyta; class Magnoliopsida; order Poales; family Poaceae; genus Avena; species Avena atlantica. The sequence continues at coordinate 482,735,539 of OU342739.1, read as the reverse complement.
TTCTTGCTTAATAATCTCCCGGTCATAGTCTGATTCCATATTCATCGATATCTGGGATGGTTGCTCAAGAAAGGACTTAGCCCACTTTTTTGTTTTTTCGTTATATACCGGCTTTGGCTCAGGCTTTTTGGGTGCAAAATGCGCCTTAACTTGGGCAGCCACATCCGCGTTAGTTTCCTCGTCGGTCTTTTCATAAGGTCTCTTTGGAAGAGCCGGTGGGATATCGACTATCTTCGGCGTTTGACCTTTCTTCGATGTGGGGCGCGGGGGACCATCGAACTTCCGTTTCTTCGACGAGGTAGTAGTATTGCACGGAGGCGGAGGCGGAGATCGAGTTGATGTACTCCTGTTGCGGCGATCGTCAGCGGGACGGGGTGGACTTGGAGGTTGGCGATAATCGGGTTGGGGTGGACTTGGAGGTTGGCGATAATCGGGTTGGGGTGGACTTGGAGGTTGACGATATTCGATGCGCGGTGGATTTGGATTCCTTGGAGTCGGTGGCCTTGGCGCCGAGCCTGGAAACTTGATGTACTTCTTATTCCATAGAATGATGTTGCGCTTGACATCTCCTAGTTTCGTAAGGCCTTCAGGCGTAGCGATTTCAATCTCTAGGTCCGCAAAATCCTCCCATATGTCATCCACCATGACACGAGCATAGCCTGGTGGAATCGGAAGTGAATGGTGGAGTGCTCCAGGTAGACAAGGTAAAGCAGTGCCGATCGCCACCTTGAAGGACAGGTTGTTCATTGGCTGATGTAGCTCACATTGTGCCATCTCTCTGACATCATCCACGGGGTAGTGAGGAGCCGGTGCATCATCCAGCAGTGCTTGATCATCAGCACGGACCTCCGTGGAAGCCACGCTGCTTCTCCGTTGGCTAAGATCCAATGCAGGATCATCAGACCGCGGGTGAGTTGACGACGGCGGCCTTTGGCTAATTTCATGCATGAGGTTCTTCAGATCAGCTAGGTCCTGCTCTACCCTGGAGATCCGGTCTGCCTCCCGGTCCTTCTTTCTCTGACGGCTTCTGTAACTAGCATCGTACAGAGGAAACCCTTTCTTCCACGAGACACCGACGCCTTTGCCTCGTGTTCGTCCTCCCTTTTCAGGATTCCCTAGGGCGCGTGTCAGCTCGTCGTTCTCTCTCTCAGGACGGAACAATCCCAATTGAGCATCGTTCATTGCTTGAATAAGGTCTTTGGAGGGTTTTAGAATTTCATCATGAAATAATGTCTTCCCTGTTTCTGGGTCCAAGGATCCCCCGTGCCTGTACCACCAGTGCTTTGACCACTCGGGCCATCCATCTGTACCAGGAGTGACGCCTCTAGCCCTCATATCCTTCTCCATAGTTTCCCACTTAGGGATGGCACTCTTGTAGCCACATGTCCCCATTTTATGATGGTATTTCTTGTTGGCAGCATTTAACGCGTTCTTTGCCGACTTTGCCTTTGCTTTATCAGATTGCTTGTACTGTACAAAATCAGGCCACTGTTCTATCAACTTCTCGTTTACTCCTGTGAAGTCTGGAGTTTTATTTTTCGCGACATATTTCGCGTATAAATTTTTCTTGTGGTTCCGGTACAGTTCAACCATCTTGCTTAGTGCCCACTCCTTGACGTTTTCTCTATTATCAAGCCCACCCGGCCTTGGGGTAATACCATCTACCTCAAATTCCTCATACTCTGGAGGTAGTATGAAATGCGCTATGAGCTTCTGCCAAAGGTCATCTTTGGCATCATCGGTGACATAGCTGTTGGATTCTTCACCGGGTTCTTTGACTTATTCCATTCTTGGATGGTGATCGGCAGGTTGTCCCTAACAAGCACCCCGCATTGATTTATAAACATCCTCCGGTGCTTCTCTGGAGCAATCGGTTCACCATCATCATCTATTTCTTCGATGGTGAACCTCTGATTACCATCCAACTTTTTGGTTGGCCCTCATTTCGTTCGAGCTGTCGATTGCTTCGATCCGATGGGCTAAAAGAAGAAGAGAGAGTGATTAATATATATCTAGATCAGTTAATGAATACAGGTAACATGAGACTTTATATATATATATATATATATATATATATATATATATATATATATATATGTACCTCGCCGGATCCTGTCGAGGGGCCATCATTATTGTTGGCATTTGTTTGCCCTTCGTCCATCTGGTCTTCCCCTTGGTTTTCCTATAGTCCATCACCGGATGGATTCAGATATGAGGATATCTCTTCCTCGAGCAAAATATCTTCGGCCGTGCCCGTAATAAGAGGAATTTCACCTCTTATCATGCCCTGAAGAAAACCTTCACCGATGCGACCAGGATCTTCGGATGGATCCATGACTTAATTATCTATAACAAAAAGAGAGTTAAACAGGTTAGAAAAAACAATAATCCTAATAAATAAAACAATATAATCCTAATTATAATAACTTAAACAAAAAATAACCCTAATCCTAATCCTAATTCTAATCTTAATAAATAAAACAAAAAAATAACCCTAGCTAATTATAATTAAAATAACCCTAGCTAACAATATAATCCTAATCCTAGCTAATTATAATTAAAACAATAATTAAAAAAAATAACCCTAGCTATTTATAATTAAAACAATAACCCTATCTAATTATAATTAAAACAATAATTAAAAAAATAACCCTAGCTATTTATAATTAAAACAATAACCCTAGCTAATTATAATTTAAACAATAATTAAAAAAATAACCCTAGCTAACAATTAAAACAATAACCCTAGCTAATTATAATTAAAACAATAATTAAAAATAATCCTAGCTATTTATAATTAAAACAATAACCCTAGCTAATTATAATTAAAAAAATAACCCTAGCTAACAATTAAAACAATAACCCTAGCTAATTATAATTAATACTACAATTAAAAATATATATACTACACTAAATATAAAAACCTAAATATGGCTGAAAGCTATCCCCGCTCCTCCCGTGTCATCCCCGCTCGGGCGGCACCGGAGGGCCAACCCTAGCCGCCGGGAGTCTCCCTCCGCCTCTCTCCCCGCCGCCTCCGTCGAAGGACGCGGCCGAGCGAAGCTCACGCCGCCGACGATGGAGGCGGGGGCTCTCTCTCCCGCATGCCTCGTCGTGACGGATCTCGGCCAGGGCGGAGTCTGCTGATCCATGGCGGCGCGGCGGCGTATGGCGGCGCAGGGAGGTCGGGACGGAGCGGAGGGCATGACGCAGACTGGCACGTGCGGTGGCTGCTCGCTGGCCCTAGTCCCGCATGGCGGCTGGGCCCGATATGGGTCCTGGCGGGCCTGTGCGGGTCTCGGTCGGGGCGTTGTGGTGGCACGGAGAGCTCCTGCTCCGACGTCCTGCAGCGGCGTGAGTTGGCGCTGCTGTCGTGCCGGTGGCGAGGCTGTTGCGCTGCGACCTGGGCGGCATCCCTGCGTCGGGGTGGAGATGGCGGTTCCCCGTGGCAGCGATCTGGTGGTGGAGGCGCTGGAATTGGGGATTCCTTTGGAAGACCTAGATCAGCCCTCTAACCCTGATTGACGGCGGGCTCCAAGCGTGGCCATGGTCCGTCTGGCCATGGTGGGCGCGAGCCGGAACCGCGGAGTGAGGTCGTGGGGCACGATGTGAGATGGGTTCGATCTGGTCCTCTATGTCCGATCTGATACTCCTCTCGGCGTTGCCTTGCCTTCTCTTTCGCTGTTCTGTTCGGCGGCGTGGGGGCCTGCTGGTGTGCTTGAATAATGGTGGCGGTCATAGGGTTCCTCCCGCGCGAAGAAGAAGATCCGCTTGATGTTGGACCTCGTGGATCTTGGCTGGAGAGGCGAGTTCCGGAAGGCTCCGCCGACGAACTCCCATGGGCGTATCATGCCTGGAGATTACTGGATCGGAAGGTATTCAGTCGTGGGTTCCTTGTTTTTCTGGCCATTTGGTTTTAGCGGGAGCGTTGCGAAGCTCTGTTGTTTGTTCCCACCAAGCGTCATTCTTAGAGCCATGGTGAAGTCAGATACGGAGAATGCCAGGAAAGCAGAAATATGAGGGTAGCGATGGTGATTTTAGTTTTTGTGGTGACGGAGAACTGGCCGTGTGATCCATGACTCATAGCAACGACTGTTGGTGCGGGAAGACAACACAGAAAGAGTTCCTAGTCTTACCTTGCAGGGTGAAAATCCAAGGTCTGGCCTTAACTGGTTGTGCCTGGCAATGGCCTTGTTGAAGGCATTGTTTTGCGAGCGAGGACTTTCTCCAGGGTGAAAACCTATGATCTTTGATCGGGCAACGACGGCGCTTGGGCACTGTCTCCTTCTTGAAGGCGTTGTTATTGGAGTGGAGGACTACTGGTGTTGTTCTGATGGTGTCAGTGTTGTTGCTTTGAGGAATGGTTCTCTGTAGCGGGACATTTTTCTTTTTCGTAATTCTTTTTTCTTTTTTCTGGGCTGTGTGCATCCGTAGGGCCGCTAGGGCATGCGTTGTTGCAGAGGCTGGGTGTAATTGGTATCCCTGTGATATTAATATATACTCTTTTCCAAAAAAAAACCTAAATATACTACTAATTAAAAAACCTAAATATACTACAAAAACCTAAATATACTACTAATTAAAAAAATATAATTAATACTACACTAACTATACTAACTACACTAACTACTAACTAATTAATACTAGACTAAATATATAACCACCTCCGGCGAGGTGGACGGCCGGAGGAACAGCGGCGGCGTGGCGAGGCGGTGCGGCCCGACGGGGCGGCGCAGCACGGCGCGCGGAGGCTCGGGCGAGGCGGTGCGGCACGACGGGGCGGCGACACGCGGCGGGGCGGCGCGGCGCGGCTCGGCGATGCGGTGCGGCATGGCGGGGTGGCGCGGTACGGCGGGCCGGCCGGAGACAAGCAGGGCGCCGACAGCGCGGGAATCGGGCAACACTTCTTCCCCTGTTCTCTGCGTCGGCGCCTTCCTTCGTCTTCGTCGTTTGCCAAGTGCGGGTGGGAACAACCAGGGGCGCGGGCAAGAGTATATAAAGGGACCCCCCTTTAGTCCCGGGCTGAGCCACCGCCCGCGACTAAAGGGTCTTTAGTCGCGGGCGGTGGCTCAGTCCGGGACTAAAGACCCCCCTTTAGTCGCAGGCTAAGCCTCGGCCCGCGACTAAAGACCATTTTTCGGTCGCTTCGTTTTCGCGCACGCACTGACCCTTTAGTCCCGGGTCCAGCCATGACCCGCGACTGTTTGTTTTTTTAAATTTCCTTTTTAATTCAAAACTAATATAAAAACTTTGAAAAATCATATCTTTTATTGTAATAATCCAAATAAAACAAATAATATGTCTATTATTATGAGTAAAATATAAAGAATTTTAATATAATATCCATTTATCTGTTTGCATAATTTATAAATTATTTCACTTGTAAATTTTCTTTTTAATTCAAAACTAATATAAAAACTTTGAAAAATCATATCTTTTATTGTAATAATCCAAATAAAACAAATAATATGTCTATTATTATCAGAAAAATATAAAGAATTTTAATATAATATCCATTTCTCTGTTTGCATAATTTATAAATTATTTCATTTGTAAATTTTCTTTTTTAATTCAAAACTAATATAAAAACTTTAAAAATCATATCTTTTATTGTAATAATCCAAATAAAACAAATAATATGTCTATTATTATCAAAAAAATATAAAGAATTTTAATATAATATCCATTATCTGTTTGCATAATTTATAAATTATTTCATTTGTAAATTTTCTTTTTTAATTCAAAACTAATATAAAAACTTTGAAAAATCATATCTTTTATTGTAATAATCCAAATAAAACAAATAATATGTCTATTATTATCAGAAAAATATAAAGAATCTTAATATAATATCCATTTATCTGTTTGCATCATTTATAAATTATTTCATTTGTAAATTTTCTTTTTTAATTCAAAACTAATATAAAAAACTTTGGAAAATCATATCTTTTATTGTAATAATCCAAAAAAACAAATAATATGTCTATTATTATCAGAAAAATATAATGAATCTTAATATAATATCCATTTATCTCTTTGCATCATTTAGTGGTGGGTGAACCACAACGAAGCCGACCGGTGAACCACAAACGAAGCCAGCCGTCGTCTGTGGTGGGCGAACCGTACTATCATCGGAGTGATGTGCTACATCGCCGGGGGAGACCAGCCTCGCCTACGGTGCCCACGAGTCCACCCGCCACAGGCCCCACACCGTCCCGGCGGTAGCGTCATCGTCTTCCAGGAGACCCCTCTCTCGCCCGCCGTGAATCCGAGGCTGGACCTGGTATATGCCATGGATGGGCTGATGATCCCCAGAGTGCCAGGTGACGATGACGATGATGATGACGATGACGATGAAGAACCTGAAGCTGCGTACTATAGGACTAGGCATGATTATGACTAAAGGGGGCGGCTTTAGTCCTGAGTGTTAGCTAGTCCCGGTTTGTCCCGGTTTTTAATATTAATAAATGTCTTGAGTGTTACCTAATAAATAGAGGGAAATACCTATATAAAGAGAGGGTTCATCTTTAGTCCCGGTTGGAGAAACCAACCGCGACTGAAAGGATTGCGGCAGACTGGGCCAAGCAACACTAATAATAGGGGTGAGTGTCGACATTATGTCGTGCGGCTTGTACCTTTTCCCGGATGGTGTCACCAACCGGGACTAAAGATGAACCTTTAGTCCCGGTTGGAGACACCAACCTGGACTAAAGATGAGTCAGCACTAATAATAGGGGTGAGTGTCGACATTATGTCGTGAGTGTCGACATTATGCCGAGCTGCTTGTACTATAAATAGGCATCCTTGTGAGTCCGGTCCTCCAGCCAGTTTGAGGCATCTCCAAGATGGTTTTAGAGAGCAGGGACACCACTACGGCCAGTTTCATGGAGATGCCGACAGAGCCCAATCCTCCGGCATCTCCGAGAAACTGGTCATAGAGGCACTCCCTAATATGTGAAATTAGTTAGCTCCCAGGCGTATTGATCTAGTTAGAGAAGTTACAAGCTGCAAGATGGTTTTCGAGAGCAGGGACACCACTGCGGCTAGTTTCAGGGAGATGCCGACGGAGCCCAGTCCTCCGGCATCTCCGAGAAACTGGTCATAGAGGCATGCACTCCCTAATATGTGACATCACGCGTTTGGAGATCAGATCTTAATGGTAAGTATGAATCGGTACTAAAGGCCCTCCTTTAGTCCCGGTCCAGCCACAAAACAGGACTAACACACTCAAGATTGTTTGCAGACAACACTATAAAAATGGACACATGCATGGAACATCTTAACTCATAAAATGTTACAATTATTACATATCATTTCTTCGCTTATGTTCCTTTCTGATCCCGTCGTATCCATGGAGCATCTTCATTCATTAACATGATGGTTGGGTCATCCTTCACCGCGAAGGGCGGAATTTCATGGAACTTATCACAATCTTCTGACATGTCTGTCTTGTCCTCCACTCCCACGATGTTCCTTTTTCCTGAAAGAACTATGTGACGCTTTGGCTCATCGTCTGATGTATTCTTTTTCTTATTTTTTCGTTTTCTAGGTTTGGTAGACATGTCCTTCACATAGAAAACCTGGGCCACATCATTGGCTAGGACGAATGGTTCGTCTAAGTACCCAAGATTGTTGAGATCCAACGATGTCATTCCCTATTTCTTGTCTACCTCAACCCCTCCTCCCGTCAGCTTGACCCATTTGCACCGAAACAAGGGGACCTTAAAAGTAGGTCCATAGTCAAGTTCCCATATCTCCTCTATGTAACCATAATATGTGGTCTTTGACCCATTGTTGTCTGTTGCATCAAAGCGGACACCACTGTTTTGGTTGGTGCTCTTTTTATCTTGGGCTATCGTGTAAAATGTATACCCATTTATCTCGTACCCTTGGAAAGTCGATATAGTCGAAGATGGTGACCTAGACAACAAGTAAAGCTGATCTCCAAGAGTGTTGTTTTTTATGAGATGTTGCAACCAACCGCCGAAACTCTTCATGTGTTCATCTCTAATCCAAGAGTCATGCTTTCCAGGGTTGTTGGAGCGTAAGATTTTCTTGTGTTCCTCGATATATGGGGCTGCCAAGATAGAATTCTGTAGAACGGTGTAATGTGCTTCGGTGTAAGAATGTCCGTCTCTACATATTATTGATTTCCTTCCTAGAGTACCCTTTCCACTCAGTCTCCCCTCATACCGCGATTGAGGAAGACCAATCGGCTTAAGGTCAGGAACGAAGTCAACACAAAATTCAATGACCTCCTCTGTTCCATAGCCCTTGGAGATGCTTCCTTCTGGCCTAGCACGGTTATGAACATATTTCTTTAAGATTTCCATGAACCTCTCAAAGGGAAACATATTGTGTAGAAATACAGGACCGAGAATGGAAATCTCTTCGACTAGGTGAACCAGCAGGTGCGTCATAATATTGAAGAAGGATGGTGGGAACACCAACTCAAAACTGACAAGACATTGGACCACATCATTCTGTAACCGTGGTAGATCTTCAGGATTGATTATCTTCTGAGAGATTGCATTGAGAAATGCACATAGCTTCACAATGGGAACTCGAACATTATCTGGTAGAAGCCCCCTCAATGAAATTGGAAGCATTTGCGTCATAATCACGTGGCAGTCATAAGACTTTAGGTTTTGGAACTTTTTTCCTTCCATATTTATTATCCCCTTTATATTTGACGAGAAGCCAGACGGGACCTTAATACTGCTTAGGCATTCAAAAAATATTTCCTTCTCTTGTTTGGTAAGAGCGTAGCTGGCATGACCTTGAAACCATTCTGGATGCAGGCCATCTGGGTCTTCCATACGTTGATGGTCCTTTCGTGCTTCCGGTGTATCTTTTGTCTGTCCATACACGCCAAGAAGCCTAGCACGTTCACGCAAAGATTCTTCGTCACATGCATCACATCAATTGCAGAGCGGACCTCTAAGAATTTCCAATATGGTAGCTCCCAAAATATAGATTTCTTCTTCCACATGGGTGCGTGTCCTTCAGCGTCTTTCGGAACAGATTTTCCTCCAGGACCCTTTCCAAAGGTTACCAGTTGATCCAAATCTTTGACCATATCAAATATATCAGCACCAGTACGTTCCTTAGGCTTCGTCTGGTGACATGCCAGACCGTTGAAATGCTTGCCTTTCTTTCTTAAGGGATGCTTGGCCAAAAGAAATCGACGATGCTCATTGTATACATTCTTCTTACAATGTTCCAAATATATACTTGCAGTCTCATCTAAACAGTGTGTGCATGCATTGTATCCCTTGTTTGACTGTCCTGAAAGGTTACTAAGAGCAGGCCAATCATTGATTGTTACGAAAAGCAATGCTCAGAGGTTAAATTCTTCCTGCTTGTGCTCATCCCACACGCGTATCCCGGGTTCGTGCCACAACTGTAAAAGTTCTTCCACTAATGGCCTTAGGTACACATCAATGTCGTTGCCGGGTTGCTTCGGACCTTGGATCAAGACTGGCATCATAATGAACTTCCGCTTCATGCACAACCAAGGAGGAAGGTTATAGATGCATAGAGTCACGGGCCAGGTGCTGTGACTGGAGCTCTGCTCCCCAAAGGGATTCATGCCATCTGTACTTAGACCAAACCTTAAACTCCTTGCGTCATCTGCAAAGTCCGGGTACTTTCTATCGATTTTTCTCCATTGCGACCCATCAGCGAGGTGTCTCAAAATTCCGTCTGACTTACGTTCCTCTTTATGCCATCGCAACAACTTGGCGTGCTCTTTGTTTCTGAATAAGCGTTTCAACCGTGGTATTATAGGAGCATACCACATCACCTTCGCAGGAACCCTCTTCCAGGGGGCTCGCCCTCAACGTCACTAGGGTCATCTTGTCTAATCTTATACCAAAGTGAAGTGCATACCGGGCATGCATCTAAATTCTCATACTCCTCACCGCGGTAGAGGATGCAGTCATTAGGGCATGCATGTATCTTCTGAACCTCTAAACCTAGAGGGCAGGCAACCTTTTTTGCTTCGTATGTACTGGCGGGCAATACATTATCATTTGGAAGTATATTCTTCATCATTTTCAGCAACTTTTCAAATGAGGAGTCAGGTATAGCACACTCAGCCTTCCATTGCAGCAATTCCAGTGTGCTGCCCAGCTTTTTCAGACCATTTTCGCAATTTGGGTGCAACAACTTTTTGTGATCCTCTAGCATGTGATTGAACTTCTCCCTATCCTTTTCAGTTTCACAATCTCTTCGTGCATCGGCAATGGTCCGACCAAGATCATCAGCGGGTTCATCATGTGTCTCTTCTTCATCCTCCCCTTCAGCATCCCCCATGGAAGTATCTCCGTACTCAGGGAAACCATGATAGTTGTCATCCTCCTCCTCTTCTTCATTGTCTTCCATTATAACCCCTCTCTCTCCGTGCTTGGTCCAACAATTATAACTGGGCATGAAGCCGGACTTCAACAGGTGGCTGTGAAGGGTTTTTGAGTCAGAGTAATCCTTCTGATTCCTACATCCATTACATGGACAGAATACAAAACCATTGTGCTTGTTTGCATCAGCAACACAGATGAATTCATGCACGCCATTAATAAACTCGCCAGAGCGTCGGTCAGTACCGTACATCCATTCCCGGACCATCTGCATTATAGTAAAAATATATCAAAAACCATTACACAACATGATAAAATTATTACAAGTTATATTGAGAGCTTCTAGAGCACTAATTTTGAATGTTGAAAAAATTACATGCACCAATTTGTGAATTGGAGAAAACAATCAACATGATAAATGTGGAGTTTTTTATTATTGTTCCATCAGTGAAAACCTCATTCCATTCTAAGCTCTGAAAATCTAAAATTACACATTTTAATTTTCAGTAACTATGTGCCTAATAAAAATTTGTTACACATATATATCAAAATCCTTCTAGCTACTTCTAGAGCATGCATGCATTTGATCCATATCTCTATACTTCTAGAGCATTATATAGAGCTAAAGTAGCAATACGAGATGAAAGAATGAAGTTCTAACCTTTTAAAGCTTTGGATTTAGGTGTTGCAAACTAAATCTTGAGAAAAAAAATGACATGAAATGAACTCTCTTGCTTTCTTTGAGAAAAATGGCCACCATATGCTTTAGGGCAGCTGGCCAGGGAGCTGTATATATAGTAATGGACAATTAGTCCCGGGCCGTGATACGACCTGGGACTAATAGTCCACGAAAAATGGCCACCATATGCTCCAGGTTATTAGTCCCGGGCCGTATTACAGGCCGGGACTAATACTCTGATCCGGCCCGGGACTAATGAGTATGTCCATTTCTAGCCGTTGGGGGCCTCACGGACCGGGACTAGTGCTAGCACTAGTCGCGGTTCATGACGGGCCGGGACTGCTGGGCTTCCAATGATCAAACGGAAGATGATTTTTCCAGTAGTGTATCCAACCACGAGGTATCATCTCCATGCTCTAGACAGTGCTGGCATCAGACCAAGACAAACCATGCTGCCTATCCAGCCACGAGCTGTCCTCTCCGTGCTCTAGACACTGCTGGCATCAGAAAATCTGCAGATTCTTTGCACGTATATATTATGACTAGATTCCTTTGATGTGCCGTTTGTCTTCGCTCCTTGGGGAGTTCAACGAGAACAGGTTTGCTTCCGGAGGATTATTCGACCAAATGATAGGATTCAGCACAAACGGCCAAGGTTGTAACTTTGAGTTATGCAAATGCATCTCTTCAGAATTTTGTAGGCTCAGCAATAATTTTCATTTGGTAAGCATAATCCTCTGTGTTTCATAAATTCTTCTATTTTCCGCATGCAAATCAACTTTCATGTTCATTCGTGGGTACATCTCATTATCTTCTAAACTCTCCCTCTTACCTATTTTTTCTTTGGGTGGAAACATTTTTTATCTGATTCAATTGCAGGGAAGGGCATATACGTTAGATAAGTATCTTGCTGCTGTGTTTTTTCTCAAACCTGCATTGGGCATATATGTGAGCTACTTCTGGCCTCGGAGGAATAAAATCACCGCAAGAGAAAGACTAGCTAGCTATATATATATATATTATATATATATATAAATATATTTATATATTTATATATTTATATATTGTCAGTGTCTTAAGATCCATCTCCGAGTATGAGTGCACGGATTTTGTATACACAGAATGCATGGATTGTGTATTCAAGAAGAGGCAGGTGCAATCATCTATAGCATATCGCTTTTGGTGTTCTGTAAAGGATACGCATGTATTGTAAAGGAGAAGTTAAGTCCTATGTAGCTGATCGGTTTTGGTGCTCACACTTATAAATTGAGATTGCTTATCTTTTATGTTATGCCATCTAAACACGTATATATATTTCAATTTCACTCATTTCTGCTACTCCCTCCGGTTCATATTAGTTGACTCAACTTTGTCTAGATACGAATGAATCTAGACTAGATACTTAACTAGATACATATGAATCTAAAGAAAGTTGAATCAACTAATATGAGTCGGAGGGAGTACATGTAATGGTTTCATATGAGTTGAGTTATTGTTGAAGTAAGAAACGTTTTGAACACAGTGAGCATGTCGTTTTTTTGCAACTAATAAAGCACGTTAGAACAGTGCAAAACTATGAACGGTAAGTGTCATATGTTCTTGCATTTTGTCGAGGGTGGATGGGTATTATCATTTAGAGAAAACTAAATAAACAATTTCACTACTCATATTGATACAGATTATGTGTAGTCAAAATATAACCTCTTTGTAGTAGTGCAACATTTCTCGCAGCAACGCGCGGGGTATCCTCTAGTTACCTTCGTATAACTACATAACCATAGAAGCCACTAGAGCAACAAATGCTACTATTTGGACTAATGGACGGAATTCTTTTATATGGACGGAATTCTTTTATATAGAAATAAAATTCAAAGTATTAAAAACACCTTCAAAAAATATGTACATGTGGGGAATCATGTAAACATTTTCATTATGGAAAATTTCAATCCGGACTGATTTCTATTGGGCTAAAAAAAGATGCTTTTGACAGGATTTGAAGGTGCACAGTTTGTAAACCCAGATCTCTAATTTTATTTTTCTATGTAGCCTAGATCTTGAATTAAAAATTTGCATTATTTTTAGATATTTTCACAACTTAAAAACACATATTTTTGAATGTTCAAAATAAAGGCTTATATCTTGTCCGAATATATACACTCAATCAATCAAATTTCAATTCGCTCGTGTGTGTGTGCGCGCGCGCAGCATATATAACTTAATTTCTTTTCATGTTTTATGTCTGTTGAGCCGGCGAGAGCTAGCTAGTCTGTTGCATGACTGATACCTCTAACTCTTTCTTCATATGCTTCATGTTGGTGTGTGTGCGTGGTGAGGCGAGCTAGGACGCATCAGTCTTTAAATAGTGTAATAAATATGGGCTTTTTAAAATAACCACAGTTGGTTGTCTGCTGTAGTGGCAACTTTGCTATATCTTTGGCAGCATGCAGGTCATGGTTTCAATTCCCTCCATCTCTTGTAAGTATTTTCTTATTTATTTTCTTATTTGTAAATCTCTAACAGGTGGGGACCCTATCAAGGATACATATGGTTCATTTTGCAAAAAAAAAGTGATGCCACATGTCAATTCGGTAAAATCGCAGAAATTTGATTGAATTGGAGTAAAATGCTCCGGATTGCAAGTTGTGGGACTAACTTTACTCATTTTATAAGATTTAGGACTAAAACGCTCTCATGTTACAAGTTGTGGGACTAAAAATGCATATATCTCTTATCTAATCAATCTTCTCACTCGTCTTGTTTAAGCTCCCTTTATCTCCTTCAAATCAAAAGTTAGCTTCGCACAAAAAGTACTATGAGTGGCAAAAGGAGATGTGCGTGTGTACCACAACCGTGATTTTCATAAACACACCATGCAAATTGATTGATAACCGTGGATAATACTGAGCAATTTGAAAACAGGGTTGAAACGTGTTCCTATTTACTTTGAGTAATTAGTCGCAAGAGGCATGCCGTGTCTATGTTTCCCGTGTCGTCTCCCCGCGTGAAGTGACCAAGAGCTCCTCCTCCTCCTCCCTGCACCAGCCCTACTCACCCCAGCCTCCCCCTCCCGCCACCGACACCGCATGCCGCTGAGCGTGTGGTGTTAGTGGTGGCGGACTTTCCTCTTCCCGCGTGCCTGGATGCCCGGCCCAGGTAGGAAATTCCGGCGGCCATGCTCCCAAGCTAGCAACGTTCTCGGTGGCGGCGCGGCCTCTTCAGGTGAACGGTGATGTGGGTGTGCGTCTTCTTGGCCGGCTAGTCTGCACGCAGGCGATTAAAGGATCTCGTTACCTTCCTCTTGAGCCCTCCCGCTTCTCCAATTTAAAAGTGCGGTGCAGTTTGCATGCAGGGATTAGCTCATTAAAACTGTGATTTGCGAATCACAGCAGATGTTTTTAGTTAGCGCCATGTTAATTTCTTTCGGCCATGCAAATTTGTTTCCATATTTTCTATGTTGGAGAGTACAATTTGTATCTGAAACTTTAATTTGATTTTCAAACTACTCCCTTAGTTTCAGTTTGCAATTCTTGCGCGTATACCTAGGTTGTCAATTCTAATGGTATAATTTTTATGCTATACAATTCACATTTTAATGTTTAAATTCACGACTTAAATATATGTGCATGACGTGTAAACCAGAACAGAGGGAATAAGATTTATTTTTTCCATACGAAGAAAATCTGTTTGCAGTTGTAATAAAATTTAAAATTAAGTCTGCATTAGACTCATATTAGAACAGGACATCAAATTAACGTTGACGGAGTCTTCCTCCGAAGAGAACCCAATTCACGGATTGACATAAGTATGCCCTATAGGTTTCTAAGATTGGACTACCCGGTTCAGCCCAGCAGTCGACACCACCGTCGATCGCACCTGCCTCGTGGATCCCACCACCGCTCGGCACCCTGAGCGAGCCCAACGCTTCTGCATCAATCTACGACCCGGACAACAACAAAAGTTGCGACTCTGATTTGTGCTACCCTTTGATGGAAAAGGATGCCTATGGCTCTGATCCAGAAAGCCGTGGGAGCAACGACTTTGACAACCACTACATGTGCGCTGCCATCAACGCTAATGGCGGCAAGGGCACTCGTGGCGACATGGGGAACAAAGGAAACCATGACAACCGGAATGCTGACCCCAACGCCAACTGCATAGACCCTAATGCTGACCCCAATGCCAACCACGACAACGTTAATGGTGGCGGCACAGGAGATTGCCCTCAGATCCTCTTCCGAAGAATGATTCACGGGACGTACTAATGGAACATGACCAAGGAAGCACTAAATGTCAACCCTCTTCCGAAGAATGATTCACGGGACGTACTAATGGAGTACCACTGGCTCCTCCATAAGGAGTGTAATCGCCAATATGTGGTGCAGGCTTAGCTTGCTGAACGCAAGAAGGCAACCGATGCTTCGAGTGCTCATAGGGTGGCACTCTCCTCCATAGGCGGATATTCCTCGAAGGGCAATGACGTCGCGGCGCACAAGAGACGTTCCCTGCTGGATCACCTGAATGTGGATGGGATTCGCGAGGCCACCAAAGCCCTCGACTTCTCATTCTTGTCGGTGGATTCTCAGGGTAACATTATACCCAAAATGTCGCGGGCTATGGTGATCATGGCCACCACATATCTGCTGTCTAACCAACCTCTGGCCAGGAATCCACAATCTGCCGTCCACCAATCCGGCATCGCCAGACTTAGGCTGGTAGAAGCTACACTGGCAAGAGAACCTCTCCTAGATCCAAAGAAGAAATCTGCAGCACTCGTGAAGAATTGCTCGCCGTTATAGGACGACAATGACCTGCCATGACGATGTCGCAACCGGTGGAGGAGAGATCGCAACTACGATGCCCTTGACGAAATCACACAGCACAAGGTCGACAAGCTGCGCGCCAAACTTTCTTACTCTTCTGAGTCTGAAGATGAAGTAAACAGAACTCTGTGGCGCATATGCTTTAGCCGCGCCATACGGCAAATTCAGATGCCCAGGGGCTTGAAGCTTCCCTCGGACAACCCAAAATTTGACGGTCTCTAGGAGCTAAAAATATGGCTAGATGATCACATACAATCCGTCAAGTGGCATGCACGATGCAAGAACACAACCATGCAATGCCTGCAGCTGCAGTTAAAGGGCGTCGCACGCGCCTGGATCAACAGTCTGCCCCTTGGCTCAATCTGCAGCTGGAAAGAACTGGTGTACAATTTCTTTCAAAATTTTAAAGGAACCTACAAGTGCCTAGCGTCAATCGAAGAACCTGCAGCCATAAGCCCGGTGAGTGCCTCCTCTCGTACATCCAGCGGTGGTCCCTCATCAAGAACTCCGGGAAGATATTTCCGAAGAGCAATGGTTAATTAGCGATACATCCAGGGACATGTACACAATGAGTGTTTGATATGAAACAAAATTCCTTAGCAAGAAGTCCATGCTTGCTCTTTTCCATTCTAAACAAGTGCAAACGTTAAATTTGTGAAATGGATATGACTATCATCATATGAGCTCTTTGATTGACTTTACTGGCGAAGCATAATGTGTAGTGGAGAAAAGAGTGAAGAACAATTGAAGCTTGTTGTCCAGGCATTTGCTTCTAAAGAGGCTCAAGGACTTCTTAGAGCAACTTGAAAAACTCCAGCGACAATGCGGTTTGCGCTCGGTTTTGTGCGTTGTGTAGACCACGTAAAGAAGTGCCAGCCCATAAACGAAATTCGGTGGCCCGAGTAAAGCCCGCAACACACGGTATATTTTCCGCTTCCCCTGTCGGACCCGAGCCGAAACCCTATCCTCTCCGTCTCCCTCGCTCACGATCTCCATCGCCTTCGTCGAACCTCCAACCACAAAATCTATCCCAACCACCGCCTAATCGAATATGCCGTCACCTCCATTCGCTCCGCCGCGTCAACATGAGAACCGGACCACCGCCCTCCCCGCCATGCTATGGCTCCTGTGGCCAGCCTCCTCTCGAGCGCCGAGATCGCCTCTAGCCGCTTGATAGGCACCAAGAAGCGGTCGGCTGATACCTTCAATCCAGATTACGGATGTAGTATAGCCCCTTTTCCCTAGTAGATCTAGGTTTATCGAATGCTTGGGAAGCAGAAAGCAAAGTGAGTTTACTTAAACGGACCTTCGAGAGTTTTAGAATTCCTATTGCATTTTCACCGGACCAAGAGTTTGCGATCTTGTTGTTGTTGACGATAGAGAGAGAGAGGGCCTAGGGTCTTCGGTTTTCACCAGTAGCTGTGCAAAACATCTGATGGGAATAATAGATAATAATAAAGTACTCATGAAATGTTAGAGAAAGATAATTATATGTGGGCAGTGCATCCATAATTGTTATCGTCTCCACAACCGCTTATAGCAATAACCTACTAGTCTCATCCATAGAAGAAAAAAGAACTAATGATAAGCATTGTGATGTCACCGTTAATCCCAAGTAAATTCCTCACATACAATCGTACTACCCTTTCTGTCATAGGGTTCCTATCCTGTAGATCAGTCATTACTCACACTCACTTTACCTGGATCAATCCTCGGGGTATTGGGTACCTGACAACTCCTTAGATTGAGGCAAGAGAGGGTACTACAATCATCATGCCATACAAACTAATACATGATCCCATCTATGATAAATAACATGCACAAAAGCTACATGGCTAGGTCGAAGCCCTTAGTCCAAGGAGAATTACTCACACATAGAGATGAAATCGACGATCATAAACATTGTAATAGAGACCATAAGGTTGATAGCAAATAGTCTTATAATGTCGCCAATTGGATATGAGATCTACTACTACAAGTGGTGGAAGATGGCTATGGTGGTGGAGAAAGGTTTAGAGGTTTAGATCTAGATCTATTCCTCCGGCGTGGCGGCAGGGAGAGTTGAGGTTGAAAATAAGCGAGATTGTTGAGTCAGGGGGATTGTTTATCGTCGCCTAAAGCCTCTTTATATAGGGGTATCTTCACAAAATTTGTTCTGTTTGACCTAATGAAGTCGATGCAAACTATACGACGACAATTATACGACGGCGGGTCGTATAGTTGGTCGTTAAGCTTATAGTAATGTCTTCACGGCTCCTGGTTTCTTTGGAGTCTTGTACATCTCGTATCTTTGGCATTTATATAGTGATTCCCATCATAATACGTCATTATCTGCGCAGGGAAAAATAGGAAGAAAGGATTACATACCTCTTTGATCATTAGGCATTAGTGGCAGGTTTTTGAGAGATATTTCATCAAATATATGAATAATATCTAGTTTAAATGTGGACGTGGATGGCTATATTTCACAGCCATCAACCTCCCCAATCTTAAACTTGATCGTCCCAAGCAAGAAAACCAAAATAAAAATGGAAATCAGCATTTAAACTGAAATAACGAGATGATGATCTTACTGATGATTGGTACTCTCATGTTTTCTCCACTTTATTAATCTAAAAAACTTAAGCATAGATAGAGTAATGGAAAGCATATCATATGGGTTTCATGGATCCTTATGGCGCATCAAAATTATTGTAAGCATGGATGATTCAAAAAGGTAAACTTCATTCCATGTCATGTAATCAACTCATAGGCTTGCCTTTAAACAATAAAGTGTAATCATGTAGAATTAAGAGTATGAGAGTTTGTCATGAAAAGCATATATACTAAAGTATCTCAATTCTCCCACATCAATAAATCAAGACTTTTCAAGCACTACTTTCTATTCATTGTCCTTCAATAAGGTTTTTAAATAATTGAGAGCATGACAAAAAAAATTCATTAGTTTATTGGGTTGTGATGGACACTCGTGGCATCACTAAGGTTTTTGTTCCTTTTGCATAATGATTACTCATATCATCCAGATGAGTGATTCCATCATGTTACAACTACCCAGGAGTGCCAAGAATCTTACCCATTATAGCATTGCTGCTACACATGTTTAATCAACTCATAGCCGAAATCTACGAGTTTCCTCCATGAAGATCGTTCGTAGGCTAGCGGAGTTGTTGGCGTCCCGTGAAGTTTGACACGCATAAAGCTATATCATTCTTATGATTTACAAGTCAAACTTTGGCATGATCATAAAAACCGCTAAACATTAATTCAATTGAACAAATCTTTCCAAAGAGAGCTATCAAGTCAATTATTATTTTCTGTGGTATCGAGTGTCTCTAGGAATAAGCATTCAAGACTAAACACTACAACACCCAAGTCTTCAATTTATGAGACTTTTTATTGTTTCAATTGTTTCGGAAATTTTTAGGCAAGACTTTGGTTAACTACAAGAGCTAGAACAAAACGTACCAAGTTAAATACCCATGCAAATAAAATTGTACTATAATATAAAGACTCACTCCACCGATATAAGATCTCAACATTACTACTAACTAGCATGGGTTTCTCAAACTTCAAAAATGGGGAGTCATAAGGCATACATCTCATGTTTGGTTCCACTTCTCTCTTCCCTTTTTATTTGTTTCATGGAAACTCAAATTCAATCACTCTCCTACAAAGCAACGAGACTTTGAGGCAATAAGAAAAAGAGAGAGGGAAAATAAAGATAAACAGAGAAATATTTTTGTGGTTTTTTGAGAAGGGGAATTAGAGAATAGAAAATTGGCAGCAAAGCTCGGCTTGAAAATCTCAAACAAAATAAAATAACTAGGATAAAGTGTTGGGGAAACCAACATGAGTTCTTATAAACTCAAATAAAATCATAACCTCAAAAATAAGATAAATAAAATGAAAACCAAAATATAAAATAGATAGAAAACCTCCCCAAGCTTAGGCTTTTGCAAGCCCTTCAAATTACTGTGGTGGGGGGAAAAGTTGTAACTCTAGTTCACAAATTGATTTGAAAGGTTACTTGTTGTTTCTCGGAGGTTCAGGCCGAGATTATGCATTCGTTCCACAGTTCCTCCAAGTTCTTGGAAATCTTGATATGTAGCAAACTGGTTTGGTGGCTGCTGCTCCTGATGATGGACTTCTTGCCCCTCCTCTTGGTCCTCATCCTCCTCGGATTGGTGTTTCTCAACCTGCAAGTCATAAAGCACATGTCAACACCCGGATTTTTAATCCCAGAGGCCTGTCATGCCTTACATCGCAATCCCAGGATTACCATTTGTGTGAGACATAACAGATTGAATATCGTAGTACA
This sequence comes from Avena atlantica, assembly GCA_910589765.1. Lineage (NCBI taxonomy): Eukaryota > Viridiplantae > Streptophyta > Magnoliopsida > Poales > Poaceae > Avena > Avena atlantica. The sequence goes on along the minus strand of OU342739.1, from coordinate 482,715,364 downwards.
TCATCCATTACAAACCATACATAAGGTCTTACAACAAATAAAGGATCACATGATCCAGTCTTAATACAATCATAGAAGCAGAATAACGTAATAATAACGGTAGCCTGGGCGAGACTCCATCTTCATGGTCACATGAAATGCTGACGATGGGAGATGATCCTAGTTGTCGTAACCTTCATGCGGTCCATCCTCCTGATAGACCTCTTCATAGTATGGCCACGGGAATAGCCAGGGACAAAGCCATGAGTACTTTAAGTACTCACAAACTAAGACTAACAAGTGAAGTGGTTTTGAGTAGGAAATACTAAGCTCTAGGTTGTTTTGCAAAAAAGCCATATTTATCTTAACTGAGTTCAGAAGCAAAGAAAGCTAGTTGAAAGTTTTATAACACCTAAGTGGGAACTTTAGTTTCATATCACAACCCCGTTGTGGTTAAGTCAAAGTCATGATTCATTTCACAAGTCATTTTGAAAACATCTGACGACGGAACAGTATGGCCACTCCAACTGTCCATAACTGCGGACGCGGCTATTTGAATAGTTTGACACTCTGCAGAGGTGGTACACTTTTACCATAATATTCGATACATACGTCAGGAACAATCCTGAATTCACCATACTCAGTATGCGGATAATCAATCCTAACCTTCCATTACACGCCCTAGTATAGGCACCTCTCCTGTGAGTTTGGCCTCCCAACCATGACCAACTGTCATCTTGGGAACTGCACAGGTGGACAATCTTCACAAGGTAGCCTCACTAGTGGAAACCGTCCCATGTGTCCCAGTTGGTAAGGGCATTTAGTCCCGGTTACCCAACCGGGACGGGGCAATCGGGACTAAAGCCCCAACCTTTAGTCCCGGTTGCCCCACCAACCGGGACAAAAGGGCGTATACGTGGCCGCAACTCAGTGTGAGGGGGGAGGAGCAACCGTCCCGGTTCGTAACACAAACCGGGACAAATAACCCTTTGCCGCGGTAGAGATTTGACACATTTCTCTGCCGCGGCAGAGAATTCATTTTGGTAAGTCCCCGTCTGCCGCGGCAGAGAATTTATTTTGGCAACTTTTTTTTGCCGCGGCAGCATTTTGGCCACTTTTTGTGCCGCGACAGAGAATTCATTTATGTTGTTTTTTTATTTAGTGTTTTGCACTCATCAATGAAGGAACCATTATATTACACAAGATCATCATGACAATATAGATCCAATTGTTGAACATATTACATTCGATACATGGAGTTCATGCACTACATACAAAATAAGCTCTGTGTACAATCCCTATTGTTTGTACACACCCGAATAGTATTCTCCTTTTGGGTTTAGGACGTCTGCATCCAAGAATCCTGGCAATTCCTCCTGAATTGCTCGTACGCGATCCTTTGGCAGAAGACCGTCCCATAGACGTTCGATATGATTTAAAAAAGGAATCAACCTATATGAATGAAATGAAACACAATTTGATGATAATTAAAAACTATAGAAATTGTTTACGTACGTGGAGTTGCTCTAAATTTGCGCCCTTCTCACAGCACGTCTGACGGATGAACTCGCAAACATAGTATCCACATAAATTGTTCCCTGGTCCCTGCATCAGTCACTTTACGAGAACAAAGTTCAATCAAAAAAATAATCAAGCATGATAATAACGATATCAAAACTAGAATCAAAGAGATGCGCGGATATAGCTAGTGGTGCTTACATCTAGTGGTTGAAATGTAAGCTCCTCTTTCTAAACACCCCTAGCCTTGTTGGTTCCAAGCGCTGCCCGGCGAAGAAAACAAATAAAAGAAGTTATTAATTACTTGATACCATAAAATTCACGAACTTTGCCGATATAGTGTCGTAATGATTAGAATTACCGTTGGAGAAGCATCTGCATGTCCTTCCACGTCTCAAGGGGTTTATGTTTCAAGTCCATGACTAGTACACGCCCTTTTTCAAGTTGAATGATTAACAGAATATAGTGGAAGCCGCGCATGCATAACTAATCAATTATATACTTAACATCGAGTAAGAAAAATAGAAAGTGTATACAAGACAATAACACTCAATCGAATTTATGGTTTCTTGAAACCTTAACGCGTGTACGATATTATTCTCCGTATCCTGGGGGTTTGTTTTGAGATTAGCTTGATGAACCCAATAGGGGTCAATGAACCCAATGTCATAGATTTGTCCTATGCTGCATTCGAGAATCTTCATTCTGCATATTATAGTATGATTATATACATGCAATAAACAAGGTGAGATATCTAGAGACTAAATTAATTACAGAATTAGTACTTACAGGCAATAGGCACTAATGATCGATTTGTCCAAGGCGTCTTGATTGAATAATTGAAATAGTTCATCAAATTCAATGGATATCATGTCATCTATTTCTTTCCCATAATGCTTTTTTGTAACCCTCAGCATTATTTAGTTAGCCCTGGCCTTTGTGGCATGCATGTACCAGTTATGCAATCTTCGCATTTTTGTTGGAAGATTATTTACCTCCTCAGGTTTGACGAGAGGTTTGTCGTACTAGTATTTGTATGCTACTTCACACACGGGGAAGTACTGTAACTGGGATAAGTACTGGGCCATACTCATACCTTGAGCAGCGACAACTTCTCCATATTGTGCAACTACATCTGGATCATACTGCTCTTCGGCCACATATTTGCTCGACCCCACATTGGTATGGGAAATCACTTTGAGAGGGGCGCAAGAATGTTTTGCTTGTTCTCCGAGCTGGGCAACAGATTTCCCGCTTGCATTAGTACTGCTCTTCGAGGCTTCTTGTGCCGCATGTGACTTGAGAATAGAACTCTCATAGTCTGATGACAGCTTTGGCTCGGGTTGATGAAGATTCTTTAGCATTTTGAACACTCAGTCTTTTTCTTCTTTGGTGCTGGGGAACTCTGGCTCTTTCGGCCGCCTCAGCTTAGCGAAAAATGTTGTCGTTTCCGCATCAACGATAGCCGTAGTCTCCTCTTCAGTACAGTCATAAGCTCTCTTGGTAGGAACCTTTGGTACTTTTGGAAGAGGCTCTTATTTACGTTTCGGCGATCACTTACCACTACGTAGAGTAGCGGTGGTACGCTTACGCTTTTTATCCTGAGGCGCCGGCGATGGCTGCCGCGTCGATGGCTGCGTCGGAGATTGGTGAGGCGACGGAGCCGGGTGAGGCGACGAAGACGGCTGCCGCCACGACGATGACCTCGCTGGAGACGGGTGAGGCGGCGATGAAGATGGCCTTGGCGTGTGATTTGGAAGCACGATACATTCCTTTGTCCATAGAATGGTGACGTTTGTTGCTTATCCTAGTTCAGTCACATCCCCTTCACCTGCAGGGTAGTTAAGCTTCAAACCTTGAAAGGTGGGCATGATTTCATCCACCCCGACAACAGCGTAGCCCTATGGAACTGGACGACAGTGGTAAGTTGGTGTGGGTCCAATTGGTAAGGCATAGCCATCGCCACCTTCATTGATATGTTCACAACTTTGACATGTAGCTCGCAGTGTGTCATCTGTGTGATATCATCCACTGGGTAGCCAACAGGATCCATCGTCGGTGCACCATCGTCATCGTCATCACCCGGGATCTTGGTGGAAGCTACACTGCTTTTTCGATTATTCGATAGGCCGGTAGCATCGAATACAGGTTCTACCACCATGTGCTGCTGAGATGGGCCGGTAGTACCTTGCTGGCTAAGTGCGTTAATTTGATCTTGTTGTTGCTTTATTCGTTCTTCAATTATACGCATTCGCTCTATCTGAATATCTGCTTCAACTTCCGCCTTGTCCTTTCTCCTCTTACGGCTTCTATCAGGATATTTCTTCCTCTCTTCAGGAAACCCAGTGCTCCATGGTTTGGAGCCTATTGTGCCTCGTGTTCGTCCATCATGTTCCTTATTTCCAAGGACGAGTGTGAGCTCATCATTCTCTCTATCGGGAATGAAGTTCCCATCTTTAATAGCCTTTACTGCTTTTCTCATCTTCTCGATTGGCAAGGGATATTTTTATGTCGTATGTTATATATACACTTCCCTTCCGAGTCCAATGTGCACCCATGCCCGTAAAACCAATTCTTTGCACGTTTGATCCAATCGTCTGTCTCTGGGATGATCTTTTTAGCACGCAATTCATCCTCAAGTTTCTTCCACTTATGAATGCCAGCCCTATATCCACCTTGCCCCATAGTATGGTGATACTTCTTGTTAGCAGCATTCAGCTTATTCGTTGCAGACATTTTCTTAGCTTTTTCTAATGTCTTGTAATTCACAAACTCAGCCCAGAATGGTTTTATCTTCTCAAACTGAATCTTCTTGAAATCCGGAGTCTTCTCTTTCACGACATAGTCAAGGTGCAATCTTTTCTTCCAGTTGGTGAAACACTGGGCCATCTTCTTCATAGCCCACTGTTGGAGATATGCCCAAAAGGCAATAATAAAGTGGTTATTATCATATCTTCATACTTATGATAAATGTTTACATACCATGCTATAATTTTATTAACCGAAAACATTAATACTTGTGTGATTTGTAAACATAAAAGAGTCCCTAGTAAAGCCTCTTGTTAAACTAGCTTGTTGGTTAATATATGATCATGGTTTCCTGATCATGAACATAGAGATGTTATTAACAACAGGGTCATATCATTAGGAGAATGATGTGATGGACATACTCCTATAGTTAAGCGTAGCATAAAGATCAAGTCATTTAATATAGTTCATTTGCTATAAGCTTTCTGATACATAGTAACCTAATTCCTTCGACCATGAGATCATATTAATCACCATCACCGGAAGGATGCTTTGATGACATCAAACAGCACACCGTAACTGGGTGGCTATAAAGGTGGCATTGAGTGTTTGGAAAGTATGGGTTGAGGCACATGGATCAAGAGTGGGATTTGTCCATCCATATGACGGATAGATATACTCTGGGCCCTCTCGGTGGAATGTCATCCAATTAGCTTGCAAGCATGTGACTGTCTCACAAGGGATCACATATCACGTGAACGAGAAAAGAGTACTTATCGGTAACGAGGTTGAACTAGGTATGCAGAGATACCGACGATCAAAACCTCGGATAAGTAAACTATCGTGAGACAAAGGGAAATTGGTATCGTATGTAAGTGGTTCATTCGATCGCAAAGAAATCATAGAAATATGTGGGAGCCATATGAATTTCCAGATTCCTCTATTGGTTATTGTTCGGAGAAGTGTCTCGATCATGTCCGCATAATTCACGAACCGTAGGGAGACACACTTAAGGATTCAATGTTGTTGAATAGTTATGGAATGATGAGTAAGAGACCGAATGTTGTTCGGAGTCTCGGATGGGATCCGGGATATCACGAGGAGATCCGGAATGGTCCGGAGAATAAGATTCATATAAGGAAATTCCTGTTTCGGGGTTGAAGAATGGTTCCGGTGTTTTCATCGGGAATGTTCTAGAAGGTTCCGGAATGTCCGGCACTCCGGAGGGGAAGGGTACATGAATGTGTCATACCAAGTTGTAATGATTGCATCATGTACTAGATGTCATCGCTGAACAAAATAAAGGGTTTAATCAAATCCTAGTTTGAAAAAGTCAAACGCCAATTTGAAAAGTCAAACGGCTATTTTGGAAGGTGGAGGTGAAGTAGGAAACCTACTTGGGGAGGAGTTCCTCCCCTCCACCTCCGACCCACTTGGGATCCGAGTTGGGGAGGGACTCCCCTCCCCTGGCGCGCCTCCCTCGACCTATATAAGGAGGGGCAGGGTTGCCCCTCCAAGTACACAACACCTCTCTCCTCTAAACCTAAACCCTAGCCGCCGGCCTCCATCATTGTCGCCGCCGCCTCCTAGGGTTTGCCAAGTCGCCGAGTTGGGGCAATCCCCTTGCCCTAGCCACCGGCCTAGCTCCCTCTCCTTGGTGCGTCTAAACCCTAGATCACTGAGGCTCTCTCATAGTCCACCATACTCGCTCCGGCTTAAGGCGAAGCCCTGCGAGATCTCCCCTCTACTTCCGGTACCACGCCGTCATGCTACCGGAATCACGAGGAGAGTGCTACAACCTCCGCTTCCTGCTGGAACAAGGGAGAGGAAGGTCTTCATCGAGTACCGAACGTGTGACCGACTGCGGAAGCGCTGCCGGAACGCAGCGCCGGAAGGATCGTCTACGCGATCTTGAGATCGGCAAGTGTACGACTACATCACCCACGAGAATCTGCTCTCGTTAACCGCTTTGGAATCTTCGAGGGTGAGTTCCTCTATCGACTCGTTGCTACAATCTAGTAGATAGATCTTGGCTTGTTTGTGTGCATGCGGTAGAAATTTTTTGTTTTCCATGCTACGAACCCCTACAGTGGTATCAGAGCCGTGTCTATATGTAGATCTGTTGCACGAGTAGAACACAATGGTCATTGTGGGCGTTGATGTTTTTTTTGTCGATTGCTTCTTGTGTACTTTGCATCTTGCGGGATGGTGGGATGAAGCGGCCTGGGCTAACCTTACATGACATCGTTCATGATACTTGCTCCACACTTGACATGCAACTTGTATTGCATAAGTGGCTTTGCGGGTGCCTGTTTCTCCCAACATAGTTAAGATTCAATTTACAACGGGTGATTGACAATACTAGTATCAATGTTGTGGTTCTTGTTCGTAAGTTAGAAAGACACTTATTGAAAGCCCCAAACCACGTAAAATATACAAAGAAAATTAGAGGCGTCTAACTTTGTTTTGCAGGGGTGTGCTGTGATGTGATATGGCCATGATTGTGATTATATTTGATGTATGCAATGTTCCTTATTGTAAGGTTGCAACCGGCAGGAGCCATATGGTTGTCTTTAAATTCTGTTAATACCCGCGTATCTAATCAAAGTAGTTGTAATAGTTGAAGCTGGTGGACGACAACCATGAAGCGGCGTCATTGACCTTGATGCAATGCCGGTGATGATGGAGATCATGTTCGTGCTTGAAGATGGAGATCGGAATCACAAAGAAGAAAGGCCATATCATATCTCATATCATGAATTGCATGTGATGTTAATCCTTTTATGCATCTTGTATTGCTTAGTTCACGACGGTAGCATTATAAGATGATCCCTCAAGCACACAATTTCAAGTTTTAAAGTGTTCATCCTTAGTAAGCACCGTTGCTAAAGCTCGTTGTTTCGAAGCACCACGTGGTGATCGGGTGTGTTAGATTCTGCGAGTGTATACAACGTGAGCAAGCCAGATTTGCTCATGCGGAAGCTAAGATTTGATCTTGACGAGCCTAGCATGTACAGACATGGTCTCGGAACACGGATCGCCGAAAGGTAAAGCATGAGTCATATAGTAGATATGATGAACATGTTGATTGTTCGCCATTGAAGCTACATCAACTCTCGTGATGATCGGTTTTGATGTGGTGGATTTAGTTCGTGTGATCACTAAAACAATGTGAGGGATATTGTTTTGAGTGGGAGTTCAACGTCAATATGATTAAAAGTTGAACACTATTTATCATAAATTAATTCAAAGTGAATTTGCATAGTTGTTGTAGTCATTGGCATCCGTTTACCACCTTGCGCTTAGTTTTATTTGAGATGATAGAACTATAGAATTCTGGTTAGTTACTTTACGAACTGGTATCGTATTGTTTTGAAGTGTTAATCTAAAGTTTAAAAGTCCTATTGCAAACTTTCAGTAAGTTCTGGTTACTCCATGAAGTTTAATAATTAGTATTAAATCAAGAGTGACAATTCCAAGTGTTAGTGTATGAGTATCATGTTTGTCTCCATGATTCTTGATATTCAAAGGATTGTCTTAATATCAAGGTTATCTAGGACCTGAAAGAGTTTTTTCAGAAACCATGATGTGTGGAAGATATTGTGATATCTGAAACGAAGTTTTGGTTGCAACATGATACAGTATAATATGGCAAAAGTCATGTTCTCATATTTGATGAGAATTTGCAAAGGGTTGGAGACACTAGTTGTCCTAATCCACCAAAAGGTTTTGGAGAGCAACATTATACTCGTGATTCATCTTTATAAGCTAAAAGTAGCTTGATCATGAATAAATCCATGATAAGGGTGAATATTTGATGTCGGTAAAATATTTACCACACTAAGAGATTACTAAAGAATGGAATTTGAAAGCACACCAAACATTTGATGATGGTGATCTACTTCAAAGTGGAAGTCCAAAGACATTGGTATTTAACTATACATGCTTTGGACTATGTGTCATGTGTATGGCTCCACTATTGATGTTGATAGATTCTTTCAAACAGAAAAATAAATACTGAAAGAGAATCTCATAAATATATGGCAGAAAAGAAAAGACTAGAATTGTTCAGTTTAAGTATATAGATGATATACATGTTATGGCTATATTCTTTGCTTATTAAACAATGTGGTTCTTAGGTATTTGATACTGAATTTGTTGGTGTGAATCGTCATACGAAACAACACAATTCATGAACTACAATGGCCTAAGTAACTAGCAAAAGAATATGTGATGATGTTCATCTAGAACAAATAAAGGGTTATTGTGTTGCTCGTTAAACATCAAAGCTTGCCTTCAAGATTTGTTTTATCATGTATTATGAGAACAAAAGGGTTGTTCAAATAATTGCCGTAATCCATAAAAGATGGATGATTCACAAATCTCGTTGGAGAAATCACATCCATAAAACTAGTGCTAAAAATGTTGAAAGACAAATTGATTGAAGGATCGCTTAGGAAGTGACATCGCCGTTTAAATTATATTGGAAAGAAAACATGAAGAAACTCCATGTGGATGGAATTTTGGAGTCTTTTGATTTTTGATCACATGACGCTTATGAAACTTTCCTAGAGATAATTAAAACTTCGTTCATAGGACAAAAAGGAACGAATGACTAAGCTTTTTGGAACTTGTACATATTGTTGTATGAAGTCCATTGTGTGTAGTCAAGAGCGATGTATTTCAACTTCATATGCTTTCTCCGAAAATTTGAGTGAATATATGAATATTTACTTAATAAGGATGAAGTATGAAACATTTGAAAAGTTCAAAGACTTTCAAGATGAAGTGCAAAATCATTGTAACAAGAATATAAATAGTTTATGATAAGATCATAAAGGAAGATATTTGAGTTACAAGTCTATCATAATACCTAAGATTTAAGGAATCGTTCCGTGGATTTGCATTTTTACCGAAGCACCATAAGAGTATGGAGCGTTCGAGATATGTAATTAAACCTTGTTTGACATGGTAAGATCGAAGGTGTAAATCTTAAAACTGCCATTGTATTTTAAAGACTAAAAGCTATAGAGACTACCGTTTTTCCACCGAAAAGAGATCCATCATAATCCGTTGAAATGACACCATATAAAGTTATGGTTTGGGATAAAACCCAAGTTGTCCTTTCTTAAACATTGGTATGCTATGCATAAGAAAGATGTTTGCAACCAAAGTCAGATGAAGCTGTCTTTGTATGTTATTTCGAATAACTGTTAAGTAATCCTCCATAACATCGGAGACAAAAGTGTTTGTCACTTAGAACGTCAAGTTTCTTTGAGAAGGAATTTTTTCATGAAAAGATAAGTGGGAGGACAATAGAACTTTGATAAAGTTAAAAGAACCTTAGCTATATGTGCAAAGTTGCGCAGCGCCGAAAAGCGTTCCAGAGGCAGCAACAATGCTCATGGCTCACGTGCCTCAAAGGTTGTGGTTACGAAGGTCAAAGTTTCTATTGAACCAAGTAGGTCGAGTAAGCAATCAATTACTAAGATTTGAGGGTTGAATCATTATTTGAGAATAATGAACGTACTACATGCAAAGAAGCGATGATGGGCCCTGACTCCGTAAAATGGCTTGAAGCCATAAAATCCGTGATAGTTCCATACACGAGAAATCAAGTTTTGAACTTGAAGGACCCTCGAGAAAGGTGTAAGACCTTACAGTTGTGTTTGGATCTATAAAGAAATAGACATGGATGTTTCACATCTATGAAATGGTCGACATGTTGCGAAAGAGTTCACAACAATGTTCAAAGGTTGACTATGACAAGATTTGATCTTTCATAGTGATATTTGGTCTAGACGGATTAATGTAGCAACCACGACATATAATTTTGTTATGTGTTGGATAAACAAAACAAATTCTTCTAATAGAAGGGTTACCTAGGACGTGTGCATGACACGGTCCAAAGGGTTTTGTTAATTCAATGGATGCTATATGCATATGCAAACTTCAATGGTTGAAGTAAGCATTGCGGAGTTGGAATCTTCACTATGATGAAACTGTTAAAGGAGTTTAAATTCGTCAGAGACAATGAAGATGCTTGCATTTGCAAGAAATTAAGTGGGAGCGCTAAGACATGTTTCTAATACATTATGTGGAAGACATATTGTTGATTGGAAATGATGTATCTTTTATTAACACATATTAAGAATTTCATCCCGATGAAAGACTTAGGCAAAACCCAAATATTTGGCATCAATAGACGCTAATATGGTTGTGCCGAAAGTACATAGATGATGTATTGAATGAGTTCAATATAGAAACTACAAGAAAGGTTCTTGTCACACAGAAAGGATTGAATGAGTTCAATATTGATGATATATTCAAGTGTATTGACACTGGGTAAGTGAAACAAAGATTCAAGTATAGATTGATACTTGATGTATGAAATCACAAAAAGGTAATTATATCAATCATACTGTGATATGTACAAATCCAGATATGTCCTATACTCTAAATGTTATGAGAATATACTAGAATGATTCATAAGATGATCATTGGACAATAGTAAGGATATTCTTATGATCTTTTGGAAGAACTAAGAGTATATTATTTGTAGAAGTGACAAATAGATGGTTAGTTCATTGTAAAAGTACTACATTGATACTAGTTTTATCACAAAGTACAAATTTAGTTTATCTCAATCTAAACTAAGGGTGGCATAATATAATGGAAAGTAAGTTCCATAATGGATTTGGATGAGTTCCAAAGTTAAGACATTGTGACAGATACTACAACAAAAGGCTAAGTATATGACTGCTATAATAGCAGCTAAAGAGGGCATTTGTGTCAAGTAGTTTGTTATCAAACTAGGTGTAGTTCACAGCGGGATAATACTGTGAAGATATATTGTACGACAATATTATCAACATGTTTTAACCCCAAAGAACTAAAGGTCACACCAAAGGACCAAATTTGTACGAAGCCATCTCATTAGAGAATGAGTGATGCGTAGAGACGCAAAGACATGCAATTACACACGGACCTGGAAGTGTCAGATCCGGAGATCAGTTGACCAATAGCAATCGTGTACATACGACACCAGAAAGACATAGGTGTTGAATACACAAAGGTTTGAAACTAGATTATTGACTCGAGTGCAAGTGGGAGACTGTTGGAGATATGCCCAAAAGGCAATAATAAAGTGGTTATTATCATATCTTCATACTTATGATAAATGTTTACATACCATGCTATAATTGTATTAACCGGAAACATTAATACTTGTGTGATTTGTAAACATAAAAGAGTCCCTAGTAAAGCCTCTTGTTAAACTAGCTTGTTGGTTAATATATGATCATGGTTTCCTGATCATGAACATAGAGATGTTATTAACAACAGGGTCATATCATTAGGAGAATGATGTGATGGACATACTCCTATAGTTAAGCGTAGCATAAAGATCAAGTCATTTAATATAGTTCATTTGCGATAAGCTTTCTGATACATAGTAACCTAATTCCTTCGACCATGAGATCATGTTAATCACCATCACCGGAAGGATGCTTTGATGACATCAAACACCACACCGTAACTGGGTGGCTATAAAGGTGGCATTGAGTGTTTGGAAAGTATGGGTTGAGGCACATGGATCAAGAGTGGGATTTGTCCATCCATATGACGGATAGATATACTCTGGGCCCTCTCGGTGGAATGTCAACCAATTAGCTTGCAAGCATGTGACTGTCTCATAAGGGATCACATATCACGGGAATGAGAAAAGAGTACTTATCGGTAACGAGGTTGAACTAGGTATGCAGAGATACCGACGATCAAAACCTCGGATAAGTAAACTATCGTGAGACAAAGGGAAATTGGTATCGTATGTAAGTGGTTCATTCGATCGCAAAGAAATCGTAGAAATATGTGGGAGCCATATGAATTTCCAGATTCCTCTATTGGTTATTGTCCGGAGAAGTGTCTCGATCATGTCCGCATAATTCACGAACCGTAGGGAGACACACTTAAGGATTCGATGTTGTTGAATAGTTATGGAATGATGAGTAAGAGACCGAATGTTGTTCGGAGTCTCGTATGGGATCCGGGATATCACGAGGAGATCCGGAATGGTCCGGAGAATAAGATTCATATAAGGAAATTCCTGTTTCGGGGTTGAAGAATGGTTCCGGTGTTTTCATCGGGAATGTTCTAGAAGGTTCCGGAATGTCCGGCACTCCGGAGGGGAAGGGTACATGAATGTGTCATACCAAGTTGTAATGATTGCATCATGTACTAGGTGTCATCGCTGAACAAAATAAAGGGTTTAATCAAATCCTAGTTTGAAAAAGTCAAACGCCAATTTGAAAAGTCAAACGGCTATTTTGGAAGGTGGAGGGGAAGTAGGAAACCTACTTGGGGAGGAGTTCCTCCCCTCCACCGCCGGCCCACTTGGGATCCGAGTTGGGGAGGGAATCCCCTCCCCTGGCGCGCCTCCCTCCACCTATATAAGGAGGGGCAGGGCTGCCCCTCCAAGTACACAACACCTCTCTCCTCTAAACCTAAACCCTAGCCGCCGGCCTCCATCATTGTCGCCGCCGCCTTCTAGGGTTTGCCAAGTCGCTGAGTTGGGGCAATCCCCTTGCCCTAGCCGCCGGCCTAGCTCCCTCTCCTTGGTGCGTCTAAACCCTAGATCACCGAGGCTCTCTCATAGTCCACCATACTCGCTCCGGCTTAAGGCGAAGCCCTGCGAGATCTCCCCTCTACTTCTGGTACCACGCTGTCATGCTGCCGGAATCACGAGAAGAGTGCTACAACCTCCGCTTCCTGCTGGAACAAGGGAGAGGAAGGTCTTCATCGAGTACCGAACGTGTGACCGACTGCGGAAGCGCTGCCGGAACGCAGCGCCGGAAGGATCGTCTACGCGATCTTGAGATCGACAAGTGTACGACTACATCACCCACGAGAATCTGCTCTCGTTAAACGCTTTGGAATCTTCGAGGGTGAGTTCCTCTATCGACTCGTTGGTACAATCTAGTAGATAGATCTTGGCTTGTTTGTGTGCATGCGGTAGAATTTTTTTGTTTTCCATGCTACGAACCCCTACACCCACTCCCTGACCTTAGCCTCCATGGCTCGCGCATGTTCTAAGGCGTCCTCAACTGGATCCTCCACATTGGGATCCAGCTCTATCTTCGGTAGTTTGAAATTAACTATGAGCCTCTTCCACAGTAAATCTTTGGCCACGATAGGGAGAAATAAAGATGTTCCCTCTTCGTCCGCATCATCATGCCTATTCCAATTTCGAATGGTGATCGGGATGAAGTCCCTAACGATTACTCCGCATTGTGCCACAAATTTGTTTGCAACAACTTCGGGAGCAATCAGTTTGCCGTCTTCATGGATATCTTCGATCCTGAACCTCTCATGGTCTTCCAACTTTTTGGTTGGGCCTCGTCCGCTCTTTTCAGTAGATTTCTTCGATCTAGAGGGATAAAAGAAGAAAGATCGTCGTTACTATTTCTATATAGATAGAAGATGATTAATTAATGCATTAATTATAATACATGCACCTCGCCGGAGCGGTCGTCTTCTCGATCAGACAGGGCATCGCCTTCTCCCTCGCAGAAGCCATCACCTTCAACCTCAAACAAGTCGTCTCTTCCGGCAAAAAGAGGATCACCCTCACCAGAGTTGTCCAGAAACGTCGATACATCTAAATTTTCTTCCTCGCGGATCACACCTTGGATCAACTCTTCCTTTTCTTCGTCTCTGTCGTGTGGGTCCATATTTTCTGCATAGGTGGAAAAATGGATAAGTCAAAGCGGCTAAGGGAGAATGTTAGGTAGGGTGTTGAGAGATATAAACCCTAATTCGGAGAAACCCTAATATATACATACACAATAATAAAAATGAATTTACAATATTAGAAACCCTAATTTGGAGAAACCCTCGGGCTCATATCCTATCGCGAAGAACCAATACCGGAAAGAAAGGCGGCAATCAATCAATGGCATAATACAATGCACAATCAATATGTATGACATGTCAGATTTAGAGATCCTACACTAACCCTAGGTGCAACATCGATTTAAAAGGATTCAGGATGCCCTAGCAAGGACACACCGGCGAAACCACATGTACATAAGGGGTGTCAATGTTTCTTTAACTAAACTAGGGTTTAAAGTTACTTTACAATGTATTATGATTGCTTAGACACATAGCTCTCATTTTTCTGAACATTTTGATATATTATTTGTATTTTTCTGACTTATAAATCACTAGTTCTTGAATTTACAAGTTTATATCAATTTCTGAAAATATTAAACCATTTTAAAACAGTTACTGCGTCACTTTACATCAGCACAGGGGGGTAGTTTTTCACCGGGTCTGGGGCTACCCACAGTGACTGACCAGTGGGGCCGAAGACTAATAATACCTAACTAATTAATAAACCTAATAATACCTAAATAATAATAAACCTAATAATCCAACCTAATAAACCTAATATGCTAGGAGCAGTGGATCAGGTAATATAAGCTCAAACGGAGTAATGCAACATATAGGACACTCTATCTATCGATAAAATACCACAGTAGAATCGTATGCATCATGACAAGAATTGAAATGCTTTCGAAATCATAGGATTATATCATGGTGGGGCTATGCTTGCCTTTGCCTGTTGATAGCCGAAAGTAGAGCTTCAGGATCCTTGTACTTGACTTGATTACAGTTGATCAAGTATTTGTCTTCGAGCTTCGACGGTGTTGATCTCTGGCGTAGAATACGATCTCGATATCGTATTCTACCGGGAAGAACCAAACACCGGAAAGAAAGGGAAAAAATCAACACATGGCATCGATGCAATTCTCAAGCAAGTATGATGATATGACAAGTTGAATTGCATTGAAATGTAACCCTAAAGCATGCTCGACAATTAATCGGGGTTCCGAGGGGTGAAAACCCTAACTCGGAGAAACATCGGAATCACCTATGAGGGGTTACTATGTTCTTATAATTAAAATTGTTATGAAAATTGTTGAAAAATGCATGATTATAGCTTAAATAGATAGTTCTCACTTTTCTGAACATTTTGATATATTATACATATTTTTCTGAGTTATAATGAATTACTTATTGAATTTACAAGATTATTACATTTTTTGGAATTGTTTAATCAATTTAAATGGAATTATTGCATCACTGTGACATCAGCACATGGGTGAGGGTCATTTATCACCGGGGCAAAGGCTACCCACTACGGCTGACAGGTGGGGCCGAGGCCACGTCGTCAGCCACACAAGTGAATGGGGCCGGGGAGGGGGGTGGTTTGACCGGGCTGACCCACAGGCTGGCATCATGGTGACGTCAGCCTGACATCACCCGACGGTGAACCTCTCAGGCGATGCACGGGGACAGCGAAGGAGGGCTCGGAGGACTACGCGGGTAGGCGGGTTGGATAGAGCACAGCACGGCGACCATATGGTGGTGGCGCCGCCCTGTTTTGGCAGCCGAATCTACGCCGGTGAGCATGAACTACGGCGGCAGAAAGCGACGCTCGACGCGAGCTCGAAACAGAGCGAGAGGGAGGACGGGAGAGGGTCTAGGAGGACAGAGAGCTCACCACGAGCACGATGGGGTGGATGGGGAAGAACGGCCTGGCCGGGAGTGGTAGTATTTGGCGGTGGCGTCCGTCGGAGCAGGAGATCTTCGGGCTCGATTCTGGCAAGAAGGAGGCGCCCCTGCTTGCGTGTGTTGGCTAGAAGGACGAGGGTGACAGTGCGCGGACAGGACGGAGGCGGCCAAACGGCAAGCTCGGGCAGCCTGCCGGCGTCGGGGGCACTTCCTGTGCGCGCGTCCGTGAGAACCAGAGAAGTGAGATGGGGAAGAAGAAGAGGAGGCGTGCCAGTTATAAATGAAGGGCCTTTTGTCCTAGTTGTTGGCACCAACCGGGACTAAAGGGTCATACGTCCCGGTTCGAGCCACCAACCGGGACGTATACTCCACTTTATTTTCATCAGTCCAAGGGGCGCGCAGGGTCTTTAGTCCCGGTTGGTGGCTCCAACCGGGACGATCCTGTTTTCAAATTTTTTCAGGACTTTTCTCTCTCTTCCCGCCTTATTTTTTATTTTGGGGTTTAAATTTGTAATCTTTTTTAAATGATAATTATTTTGGAATTTAGAAAAACTTTAAACATAAAAAGTGTTTGGATTTGAATAATTAATTCAAAACCATTTTCTGTTTTTACAAATAATTAATGTAACCATTTAAATTAAAAATGAATTAACTTATATTTTTTGAATATTAATTTGGAATTTAGAAAACTTTAAACATAAAAAGTGTTTGGATTTGAATAACTAATTCAAAACCATTTTTTGTTTTCAAAAATAATTATTGTAACCATTTAAAATTAAAAATGAATTAACTTATATTTTTTGAATATTAATTTGGAATTTAGAAAACTTTAAACATAAAAAGTGTTTGGATTTGAATAACTAATTCAAAACCATTTTCTATTTTAAAAATAATTAATGTAATCATTTAAAATTAAAATTGAATTAACTTATATTTTTTGAATTTTTATTTGGAATTTAGAAAAACTTTAAACATAAAAAGTGTTTGGATTTGAATAACTAATTCAAAACCATTTTCTGTTTTTAAAAATAATTAATGTAACCATTTAAAATTAAAAATGAATTAACTTATATTTTTTGAATATTAATTTGGAATTTAGAAAAACTTTAAACATAAAAAGTGTTTGGATTTGAATAACTAATTCAAAACCATTTTCTATTTTTAAAAATAATTAATGTAACCATTTGAAAATAAAAATGAATTAACTTATATTTTTTAATATTAATTTGGAATTTATAAAAACTTTAAACATAAAAAGTGTTTGGATTTGAATAACTAATTCAAAACCATTTTCTGTTTTTAAAAATAATCAATGTAACCATTTAAAATTAAAAATGAATTAAGTTATATTTTTTGAATATTAATTTGGAATTTAGAAAAACTTTAAACATAAAAAGTGTTTGGATTTGAATAACTAATTCAAAACCATTTTATGTTTTTAATTTGGATTTGAATTAAATTATATTTTTTATATATTACTGGGCGGGAAAAAAGGATGGGAAATAATGGGCGGGAAGAAAATTTTATTACGAAGAACTGGAATTAAAGTACATAACACAAGTAACACTAAGTTACATAAAGCACGACTGAAGATTAATATACAGAGAAAAACTGAAAAATAAGATACATGGCCAGATTAAGTCACAATCGGCCGAACTTGTTTTGCAATGTTGGAGTGATTCAGTCATGCTCCTGCCTACACCTGTAATACTCGCCACGGTAGTCGTCGTACTCGCCACGGCTGTCGTCACTGTCGTTGTTGGGGTCGCTGTAGTTGAACCTTGAAGGCTGAGTACGAGTGGGCTGGACTTGAGGGTAGCGCAGGCGGGGGCTAGAGTCGGCGGCCGTGTCGTAGGCCATGACGCTCTGGAGAGTCCGGCCGCGCCACCACAGCCGACGACCGGCCTCGTTGAAGTTCGGAGGAGGTGGGCCATCCTCCTCGTGCCTGGCGAGCGCCCTCTCATGCCGATCCCCGATGAAGGCTTCCCAAGTCGGGAAATAGTCGGGATGCCAGTTGGGATTCCTCCGCTGCTCTGGCGTGAGCTTGAAGTAGTAGTGGTTCGTGATGGCCATCCGACGCGCCACACATAGAGGGAAAGGAGGAACCGGCATGCCTCCGGCACTCAGGATCCAGCCAACGGGGACGCAGTAGCCTGGCGGGCAGGGGTAGTTCGAGGCGCAAAGTGCCTCCGCCTCCCTGGGGGTTAGTCGTATGGTGGACGCCATGGGAAAGAGTGATGAGGTTGCAGATATGAGTCTAGAGATGTGCAATGACAATGGAGGCCAATCCTACATATATGTATTGAGAAATGGCGGGAATAAAACTGTGGGAAGAAATGGCGGGAAAAAAATTGCGGGAAGAAATGGCGGGAAGAAAAATGGCGGGAAGAAATGGCGGGAAGAAACTTGGGTTTAGGGTTTTGTGAAGGTTTTTTCGAGCATCGTTAGAACTTGCATTGGATCTGTGAAGAAACCACATATTGCGAGTCTAAAATTTATTTTTTTCAAAAAATCACGGGCGTTAGATCATGTACCTGTAGTACAAACCAGACCCACTTCCTACCGATTCGGCAGACATTTGTCCTTTTTACCCGGGATGGACGAAAAGGGTTGAGATGTCCCGGTTGGGAGATATTCCATGTAAGGTGATCTATTATTTTAGAAAAATGGGATGGTATCATTCTGAAACATTATTTTGGTGGTTACTTCACAAAACGACCCGTTTTTTGCGCTCGGGAAATGAAAAATGGCTTTTCCGTGCAACGAAAAGGAAAACTTCCTCCTGCAACATTGTTCTGCATACCAATGTCCACACACATGCATAATATGGGCACATCATCACAAACTATGTCGTGATTCAGCACATAACATCGGTCATTTGGACCGAAAGCCATGAAACCTCGAACATGATAGGTCATTTTGTAAAGGTTTTTTCGAGACATAATCAATATACCAAGTCTGGTATTTTTCCTTGCAACTATGTCACATAATATGACACCACGCGAAGGATTTACATTGTTCGGATTTTTTTTGAATTTCTTATGCCCGTTTTGAATTTTTTGAATTTCTAACTATGGTCGAACCGGCGTGCATGAAGATAGGGGACGAGCATCGTTAGAACTTGCATTGGATCTCTGAAGAAACCACATATTGCGAGTCTAAAAATGATTTTTTCAAAAAATCACGGGCGTTAGATCATGTACCTGTAGTACAAACCGGACCCACTTCCTACCGATTCGGCAGACATTTGTCCTTTTTACCCGGGATGGACGAAAATGTTTGAGATGTCCCGGTTGGGAGATAGTCCATGTAAGGTGGTCTAGTATTTTATAAAAATGGGACGGTAGCATTCTGAAACAACATTTTGGTGTTACTTCACAAAATGACCCGTTTTTGGCGCTCGAAAAATGGAAAATGGCGTTTCCGTGCGGCGAAAAGGAAAACTTCCTCCTACAACATTGTTCTCCATAACAATGTCCACATGCATGCATAATATGGGCACGACATTACAAACTATGCTGTGATTCAGCACATAACATCGGCCATTTGGACCGAAAGCCATGAAACCTTGAAAATGATAGGTCATTTTGTGAAGGTTTTTTCGAGACATGATGAATATACCAAGTCTGGTATTTTTCCTTGCAACTATGTCACATAATATGATACCCACGTGAAGGATTTACATTGTTCGTTTTTTTTTGAATTTCTTATGACCGTTTTGAATTTTTTGAATTTCTAACTATGGTCGAACCGGCGTGCATGAAGATAGGGGACGAGCATCGTTAGAACTTGCATTGGATCTCTGAAGAAACCACATATTGCGAGTCTAAAACTGATTTTTTTCAAAAAATCACGGGCGTTAGATCATGTACCTGTTGGGAGATTCGGACCCACTTCCTGCCGATTCGGCAGACATTTGTTCTTTTTACCCGGGATTGACGAAAAGGTTTGAGATGTCCTGGTTGGGAGATAGTCCATGTAAGGTGGTCTAGTATTTTAGAAAAATGGGACGATAACATTCTGAAACGGCATTTTGGTGGTTACTTCACAAAACGACCCGTTTTTTGCGCTCGGAAAATGGAAAATGGCTTGATCATTTGGACCGAAAGCCATGAAACCTCGAACATGATAGGTTCATCTTTAGTCCCGGTTGGAGGGATTTCGGCAGGCTGGGCTAGGCAACACTAATGATAGGGGTGAGTATCTACATTATGTCGTGAGGCTTGTACCTTGTCTCGGATGGTGTCACCAACCGGGACTAAAGATGAACCTTTAGTACCGGTTGGAGACACCAACCGGGACAAAACACGAGTCAGCACTAATAATAGGGGTGAGTGTTGACATTATGTCGTAAGTGTCGACAATATGCCGAGCTGCTTGTACTATAAATAGGCATCCTTGTGAGTCCAGTCCTCCAAACATATTGAGGCATCTCCAATATGGTTTTCGAGAGCAGGGACACGACTATGACCAGTTTCAGGGAGATGCCGCCGGATCCCAGTCCTCCGGCATCTCCAAGAAACTGGTCATAGAAGCACTCCCTAATATGTGAAATTAGTTCTAGTTAGAGAAGTTACAAGCTGCAAGATGGTTTTCGAGAGAAGGGACACCACTACAACTAGTTTCATGGAGATGCCGCCGGATCCCAGTCCTCCGGCATCTCCAAGAAACTGGTCATTGAGGCACTCCCTAATATGTGAAATTAGTTAGCTCCCAAGTGTATTGATCTAGTTAGAGAAGTTACAAGCTACAAGATGGTGTGCGAGAGCAGGGACACCACTACTAACAGTTTCAGGGAGATGCCGCCGGATCCCAATCCTCCGGCATCTCCAAGAAACTGGTCATAGAGGCACTCCCTAATATGTGAAATTAGTTCTAGTTAGAGAAGTTACAAGCTACAAGATGGTTTTCGAAAGCAGGGACACCACTACGACCAGTTTTAGGGAGATGCCACCGGATCCCAGTCCTCCGGCATCTCCAAGAAACTGGTCATAGAGGCACTCCCTAATATGTGACCACACGTGTTTGGATATCAGATCTTAATGGTAAGTACGAATCGGGATAACTTCTTCATAGTTCGGAAAAGTCGTTCTACGAATCGGGACTAAATAAAGGCCCCCTTTAGTCCCGGTCTAGCCACAAAACAGGACTAACACTCAAGACATTTATTAATATTAAAAACCGAGACTATAAAACCGGGACTAAAGGCCCCCCTATATATAATCCCGGTCAAGCCACAAACCGGGACTAACACTCAATACATTTATTAAACTTGGAAAATTGCAAACATCATAAGATATCCTTCACAAAATGAGCTATCATGTCTCATGACATTTAGGTTCACAATATGCAGCCGACCGGCCAGACATGAACTATAGGTACACAATATGAGCATGAATTTCCTGGCATATGTCCTTCCTTATGATCTCTTTAGACGTAACCATGGAGCATCTTCTTTACTTAACGGAATGCTTGGGGTCAGTTTTCACTGTGAAGGGCGGAATTTCATCAAACTTATTATAATCTTCTGACATGTCTGTCTTGTCCTTGATTCCCATGATGTTTCTTTTCCCTGAAAGAACTATGTGACGCTTTGGCTCATCATATGATGTATTCGTTTGCGTATTTTTTCTTTTTTTTGGTCTGGAGGACATGTCCTTCACATAGAAAACCTGAGACACATCATTGGCTAGGACGAATGGTTCATCTCTATAACCAAGATTGTTGAGATCCACTGTTGTCATTCTGTACAATTGGTCTATATTTACCCCTTCCCCATTCAGGTTGACCCATTTGTAGCAAAACAAAGGGACCTTAAAAGAGACTTCATAGTCTAGTTCCCATATCTCCTCTATGTAACCATAGTATGTGTCATTTTGCCCATTCTCGTCCGTTGCATCAAAGCGGACACCACTGTTTTGGTTGGTGCTCTTTTTATCTTGGGCGATCGTGTAGAATGTATTCCCATTTATTTCGTACCCTTGGAAATTCAATATAGTAGAAGATGGTGACGCGGCCAACAAGTATAGCTGATCTCAAACAGTGATGTCATTCAAGAGATGTGTCCGCATCCAACCACCAAAAGACTTCATGTGTTCATCTGTAATCCATGATTCAGGCTTCGCCGGGTTTTTGGAGCATACAATATTCTTGTGTTCCTCGATATACGGAGCTTCCAAGGTGGAATTATGTAGAACTGTGTAGTGTGCTTTAGTGAAAGAATCCCCGTCCCTACATATCATTGCTTTCTTTCCCAGCGTGCCTTTTCCACTTAGTATTCCCTCATGCCGCGACTCAGAAACACCAATCGACTTAAGGTCAGGAATAAAGTCAACACAAAACTCAATGACCTCCTCTATTCCATATACCTTGGAGATGCTTCCTTCTGGTCTAGCACGGTTATGAATATATTTCTTTAAGACTCCCATGAACCTCTCAAAGGGGAACATATTGTGCAAAAATACAGGACCGAGAATGGCAATCTCTTCCACTAGGTGAACCAGGAGATGCGTCATAATATTGAAGAAGGATGGTGGGAACACCAACTCAAAACTAACAAGACATTGTACCACACCCTTCTGTAACCTTGGCATAATATCTGGATTGATTACCTTCTGAGATATTGCGTTGAGGAATGCACACAGCTTCACAATGGGTACTCGAACATTTTCCAGTAGAATCCCCCTCAATGCAATCAGAAGCAACTGCGTCATAATCACGTGACAATCATGAGACTTCAGGTTTTGGAACTTTTTCTCTGCCATATTTATTATCCCCTTTATATTAGATGAGAAGCCAGACAACATCTTGATACTGTAAAGGACTTCAAAAAAGATTTCCTTCTCTGCTTTGGTAAGAGCATAGCTGGCACGACTTAAGTGACGCCCTTTATCCGTATTATTCTGTGTATGCATGTTCTTTGTGTCTTTCATAATTTGTTGGTCCTCCCGTGCTTCTGGTGTATCTTTTGTCTTCCCGTACATGCCTAGGAATCCTAGCAGGTTCACGCAAAGATTCATCCTCACGTGCATCACGTCGATTGAAGAGCGGACACGTAGGACTTTCCAATATGGCAGCTCCCAAAATATAGATTTCTTCTTCCACATGGGTGCGTGTCCTGTAGCGACGTTGTTCATAACTGATTGACCGCCGGGACCCTTTCCAAAGATTAATTCTATGTCCTTGACCATACCAAATACATCATCACCAGCAGGGAGTTCAGGATTCTTCCGGTGATCTGCCTCACCTTTGAAATGCTTGCCTTTCTTTCTTACGGGATGATTGGTCGGAATAAATCGTCGATTCGCCAGGTACACAACCTTCTTGCATTTATGCAAATATGTACCTTCAGTCTTATCTAAATAGTGTGTGCATGCCTTATATCCCTTGTTTGTCTGTCCTGAAAGGTTACTAAGAGAAGGCCAATCATTGATGGTTACGAAAAGCAACCCTCGTAGGTCAAATGGCTCCTCTTTGTTCTCATCCCATGCATGTACACCTGGTTTTCCCCACAGCTGTAAGAGTTCTTCAACTAATGGCATAAGGTACACATCAATGTCGTTGCCCGGTTGCTTCCGGCCTTGGATGAGCACTGGCATCATAATGAACTTACGCTTCATGCACAACCAAGGAGGAAGTTTGTAGATACATAGAGTCACGGGCCAGGTGCTACGACTACAACTCTTCTCCCCAAAAGGATTCATGCCATCTGTACTTAGACCAAACCATAAGTTCCTTGCATCACCTGCAAAGTCCGGGAAGTCTCTCTCGATTTTTCTCCACTGTGACCCATCAGCAGGGTGTCTCAACTTCCTGTCTTTCTTACGGTCTTCTTTGTGCCATCGCAACAACCTGGCATGCTCTTTGTTTCTGAACATGCGTTTCAACCTTGGTATTATAGGAGCATACCACATAACCTTAGCAGGAACCCTCTTCTGGAGGGGCTCTCCCTCAACATCATCAGGGTCATCTCGTCTGATCTTATACCGAAATGCATTGCATACCAGACATTTATCTAAATTCTCATACTCCTTACCGCGTTAGAGGATGCAGTCATTAATGCATGCATGTATCTTCTGCACATCTAATCCTAGAGTACAGAGAGTCTTCTTTGCTTCGTACGTACTCTCGGGAAGTTCGTTATGTTTTGGAAACTTCGGCTTCATTATTTTCAGCATCTTTTCAAATGAGGAGTCAGTTAGACCACACTCTGCCTTCCATCGCAGCAATTCCAGTGTGGTACCGAGCTTTGTGCTGCCATCTTTGCAATTTGGGTACAACAATTTTTTGTGATCTTCTAACATGCCCTCTAACTTCAACTTCTCATTTTCTGTTTCACAGTCTCGCTTTGCATCAGAAATGACCCTACCAAGTTCATCAACGGGCTCATCTGATGCCCGTTCTTCACATCCTTCCTCTTCATTGTCTTCCATTGCAGTATCACTGTATTCAGGAAACATATGATGATAGTTGTTATCATCATCATCTTCTTCTTCACCGTCTTCCATCATAACCCCTCTTTCCCCGTGCTTGGTCCAGCAATTATAGTTGGGCATGAAACCTTTCATAACCAGGTGGCCGCGAATGATTTTCGAGGAAGAGTAATCCTTGTTTTTCCGACATTGAACACATGGACAACGTATAAAACCATTCTCTTTGTTTGCCGTAGCCACATCGATAAATTTATCCATGCCTTTAATGTACCCGGGTACACGTCGGTCACCGTACATCCATTCCCGACCGTTCATCTGCATGATATAATTAAGTTTATCAAAAACGGGACATCATAAATAGTGAAATTACCAATTCACATCGACACATGCATTGTATCAATGATAGAGAAAAGATAAGATTGCTAACCTCGATCGAGGGAAATAAAGAGGAGAAAGCTCAAGTGCGTCTCGGACACCTTCTATATTTTTGTTCTGTGAGAAATTGAACGGGATCATTCACTCAAACATTTCATCAAACACCTTGAATACATGCATAGGAAAAAAACTAGCACACCTCTCACACCTTCCACCAAGAAAAAACAGAGGGGAGGAAGAGGGCTGGGGCATCGTATTTATAGAGGGCGGGATCATACGTCCCGGTTTGTAACACAAAATGGGACTAAAGGTGTGTGCCACGCCACGTAGCTGACGCCCAACCTTTAGTCCCATTTTGTGTTACAAACCGGGATGCATGACCCCTTACGAACCAGGACCCATGCCTCCGGCCACCGTGCCTGCTCGAACCGGGACGCGTGCCTAGTCCCGGTTCGTGGCGCAACCGGGACTAATGCTGTTAGGGGGCGCGAACGGATAGCCTATTTTCTACTAGTGCCTCAGCTCAAATCTTGGCCGCAAGGGAACCCATACTAAGGTATATAAACTTCCGGTAAAGCCCTACCCAATTTCGGGTATTGTGGTTGTACAATAAAATTGGAATGGTATCGCATCCAGACAACCATTAGTTTTATAAAAGGGCTAAGGCTCATGCCTCAACATTTTCATCATCAAAATCATCTGGTGTTCAAGAACACATGTCAAAACATTTCAGTAGATTGACTCAGCATTCTAAGGTTTTCATAATCATTTTCACCAAGTATTCCCATCTAAAGTGATCAAGTTTTATGCTTAGCACTAGCCACTAAAGTTGGGGGTAAACACTAATGAGGGGGAATAATCAAGTGTGACATATCTAGGTTCAGTCTCATGCCTTAGGATGACATCAATATTTATCTAACTTAGGCCAAGTTTTATGATCTTTATGCTACCTTTAAGTATCTTTCTAGCATATACAAGTCACTAAGTAAACACTAATAGAAAGCTTTGATAAAGAAATAAAATACTAAGCTTGCAAGTAAAACTAGGATTTGGGATCATCAAGTGGTATTTTCAAGGCATGCCTAATGCATTGCATAGATTATATAGTTTTCACAGTTGCAAGGGTTAGCTTGCATAGGTAACATGCAAGTGGTAGCTTGCTTAGATAGCTTCCCTTGTGTAGTGCAGTGGTTCAAGTTCTCCTCCGCTTCTTCCTGTTGGAGATATGCCCTAGAGGCAATAATAAATGTAGTTATTATTATATCTTTGTGTTTATGATAAATGTTTACATTCATGCTATAATAGTATTAACAAGGAAACATTGATACTTGTGTGATTTGTAAACTTAATTTGAAGTCCCTAGTATAGCCTCTATACTTCACTAGCTTGTTGGTTGATTAATGATTATGGTTTCCCTATCATGAACATTGAGATGTTATCAACAACAAGATCATATCGTTAGGAGAATGATATGGTGGACATACTCCTATAGATAAGCGTAGCATAAAGATCAAGTCATTTCAATAGTTCAATTGCTATATGCTTTCTGATACATAGTAACCTAATTCCTTCGACCATGAGATCATGCATATCACCTTTACCGGATGGATGCTTTGATGACATCAAACACCACACCGTAACTGGGTGGTTATAAAGGTGGCATTGAGTGTTCGGAAAGTATTGGTTGAGACACATGGATCAAGAGTGGGATTTGTCCATCCACATGACGGATAGATATACTCTGGGCCCTCTCGGTGGAATGTCATCCAATTAGCTTGCAAGCATGTGACTTGGTCATAAGGGATCACATATCACGGGAACGAGAAAAGAGTACTTATCAGTAACGAGGTTGAACTAGGTATGCAGAGATACCGACGATCATAACCTCAGATAAGTAACATATCGTGAGACAAAGGGAAATTGGTATCATATGTAAGTGGTTCATTCGATCGCAAAGTAATCATAGAAATATGTGGGAGCCATATGAATTTCCAGATTCCTCTATTGGTTATTGTTCGGAGAAGTGTCTCGATCATGTCCGCATAATTTACGAACCGTAGGGAGACACACTTAAGGATTCGACGTTGTTTGAGTAGTTATGGTATTATGAGAAAGAGACCGAATGTTGTTCGGAGTCTCGGATGGGATCCGGGATATCACGAGGTGATCCGGAATGGTCCGGAGAATAAGATTCATATAAGGAAAGTCCCGTTTCGGAGTTCGGGAATGATTCCGGTGTTTTCATCGGGAATGTTCTAGAAGGTTCCGAATTGTCCGGCACTCCGGGGGGGGGGGGGGGGGAGGGGTACATGAATGTGTCATTACATATTGGAATGATTGCATCATGTACTAAGTGTTCTTGCTGTCCCAAATAAAGGATTAAATTGAATCCTAAAACAGAAAAGTCAAATGTCCAGTTTGAAAGTCAAACGGCTAAAACAAGAAACTGTGGGAAACAAGCAAGAGGAGTTGGGAACCGACTTGAGGGAGGAGTCTCCTCCGCAAGCCGGCACGCCACCCAAGGCCGACTTGGGGAGGGACTCCCCTCCCCTGGCCGCGCCTCCCCACCTATAAAAGGAGGGGCAAGGCCCCCTCCTCTAGACACACAAGTTTCCACCTCTAAATCTCCGGTTTAGAGCCGTTTTGGTTTAGAGCTTCTAATTGCTTTAGCCAGCGGTTTAGAGCCTTCTAATTGGTGTGTCTAATCTCTAGACCACTAATTGCCCTCTCTCATAATCCACCATACTCGCTCCGGCTTAAGGCGAAGCCCTGCGGGATTTCCCCTCTACTTCCGGTACCACCCCGTTGTGCTGCCGAAATCACGAGGAGAGTGCTACAACCTCCGCTGCCTGCTGGAACAAGGGAGAGGAAGGTCTTCGTCGAGTACCGAACGTGTGACCGACTGCGGGAGCGCTGCCGGAACATGGCGCCGGAAGGATCGTCTACACGATCTTGAGATCGGAAAGAGTACGACTACATCACCCACGAGAATCCGCTCTCGTTAAACGCTTTGGAATCTTCGAGGGTAAGTTATACCATCGACTCGTTGCTACAAATCTAGTAGATAGATCTTGGCTTGTTTGTTTGTATGCGATAGAAAATTTTTGTTTTCCATGCTACGAACCCCTACAGTGGTATCAGAGCCGTGTCTATATGTAGATCTGTTGCACGAGTAGAACACAATGGTCATTGTGGGCGTTGATGCTTTTATTGTCGATTGCTTCTTGTGTACTTTGCATCTTGCGGTATGTTGGGATGAAGCGGCCCGGGCTAACCTTACATGACATCGTTCATGAGACTTGCTCCACGCTTGACATGCAACTTGAATTGCATAAGTGGCTTTGCGGGTGCCTGTTTCTCCTAGCATAGTTAAGATCCAATTTACAACGGGTGATTAACAATACTAGTTTGAATGTTGTGGTTCTTGTTTGTAAGTTAGAATGACACTTATTGAAAGCCCCAAACCACGTAAAATATGCAAAGAAAGTAGAGGCGTCTAACTTTGTTTTGCAGGGGTGTGCAGTGATGTGATATGGCCATGATTGTGATTATATTTGATGTATGCAATGTTCCTTATTGTAAGTCGGCAACCGGCAGGAGCCATATGGTTGTCTTTAATTTATGTTAAGACCCGCGTGTCTATTCAAAGTAGTTGTAATAGTTGAAGCCGGTGGACGACAACCATGGAGTAGCGTCATTGACCTTGATGCAATGCCGGTGATGATGGAGATCATGTTCGTGCTTGAAGATGGAGATCGGAAGCACAAAGAAGAAAGGCCATATCATATCACATATATATTGAATTGCATGTGATGTTAATCCTTTATGCATCTTGTATTTCTTAGTAGACGACGGTAGCATTATAAGATGATCCCTCATGCACATGAATTTCAAGTCATATAGTGTTCACCCTTAGTTAGCACCGTTGCTAAAGCTTGTTGTTTCGAAGCACCACGTGATGATCGGGTGTGTTAGATTCCGCAAGTGTATACAACGTGAGCAAGCCAGATTTGCTAATGAAGAAACTAAGGTTTGATCTTGACGAGCCTAGAATGTACAGACATGGTCTCAGAACACGGATCACCGAAAGGTAAAGCATGAATCATATAGTAGATATGATGAACATGATGATTGTTCGCCATTGAAACTATATCAACTCTCGTGATGATCGGTGTTGATGTAGTGGATTTGGTTCGTGTGATCACTAAAACAATGTGAGGGATATTGTTTTGAGTGGGAGTTCACCTAGTTTAATTACATTAATTAATTTGAACTCAATTTGTCATAAACTTAGTCTAAACTATTGCAAATATGTTGTAGATCAATGGCAGCCCCTACCATCAATTTTAATGCGTTCCTAGTGAAAGAAAAGTTGAAAAACAATGGAAGCAACTTCGCGGATTGGTTCCGCAATTTGAGGATTGTCCTCACAGCTGGTAATTTGACCTATGTGCTGGATGCACCGCTGGGTGACCCACCTGCAGCTGATGCTCCCGATGAAGTAAAGAATGTTTACCTCGCTCGGAAGAATCAGTACTCCATAGTTCAGTGTGCTATCTTGTATGGTTTGGAATCGGAGCTTCAGAAAAGGTTTGAGGATTCAGACCCATATGATATTGTCGAGGATCTCAAATTGATTTTTGAGACTCATGCGGCAATTGAAAGCTATGAGGCTTCTGAAAAGTTCTTTAACTGCAAGATGGAAGAGGGCAGCTCCGTCAGTGAGCATGTGCTTAAGATGTCTGGGCACGCAAACAAACTTCAAAGCTTGGGTATAGTGATTCCTAATGCTTTGGGGATTTACCGTGTCCTCCAATCACTACCACCAAGTTACAAGAACTTTGTGATGAACTACAACATGCAGAACATGAACAAGACGTTGCCAGAACTCTTTGCCATGTTGAAATCTGCAGAAGTGGAGATTAAGAAAGAGCACCAAGTGTTGTTGGTCAATAAGACCACCAAATTCAAGAAAGGCAAGTCTAAGCAAAAGGGACACTTCAAGAAGGGTGGTAAGAAAGCTACCATGCCGACGAAGAAGACCAAGGCTGGACCTAAGCCTGATACTGAGTGCTTTTACTGCAAGGGAGAAGGTCACTGGAAGCGGAATTGCCCAAAGTACTTGGCGGATTTGAAGAACGGCAACATCAAGAAGAAAGGTATATCTGATATACATGTTATTGATGTGTATCTCACTAGTACTCGTAGTAGTGCCTGGGTATTTGATACTGGTTCGGTTGCTCATATTTGTAACTCGAAACAGGTGCTGCAGAATAAACGGAAGCTAGCGAAGAACGAGGTGACGATGCGCGTGGGAAACGGATCAAAGGTTGATGTGATCGCGGTCGGCACTCTACCCCTTCATCTACCATCGGGATTAGTTTTATACTTAAATAATTCTTATTTGGTGCCTGCGTTGAGCATGAACATTATATCGGGATCTTGTTTATTGCGAGACGGTTACTTGTTTAAATCCGAGAATAATGGTTGTTCTATTTATATGAGTAATATGTTTTATGCACATGCACCTTTGATAGATGGTCTATTCTTATTAAATCTCGATAGTGGAAATACACATATCAACAACATTGAGGCTAAACGTTTGAAATCAAGCGATAATTCGACCTATATGTGGCACTGTCGTCTTGGTCACATCGGAGTGAAACGTATGAAGAAACTCCATTCCGATGGACTTCTTGAAGCACTTGATTTTGAATCACTTGAAAGATGCGAAGCATGTCTGATGGGTAAAATGACTAAGACTCCATTTTCTGGTATGATGGAGCGAGCTACGGACTTATTGGAAATCATACATACCGATGTGTGTGGTCCAATGAGTGTAGCATCCCGCGGTGGTTATCGTTATGTTCTTACCTTCACGGATGACTTGAGTAGATATGGGTATATCTATTTCATGAAACATAAGTCTGAAACTTTCGAGAAGTTTAAGGAGTTTCAAAGTGAGGTAGAGAATCAACGTAACAAGAAGATTAAATTTCTACGTTCTGATCGTGGAGGTGAATATCTAAGTTACGAGTTTGGCGAGCATTTGAAGAAATGCGGAATACTTTCACAATTGACACCGCCGGGAACACCACAGCGTAATGGTGTGTCCGAACATCGTAATCGAACTCTCTTAGATATGGTTCGTTCTATGATGTCACTTACAGATTTACCGCTATCATTTTGGGGTTATGCATTAGAAACAGCCGCATTCACTTTAAATAGGGCACCATCTAAATCCGTTGAAACGACACCGTATGAATTATGGTTTGGGAAGAAACCTAAATTGTCGTTCCTTAAAGTTTGGGGATGCGAAGCCTATGTAAAGAAGTTACAGTCGGACAAGCTTGAACCCAAAGCGGGGCGTCTTCATAGGATACCCGAAGGAAACTATTGGGTATACCTTCTATCATAGATCCGAAGGCAAAATCTTCGTTGCCAAGAATGGATCCTTTCTAGAGAAGGAATTTCTCTCGAAAGAATTGACTGGAAGGAAAGTAGAACTTGACGAGTTTGTCGAACCTTCTCTCGAAATTGCGAGTAGCGCAGCACCGGAAGAAGTTCCTGTGGTGTCTGCACCAATAAGAGAGGAAGCTAATGATGGTGATCATGAAACTTCGGTTGAAGTTGCTACAGAGCCTCGGAGGTCAACGAGAACTCGTACCACTCCAGATTGGTATGATTCCGTTATGAATGTCATGTTGGTGGACAACACCGATGACCCCGAGACATATGAGGAAGCGATGATGAGCCCAGATTCCAATAAATGGCAAGAAGCCATGAAATCCGAGATTGGATCCATGTACGAAAACCAAGTATGGACTTTGGTGGACTTACCGGATGGCCGAAAGGCTGTCGAGAACAAATGGATTTTCAAGAAGAAAACAGATGCTGATGGTAATGTTACTGTCTATAAAGCTCGACTTGTCGCAAAAGGGTTTCGACAAATTCAAGGAGTTGACTACGATGAGACTTTCTCACCGGTAGCGAAGCTAAAATCTGTGAGGATTATGTTAGCAATCGCTGCATATTATGATTATGAGATATGGCAGATGGATGTCAAAACAACATTCCTCAATGGAGACATTGATGAAGAGTTGTATATGATGCAACCCAAAGGTTTTGTCGATCCTAAAGATGCTAACAAGGTATGCAAACTTCAACGGTCCATTTATGGATTGAAGCAAGCATCCCGAAGTTGGAATCAACGTTTTGATAAGGTAATCAAAAGTTTTGGTTTTATACAAACTTATGGAGAAGCTTGTATTTACAAGAAAGTGAGTGGGAGCTCTGTAGCATTCTTAATACTATATGTGGATGACATATTGTTGATTGGGAATGATGTAGACCTTCTTAATAGTGTCAAGGAATATTTGAATAATAGTTTTTCAATGAAGGATCTTGGCGAAGCAGCTTACATATTAGGCAT
Organism: Avena atlantica; assembly: GCA_910589765.1. Classification (NCBI taxonomy): domain Eukaryota; kingdom Viridiplantae; phylum Streptophyta; class Magnoliopsida; order Poales; family Poaceae; genus Avena; species Avena atlantica. The sequence continues at coordinate 482,683,306 of OU342739.1, read as the reverse complement.
AAAGATTTATAGAGATAGATCGAAACGCCAAATATCATTGTCACAGAGTACATATTTGGACAAAGTTCTAAAGAGGTTTGGAATGGAAGAAAGCAAGAAAGGGTTCTTGCCCATGTTGCCCAATACGACCTTGAGTAAAACTCAAAGTCCGACATCGGCAGAAGATAGAGAAAGGATGAGTAAGACTCCCTATGCCTCAGCCATAGGATCTCTAATGTATGCCATGCTATGTACTAGACCCGACATTGCATATGCTGTTAGTTTAACTAGCAGATATGAAAGTGATCCAGGAGTGGATCATTGGACAGCGGTCAAAAACATCCTTAAGTACTTGAGAAGAACTAAGGATATGGTTCTTTCTTATGGAGGTGATGAACAGCTCGTTGTTAATGGTTACACCGATGCTAGTTGGAACACAGATCCGGATGATTCTAAATCGCAATCCGGATACGTATTTATTTTGAATGGTGCAGCAGTTAGCTGGAGGAGTGCAAAGCAAAGCGTTGTGGCGAGATCTTCAACTGAATCAGAATACATGGCTGCTTCGGAGGCTTCACAAGAAGCGATATGGATGAAAGAGTTCATTACAGAGCTGGGTGTGGTTCCTAGTGCGCTGGACCCAATGTCTATCTACTGTGATAACATGGGCGCCATAGCCAATGCGCAAGAACCAAGGTCACACAAGAAGCTGAAGCATATCAAGCTACGTTTTCACGCTATTCGAGAACATATCCAGGATGGGGATATAAAGATTTGCAAAGTACACACAGATCTGAATGTGGCGGATCCGTTGACTAAACCTCTCCCGAGGGCAAAACATGACCAACACCAAACTGCCATGGGTGTTCGGTATATTACCATGTAATCTAGATTAGATGACTCTAGTGCAAGTGGGAGACTGTTGGAGATATGCCCTAGAGGCAATAATAAATGTAGTTATTATTATATCTTTGTGTTTATGATAAATGTTTACATTCATGCTATAATAGTATTAACAAGGAAACATTGATACTTGTGTGATTTGTAAACTTAATTTGAAGTCCCTAGTATAGCCTCTATACTTCACTAGCTTGTTGGTTGATTAATGATTGTGGTTTCCCTATCATGAACATTGAGATGTTATCAACAACAAGATCATATCGTTAGGAGAATGATATGGTGGACATACTCCTATAGATAAGCGTAGCATAAAGATCAAGTCATTTCAATAGTTCAATTGCTATATGCTTTCTGATACATAGTAACCTAATTCCTTCGACCATGAGATCATGCATATCACCTTTACCGGATGGATGCTTTGATGACATCAAACACCACACCGTAACTGGGTGGTTATAAAGGTGGCATTGAGTGTTCGGAAAGTATTGGTTGAGACACATGGATCAAGAGTGGGATTTGTCCATCCACATGACGGATAGATATACTCTGGGCCCTCTCGGTGGAATGTCATCCAATTAGCTTGCAAGCATGTGACTTGGTCACAAGGGATCACATATCACGGGAACGAGAAAAGAGTACTTATCAGTAACGAGGTTGAACTAGGTATGCAGAGATACCGACGATCATAACCTCGGATAAGTAACATATCGTGAGACAAAGGGAAATTGGTATCGTATGTAAGTGGTTCATTCGATCGCAAAGTAATCGTAGAAATATGTGGGAGCCATATGAATTTCCAGATTCCTCTATTGGTTATTGTTCGGAGAAGTGTCTCGATCATGTCCACATAATTCACGAACCGTAGGGAGACACACTTAAGGATTCGACGTTGTTTGAGTAGTTATGGTATTATGAGAAAGAGACCGAATGTTGTTCGGAGTCTCGGATGGGATCCGGGATATCACGAGGTGATCCGGAATGGTCCAGAGAATAAGATTCATATAAGGAAAGTCCCGTTTCGGAGTTCGGGAATGATTCCGGTGTTTTCATCGGGAATGTTCTAGAAGGTTCCGGATTGTCCGGCACTCCGGGGGGGGGGGAGGGGTACATGAATGTGTCATTACATATTGGAATGATTGCATCATGTACTAAGTGTTCTTGCTGTCCCAAATAAAGGATTAAATTGAATCCTAAAACAGAAAAGTCAAATGTCCAGTTTGAAAGTCAAATGGCTAAAACAAGAAACTGTGGGAAACAAGCAAGAGGAGTTGGGAACCGAATTGAGGGAGGAGTCTCCTCCCCAAGCCGGCGCGCCACCCAAGGCCGACTTGGGGAGGGACTCCCCTCCCCTGGCCGCGCCTCCCCACCTATAAAAGGAGGGGCAAGGCCCCCTCCTCTAGACACACAAGTTTCCACCTCTAAATCTCCGGTTTAGAGCCGTTTTGGTTTAGAGCTTCTAATTGCTTTAGCCAGCGGTTTAGAGCCTTCTAATTGGTGTGTCTAATCTCTAGACCACTAATTGCCCTCTCTCATAATCCACCATACTCACTCCGGCTTAAGGCGAAGCCCTGCGGGATTTCCCCTCTACTTCCGGTACCACGCCGTTGTGCTGCCGGAATCGCGAGGAGAGTGCTACAACCTCCGCTGCCTGCTGGAACAAGGGAGAGGAAGGTCTTCGTAGAGTACCGAACGTGTGATCGACTGCGGGAGCGCTGCCGGAACATGGCGCCGGAAGGATCGTCTACACGATCTTGAGATCGGAAAGAGTACGACTACATCACCCACGAGAATCCGCTCTCGTTAAACGCTTTGGAATCTTCGAGGGTAAGTTATACCATCGAATCGTTGCTACAAATCTAGTAGATAGATCTTGGCTTGTTTGTTTGTATGCGATAGAAATTTTTTGTTTTCCATGCTACGAACCCCTACACTTCCTCGTAGTATCCTCCTTCCTCTTTGTAACCTTGGTCGGTACTAGAGTCTATAAATAAATACGAGATACACAATCACCAAATAATACTTAACTAATTCTATTTATCACACCAAGGTTTTCACTAGGTGATCTAGTATCATCACAAACATCACAAAGATTAAGGCAATACTTTTATTTCTTATATTTTAGAAAAGTAATTTCTACTCATTTAAAAACTACTTAAGATTTAATATTCTCCAACTAAAACATGGGATCATGTTGACACATGTCATCACCACATATTTCAGTACTTGGGAATGTGATTTAAAATGGTGTCACAATTTAATAATGTTTAACCTTTTTATTTTAATTAAACAAAGTGACTAGAAATGCCTATGGGGCATTCTTTTATTACTTGTCCATTATTTCTGCAAGTAAACCTAGATATTTTTATATATTCAGAAAGGTCTTGTCTAATGTGATTTTTAAGAGTTGGAATCAACTCAAAAGCTTTTATGGTTGAATTTTGAAAAATGTTTGAATGCAGAAAAGTCTCTACATTGTTATTTTTACTATAGGTCATCTACAAATCCAAATGATTTTAATCCAACGGGCTTGGATTAAGAATTTCAGTATCTTTCTAGCAAAATTAGTTTCATACAATTTGGTTTAGTGAAACTCTCTGGAATGATTTTTGAATCAATAGGTACTAGGTTTTGAACTAAATTGGAAAATCTAAATTCAAACTAACTGGGTTGCGCGGGAGTGTAACTGGGCTGGCCCACTGCATACAACGCGCGTGGGGGTGGGTATAAGTGGCTATCCCCACCAGTCAGCGAGACAGGGGGTGCGAAGGGGTACGGGGCAATTTGAACCGTGCGATGAACATATAATCTGACGGCTGGGGCTTGTCATCTCCGTCGGGTAGCGCCGGCGAGACTAAACCCTAACACGACCAGTGGGGGTCTGTGGGGGATCACCGTGGCTTAGGCGAGGTTCGGCGATGGGGGCGAATGACGAAGTCGACGACGGCGATCCTCCTGATACCGGTGGCTCCTCCTGGGGCGGCTCCAATCGACGACTCCTCTTCTCCTCCTCCGCGATAGACTCCGATGAAATTCCGGCGACCTGCTGCTCGCCTTGCTCCGGGGATGAGTGGGTGTGATCAGTGAGAGGTGGGGAGTGAGATGGTGTGCCAAAATCGAACGGGGAAGGCCTCTATTTATAGTGCCAAGAGGGGATCGAATGGTGCGGGTGGAGCTTGTCGTGGTCGTCTACACAGCGAGCTAGCGGAATGGCTGGGGATAGGGGACGGTGCACTGTCTCCTGGCGAAGCTCAACGACATGGTGGCGAGGCATGGGGAGGTGCAATTTGGTCGAAATGCTGCGATGCTCTGGGCGGGTTCGACGGAGGTTTTAATGGCGCATGGGTTGCCCTGGTCGCGTGGCGACGAACGGGCATGTCCTGGCGGTTCCTGGGGCGGTGCTGATCACGCATGAGGGCGGCAAAGGCGGGGCATGGTCTGTGCTTGCATGTCGCGCACGACGCTCTGGCGTGCTCTCGGCATGCTTGTAGAGAAGCTAGGAGTGCTCGTTCTGAGTGGTCCAGGGGCTGAAACGGTTTGGGCACTGGACAGGGGGTGGCGGTGGACGATGGCTTGTGTCCCAGACAAGGTTGGCGAGGCTAGAGCTGCTCCTAGCTTGTTGTCGACAATGGGATGGCCATTTGGGCTTGGTAATGGTCACCATTGATGACAATGCCAAGCTTACATTGAGCTAGGGCTAGTTAAATTAACTAGATGATCTACTAAGAGTGTGTTGTGAGCTAGAGAGGGAACAAGTTAGGCACAAACACTGCTCACTATAGTGTTTGATGTTTTTTTGATTTGTATTTACAAGGTGTTTGATGAAATGGTCAACAAATATTTGAATTTGAATTTTTGGATGAAAAATGGTGGTTGTACTAGTTACATACTAATTAGTCTCTGGTAGCTTGGAATGGTCAAGGTGCACTGGTTTGGTTGGGTTTTGAGAAATGGCGATCTTCACATATGATATAGATTCAATTTTCAAATGTCATTTGAATAAGGTTTCCAAATGTTTCTGTGAGTTTGCAAGGTGGGCTTGGGTTCACTTTTACTTGGTCTAGCAAGGGGTGAAAATAAATGGAATTGTTTCTGTTTGAAATCTTGGACTAGAAACACTCAAAGTGGTCTAGTGAGCAAGATTGGCAAAAATGACCATTAGCTCATTTTGTTTGTTTTTGAATTTCTCTTGATTTGTTTCTGCTTGGAAATGTTTTAGATGATGTTGTTTTCATCTTTAAACCATTCCTTGATATTCACAATAATCACACAAGTCCATTCATGCATTCATACAATCATCACATACACACATGCATTCATATGATTTTAATTAACAAAAGTTTTTGTTAACCCTAATTTTGGTGATTGGAATTTGTTAATCTTGATCAATATTTTTGGGATGTTATAAGCCTTCCCTCCTTAAACAAAATCTCGTCCCGAGAATTCAGAAAGAAGAAAAGAAAACTAGGATTTAAAGAGATCTGGAAACTCCGTCTTGATGTAATCTTCTCGCTCCCAGGTAGCTTCTTCTTCAGTGTGGTTGCTCCACTGGATCTTGAGAAACTTGATACTTCGGGTCCTGGTGGTTCTGAAAGCTTCCTCCAAAATACGGATGGGTTCTTCGGGATACGTCAGGTCATCGTTGATCTCTATGGTTCGGTGATCAATATTCTTGAAAACTTCGGTCTTCTCCGGGACTTCTAGGCATTTGCGAAGTAACAATATATGGAATACATTATGCACTACTGACATCTCCTCTAGCAGTTCCAGTTGATACGATACTTCTCCTCGATGATTCAGAATCTTGAAAGGTCCGATATATCTAGGGGCTAACTTTCCTTTGAGATGGAAACGTTGCATTCCCTTCAAAGGCGACACTTTTAGATACACAAAATCTCCGATATTGAAAGCAAGATCTCGACGTCTCTTGTCGGCATAACTCTTCTGCATGGATTGGGCGGTCTTGAGGTGCTCACGGATCTTGTGAACTATCTCTTCTGCTTCACGTAGGATGTCGGGTCCGAAAATCTGACTCTCTCCTACTTCAGACCAATTCAAAGGGGTACGACATTTCCTTCCATACATGAATTCAAATGGGGCCATTTGCAAACTGGCTTGATAACTATTGTTGTACGAAAATTCTGTGAAAGGCAGACAATCTTCCCATTTTGATCCATACTCTAGCACACAGGCTCTCAACATTCTTCGAGTATTTGATTTACTCGCTCCGTTTGTCCATTTGTCTGAGGGTGATAAGATGTGCTAAAATCTAGTCTTGTTCCCAATCCTTCTTGGACTTTCTTCCAGATTCTCGAGGTAAACTGAGTTCCTCGATCCGACACGTGTTCTTGGGGACTCTATGCAAACTGACGATTCTAGCGATGTACAACTCTGCTAGCTTCGAACTCTGATAGGTGGTCTTGACAGGTAAGAAATGGGCGACCTTGGACAATCGATCAACTATGACCCAAATAGAGTCATTTACCCTACTAGAAGTAGGCAAACCAGTGATAAAATCTATTTCGAATGAATCCCATTTCCATTCCGGAATATGCAATGGTTGCAATAGTCCCGCGGGTCTCTAATGTCCTGCCTTAACTCTCTGACAAATATCACACTTGGCTATGTAGCTTCCGATTTCTCTCTTCATCTTATGCCTCCAAAATTTCTCCTTCAGATCCTGATACATCTTTGTTCCTCCGGGGTGGATAGAATAAAGGGTATCATGGGCCTCTTTCAAAATAGCTTGCTTTAACTCGGAATCTGCTAGTACACAGAGACGTCCTTTGTACCACAAAACTCCTTCATCTTTGGTGAATCTGGGTACTTTACCTATACCGATGCGACATTTGATTCCATCGATACTAGCATTTCCTTTTTGCGCCTCCTTAATCTGACTGATCAAAGTGGGTTGAAGTTCTATGCTATCCAAAAATCCTTCACTTACTAATTCCATTCTGAAATCTTCCAACTCCTTGTGTAAACTTGGTTGCTCCTTCAGAATCATGGAGTTCAAGCGACACGGCAATCTGCTACGGGCATCTGCTACCACATTGGCTTTACCGGGGTGATAGTGAATGTCTAGATCATAGTCCTTGATTAGCTCGATCCATCTCCTTTGCGTCATATTCAGCTCCTTCTAAGTGAAATTATACTTCAGGCTCTTGTGATCCGAATAAATCTCACAACGGTTTCCCATAAGATAATGCCTCCATGTCTTCAGGGCTAGAACTACGGCTGCTAGTTCAAGGTCATGGGTAGGATAATTCTACTCATGCTGCTTCAGTTGTCAGGATAGATAAGATATTACTTTGCCTCCTTGCATCAACACACATCCTAGACCGATCTTGGATGCGTCACAATATACATCAAAAGGCTTCGTGATATTCGGCATGATCAAGATTGGGGCTGATATCAATCTCTTCTCGAGTTATTGAAAACTTGCTTCACATTTGTCCGTCCATTCAAACTTCTTGTCCTTCTTCAACAATTGGGTCATGGGTCTTGTGATGCTCGAGAATCCTTCTACGAACTTGCGGTAATATCCCGCTAATCCGAGAAATGCACGAACTTGGGTTTGAGTGGTTGGGGCTTGCCATTCTTCAACATCCTTCTCCTTTGCAGGGTCAACGGAAATTTCTCCGGCTGATAAAATATGTCTGAGGAATCCTACCTCCTGTAACCAGAATTCACATTTGCTAAACTTGGCATACAACTGATGCTCCCTAAGGGTTCCAAGGATGGTCCTTAGGTGTAGCTCATGTTCTTCTTCTGATTTGGAATAGATCAGAATGTCATCGATGAAAACAACGACAAACTTATCTAGGAAGTCCATAAAATCTTATTCATGAGGTTCATGAACAAAGCAGGGGCATTGGTTAATCAAAAATACATGACAGTATACTCATATAATCCATATCTAGTGGTAAAGTTAGTCTTTGGAATATCCTCTGCGTGAATCTTGAGTTCATGATAACCATGTCTAAGGTCAATCTTAGAAAACACTTTGGCACCAGTCAACTGGTCAAACAGGTCTTCTATCTTCGGCAGTGGGTACTTGTTCTTGATGGTGACGTCATTCAGCTTCCGATAATCCATACACAAACGGTTACCTCCATCTTTCTTGTCCACAAATAAAACAGGTGATCTCCATGGCGAAGCACTTGGTTGAATCAGTCCGATCTCCAGCATAGCATCCAGTTGCTTCTTCAGCTTCACTAGTTTAGACGGGTTCATACTATATGGCCTCTGTGCTATGGGTCCGGTTCCAGGGATTAGTTTAACTCGATATCCCGATCTGGGGGCATACCGGGCAAAACATCTGGAAATACATCGGGGTACTCACAGACTATTCTGACTTGGTCAATAGTTGGTTGGGCTAGACTCTTGTTGCACTTTAATTGACGGGGTAAGGTTTAGATACATGCTCTAATGATATTCTGGCTGTACTGGTCATGGTTATGGCTTTCTTGGCATAGTCGATTAATCCTTTATGTTTCGACATCCAATGCATTCCTAGTACTACTTCGAAACCTTTAGTTCCGAGTACTATTATATTAGCACAAAAATCTATGCCATGGATTCGGATAGGTACAACCTTGCAAATTTGTCTAGCTTTTGTGGTTGAACCAGGTATTTGAACTATCATAACATGCTTCATTTTGGTTGGTTGAATCTTACTAGTGCATGCAAATTCTTTGGTAACAAATGAGTGCGATGCTCTAGAATCAAAAAACACTCTTGCAAGTACTGAATTAACAGAAAAATACCCAGAACGACATCTAGCGCTTCTTGGGCTTCTTCAACATTCATGAGAAATAGACGGCCGTTGCGGTTGAGCGAATTTCCCGGGGCAAACCTTCTTCCGGGCTGAACACGACGCTGCTGCTGAGCTGGGGCATTTGCATTGGAGTTGCTGCAATCTTCTTAGGGCACTCATTGGAATAGTGACCCTTGGTTCCACATTCATAACAAGTCACCTAAGACTTGTCCTTTGCTGCAACAGGCACAACATTGCTTCCAGTCCTTGGGGCAGTATTGGTGTTGGTGGCGGCATTGTTGTTGTTGAACTTTGGTGGTGCACGATTGAAATTGCTGGAGTTGTCGGGGTTGTTGTTGTGATTTCCTCCAGGCCTTGGGTTTCCTCCTCCACGGTTAGGATAGGTTGGACGGTTCATCGGGGGTCTATTGTTTCTTGGGGAAAATCCTGGAGATGGGTTGGGGCGATACTTTGGGGTATGGTGGGTTCCTGGTTGATGCATCATTCTATGCTTGCGGTTCTTATTGGCTTGGTTGATCTTGCCCTCCATCTGAATGGCAGAATCCACTAAGGCTTCAATGTCAGCCAATGGAATATTGACTAACACTGTCTGCATATCATCATGTAGACCATTCAAGAATCTCTCCTTCTTCTTGGCTTCAGTGTCAATCTCATCTGGTGCATACTTAGCCAATGACAAAAATTTGTCACGGTACTCAACTACTGTCATCCTTCCTTTCTTCAGTTTCCTAAATTCATCTCTCATCCTCTTGATCAAACCCGGTGGCACATGGGTTTGGATGAACTTGAGTTTGAATTCATCCCAAGTCATCATTTGTCCTCCATTCATGGCGCGAACGCTGTTCCACCATGCTCTTGCATCTCCGGCCAGATAGTGGGTGGAAAACAGTACCTTCTCATTGGCCTCTACTCCTGCTACTTCTAAGTTGTTCTCCATGGTTTGTAACCAATCATCTGCATCTAGGGGCTCTTCAGACTTAGTGAAGATGGGTGGATTGGTGTTCTGAAAATTCTTGAGTTTTGATCCATGGTTGTCCTGGTTTCCATGGACTTGATTGTTGTTGGCCATCTAAGCTATGTGTTGAAGGGTGGGTAGGTTGGCTTGACGTTCGACTCTTTCAGCTTCGCGGTCAGAAACCAACATTTGCAAGGTTTGCAAAATCGGGTCCGGGGACGAAGTGCTTCCTTCGCGAGGCATCTGGAGATTGAGATAGATCATGAGAAAAGAGGGAAATTTCTAAGGTTCAGGGTTTTGTTTTTGAAACTTTTTTGAGGTTTGACTCAGATTTTTCTAGCAACTTGCTTTTCATTCATTCGTAACACACCATACAAACACACACCACAACAAGGAAAACAGATGGTTTTAAGAACCATTCTTGGAAACTACGATACAATGGGACCGAATACAACTCACTAACGCTAGTGCTCAAGTGCTACTACTCCTCGGAATCGGTATCTTGATCATCATCAATGAAGGCAAAGTTATCCTCATCGGTGAAGAAGTCCATGGCCTGATCCTCCAGAAAATCATCATCGTCACTGAGATAGGAGTAGGGGTCTCCACGGATATCCTCCCCTACATTCTCCCTCTCCTCAAGCTGCATATCCCTCTCATGGATGGTCTCCTCCAAGTCTGTGATCCCGTGGCGGAGACGGGCAATGATGCGCTCCTTCTTGTCGAGCTAACGGCGACGAGACTGACGATCCCTTACCAGCATAGTGATGGTCCGATTCTTCTTGACGGCGATGGCAGAGTTGTGGTTGGCGTAGGAACGGGCATTGTCCAACTCCTTCTACCGGTCATACAGCATGAAGCTGAGGTGGTCCACTTGATTCTTCAGCTCAGGGTGATATGGTCCCTCCATTGGCTGTCCCATAACATCACGCCTTGGGCAGAACTCAAAGCGGGTACCGTTGATTTGGTTGATACTATGCCCACACAAACGGGAAAGAGCTTCCTGCATGACCCTAGAAAGTCCATCGAGCCAGTTGTTCTCTCTGATGGTGAACTGAATTCCCTCTGAAGTGGGGGATTCAATCTTTCCTCGGAGACTTTCAACAATCAGCCATTGCAATTCCTCTCCTTCCTGATCACTGAGCTGAGCTCCGAAGAACTCGGGGTGCGGGCGCTCCAGAAGTTCTGAAAGCTGGTCCAAGTCACGCTCAAAGATGAGATCTCCTCCATTTCGCTTCCTTGGTTTTGAAACTAAGTTTTTGATTCAAACGTCCATTCTAAACTAGAGTCTCCTATGGTCAGGATGGCTCTGATACCAACTTGTCAACACCCGGATTTTTAATCCCAGATGCCAGTTATGCCATACATCGCAATCCCAGGATTACCATTTTTGCGAGACATAACCGATTGGATACCATAGTACATCATCCATTGCAAACCATACATAAGGTCTTACAACAAATAAAGGATCACATGATCCAGTCTTAATACAATCATAGTAGCAGAATAACGTAATAATAACGGTAGCCTGGGCGAGACTCCATCTTCATGGTCACATGCAATGCTGACGATGAGAGATGATCCTAGTTGTCGTAACCTTCCTGTGTTCCATCCTCCTGATAGACCTCTTCATAGTATCGCCACGGGAATAGCCAGGGACAAAGCCATGAGTACTCTTTAAGTACTCACAAACTAAGACTAACGAGTGAAGTGGTTTTGAGTAGGAAATACTAAGCTCTAGGTTGTTTTTCAAAAAAGCCAGATTTATCTTAACTGAGTTCAGAAGCAAAGAAAGCTAGTTGAAAGTTTTATAACACCTAAGTGGGAACTTGAGTTTCATATGACAACCCTGTTGTGGTCAAGTCAAAGTCATGATTCATTTGACAAGTCATTTTGAAAACATCTGACGACGGAACAGTATGGCCACTCCAACTGTCCATAACCGCGGACGCGGCTATTCGAATAGTTTGACACTCTGCAAAGGTGGTACACTTTCACCGCAATATTCGATACATCCGTCAGGAATAATCCTGAATTCACCATACTCAGTATGCGGATAATCAATCCTAACCTTTCCATTACACGCCCTAGTATAGGCACCTCTCCTATGAGTTTGGCCTCCCAACCATGACCAACTGTCATCTTGGGAACTGCACAGGTGGACAATCTTCACAAGGTAGCCTCAGCTCAAACCTTGGCCGCAAGGGAACCCATACTAAGGTATATAAACTTCCGGTCAAGCCCTACCCAATTTCGGGTATTGTGGTCGTACGATAAAATTGGAACGGTATCCCATCCAGACAATCATCAGTTTTATAAAAGGGCTAAGGCTCATGCATCAACATTTTCATCATCAAAATCATCTGGTGTTCAAGAACACATGTCAAAACATTTCAGTAGAATGGCTCAGCATTCTAAGGTTTTCATAATCATTTTCACCAAGTATTCCCATCTAAAGTGATCAAGTTTTATGCTTAGCACTAGCCACTAAAGTTGGGGGTAAACACAAATGAGGGGGAATAATCAAGTGTGACTTATCTAGGTTCAATCTCACGCCTCAGGATGACATCAAGATTTACCTAACTTAGGCCAAGTTTTGCGCTTTATTCTACCTTTCAATATCTTTCTAGCATCTACAAGTCACTAAGTAAACACTAATAGAAAGCTTTGATAAAGAAATAAAATACTAAGATTGCAAATAAAACTGGCATTTGGGATCATCAAGTGGTATAATCAAGGCATGCCTAATGCATTGCATAGATTATATAGTTTTCACAGTTGCAAGGGTTAGCTTGCATAGGTAACATGCAAGTGGTAGATTTCTTAGATAGCTTGCCTTGTGCAGTGCAGTGGTTGAAGTTCTCCTCTGCTTCTTCCTCGTAGTATCCTCCTTCCTCTTTGTAACCTTGGTCGGTACTAGCGTCTATAAATAAATACGAGGTACACAATCACCAAAAAATACTTAACTAATTATATTTATCATACCAAGGTTTTCACTAGGTGATCTAGTATCATCACAAACATCACAAAGATTAAGGCAATATTTTTATTTCTTTTATTTTAGAAAATTAATTTCTACTCATTGAAAAACTACTTAAGATTTAAGATTCTCCAACTAAAACATGGGATCATGTTGACACATGTCATCACCACATATATCAGTACTTGGGAATGTGATTTAAAGTGGTGTCACAATTTAATAAGGTTTAACCTTTTTATTTTAATTAAATAAATTGACTAGAAATGCCTATAGGGCATTCTTTTATTACTTGTCCATTATTTATGCAAGTAAACCTAGATATTTTTATATATTCAGAAAGGCCTTGTCAAATGTGATTTTTGAGAGTTGGAATCAACTCAAAAGCTTTTATGGTTGAATTTTTAAAAATGTTTGAATGCAGAAAAGTCTCTGCCTTGTTATTTTTACTATAGGTTATCTACAAATCCAAATGATTTGAATCCAACGGGTTTGGATTAAGAATTTTAGTAACTTTCTAGCAAAATTAGTTTCATGCAATTTGGTTTAGTGAAACTCTCTGGAATGATTTTTGAATCAACAGGCAGTACTAGGTTTTGAACTAAATTGGAAAATCTAAATTCAAACTAACTGGGTTGCGCAGGAGTGTAACTGGCCCGGCCCACTGTGCACAGCGCGCACGGGTGGGTTTAAGTGTCTGTCGGGCAGTCTGAACCGTGCGATGAGACAGGGGGTGTGAAGGGGTACGGGGCAATCTGAACCATGCGATGAACATCTAATCTAACGGCTGGGGCTTGTCGTCTCCGTCGGGTAGCACCGACGAGACTGAACCCTAACGCGGCCAGTGGGGGTCTGTGGGGGCTCACCGTGGCTCAGGTGAGGGTCAGTGATGAGGGTGAATGACGAAGTCGACGACGGAGATCCTCCTGATACCGGTGGCTCCTCCTGGGGCAGCTCCAATCGACGGCTCCTCATCTCCTCCTCTGCGGCATACTCCGGCGAAATTCTGGCGACCTGCTGCTCGCCTTGCTCCGGGGATGAGTGTGTGTGATCAGTGAGAGGTGGAGAGTGAGATGGTGTGCCGAAATCGAACAGGGAAGGACTCTATTTATAGTGCCAAGAGGGACCGAAGGTTGCAGGTGGAGCTCGTCGTGGTCGTCTGCATAGTGAGCTAGAGGCATGGCTGGGGGTAGGGGACGATGCACTATCTCCTGGCGAATCTCAACGGCATGGTGGCAAGGCGTGGGGCGGTGCAATTTGGTCAGAATGCTGCGATGACCTGGGCGGGTCCGACGGAGGTTTTAATGGCGCACGACTCACGTGGCGACGAATGGGCATGTTCTGGCGGTTCCTGGGGCAGTGGTTATGACGCACATGGGCAGCGAAGGCAGGGCGCGATCTGTGCTCGTGTGGCGCGCGCGGCGCTCTAGCGTGCTCTCGTCATGCTTGCAGAGAAGCTGGGCGCACTCGTTCTGAGTGGTCCAGGGGCTGGCACGGCTTGGGAACTGGACAGGGGTTGGCGGTGGACGGTGGCTTGTGTCCCAGACAAGGTTGGCGAGGCTAGAGCTGCTCCTAGCTTGCTGTCGACAATGGGGTGGCCATTTGGGCTCGGGCATGGTCACCATTGATGACAATGCCAAGCTTAAAGTGAGCTAGGGATATTTAAATTAACTAGATGATATACTAAGATTGTGTTGTGAGCTAGAGAGGGAACAAGTTAGGCACAAACACTGCTCACTATAGTGTTTGATATTTTGTTTGATTTGTGTTTACAAGGTGTTTGATGAAATTGAAGGAAATATGCCCTAGAGGCAATCATAGAGATGATGATATTTCATATGTATCCATGAGTTATTGTAATGTTCCTTGAATATCCATATCAGGCAACTTGTATTGATTGGCAATTATGTGAATTGTTTGTGAAACTCTTTACTTGTATGGTTATTTTAGAGTTGTCCCTAGTCGGAGTTCATGTGAGGACACATGTGAATATTAGACTAGCACATCGATTGATTGATGACTATGTTTCTCAAGTCATAGACATGGAGATGTCAAACCAATGATGTGGACACATGTTATGAACATGGGGTTGGACTGACCCAACTTGAGACTGGCAATTAGTTGCAGCTCTCTCTCTACACATAGTGCACGTTTTGTCCTTAGACCTGAGATTGTCGCATGTACTTGAGATGTGGATCGACCTACTTTGAGGCTATCAAATGTTGCACCGTAACTGGGTAGTTATAAAGGTAGCTTTCGGGTTTGTCCTGAAGCATGCTGCAAGGCATGGTCAATCAAGATGGGATTTTCCCCTCTCTACTTGAGAGAGATATCTCTGGGCCCCTCGAGTGATCGGATCCAAAAATGCATGGCCGTGCTATATAAAGTTAAGAGTTCACCTAGTAAAGGGATTTCGAATCGCAGTATCGAGAAAGGGAGGTCAGATTGGAGCTAGACCAAATGTCGTGAGGCAAAGGGAAAGACATGTACTAAACCTTGTGATGGTTCGTCCGATATGATCTTTGTATGCGTTTAGGAGTTGGCACGTCTTTCTAGAGGCTGCTACCAACTATTGACAGAATAAGTGTATTCGTGTCATGTCTATACGCATATGAACCTATAGGGTCACACACTTAAGGGGCTGGAAGCCTAATGAGGATTGGATCCGAATTAGACCAAGCTCAGGCTACTAATGGGCTGCTAATGTAGAAGCCCATTAGGGACGCCTATATGAGAGAGGGTGGGGCGAGCTGACCAGGGTAAGACCTCAGATCATTCCCAGCCGCCACTCCTCACGCCTGTGTTGCACACACGGACCGAGCAGTCCAGCGTCTGACGCTTTCACCCTGTACGTGCAGATACCTCGGAGGCACTGCATCTGTAGCGCTTGGACGATCCGCGCAAGGGGAGCTGCTCGTGGGACGAGGACAAGGAGGAGACGTGGAACGTCTGCACTGCCTCGACGCGCTTCATCGATTCCGCAACTGCGTGTCTAGTGGTAATCCCGTGATTTAATACAACAGTAATCCTGGTATACGCGGTAGAATTTTTTTGTTTTGCGCTAGTGTAGCCTACCCGTATCCCTTCAGAAATGGCCAAAAGAGATTTGAATTTGAATTTTTGGATGAAAAATGGTGCATGTACTAGTCACATACTAATTAGTCTCTGGTTTCTTGGAATGGTCAAGGTGCACTGGTTTGGTTGGGTTTTGAGAAATGGTGATCTTCACATATGATATAGATTCAATTTTCTAATGTCATTTGAATAAGGTTGCCAAATGTTTCTATGAGTTTGCAAGGTGGGCTTGGGTTCACTTTTACTTGGTCTAGCAAGGGGTGAAAATAAATGGAATTGTTTCTGTTTGAAATCATGGACTAGAAACACTCAAAGTGGTCTAGTGAGCAAGATTGGCAAAAATGACCATTAGCTCATTTTGTTTGTTTTTGAATTTCTATTAATTTGTTTCTTCTTGGAAATGTTTTAGATGATGTTGTTTTCATCTTTAAACCATTCCTTGCTATTCACAACAATCACACAAGTCCATTCATGCATTCATACAATCATCACATACACACATGCATTCATATGATTTCAATTAACAAAAGTTTTTGTTAACCCTAATTTTGGTGATTGGAATTTGATAATCTTGATCAATATTTTTGGGATGTTACAACATATGTCCTTCCTCGATAGAGAAAAGACCATTAGGAAAAGGAGCGGGGTAGAGACGCCCAGCTCCAGCAATATGCAGATAATAAACACCACCTCTCCTAGTAAGCATTCCACAAGCCCTCAAAGTAGATAAACCAACACGTCGCTCACCTAGCACCGGTTGTAAATCACCTAGGTCGATGCCCAGTGTATTGGCAAGCACAGTGATGATGCATCCACAGGTGATTGGTCCTTGGCTTTGGTTGGATTGGTACTCCATGTAGCGCATGATACCTTCGATCCAGATTATGGGTGCAGTATAGATATATTTCCCTAGTAGTCCTAGGTTTATCGAATCCTCGGGAAGCAGAAAGCAAAGTGATATTACTTAAACGGACCTTCGAGAGTTTTATAATTCCTATTTCGTTTTCACCGGACCAAGAGTTTGCGATCTTGTTATTGTTGTTGTTGCTTGGCAATGGAGAGAGAGAGGGCCTAGGGTCTTCGGTTTTCACCTGTAGTTGTGCAAAAGATCTGATGAGAATAATAGATAATAATAAAGTACTCATGTAATTGTTAGAGAAAGACAATTATATGTGGGCAGTGCATCCATAATTGTCATCGCCTCCGCAACCGCTTATGGAAATAACCTACTAGTCTCATCCATAGAAGAAAGAGAACTAATGATATGCATAGTAATGTCACCGTTAATACCTAGTAAATTCCTCACATACAGCCATACTACCCTTTCTGTCACTTGGGTTCCTATCCTGTAGATCAGACATTACTCACACTCCCTTTACCTGGGTCAATCCTCGGGGTCTTGGGTACCTGACAAGTCCTTTGATTGAGGCAAGAGAGGGTACTACAATCATCATGACATACAAACTAATACATGATCCCATCTATGATAAATAACATGCACAAAAGCTACATGGCTAGGCCGAAGCCCTTAGTCCAAGGAGAATTACTCACACATAGAGATGAAAATTGATACGTCCAGAACGTATCTACTTTCCCGAACAATTTTGCTATTGTTTCTCCTCTAAACTTGTGTGATTTGGATACAACTAACACGGACTGACGCTGTTTTCAGCAGAATTACCTTGGTATCTAGTTTTTGTGCAGAAAATCAACTATCAGGAAAAATCCCAGAAAATATGCCAAAAATTATATTTTGCCAGAAGATCCACGGAGCCAAAAGACGAAACGGAGTGGAGGCCTGGGTGGCCCACACCCCTGCTAGGCGCAGGTGGGCCCTGCCCGCGCCTAGGGGGTGCGGCCACCCCAGGCACCCCCTCGGGCTCCCTCTGCGCCTATAAGTTACCCTTTGACCTAAAAACCAGGGGGGGTCGTTGTTTTTCCAGAGAGAGTTCTGCTCCGCCGCAACCATCAGAAATCAAGATTCGGATCCAGAAACTCCGTTCTGGCACCCTACCGGGACGGGGAATTTGGAGAGGATCATCGCCATCGTTATCACCAACGCTTCTCCATCGACCATCAATGTTTCCCTCATCCATGAGTGAGTAATCCCCCGCTGTAGGCTATGGGTATGGTAGGTATTGGATGAGTTCTATCATGTAATCAAATAAGATTGTTAGGGCATAGTGCCTAGTATCTCTATTAGTGCTATTTGACTTTGTTGCAACTTGTTGTGCTTAATGCTTGTCACTAGGGCCCGAGTGCCATGATCTCAGATCTGAACTTATTATTGAATCATTATGATAGTATTGTTTGTGATCTTATCTGCAAGTTGTTTACACATATCATTGTCCAGATCCAAAGGCTTCGAAGTGACAGAAATTGGGACAAACGGAGGGGATGGCTGTGGTGTGAGGATCGCATGTGTTCACGGAGTGTTAATGCTTTGCTCCGGTGTTCTATTAAAAGGAGCACCTTAATTTCCTGTAGTTCCCTAGAGGCCCCGCTGCCACGGGCTGGCTGGACAGAAGATGTTGTGCAAGTTATCATTGCGAGCACGTATGACTATATATGGAGCACATGCCTAGGATTGTTTAGTACTTGGATGCTTATTATTATTTATCTGCAATGCCCTAGATCTTGAAGTTACATGTTTAGACTCGTCCATGCAACGCCCGTCCATCCATCCCTATGCCTACCGCACTCATATCCTACTGTTTGCTGCTACTGTTACTATTGCTCTTGTTCTACTGCTGCTGTTGCTTTGCATTTTCTACTACAAACTGTTGCTACTAATAAAATTCTGTGAGCAAGAACTATTTCTAGGTGTAGCTGAATTGACAACTCAGTTGTTAAGGCTTTCAAGTATTCTTTGGCTCCCCTTGTGTCCAATCAATAAATTGGGTAATACTACCCGCGAAGACTATTGCGATCCACTATACTTGTGGGTCATCAAGACTATTTTCTGGCGTCGTTGCCGGGGAGCATAGATTTATTTGTAAGTTCACTTGGATCTACTATTGTTCATTGCTACTCTTTTCATCATGGGGAAGTCTTGTGATGGAAAGTTCCCGATTTTACCATCCACTACAAGAAGAGGTACAATCCTAAACACCTCTGTTGCTCTTGATTCACTGTCTGTTATAAGTAAGTTTGTCACACCACCACCACATACTCATGCTACACAAATATTGTGGAAAGAACTTCTAATGATATTAAAATGCTTTGTAAACACTTTCAAATGGTTCAAATCTAACTTGATCAGCTTGCAAAGGTACAAAAAGATATGCTAGTTAATGCGTCAGGAGATAAACATGCTTATGAAATTATAACTAGGAGTGGTATAACTACTCAAGATCCTTTATATCCTGAAGGACACCCTAAAATAATTGAGCAGGATTCTCAACAAGGTGAAAGTAGTGGTAGTCCTCGTAAGAGAAATAAAAAGAAACATAAGATAGTTGAGGAACCACTTGAACCTGCTGTAGATCCTAATAGTATATCTGTCTCTGATGCTGAAACTGAGAGTGGTAATGATAATAATGATGCTCCTGATAAGGAGGAAGTTGAGGAAGAACCTGAGAAGCACACTAAGAACACCAGGTAAAATAAGGAAGATTTTATTGCTAATAAACATGGTAAAGAGAGAGAACCTTGGGTGCAGAAACCTATGCCTTTTCCATGTAAGAAACACAAGTCAAAGGAGGAAGAACACTTTTCCAGCTACTTAGAATGTTATCCCTCTTCTTTGAGGTGGATTGAGTTTGTAAATATTCTTTTGTAACTCTCTATAATATATAAAAATTGTAGTGGGTTTTTTTGCCCTACTGTTTTACCTTCAAAAAAAAGGAGGAAGAACACTTCAAAAAGTTTTGTGAGTGGATGAAACCTTTATTTTTGCAAATTCCTTTGACTGATGCTATTAAGTTTCCTCCTTACTAAAAGTATATGAAGGATGTTGTCTCTAATAAAAGGAAGATTCCTAATGAGGAGATTTCCACTTTGCTTTCTAATTATTCCTTCAATGGTAAGGTTCCAAAGAAACTTGGTGATCCAGGTATACCAACTATTCCTTGCTCTATTAAGAATAATTATGTTAGAACTACTTTATGTCATTTGGGAGCTAGAGTTAGTGTTATGCCTTTCTCTCTTTACAAGAGACTCCAGCTAGAAAAGTTGATACCAACTGATATATCTTTGCAAATGGCTGATAAGTCAACTACTATTCCTGTTGGTATATGTGAGGATGTTCCTGATCAAGTGGCTCATAATTGCTTGGTTTTGACTGATTTTGTTTTGCTTGAGATGCCTGAAGATGATAATATGTCTATTATTCTTGGGAGACCTTTTATTAATACTATAGGTGTTGTCATTAATTGCAATCAAGGAAAAGTAACATTCAATATTAATGACAAAGAGCATACTGTTTATTTCCCCAAGAAGGTTGTTAAGAGCTATTGCCTGAATTCCATTGAAAATATTGAGAGCATCAAGGTTGGAGAAATATATTGTCCCATTCCACAAGAAAATTTTGAAACTATTATGATTGGGACCATTGCTATCAAGTATGAGGTAACATAATCACCTTGTGGAATGAAAAGTTTTGTTTCATATAAGATTGTTTTGGTAACAAGACTTGATCAACCTTGTTAACAAAAGGATTTTAATGAACAAAATAATGTTTTCACTGTGGTTATACTTGCTTTCTTTTATTTTTCTCCTTCCTAGTCTTTGCCTTTTCTTTTGCTAGCTTTGGTTTTGCAAGTTGTTTGCTTGTTAGAGTGTCTTAGAACTTCTGTAGTTTGGTTTTTGGTTTGCTTTTTCTTCTTCTAAAAAAACTATTTATGCGAGAAAATCAATTTTCATACCCTGAAAATTGGCCAAAACTAAAGTTTCCCGAAAAATCCTAGAAAATTCAAAATAAATTTTTCCTCGAAAAATGGACAGAGGGACACCTGGAGTGACCCAGGGGGCCACCCCAGGCACCTACACCCCTGGTTGGCGCGGCCTCCCTATAGGTGGCACCTGGGTGGGGTGTGGCCCACCTAGGCCCCTCCAAAGTGTCTCCTCCCAGCCATCTTCTTTCTCTCTCCCAAAAAACACCGGAAAACTTGCTCAAGCTCGAGTTCCTGTTGTTCTTGATCGCAATTTTCGATCTCCTTGCTCAGCCCCTCTTTGATGTTGATTTTTGGAGGGATTGCTCCTTGGTATGTGCCTCCTCCACTTGTCCAATTAGATTTGTGATTGGTAGATTGTATCTTGAGTATTTTACTGCTATAGGTGACAGGTTGTGTGAGCTTGCATGCTTGTTCTATGCTTAGATATTTCATTTTGATGCATGTGTAGCCCTCTAGCAAGTTCCTATAGTAGTTTATCATCATTTATCAACTTGGAAATCACTTGGTTTGATGTTTGTCTAAAAATTTCAGAAAAGAAGATGAGTGCTTACCCACTGAATCAATATGACTTGATGGTGCATGAGCCAATGAAAGTTCATCGTGAGGAAGGAGTCTTTCCTTCCATATATCCATGCCATGAATTTATGAGAACTGCGGGAATCCTCCAAGATTTGCAAACTATGATTGCCAATGCAGGGTTGGAACACTCTGTTGAAGGTGAACTATTTCAATATGTTAATCTAACCATGGCTATTGTGTAGTACTTTCGGTTTACTTGGTCTTCATCTAACCCAATGGTCCATTATAAAATATACAATGTAGCTGCAGACCTGCCTTTTGCTGATTTCTGTGCAGCAATTAGAGTACCTCAGTGGACATCTTGTGAGAAGATCAAGGAGAGGCCCAAGTCACTTATGGATTTATATGCTGAGATTTACCAAGGTTTCGACTTCTCAAAGGAAAGTGGTAAAATTCGGAACATTCAGTTCCCAGCCATTTGATATTTTGCCTACTTCATTACCAAGTGTATTCTTGCTAGAAAGATTGCGAGGAGATTATCTTCTTTTGATCTAGCTTTTATCTTAGCTGCTTTGAATAGGAATAGATCTTATAACCCGGGTGCTTTGATAGCTTAACGTCTCACCACCAACCGCGAGAAGGGTGGAATTTGTGGAGGTCTCATTGCTTCTAGGTTGCTAGATTTCCATGGTTTAGAGCCTCACCATTCAGATTATCAGTTCCCTATAGAGAGGCTTGATCTTGAATCCATGATTCAACATGGTTTTGTTTCCTTGGGGGCTAATGTGAGAAGTTTACCGTATGAATTATCTTTTGCCCAGCGGGGTTGGAGAAAGGGTAGGACTGAGAAAATAGTTTATTTTCCTGCACCTGCTTTGTTTAATTTTGATAACAAGCAAGGATGGTCGCTCATGGAGGAGGAGTTTGACACACATGTGGCGGGGCTCTACCAGCAAGAGGAGAATGTTGGAGAGGATGCTGAAGATGATTCGGTTCAGCCCTCCAACATGGGAGAGTCTTCATACCAGCAGTCCTCCTATGATTGGAGTGTGTTTTCTTCTTCATCGCGAGGGCCTAATTTTGATCATTCCTATGATGACCCACCAGCTTGGGGTTACTACCCACGCTATTGAGACCCACTTAGGCCAAAAGCCTAAGCTTGGGGGGAGGTATACCGACATCACACTCATCTATATATCATGTTTCGTCGGTTCTTTGTATATCCATTGTTCGCTTTCTTTTTGGTTTTTGTTTCTTCTTTCTCAAAACACAAAAATACCAAAAATATTTTCGTTGTTTCTCTTGGTTTGTTTCTTTGCTTTGGTTTGCCTTAAAATAAAAATCCAAAAAGATTTTGCTTTGCTTGGTTTGTTTTTTCTTTGCTTTGTTTGCTTGTTTTAAAAATTCGAAAACACCAAAAATATTTGTTGTTCTTCTTTGATTTTGTGAGTTCTTTGTAGAGTTTAGCCATCCTCAGTGGATTTTGTTTCATGTTATTATTCAAGTCACACAAGTGAAGGGTAATAATGAAGATTAAGACAACTTGAGGTGTGGTAAGAGGCTGGTAACGAACTCTATTTGTTTTCATTTTTGTACATATACTCATGATTGTGAGCATGCTTAGTCTGTTTATTATAAGGAGTGTTTCACTGATTGATGCTTAGTATTTTTTGCTTGTCTATGATTAGCTCCAGCTTGCTAATAGTTTGTAGCATGTCATATGAATGTTTTCTTGCATTGTTTTGTTCATATTTTGGTATGATATTGTGGTATCCTCCTCTGAAAGTTTCATGTGAATCGACTTGGCACATGCTCACGCATGCATATGACTAAACAATAGTCAAGTAAGCCTCGATGATTTATTTTGCCTCAGAGTTCTTGTATCACTTTCATGCCATAATTAGTCATGTTTTGTTGCAAGCATGATTATGACAATTATTTCTCTCTCGTTCGTCACTCCCTCTCTATTGCTAGCCTTCACTTGTACTGAGTATGAGCTCCACTTGTGCATCCAACTTCCCAAAACCAATATTTCCAATTGTTTCCACCATACCTTCCTATTAGCATCGTTTGCTATTTCAGTGCATATTCAATATGCCTTGTTGTCTTCCAAATAAAATGATTGTCTGTTTTGAGAAAGTTAGTTAGTAAAGCTCTCACAAATTTGATGGCACACTTTATTCCTTGCACTTAATAAGCCTGGACCATTGTGACTTGTGCATGAAAGTTATATGCTTGCAAATTATAGGCTGGGAGTTAGCAGAACCATGCTGTCACGGGGAACGTTTTCAACACTTATGGATACATATCCAATTGATACCTTGCTCTTTTGTTTGCGGATGTCGACGGTGTGAAATAAAAGGGGAGCTTGTGAGTTCATGGAGTATATATATGTGTTAGAGAAACGCCTGGGCCGCTAGCCTAAGCCATGCCTAATCATTGTGGAAACTTGCAGCATCACCATAATGAGCATTGTGTAAAGCATCTTCAATAAAAACATATGCAAATAGCAAATAAAATGATTGCTGAGATGCTCATTGTCTGCTTGCCTTGTCATTTTGATCACGGGATAGCTCCTGTATCATGTGCAAGGGGTACCCCATTGGCGGTTCTCTATGATACACATGTATTCACAATGCCAAGAACTTATAGGTAACTAAAGTTGAGTAGCATGAGGAGCGGCCCTCGTACTCAAGGTACATGAGATTTCCAGTTTATGGTCTGTCAAGCATATAACTCATATTGGACCTCACTTTCACCTTAAACATATGAAGATGACTATGATAGGGGCAATGAGATCTCAAAGCTAATGAGTATCTTCCTTTCAGCATTAGGAAGCCTTTCAAACTTTTCAAAAGCATTTTCACTCCCTTTTTGAGTCGGCACTTATTCTATGAGCACCTTCTTGAGAGCATAATTGTCATTCTTGTGCTTGTCTCAAAACTTGGTTAATTATGTCATGACTTTGATGCTTGTATCTATGATATCTTTACTTTTAGTCTTAATGTGAAATTCAGAGGTGCCTTGGCATTTATAGTGTGCTCAACAAAAAAAGGCAAGCGAGATACCACTCTATGATACCTTACTATGAGCATTGCAATGTTGCTTATGTTTATGTTCCATGCTACTTATTATTATTGAGTTGGTTGCTCTTCATAGCTTACAATGACTATTGAGTATACTTGGTTGCATACTTCTTATTATGAATGGTTTAAGTATCTACTCATGTGATGAGAATATATACATCATATGAAGCAAATGTGTTCGTGAAAGTTCTTTTATCGCACTCAGTTTTCAACCGAATTGCTCAAGGACAAGAAATAAGCTAAGCTTGGGGGGAGTTGATACATCCAAAACGTATCTACTTTCCTGAACATTTTTGCTATTGTTTCTCCTCTAAACTTGTGTGATTTGGATACAACTAACACAGACTGACGATGTTTTTAGCAGAATTACCTTGGTGTCTAGTTTTTGTGCAGAAAATCAACTATTAGGAAAAATCCCGGAAAATATGCCAAAAATTATATTTCTCCAGAAGATCCACGGAGCGAGAAGACAAAACGGAGTGGAGGCCTAGGGGGGCACACCCCTGCCAGGCGCGGGTGGGCCCTGCCCGCACCTAGGGGGTGCGGCCACCCCAGGCACCCCCTCGGGCTCCCTCTGCGCCTATAAGTTACCCCTTGACCTAAAAACCGGGGGGGGGGGGGGGGGGGGGGTTGTAGTTTTTCCAGAGAGAGTTTCGCTCCGCCGCCACCATCAGAAACCAAGATTCTGATCCAGAAACTCCATTTTAGCACCCTGTCGGGACGGGGAATTTGGATAGGATCATCGCCATCGTCATCACCAACGAATCTCCATCGACCATCATTGTTTCCCTCATCCATGAGTGAGTAATCCCCCGCTGTAGGCTATGGGGATGGTAGGGATTGGATGAGTTCTATCATGTAATCGAATAAGATTGTTAGGGCCTATTGCCTAGTATCTCTATTAGTGCTATTTGACTTTGTTGCAACTTGTTTTGCTTAATGCTTGTCACTAGGGCTCGAGTGCCATGATCTCAGATCTGAACTTAATATTGAATCATTATGATAGTATTGTTTGTGATCTTATCTGCAAGTTGTGTACACATATCATTGTCCGGATCCAAAGGCCCCGAAGTGACGGAAATTGGGACAACCGGAGGGGATGGCTGTGGTGTGAGTATCACATGTGTTCACGGAGTGTTAATGCTTTGCTCCGGTGCTCTATTAAAAGGAGCGCCTTAATTGCCAGTAGTTGCCTAGAGGCCCCACTGCCACGGGCAAGCTGGACAGAATATGTTGTGCAAGTTCTCATTGCAAGCACGTATGACTATATACAGAGCACATGCCTAGGATTGTTTAGTACTTGGATGCTTATTATTATTTATCTGCAATGCCCTAGATCTTGAAGTTACATGTTTAGAATCGTCCATGCAACGCCCGTCCATCCATCCCTATGCCTGCCGCACTCATATCCTACTATTTACTGCTACTGTTACGACTGCTCTTGTTCTACTGCTGTTGTTGCTTTGTTGTTGCTACTACAAACTGTTGCTACTGATAAACTTCTGTGAGCAAGAACTATTTCCAGGTGCAGCTAAATTGACAACTCAGTTGTTAAGGCCTAAAAGTATTCTTTGGCTCCCCTTGTGTAGAATCAATAAATTGGGTAATACTACCCTCGAAGACTGTTGCGATCCCCTATACTTGTGGGTCATCAAGAATCGACAATCATAAACATTGTAATAGAGATCATAGAGTTGATAGCAAATAGTCTTACAATGTCGCCAATTGGAGATGAGATCTACTATTACAAGTGGTGGGAGATGGCTATGGTGGTGGAGAAGGGTTTAGAGGTTTAGATCTAGATCTATTCATATGGCGTGGCGGTAGGGAGAGTTTAGGGTGAAAGAAGCGAGATTATGCAGTCAGGGCCTATTTCTCGTCGCCTGAAGCCTCTTTATATAGGGTTCCCTTCACGAAAGTTGTTCTGTTTGACCTAATGAAGTCGGTGCAAACTATACGGTGGAAACTATACGGCGGCGGCCCATATAGTTGGTCGTTAAGTCTTCTGGATCTACTTCACAGCTCCTGGTTTATCTGACGTGTTGGAAATCTCATATCTTTGGTATTATACAGTGATTTCCATCATCATACGTCATTATCTGCGCAGGGAAAAATAGCAAGAAAGGATTGCATACCCCTTTGATCATTAGGCATTAGTTGCAGGTTTTTGAGAGATATTTAATAAAATATATGAATAATATCTAGTTTAAATGCAGACGTGGATGGCTATATTTCACATCCATCAACCTCCCCAAGCGTAAACTTGATTGTTCCGAGCAAGAAAACCAAAATCAAAAGGGAACTCAGCATTTAAACTGAAATGACGAGATGATGATCTTACTCATGATCGGTAGTCTCATGTTTCCTCCACTGTATTAATCTGAAAAACTTTAGCATAGATAGAGTAATGGCAAGCATATCATACGGGTTTCATGAATCCTTATAGCGCAGCAAAATTATTTTAAGCATGGATGATTCAAAAGAGTAAACTTTATTCCATTTCATATAATTAACTCATAGGCTTGCCTTTATACAGTAAAATGTAATCATGTAAAATTAAGGGTGTGAGAGTTTGTCATCAAAAGCATATATACTAAAGTACCTCAATTCTCCCACATCAATAAATTAAGACGTTTCAAGCACTACTTTTCTATTCATTGTCCTTCAAGAATTCCAGTTCTTAAGTAATTAAGAGCATGCCAAAAAAATTATTAGTTTATCGGGATGAGATGGACTGTAACATCTCAGCATTTAGGAACCAACGAAGGGTAGATTTAGGAATATGTGCAATTGCATGCATTCATCTATAAATAAATGTGGGTAAATTTTTCTCCAAATAAAAACTTAAAGTGATCAAAGTTTCTTTCACTCTTTAAGTTTAGGAGTAGCCTTGGAGAATGATCGTTATAAACTTTGACATGATCTTTATGGATTAGTGTATTTTGGGAAAAGGAATTTGAATTTAAACTTGAGATTTGGATTATATTTTTAAAAAGATTAAGATTATATCTGAGAATATTACTTAATCAAGAAATAATATTTAGTAACTCAAACTTTAAATAATATAACACAATCAAGTAAATGAATATTTATTTCATATAGTTATTCAATGAATAAGTTACAAAATATAACTTATGAAGATAATAAAGAAACAATACATAGTAACTAGAAGCCCTATATAAGTTTGAAAATTAAATAAATGAATATTCCTTACAAAACTAATAAAGAATCTTTACAAAAGTACAATTACATCCTTATTTATCTAGTACTTTTTATTTACAAAAGAGTAAAATAAATTTTACAAGGGAACTATTCTATAAATAAAAAGAAAACCTATTCTAAATCTTGAATCTTCAAGTCTTGTACCTGCAAAACAAAGAATAAACATAAAGAAAGAAAATAAGGGTTAATATATATATTTTTACTCTCAGTAGTGACAGTGAGATGCACTGTTCCACTTTACATCATTGAGTAAATCTTTAGGGGCAAGTTTCACCAATATGAAAGAATTAAATCTTTCATAATCCATAAGCCACAAGTCAAATGATTTCAATCAGTGAGAGGGGAAAGTTTTACCAGGCAGATAAGTGGTAAACAGATAAAAAGGTAATTTCCTTTCCAGAGCATATCCACAAGGGTGCAGCAGACATACAAGCAGCTTACACACCTAAATGCATGGTGTGTGTGCTGTCAACATAGCTACAACAGTCCACACAAGTAAAACAGCTCAACACAGCCGTGGGCAAGCACCATAACACCATTTCCTTGCTCATACATAACAAGCACCAGCAGTCTAGCCACAGCCAAACCAAACCAGACCAAACCAACCACACATTTGATCAACCCAGTACTCACCAAGATGGTGACATAAGGAGGGGGTGGATCCGGTGGATAGCAAGGTCAAGGCCAAGCTACCAGGAACCAGAAGGTGGATAGCAATATCAAGGACAAGTTCAAGGAGCTGGAAGAAGGAGGACCAGCCTCAGGAGGATAACCAGATTAGGCCAGCAACACAACCAACAAGATCAACCACCAACCATAACAACAACCCACTGTTGTGAGTTATATAAGACCATCACATGATCTGTTTATCATATCAATATAAAAGATTCATGTGTTGTTCTATATCTAACTTCTCAGTATTCACCCAAGTGAGGTGAATCCATCCTAGAAGATTTTGAATAATAAAGTCATAGCCGCAAGATAACCATACAAGTAAAACCAGGATCTTAGACCAACATCACTGATCCTGGATACAAAAGCCAAATCTTAAACTCCAACATAGTCAAAGTCAATATTATGAAATCTGAGCACATCTCTTAAAATAGTAGCACCTCAGAATCCATAAATCCTATGGATCCATGCAAAACCATTAGCACATCCATTATTTTCCCAACTATGACTCTAGAATTACCAGCTGACATTACTACCAGAACATTTCTATCAGGGACAACAAATTAGGAAACTAGTTCCTATGCCTCAGACCAACATCATAGGCAGAGAGATTAGAGGAAGCTTTCATCTTATCTTTGCCAGTACCAATTTCAAGCACTGTCAGAGCTAAGCTCATTAATAGGACCCAACTACTTGTGTGCCATTCTATGATGGTATCACAAGGACAAGTCCTAATAAACCAATCACAATCATTACTTATCTTTCACAAATAAAAAGGGGCAAGCCACTAAATATCATTTTCCTGGAATCAAATGCCAGGAATCAGCATCAAGCTCATTTATACATCTACAGAACATCATTAATATGTAATGATTAAATTTAGTTTGTATATCATCATACAAGCCAACCATTATAGATGTAGTAAACAATCACTGACATAACTACTGTCAGTATTACCATTTTGACAGTAGAAAGTTCTCAGATCAACAACATTCCCAAGTAATGATTCCATAGAAGCACTATCATTTGAATCATATCAAATTACGACTGTAATTAGTCTGGTAAGCCACTAGCATCACCAAAACCAACTATAAGCAGTAATCCACATCAAACAACCATTCATCTTGCTCTAGGATTATCACTACTAGATCCAAATCATCATATATAATATCAACAGAGGGAATGAACCCTAATCATGATATGAACCCTAATCAGAACATGGACACTAGTCAAGGGTAGCAACTAGAAACACACATGACAGAGTGGCAGAGTATAGAGCACGAGTGGGAAGAGAAAGCAAACTTACTAGAAGTTGTTGCTGTGGGCGAGAAGACGAAGCAGAGGGTGACGACGAGCACGGCGGCACGGGGAGCACCCCAAGGGGGCGCTGCAACTCGCACCACGCCGAGGCGGCGACCACATCCACACTTGAGGGCGAGCAACACCACCACAGCACCACAGGAGCAGCAGCGGCGACAGCACCAGCACCACCCCAAACCCTAGGGTTCGGGATGGATCCGGTCTGGCCACAGGAGGGACCCAAGTCCAAATAGAGATGGACTGGAAGGAGGAGCGGGGTCAACAACAACACCATGCATCACGGCGATGGAAGGGGAGGACCACGGCGGCGTGTATCGACCGACAGTGGCATCGGAAACCACGAGGTCGAGAGAGAAGAAGGAGAGAAGGGGACGAGAGAAATGGACAGGGGTGTTGGCTGAGAGGGCCAACCCTTCGGGGAGCCTTTTTGGTTCTGCCCTCTTGGGCCAAAAACGTCCCAATAAGCCCAACACAGCCTGCCCAACCACCCAAAGAAAGTTTTAATAATTAAGAAAAGACCAAAATGCCCCTGAATTTAAATAAATTATAGAAAATAAATTAAAAATCCAAAAAATATAAATAAAATATTTTTGGATTCACAATAATCTAATCTATCTAAATAAATTAAGAAATAAATTTTTAGGCATATAATTTTTCTCAAGAATTTTATAATATATATTCCTTATGGAATTTTATAAAATTAATGAAAATGATAAAAATAAATAAAAATCACTTTTATTATATATTAATATTGTAGTATTTTAGAAAAATACTAAATAAATATTTAATATCATTCTTGTATTTAAATGATAATTCTTAAAGGAATTATTAAATAAATAAAATATAAATAAAATAAACTAAAAGAATACAATATTCAATAAATATTAATAATTAATATTTATAAATTCTTTACTACTAAAAAGAATTTTGAAATTTAAATAATAGGGAGAACACAAAAAAAATGCATTACATTACTTTGCATAATCATTTTGCTTCTTTAAATATTGTCCTTACCGGGCAATAATGATGTTTTGTAGACATAGAAGCTCAAGGTCCAGTGCAAGCATCCGACTTCACTACCTTGCAATCACAAGGCAAGTTCATCACTTGCTCATGTCCTTTGAAGAGTCTTTATCAAAGTATTTGCAAATTGTGTGTTATCATCTATATTCCAGTGAAAGAAAATATTATTTTCTCAAAATAAATAAAACTTAGGTATCATCCTAAGTGATGATATAATGGAGCAGTAGAACTTAGGTTTCTATCTACAGCAATGATAAGAAACTAGGGATTAATAACGCATGACATCAGTGATTCTAGCGCCGTATATAACGCGCTAACCATGAGATTTGGAATGGGACAGAGAAGTCAACTGTATCCTTTTCCTCTCGTATGGAGGCAAGACGACCTTAACGTGACATTGTGATTCCTTGTGCGGATCCAACATATGGGTGGGAACCCTTACGCCCACACTTTTGGTGTCTAGATTATCTATGAATGGTGTTTAGGGATATAGTCCATGTAAATGGTACTCGTCCGGGCATCACCAGGTCATAGAGTCTTCGGGAACTCATCAGGATTTTAGCCTGCCCGAAAGTGGGCTTATCGGAGGTGAGCCGACCCCTAAGGATCGTGTAGACATATGAGGTCGCGGAGAGGGCAGTGATTGGCTTGGACCAACTGTTGGGCCCCACATCATGGAATTGTGGACGGGAAAGTACGCCCGGTTGTGCAACAAGGAAGTTGATCTCTCATGGGTAAATTAACGCACCTCTGTAGAGTGTAAGAACTGTAACTTGTTACTCCCTGTTCCGAGAAGGAGCTATGAATGTGGCAGGAAAGGAACTCCATGAAAGTTCTGGTCAACCTGTGAAGGCTGATGGTCATAGATTTTTCATAATAAAATCAATCTTTGAAGAAAGATTTACAAGAAAATTGCATAGTGCCAAGGACTTATAGTCCTAGGTGGTAGATAGAGCATCAAACTTCCCACCTTGCATATAATGAACTTGCTGTGTAACACTATTACTCACCCTTTCCTTTGATCCTTTGCTTAGACTCTCAGGATCCCGAGGATACTCCAATGTATGCAACTGGGAGCCAAGAGGAGGTCTTCTATGAAGAGCCCAATTTGTATGGATCCGTAGAAGGGGAGGACTACGATATCATCTACGAAGGAGAGTACCAAGAGTCAGAATAATTACTATAGTTCTAGGAGCCACTTGAGCCAAGCAACATGAACAATATATAGCAATAAGGTGTTGAGCTCAATTTGGAGTTTAAGTTATCACTTTGAAACTTCCACGAAACACTTATATTTTGGTTTGTAAGTTGAAACTTTTGGAAGTCTTGAACTTCCGGTATTGTAATAATAATAATGTGTGCATGTTTGTAACATGGACCCGCAATGTTTCTGTTGTACCACTCTGAGTTATGTGATATTTATAGAACGGTGTTCTGTGGATGTCAGGTCAGCGACTATAGTGTACTACACATGCAGTAGTATGCTGGGTCACCACAGTTGGTATCAGAGCAAAATGCTTTGACCTTAGGTTGGAAACCTAGTAAAGGGTATTACCTATAGGAGTATGTAGCAACGATAAAGTATTCTCTAAAAGAAATATAATGGGTATTCGAATGAGAATATTTTGTTATATGTTTTAGTGCGATAATTCTTTGTTATGATGCAATATATTATTGCTTACTAATAAAAAATTATTTTTTTACATACAAAGTTATGGCACCAAAGTTTCCAAAACAAACTTTGGTAAGGAAAGAGGAGACTCTCGATGATTACCAAGGATCATTCACGGACCAACTTCGTCAACTTTTAAAGATTTTTAGTTGTCCAACTAGAATTCCAGTGAACACCATAACCTATTATGATGGCCGGATGTTATCCAAGTATCGTGTGAGTATCCAACTCCCAGAGGAGGTTGGATTATATCACGACCTGCCTATAGGTGAAGGTAGAAGTCACTTAGTAGCATATCATGTTGCTGTTGTGGAGGCGATAGCTAATATCCGGGAGCATAAAGCCAAGGAGTTAGAAGGTAGCACATTTTCTATGATACCTCATGATTCTATAGACTCAGAGCCTGTACCGGATCATCTTACCTTGGTTAAGAAGTATCCTAAGTTAACTTCCAAGTTTATGGATAGATATCGAACACTTGTTGCGTATTTTTAGAAGACACATCAAGTTCTTGTCGAAGATAAAAATGATATGTTAGAGGATCTAACTGATCCGGAAAGGAGGAAACAGTTAGCATTCCAGTTGGAGAAGGAAGCAAGTAGTAGTACAAAACCCAACTGCAAGGATATACCTATAGATCCCGAATCTTTTACACCATATCCTTATTCACCGAGGCCTGAACCTATATATGATCCTACTTTAGATACGAGGTATGCAGTACCACAGGGTTCAGAGGAAGGTTCTGATTCAGAACTTCCTATTGAGAATTCTGATGGTGGGAGAATGGGATTATTTGAAGGATCCCAAGGAAATCAGATGTCCATAGATGGTTCCGACAGAAATGTTGGACAATCTAGCTGGATGGGTGCAAGAATTAACCCTAGTAACAGTAGTAGAAATACCATGTTCATAGATAATCAGGATGAAGAAGAAGATCCTGAGGAGAGAGTGTTTGAATCATCAACACCTTCTCAAAACCCAAGGAATATGCATTATCCGTTGTTTAATTATCTTGCCCAACAGAGCACCTGAGGAGCAGGAGGATCTGTGTATTCTGTTGACTACTAAAGGAATGAAGCTCAGGAGATGCAAGTGGGTGATAATGTTGAACATGTTTCTGAAGACTTTTCAGCTGAGCTGGAGAGAGTCAATACGCTCAGGTTGAGTAATGACTCAAGTCCTGACACTTCAGATACTGAGTATGTTCCTTCTGGAAGGCCATTTGTTCCACAAACTGTGCGACGAACGTCACGTCATCACAGTTGGACATTAGGCATGTTTGATGAGCGTAGTTATTACTAAAAGCATGCGACTTAGTAAGAAGTATATGGTACTATGTATTGTAATCCAAGAAAATAAGGTAGTGTTGTGATTACACCTATATGGTATATGTTGTAATGACTTTGTATTATTAAGATGTTGTAATGTATAATATGTGAAATGCATATTTGGATTTTATTTGGATTTTCATTGTGTGATTAGTTCTGTGTGTAAAGTCAAGGTCAGAACACATGTGCATGATGTAATTATGAGTATTCGCTTTATGTTGCCGGACTAGGGGGTCATGGATACGGGTGTAGAGACCGAATCTGAACAGGAGCGGATGGAACGTGATGCCAAGGAAAAGGCCGATGTAGAGGCAGGAAATCAGGGAACATTAACACCACCACCACCAATGAGGCCATTAATGGAGCAGAACTTTATACAGTGTATGCAAATGATGCAAGAGACCCAGAACAAGTTCATGGAAGAGTTGCTGGGATGAGCTGGGAATCAGAGAGCACCTGAAGGTGGAGGAGTGAGTCTTTCTGACTTCCATAATTGTAACATCCCTAAAATCATGATTTCAAAGTTTGCATATCATTCATGCATGCATATAGAATTGAGATCAATTTCAAAATTCATTTCAGAAAAAACAAAGCACATAGTGCTATCATTTCATGTGAGCAAACTTAAATCAAATGACCATCCCCATTTGAGAGTTTGAATGTTTTAAACCTAGATTGTTTGTCTCCCTTGTTGAATGGTTTGAGTGTGGAATTTTGAACCAAGTTTTACAAAATGGAAATGGTTCAAAAACCATTTTTCAAACATTTACAAATCAAGTGCAAAGCTCCTGTTTTTTTGTGTTTCTCCAAAAGTGACCAAGCCTTTGCAAAGTAACCACATGGTTTTAGGCCTATATTTGAGACTAATGCACACTGCAAAAATCTCAAATTGATTTGAATTCAAATGGGACTTAAAATTCATTTGAAAACCATTCCTGAAAATCAAAACAGAAAAAGAAAAGGGTAAAAGAAAAGAAAAAGGCCAGGCGCTCCTAATCTAGCCCAGCAGCAGAATCGGCCCAACTAGCCCACCCGGCCACTCGCTCGGTCGCTCGCGCGCATGGACACACCCACACAGACGCTGACACCTGGACCCCACCCCCTCTCCGTCTCACTCACTGACTGGTGTACCTCGCCAGCTCACCCTCGTCTTCCCCAAATCGCGCCCGACCCCGTCGCCGGCCGTTTCCTCCGCCCATCACTGTCGCGATTGATTCTCGCTTAATTGCCATTGATTCCACGCTTAATTGCCGCTCCTCTCTCGCCTACATAATCCCCTCTGCACCGCGGTCATTTTCCCCCACTCTCCTTGCTCACTCCGCCACCAGGCTGCGCGCATTTTCCCTGGAAACCCCGCAGTACCGACGACTCCGGCGACTAATTCCGGTGAGCCTCGACCGCCCCCCTTTCTCTGGTTCAAACAATCGTGCCCAGCTTGATATTGCGCACCTGATTATACCCTTCGTTTGCATTCTCGTGACCCAGGTTTTCGTCCCCATTCGTGCCTGCAACTGACTGCACCGCCGCTCGACTCCGACGATCAATTGAGGTAAGACCCGAGCGCCCCTTGCCCCCTCTTTCATACGTGAATGTTCTCCTTCGTCTTGTGCACCTCCTGAACCCCTCTAGTTCGTGCTAGGGCGACGCCACACCTCGGCAACAACCTCGACTTCAAGTGACAGACGCCGCCCGCAACTCCGACGAGCCCCAGTGACCGTACCCGTGCGCCCCTTCCCAAGCCATCGCCACCTTGAGCATCAGCAGCTCCCTGCGGTTCTGGTAAGCACACCCTTTCTTCCCCGGGCAACCTAGAACGCCAGCGCCGCCGCTGACAGACGCGCCGCCGCTAGCGCCGCTCGTATTTGGTCAAAGCGATTAGGATCGTTAGATGCAGATCCTGCGGCTGAAATTAGAACTTAAGCGAAGAGGTAAGCGCGCATCTGAGCCACCAGATCCGACTTAGATCCTACGGCCCGCAGAGCTCGATCCGTCCGAACCGGAACGCGCCAGTAGTGTTAATACACGTGGCTAGGGTTTGATTCAAAAACAGTTTTGAAATCAGATTTTGATCCAAACTTGAAATGGCTATAACTTTTGATTTCCACTTTAGATTTTTGCAAATTTTATATCGTTGGAATCAGGGAGACAAGCCCTTTCTGTTTATGCAATGTGTTTAGTAAAAAGTTTCTGTTAAAATGACTTTTTATGCAGAAACTTGTTTAGGACTATTTGGTGTATAGAATTTGTTTAGTAATTTGTTTTAGTGCTAAATAAGTTTGGTTTGGAAAGTTTTCAACTTGGTTTTGGTTCAGTACTGTGAACTTGCTTGGGGAGTTTTAAAAATCATCACTTAGCATTTTGCATGCATGCATATATTTATGTTTGTATATGAATTGTGTGTAATCTTGTGCTACCCATTTTTGTGTAGATTTTGGTGCTAGTGATTGTGATTGTGAAGAGTGCTACTCTCCCCATTACCAAGGAAAGTGGTACTTCATGAATATTTCCATCCCTATATTTTGTACAAGCATTAGAAATATTTTGCTAAGTCTTGCATGTTACTATTTTGCCAAGTGCTATGTTGGGAATCCTAAGTAGTGTAGCATTGCTAGGAAATTTCCTAAGTTAAGTTACTTGCCATGCTTAGCCTAGCTAGTAGCAAACAAGGGTTGGTAAAGTATATACATGCTATAATGAAAATATTTCTAAGTCTTTGGACTTATGTTTTTCTTAATAAAACAACTAAGTCATTGAACCTCCTGGGTGGAATGGGACTTGAATGGTGGTTTTTGGTTGAGTGGTCACACAAGGCCCATGGACATGGTTTACCTTGTGTATCTCACTTGTGGTATGCCACCCAGGCACAAAGGGATTTTAGAGGCCAAGTGTTGAGAAGCTTATAGTGCACCCACTTGGCAATATGGGCTCTGCCTTGACCACATAGGTTGCTAGAACTTAGTCATTTGGACAGTTGGTGGTAGTGGGGTGATAGGTTGGAACGCGTCCATTTGGCTAAGGGAAGGCTTCTGAAAGGTCCTGTCTTGGGAAACCAAGTCTGGTGGGGAAAGTGCACAACCTCTGCAGATGGAAAATCTAAGTACTTAGCCAAGTCCATGGCAATGGACAACTTGAGCATCAAGACATGGAAGCTATCAAGAATCTCATCACTCCAACTTCTAAGTAAAACTTGTGGGTGAACAAGGGTGAAGGACCCCAATGTCTATTGGTGGTTTCTTGGGAAAATTTTTTGACAAAGAAAAACTTAGAGATTTCAACTAATAGGAAAAACCTATTTTGAGCAAAGCAAGCCAAGCTACACTTAGCCAAATTGCACATAGTAATATAGTCCACTTAAAATTTACTAAGGTATCACTTGCCAATACTATTCCAAAGTATTGACCCACTGTGGCTGTAACTTGTGATGTTGCAGGTTACTCCGATGATGATTAGGTGTCATGAGTCTACACTCAACATGCTTGCCTGTGGCACATGAAGATGAAGACTTATGTTTATTTACTTATTCCAAAACTCTTGTACTAGGCCTGTGGCCTTGAGCTGTAAAAGACTATGTTTTATCTCTGGAATGGATGTAATAAATGACCTTTGTATCTGTGTACTTCATCTTAAACTGTGGATGCTAGCAATGATCTAGGGACTAGCATTGCAATCACAGGGATCCTTTTCCTTTACAAAGGAGGGATCTTACAATAATGCAAGGATGTTACCTTTTGCATCAGCCCCTGAACCAATAGATGCAGAAGATTGGCTAGAAGATACAGAAAGAAAGATGAAGACTGTAGGTTGTAATGATGAGGAGAAATTGAGGTATGCAACTCATCTTCTAACAGGACCTGCAGCATCATGGTGGGAAAATCAGTTAGCCATGCAACAGCCAGGAAGGGAGTATACTTGGGAAGAGTTCAAACAGAGATTCCATGAATATCATGTTCCGGAGAGTGTTATGGATTTGAAGCGGAGAGAATTTGAGGAGCTGTAGCAGGGATATACTAGTGTTATGAAGTATATTCGGGAGTTTAGTCAACTGTCTCGTTATGTCGAGGAAGAAGTTAACACGGAAGATAAGAGGAAGAAGCGTTTCCTACGAGGGTTAAATCCATTTGTGAGGATGCAGTTAAGGTTGGCTAATAAACAAACTTATCAGCAGTTGCTAGATGCAACTATCACATTCGAAGATGATTACAAGAATGTCCAAGAGGATAGAAGGAAGAGAGCTAAGAAGGAAATCAAGAGAATACATGTAGGTAAACCCAAGCCCAATCTGGAATTCAAACCAAGGAATAGACCTTATAACGGTAACAATTCCAATCGGAGTGCAAATCCAAACGTATAGAATATTATATGCCACAATTGCAAACTCCCAGGGCATATGAGCAGGGATTGCCCAAAACCAGTAATTGTGTGCCATGCTTATGGTCAGAGAGGTCACATAAAGCCAAATTGTCCAAGCAATCCACAAGGAGGGTGGCCGGTTAGAGATGGAAGACAAGCTAGTGGAGGATATGGGAAGACAAATAAAATAATGTCAAGAACAGTAATGGCAAGAGGAACAGACCTACCGGGAAGCTGAATTGTGCAACCCTAGAGGAGGTGGATAACTCAGAGCATGCAGTGATATGTATGCTCAATATCCTTACCAATCCCGGCAAAGTTCTATTTGATACTGGTGCAACTACTTCATTAATTTCTGAAGAATTCTGTGATAAATTCAGGATTAGAAGGGCAATGTTAGAAAACCCTATGGCCGTAGTTACGGCAGGGGGAAATGTGATTGTACGCCACATTAAGCAAGATCAGGTTATTTCGATCTATGGTTGTACATACTTTGCGGACCTTTATGTGATTCCTTTGAAGGTAATTGCAGTAGTGCTGGGAATGGACTGGATGACTAAACATGAGGCTCAGATAAATTGTGAGGAGAAAATTGTCTCAATAAAAACTCCAAGTGGAGCAAGAATAGTATATCAAGCAGATAGGCACAGTCATATCATGGTGGATCTTTAGTTGAACTAAATGAAGGAGGTAAAGTTGGGAGATATTCCTGTAGTAAATGAGTTCCAGATGTTTTTCCAGCAGAGCTACCTAGAATGCCACCAGATCGGGAAATAGTGTTCACTATTGATCTAATTCCAGGTATATCACCAATAGCTCAAGCACCATACAATATGGGACCAAAAGAATTAAAATAACTCAAGGAGAAAATTGATGAGTTAGCTAGAAAAGGATTTATTCAGGAAAGTGTATCTCCATGGGGAACACCGGTGATCTTTGTGGATAAAAGGGATGGTGGAAGAAGGATGTGTGGGGATTACAGAAATCTGAACAATGTTACCATAAAGAATAAGTATCCCTTACCAAGAATTCAAGATCTGTTTGATCAAGTAAAAGGAGCTGGAGTATTTTCTAAGATTGACCTAAGATCTGGATACCATCAGATAAAAATCAAACCATAAGATGTTCCAAAGACAGCATTTGTCTCAAGATATGGACACCACGAGTATCTGGTAGTACCATTTGGTTTGACCAATGCACCAGCAATATTCATGAATCTGATGAACAAAATCTTCATGCCATATTTGGATAAGTTTTTTATAGTCTTCATTGATGATATTCTGATATATTCCAAGGATAAGGAAGAGCATGTTGATCATTAGAGAATAGCATTGCAGACTCTAAGAGAACATAAACTTTATGCTAAGTTCAGTAAGTGTGAATTCTAGCTAGATGAGGTAGAATTCCTCGGTCATGTGATCAGTAAATATGGAATTGCTGTAAATCCATCCAAAGTTCAATTAGTACTAGAATGGACTGCACCAACCAATGTGAAACACATTCGAGGTTTCTCAGGGATGGCTGGTTATTATCGGAGATTCATTGAAGGTTTCTCCAAAATAGCTGGACCAATGAATAAATTATTAAGGAAGAATACCCCATTCAATTGGGATGAGAAGTGTGAAGCAATTTTCCAGGAGTTGAAGAGCAGGTTAACTACCGCTCCAATTCTAGCAGTTCCAAAAACAGGGAAAGACTTTACAGTATATTGTGATGCATCTAAAGAAGGTCTGGGTTGTGTGTTAATGCAAGATCGGAAAGTGATTGCTTATGGATCAAGACAACTGAAACCACTTGAAGTCAACTATCCAACTCATGATTTAGAGTTAGCAGCAGTAGTCTTTGCTCTGAAGGGATGGAGACATTTTCTTTATGGAGCTAGATGTGAGTTATACACTGACCATAAAAGTCTCAAATATTTGTTTACTCAAAAGGAATTGAATCTGAGACAAAAGCATTGGTTGGAACTAATCAAAGATAATGATTTAACAATCAACTATACCCCGGGAAAAGTAAATGTTGTAGCAGATGCCTTAAGTTGTAAAAGTGCAGATATTCAACCTAGAAATCAGGAGCTACCAAAATAGTTATAGATGGACTTATAAAGATTAGAGCTTCAATTTGTTAGAACGAAGACTCTTGAAGGATTAGATACCATGCAGGTAGTTGCAGAGCAGGACAGTGATCTTAAGCACGAAATTTTTAGACATCAAGCAGAAGATCCTTTCATTGCTGAAGAAATTCGGAGGATATCTCAAGGACAACCATCAGTTTTCTGCCTAGGAGATTATGAATCTTTATGGTTCCAATATCGTATTTGTGTTCCAGATGTGACTGAGATTCGTGATGTCATACTCAAAGAAACACATGAAACACCATATTCTATACATCCAGGAAGTACTAAGATGTACATGGATCTGAAAGAACTATTCTGGTGGAATAACATGAAAAGAGACATTGCTAAGTATGTATCAGAATGCCATACTTGCCAAAGGGTGAAGGCTGAACATCAAAGTCCAGCACGCCCATTGCAACCTTTGGAAATTCCTGAATGGAAGTGGGAGGAAATAGGTATGGACTTTATCACAGGATTGCCCATGACACCTAAACGGAAGGATATGATATGGGTGATTGTGGATAGACACACTAAAAGTGCACATTTTATTCCGGTAAATCAGAAGGATAATGCTAAGAAGTTAGTAGAAGTTTACATCAAAGAAATTGTAAGTAAGCATAGAGTGCCCAAAAAGATTGTAACTGATAGGGGATCAATGTTTACTTCGGCATTTTGGAAGCAATTACAAGAAGCACTTGGTTCAAAGTTAGATTTTAGCACAACTTATCATCCAGAGACAGGGGGTCAAACGGAAAGAACCAATCAGATACTGGAGGATATGTTAAGGGCTTGTGCATTAGATTTTGGAGGTTCATGGGAAGATCATCTACCATTGGAAGAATTTTCCTACAATAATAGCTATCAGAGTAGTCTGAAGGCAGCTCCATATCAGGTTTTGTATGGAAGGAAATGTAGATAACCAATATGTTGGTATGAGCCTGAAAGTAGCAAAGAATTTGCACCAGACTATATCAAGGAAAAACAAGATATCATTGATAAAATCAAAGACAGATTGAAAATAGCTCAAAGTAGGCAGAAAAGTTATGCTGATCAAAGTCAAAGATCATGGCATACTAAAGTGGGAGACATGGTATATTTGAAGGTAAGCCCAATGAAAGGAGTTAAAAGGTTCAGAGTTAAAGGAAAATTGAGTCCAAGATATATCGGGCCATTTAAGATACTGAGTCAGAACAGGACTATAACTTATGCTTTAGAGTTACCCGCAAGATTGGCTCATGTTCATAATGTTTTCCATGTGTCACAACTCTGGAAATGTCTTAAAGTTCCTAATGATGCAATCACACATCAAGAGACATAATTACAAGCAGACTTTACCTATGTTGAAAAACCCTATAAAATTTTGGAAGAAAATTGGAAAAGGTTGAGAAACAGGGAAATCAAGTACTGCAAAATACAGTTGGGA
This sequence comes from Avena atlantica, assembly GCA_910589765.1. Taxonomy (NCBI): domain Eukaryota; kingdom Viridiplantae; phylum Streptophyta; class Magnoliopsida; order Poales; family Poaceae; genus Avena; species Avena atlantica. The sequence goes on along the minus strand of OU342739.1, from coordinate 482,642,017 downwards.
CATCACCCTGAAAGAGAAGCCACCTCGGAGAAAGAGGATGATTTAAGAAAAGCCTATCCAGAACTGTTCAGGTACACTTCACCAAACTTCGGGACGAAGTTTAATTTAAGGGGGGAAGTCTGTAACATCCCAGCATTTAGGAACCAACGAAGGGTAGATTCAGGAATATGTGCACTTGCATGCATTCATCTATAAAGAAATGTGGGTAAATCTTTCACCAAATAAAAACTTAAAGTGATCAAAGTTTCTTTCACTCTTTAAGTTTAGGAGTAGCCTTGGAGAATGATCGTTATCAACAATGACATGATCTTTATGGATTAGTGTATTTTGGGAAAAGGAATTTGAATTTAAACTTGAGATTTGGATTATATTTTTAAAAAGATTAAGATTATATGTGAGAATATTACTTAATCAAGAAATAATATTTAGTAACTCAAAATTTAAATAATATAACACAATCAAATAAATGAATATTTATTTCATATAGTTATTCAATGAATAAGTTACAAAATGTAACTTATGAAGATAATAAACAATACATAGTAACCAGAAACCCTATATAAGTTTGACAATTAAATAAATGAATATTAATTTCATTTAATCAATTCATCAATAAGTTACAACATGTAACTTAAAAAACTAATAAAGAATCTTTACAAAAGTACAATTAAATCCTTATTTATCTAGTACATTTTATTTACAAAAGAGTAAAATAAATATTACAAGGGAACTATTCTATAAATAAAAAGAAAACCTTTTCTAAATCTTGAATCTTCAAGTCTTGTACCTGCAAACCAAAGAATAAACATAAAGAAAGAAAATAAGGGTTAATATATATATTTTTACTCTCAGTAGTGACAGTGACATGCACTGTTCCACTTTACATCATTGAGTAAATCTTTAGGGGCAAGTTTCACCAATATGGAAGAATTAAATCTTTCATAATCCATAAGCCACATGTCAAATGATTTCAATCAGTGAGAGGGGCAAGTTTTACCAGGCAGATAAGTGGTAAACAGATAAAAAGGTAACTTCCTTTCCAGAGCATATCCACAAGGGTGCAACAGACAAACAAGGAGCTTACACACCTAAATGCATGGTGTGTGCTGTCAACATAGCTACAATAGTCCACACAAGTAAAACAGCTCAACACATCCGTGGGAAAGCACCACAACACCATTTCCTTGCTCATACACAACAAGCACCAGCAGTCTAGCCATAGCCAAACCAAACCAGACCAAACCAACCACACATTTGATCAACCCAGTACTCACCAAGATGGTGACATAAGGAGGGGGTGGATCAGGTGGATAGCAAGGTCAAGGCCGAGCTACTAAGAACCAGAAGGTGGATAGCAAGATCAAGGACAAGTTCCAGGAGCTGGAAGAAGCAGGATCAAACTCAGGAGGATAACCAGATCAGGCCAGCAACACAACCAACAAGATCAACCACCAACCACAACAACAACAACCCACTGTTGTGGTGAGTTATATAAAACCATGACATGATCTGTTTATCATATCAATATAAAAGATTCATGTGTTGTTCTATATATAACTTCTTAGTATTCACCCAAGTGAGGTGAATCCATCCTAGAAGATTTTGAATAATAAAGTCATAGCCACAAGATAACCATGCAAGTAAAAAACAGGATCTCAGACCAACATCACTGATCCTGGATACAAAAGCCAAATCTTATACTCCAACATATTCAAAGTCAATATTATGAAATCTGGGCACATCTCTTAAAAGAGTAGCACCTCAGAATCCATAAATCCTTTGGATCCATGAAAAACCATTAGCACATCCATTATTTTCCCAACTATGACTCAAGAATTAGCAGCTGGCATTACTACCAGAACATTTCTATCAGGGACAAAAATTTAGGAAACTAGTTCCTATGCCTCAGATCAACATCATAGGCAGAGAGATTAAAAGAAGCTTTCATCTTATCTTTGCCAGTACCAATTTCAAGCACTGTCAGAGCTAAGCTCATTAATAGGACCCAACTACTTGTGTGCCATTCTATGATGGTATCACAAGGATAAGTCCTAATAAACCAATCACAATCATTACTTAGCTTTCACAAATAAAAAGGGGCAAGCCACTAAATATCATTTTCCTGGAATCAAATGCCAGGAATCAGCATCAAGCTCTTCTATACATCTACAGAACATCATTAATATGTAATGATTAAATTCAGTATGTATATCATCATACAAGCCAACCATTATAGATGCAGTAAACAATCACTGACAGAACTACTGTCAGTATTTGTTGGGCCACGCAGAGATAAAACAAAACTTTTTCCTCTAACGTGGTGATCCCAAGATCTAGCCGAGGTAGAAGGCCACGAGGTTTACCACTAGACGCGTAGTTGCGGATTACTAATGAAGCGCGTCAGTTGATGCAGTGCAGTCCTTTGCGATCCAATCGTCCTGGTGCTGATCGTACAACACCTCTGCTAGTATCCACATGTACAAGGAGGAGCACCGACGGCGAACTGCTAGGTTCGTAACGACAGTAGGACTGCTGTGGAGCTAGGGTTTCCAACACATGGAATGACCTAACCGAACAACGATTAACCTTTCTGGGTTACGGTGCTCCACTATATATAGGGAGTGAAACATGGGCTCTGCTCGCGCGGACCATTCACTAAAGCCCATATAATATTACTCCCTGTGAGTCCGACTCACTGACTCAGTCCAAATCAGGATCGGGTCCAACCCAACCAGATTTCCAGTTCAGATTCAATCCGAACTTGCTCCCGCTCTTAAGTGTGTGACCCCGCAGGCTCATGGCTACTTGGACACTATTAGAGTCCGACTCTCAATTGATCAGTCAGCAGCGGCTCCTAGCAGAACATGCCTACTCCCAAGTACCAAAGAGTCATGACGACTTGCCTTTCCAATGTGACTTGCGTCCGAGTCCCTTTTGCCTCACGATATACCTTGTCAGACTATAGGCGAATAATTTTCATCCTTAAATAGTCCGACTCTCTTCTCGATCCGAGATAAGTGATTCACCCGACTAACTCTTAGTCGATCGCCTTGGTTAACACTTAACCGAGTCGTGCATGGCCATGCTTTCTGAATCATATCTCACGAGAGGGCCCAGAAATATCTCTCCGAGTGGAGGGGCAAAATCCCATCTTGGTTATTCATATCACACATCTTGATTCTCAGTCGACCCGAACTCTCCCTTTATGACTGCCCAGTTACGGATCAGCGTTTGACAAAACCTAAGTCGGTGATCCTCAACTCGGACTGTGCAATAACCTCAGGTCTAAGGATTACATTGATTGAGATATACAAATGACAGCTTGTTCGTTGTACCTCAATATGGGTCAATCTGACTCGCTAAACTCTTTAGCCGAATCTGTGTAAGTTGGAATAGCATCTCCATGCCCATGACAAGTGGAACCGAGTCATCAAGCCAACCTTCACATTGGTCTAAGTACTGTGTCCAGCACAACCTCAATGACCAAGGATATTTAGTACAAACAACATGAATGTATAGTTCCACAACCGAATCACATATTCAATGATACATATCAGATGTTTATACAAGGACAACTTAATAACTTTATGAATACAATGGGAAATATCATCATACATGATTGCATCTAGGGCATATTCCCAACAGTCTGCCACTTGCACTAGAGTCAATCTTCCGACATCACATGTCTAAGAATGTAATGCCCATGGCTCTCAGATGCGCCTCATGCTTTGGTTGTGGTAACGGCTTTGTCAACGGATCCGCATTATTTGCATCTGTGTGTACCTTGCATAACTTGATATCACCCTGATCCACGAACTGGAGAATCAGGTGGTACCGCATGAGTATGTGCTTGTCCTTGTGGTGTTGTATAGGTTCCTTGGCTTGTGCAATAGCACCATTGTTTTCAAAATACACGTCTAACGGATTGGACGAGCCCTAAACCACACCAAGATCCATGAGGAAATTCCTCATCCAAACAGCTTCCTTTGCTGCCTCTGAGGCGGCAATATACTCAGCCTCTGTTGTAGATGCAGACACAGTCTCTTGCTTGGAACTCTTCCATCTCACAACACCTCCGTTTATAATAAACACGTATCCGGATTGCGAACGAGAATCATCAGAGTCGGTAAGATAACTCGCATCCGTGTAACCTTTTACACTGAGTTCATCTTCACCACCATAAACCAAAAACATATCCTTAGTCCATCTCAAGTACTTTAGGATATTTTTAGCCGTTGTCCAGTGGATTTCTCCAGGATCAGCCTGCTATCTGCTCACAACACTTAGAGCATACGAAACATCCGACCTAGTACAAATCATGGTGTACATGATGGATCCGACTGCAGAAGCATACGGCTCATCCGACTTCGCTCATCAGTTGTCGAAGGACACTGAGTCTTGCTAAGTTTTACACCATGGGACATCGGTTAGAACCCCTTCTTAGACAATTCCATGTTGAACTTCTTCAACACTTTGTCCAAATAAGTACTCTGACTCAATCCAATGAGCCTCCTTGATCTATCTCTATAGATCCGGATTCCGAGGATGTATGTTGCCTCACCCAAGTCTTTCATTGAGAAACTCCTTTCCAATGATTCCTTGGTTTCTTACAATATCTGGACATAATTTCCAATCAGTAATATGTCATCCACATATAAGATTAGAAAGTTTACTTTGCTCCCACTAAACTTCTTGTATAAACATGATCACTCTTGATGAAGCCAAACGATTTGACTACCTCATCAAAGCAAATATTCCAACTTTGTGATGCTTGCTTCAACCCATAAATGGATTTATGAAGTTTGCACACTTTGTCAGCATTAGCCGGATCGACAATACCCTCGGGATGTATCATATACACGTCATCGGTTAAATTTCCGTTAAGGAAAGCCGTTTTGACATCCATGTGCCATATCTCATAGTCGAAATAGGCTGCTATTGCTAACATGATCCGGACTGATTTAAGCATCGCTACGGGCGAGAAAGTCTTCTCATAATCAACTCCTTGAACTTGTCGGAACCCCTTCACGACAAGACGTTCTTTATAGACAGAAACATTTCCATCCATATTAGTTTTCTTCTTAAAGACCCATTTGCACTCAACGGGTCTTGCACCGTCTGGCAGATCAACCAAGTTCCAAACTTGATTTTCATCCATGGACTTTAACTCGGATCTCATGGCTCCAATCCATGACTCGGAATCAGATCCCACCATATCTTCTGAATAATTTGCCGGCTCCTCACTGTCTAACAGTAATACATCACGAACACTTCGTAATCTTGCTGATCTTCGTAGTACAGGTGCTGCTGCCGGCTCAGCTACCACGACCGGCTCAACCTCCAAGGTTTTTGCCGACTCGCTACTAGCCGGTTCATCTCGAATTTCTTCGAGCTGCACCGTGCTCCCACTTACTTCCCGACTGAGAAACTATTTCTCAAGGAAGACACAGTTCCGAGCGACAAACACTTTGCCCTCTTCTCGGTTGTAGAAGTAGTAACCCAAGGTTTCCCTCAGATACCCCACGAAAATACACTTATCCGACTTGGCCGTGAGCTTGTCTGACTGAAGTCTCTTGACAAATGCTTCACAACCCCAAATCTTAAGAAAAGACAAACTCGGCCTTTTGCCTGTCCACATCTCATGCGGTGTCTTCTCTACCGATTTTGATGGTACTCTGTTTAGTGTGAACGCCGTTGTTTCTAGACAATAACCCCAAAATGATAAAGGCAGATCTGTCCGACTCATCATTGAACGTACCATGTCCAACAAGGTCCGATTCCGCCTTTCTAAAACACCATTCCTTTGCGTCGTTCCTGGCGGAGTAAGTTGAGGAACTATTCCACAAATTTTCAGATGGTCATCAAACTCATGGATCATGTACTCGCCTCCTCGGTCCGACCGAAGAAACTTTATTTTCTTGCCGAGTTGATTATGTGCTTCATTATGGAATTCTTTGAACTTTTCAAAGGCTTCCGACTTATGTTTCATCAAGTAGATATATCCATACCTACTCAAATCATCAGTGAAGGTAATGAAGTACTCATAACCACCCCTGGTTGTCATGCTCATTGGTCCACATACATCACTATGTACTAGTCCCAACAAGTCGGACGCCCTTTCACAACTCTTTGCAAAAGGTGTCTTGGTCATTTTGCCGAGTAGACAAGATTCACATGTCTCGAACGACTCCAAGTCGAACGAAGTTAGGAGTCCATCATCATGGAGCTTCTTCATGCGTTTCCAACTTATATGACCAAGCCGACAGTGCCAAAAGTAAGTCATATTCAGATCATTTGGTTTGAACCTTTTAACATTTTTGTTATAAACTGACTCACCATCAAGATTCAAAATAAATAACCCGTCCTGGAAGGGTGCAAAGCCGTGAAACATATCATTCAAATACAAAGAACAACCATTATTCTTGATATTCGACTCATAGCATTGCCTCATGAAACATGAAGCAGAAATAATGTTTCGACTGAGCACTAGAACATAATAACAATTATTCAGTTCCATAATGAATCCGGAAGGTAAATGAAGCTGCATCGTGCCGACTTCCAACGCAGCAACTCTTGCTTTATTGCCGACTCGAATATCAACCTCGCCTCTTGCTACTCTCCTAGTTCTTACCAGTCCCTGCAACGAGTTGCATATGTGAATAACTGATCCGGTATCATATACCCAAGAACTATTAGGTGCATCAGCAAGATATATGTTTATAACATTGCAAACAAGTGTACCTGAGTCGGAAGTCATACCTCCACTCTTGGCTTTGTCGGCCAAGTACTTGCTGCAGTTCCTCTTCCAGTGGCCATCCGCCTTGCAGTAGAAGCAAGTGGATCCTGCTGAAGGAGATGGCTTAGTCCCTGAGGAAGCGCTTGGTACTGGGTCCTGATCCTGCTTTCCTCCTGACTTAGCCTCCTTCTTAGTCCAAGAACTCTTCTTGAACTTAGCCTTATTCTGCACCATCAACACTTGACTGGCGCCCTTCTTGAGATCCGCCTCTGCCTGCTTGAGCATCCCAGTGAGCTTCTTATCCATACCATGCATGTGGTAGTTCGAAATGAACTGCCCATATGCACTAGGAAGAGAGTTCAGAATTATATCTGTAGCGAACTCTTCGCTAATGGGGTAGCCAAGCCTCTCCAAAGACTGCACGTAACCAACCATTTTGATCACATGCGGACTCAATGGATCACCATCCTTAAGCTTGCAACTCATCAAAGCCTGAGAGACTTCATACCTCTCAGTCTTCGCTTGAGCCTGGAACATACTTTTGAGGCTTTCGATCATATCGTAGGCCTCAACATGCTCGAACTGCTTTTGCAAGTCCGGTTCCATGTGAGCAAGCATAAGACAGCTAATATCCGTGGACTCATCCTTAGCCCGACGGTAGGAATTGGTGGCAGCGACAGTCGCATTCTCATTCGGCTCATCTAGAAGTGGGTTGTCTAGGACATGGTCCTTCTTTTCTTGTTTGAGAACAATTCTCAGATTTCGATACCAGTTGGTAAAATTAGTATCGTTCAGTTTATATTTCTCAAGGATAGTTCTCAACGCAAAATCGGATATCTGAGAGTGACTGCTACTTGGTGCCATGATCTACAACAGAAAATATGCAAAACACTTAAGACATGTATTCATAAAAGAGCAAGCATATTGAATACTTTAATATTTTATGCTCCCACTAGAACCAACACCCCTCCGATGGTTACTTAGTGATTTAGGATCCTAAATAAGCAAGTCGGCTAGTGAGCTTTAGCATCACCGCTAGCCGCCAAGTGATCTAGGTAGACAACTCCTTGTCAATCGTATCTCATACGACTCCTGTTGGACGGGTGGCATCACATGCCCCGGCTCCCGTCCGAACTTTCCTCGAGCCCCACAATGTAACATCCCTAAAATCATGATTCAAACTTATGCATATCATCCATGCATCCATGATCATATGCTTTTCATTTCAAACAAATCATTTCAAAACAGAAGCTTCCATGCTTATTATTTCATGTAAGTGTACTCTTGCCTCAGTGCTATCTTCCAATGAGAAGAATACTTGTTTTGATTCAGTAAAGTTGGTTTATTCAAACTTAGGCACCACCAAAAGTTTGAACAAAATTTCAAAACAAAATGAGTGCATAAACCAATAATATGCCTATTATATATATCATAAAGGCTTGGTTTATTTTTATTTTCATTTGATCAAAGTGTTTGGATTGGACAGTAGTGTTTGACACACATTTGAATGCAAGGTTTGTAGTATAAAAACCTAGAGAAGTTTTGAATTCAAACTCATTTGATTTGGATTTGAAAATCATTCCAGAATATCAAAACAGAAAAAGAAAAGGAGAAAAGAATTAGAAAAGGGCCAGCGCTGCCTATTTGGCCCAACTGCTAATCCAGCCCACTAAGCCCACCCGGGGTCTCCCTCTCTCTCGCTCACCCGCAGACATTCCCCCCAAGGTCACTGACTGCAGGACCCCACCCCTCTCTGTTTCACTCGCTGACTGGTGGACCTCGCCAGCTCACCCTCGTCTTCCCCAAATCGTGCCCCGACCACGTCGCCGGCCGTTTCCTCCGCCCTTCACTGCCGCGTTGATTCCTCGCTTAATTGCCCTTGATTCCGCGCGCGATCCTCGCCCCTGCTCTGCCTACTTAACCCCGACCTCTCTGCGACCATTTCCCCTCACTCAGCGCTTCCACATCGCCACTAGGCTGCTCACAATCGCACTTGCGCCGTCACAGACAGACGCGCTCCGACGACGAATCTCGGTAAGCACAGACCGCCCCTTTGCCTCTCTTTCAAACCACTGCTACCAGCATGATCTTGCGCATCTGTTAATGCCCTCCGTTTGCGTTCTCATGACCCAGAGCGACGTCCTCATTCTCACCCACGAGCACCTGAGCCGCCGCTCGACTCCGACGTGCGATTCAGGTAAAGCCAGACCGCCCCTTGCCTTCCCTTTGGTACTGACTTGATCGCCAGATCCTTGCGCATCTCCTGAACCATCTGGTTTGTGTTGGGTCGACGTAGAGCCTCGGCAACGACCTCATTAGCAAGCAGCAGACGCCGCCCGCAACTCCGACGAGCTCTAGCGACTGCGTCCGTGCGCCCCTTGCCAAGTCGTCACCAGGTTGAGCTTCAGCACACCGTCACGTTTCTGGTAAGCACCTCCGACGACCCCAGAGCCACCTGTAGTGCCGCGCCACCGTAGGCAGAGCTCGTCGCCGCCAGTAGCCACCGCCAGCGCCGCCCAGCTTTGGTCATTTGATCCAGGGCCGTCAGATCTAGATCCAGCGTGCATGATTAGATCACTTAACGAATCGTTACGAGTAGATCTGAGCCATGCGGTTTAAGTAGATCTAACGGCTCAGAAGCGTGATCCTACGCGAAGTGGTACGGGCCAATTAGAATAATACGCGTGGCATTTGTTAGAGTTTAAAAACAGAATTTGAATCTATTAGATGTTTAAATTTGTTTTGGCTATAACTTTTGATCCCCATGTTAGAATTTGACAAATTTTATATCAATGGAATCAGGAGAGCAAGCCCTTTCTAAATATGCAATGTGTTTAATGTTTTGCTTCTGTTAAAATGGTTTTATTTGAAGAAACTTATGTAGGGCTAGTTTGAGTTTATGAAATGTTTAGGAAATGATTTAGGGTTTAAATAATTGTTGTTTGGAAAGTTTTTAACTTGTTTATGAACCAGTATTGTATACTTGCTTTGTTGAGTTTTAAAAACAATTATCACATATAATTTTGCATGCATGCATATATTTTTGATTGTATATGTTTTTTATGTGATTGTTGCTATATTTCTTTGTGTAGATTTTGGTGCTAGTGATTGTGATTGTGAGGAGTGTAGTTACTCTCCAAACTACCAAGGCAAGTGGTACTTCATGAATATTGTTATCCCTAAGTTTTCTACTAAGCATTAGAAATATTTTTGCTAGACTTGCATGATATAATTTTTGCTTATATGCCATGTTGGGAAATCCTAGTAGTTGTAGAAATGCTAGGAAATTTCTAAGTTAAGATGCTTATCTATGCCATCCTTAGCCTAGATAGTAGCAACCAAGGGTTGGTGAAATATAGATGCTATGATGAAAATATTTCTAAGTCTTTGGACTTGTGTTTTGCCTAATAAAACAACTAAGTTAATGAAACACCTGGGTGGAATGGAAGGAATGGTTTGTGTTGAGTGGTTACACAAGGCCAGGTGGTGAACCTTGTGTATCTCACTTGTGGAAAGCCACCCAGGAACAAAGAGATTTTAGAGGCCAAGTGTTGAGAAGCTTCTAGTGCAGCCAGTTGGCATTATGGGCTCTGCCTGGATCATATAGGTTGCTAGAACTTAGCCATTTGGACAGTTGGTGGTAGTGGGAATGATAGGTTGGAATGTGTCCATTTGGTCTAAGGGAAGGCTTCTGAAAGGTCCTGTCTTGGTGAAAATCAAGTCTGGTGGGGAAAGTGCAGAACCTCTGCAGATGGAAAAATCTAAGTACTTAGCCATGTCCCTGGAAAAGGACAAGTTGAGCATCAAGACATGGAAGCTATCAAGAATCTCCTCATCTCAATTTCTAAGTAAAAACTGGTGGGTGAACAAGGGTAAAGGACCTCAATGTCTATTGGTGGTTCCTTGGGAAAAGTTTTGATAAAGGAAAACTTAGTGATTTCAACTAATAGGCAAAACCTATTTTGAGCAAAGCAAGCCAAGCTACACTTAGCCAAATTACATATAGTATCTAGTCCACTTAAATTATACTAAGGTATCACTTGCCAATACTATTCTAATGTATTGACCCACTGTGGCTGTAACTTGTGATGTTGCAGGTTACTTTCATGAGGATTAGGTGTCATGAGTCTACACTCAACATGTTTGCCTGTGGCACATGAAGATGAAGACTTTTATTTATTTACTTATTCAAACTCTTGTACTAGGCATGTGGCCTTGGAGTTGTAAAGACTATGTTTATCTCTGGAATGGCTATAATAATGACCTTTGTATCTGTGTACTTCATCTTAAACTGTGGATGCTAGCTTTGATCCAGGGACTAGCATTGCAATCACAGGGATCCTTTTCCTTTATAAAGGAGGGATCTTACAGATGGTATCAGAGCACTGTGTTGCCTGTAGGATTATGACCCTAGGATTGGAAAACACTAAGGAAAAATTTTCAGCAACTTCTACACTTGTCTATTCTTCTCGTAAACTTTTCTAATCTTCTTCTCATCTCTATTTGTAGATGAACTCCATCAACGAAGCCGTAAGGAAAGGACCACTCATGACAATGACCATGGAGTGTGAGACAGAATTCCCCAAGGCTCTCAAGGACCTCATGGTTGCATTAGAGATACAAGGTGTAGCTGTGTACAAAGGTTTTCCTGTGATGGATGAAGGAGTTGAATACTGGTGGGTGCAACTTCACTTGTATAAAAACAAGGAAGACATCCACCAGGAAAAAGGATTCTTCATGTTCACCAATTCAGTGGTGCACACTACATTCTTTGAATCAGCAAGGGATGCAGCTTGGAAGACCATCAAAGAACTTGGTGATAGAGTCAAGTGCAGAATGCTCAACCTCCAAAATGATCTAAAGGAAGAGAAGAAACATACCCAAGAGTTGGAAGCTACCAACCAAACCTTAAGAGGAGACATTATAGACTTAGTGATGGAGTCATGTGAGCAAGATAGACTGATTGCTTCTAGAAACATTGTGTTAGCCAACAGATCCAGTGAGATAGGATTGTAAACGTACTTCGTTAGTTGTACCACCACTTATCACCTTATTTTCCAAATGTTGCTTTAAAATAAGTTGAACCTTGGTTGTTGTAATGGATCCATGTGTGCCATGACTTGTGTGTTTTGATTTCCAAGGATTTGTATGTGATGTTTTGCCTTGTGTTGTATCTTGAATTGTGTTGTTCTAACTTTTTCTATCTTATAAATAGATGCCTACTGTTAGCATCAGCACTGTTGAGGAGTTCCAGGGAACTCGCTTTGGTCCTCGTATTGTTGAGCTTACTACTTTGCTCAATCTCCCTCTTCCTACCATCATGGTGCTTCCCCTCACCAAGTTTGAGAGGAAAGACCTTTGGGGCTTCAAGGTCAACCAGCTCGGACGCCAGACAGAGCCTACCAAGGAGGCCATCATCTTCAAGCTCATGCATGATGACAAGGAGAGAGGCCTTGAGGTAGTCATGCAGGATCTGATAGGACGTCTGCTAGGGAGACACTCCCGACAGGTTAGAGGTACTCACTTCCACGTCTTCGGTAGACGTGATGAGGATGGAGAGTCCATCGACTTCGAGGACGATTCGAGGGACACAACAGAGCCGATTCGTCTATACCTCCAGGACTTAGAGGCTCTCATTAGGCACGTGGACACTGATAGGACCAACGTCATGCTCAAAAATGACGAACTCCAGGTGCAGCTTCACGAGAAGGACAAGCTCTTCGCGGAGCAAGATGAGATAGTCAAGGAGATGGAGGCAAAATTCGAGAGCCAGGACAGAAAGTTCAAGAGTCAGGAGAAGCGAGTCCAGGATAGGAACAAGAAGATCCGGGACATGACTGAAGAACTGCAGGCCAAGGACTTTGAGCTCGAGCATCAGCAGACGGTGATTGAGAGGCTTCGTTCCCAGAAGAGGGCTCTCAAAGCCAAGATAGAGACCTTGACCGCCAATGTCGAGGAATACAAGACCGCAATGGAGAATGCAGGTCTTACCTTTGTCGAGGAGGAGGTTGATGCTGAGGAGTAGATTTGACTATGCATTTATCATATATTATCGTACTTGTTGATTGAGAACTTGTTATTTGACCATCCGACATGTGGATGGCTTGTTATTTGTGTGTGTTTTACTTTGCGAACTTGTTATCTTGTTGTTGAACCTTTATCCTATTTGTTGCATGCTTTGTGTTTGTTATGTGATGTATTGTGCATGAAAGCATCTATGGGTATCTCATTCTTATCTCTATTGAACAAACCACAGATGCCTCCCCGTCGTGCCAATCCCAACCCCAACAACAACAACATCACTCCGGAAATGCAACAAATGATGACAGCTCAGACTCAGCTGATGCAAATGATGACAACGCTCATCCAGAACCAAAACAACAACAAAAACAATAACAACAGCAATAACAACAACAACAACAACAACAACCCACCGGGTTTTGACATGCTTACCAGGTTCTTGAGATTGAGGCCAGCAAAGTTCTCAGGAACAACTGATCCCATGGTGGCCAATGATTGGTTACGCTCTGTGAACAAGGACTTGGTAACTGTGGGCTGTACTGATGCTGAAAAAGTCAGATTTGCAGAACATTTACTAGAAGGACCAGCCGCCACTTGGTGGGATAACTTCCAGATCACCACTCCCATAGAAGATGCGACATGGGCTATCTTTGAGGATGGCTTTCGTACTGCTCATATCTCATCTAGAGTGATGAGTCTGAAAAAGAAAGAGTTTCATAACCTGAAGCAGCGCCACCGTAGCGTGGCTGAATATATTGAGGAGTTCAACAATCTGGCGCGTTATGCACCGGATGAAGTTGACACTGATGCTAAGAGGAAAGAAAAGTTCCTCGAAGGGTTGAATGATGAGCTGAATCTGCAGTTGGCTGTGGCATATGTTCCCACATACCAGTCTCTTTGTGATAAGGCTGCTATTTTGGAGAACAAAATGAAGCAAGTTGAGCGCAGGAAGAGAAAGCACTCGGACAAGCACAACTCGGGATCGTCTCACAAACGTTCCCATTATGATGACAGTGGAAGCTCAGGATCCCACAAACATGGGAAATTCAACAAGCACCACAACCACAGCCGTCATGACAACAAGCATCATCGTGGACATGACAATGACAAGTACAAGAACCACAAGGGTGGATACAAAATCCACCACAGTGGTAATGGAAGTGGAAGTAGAAGCCAACCTTTCAAGAAGGACATTAGTGAGGTTGAATGCTTCAAGTGCAAGAAGATGGGGCATTATGCAAATAAATGCCCAGAAAAGAAAGTTTAAGGACCTAACAAGCCCAACCCTTTTCAGAAGGGACAGGTGAACCACATCAATGTGGAGGAAATCTATGAGGAGCCTGATGCTGTTGCTGGTAAGTTCAAACTCAATTATGTTCCAGCATTTGTTCTCTTTGATACTGGTGCATCTCATTCATTCATATCAAGAGCATTTGTTGAAAGAAATGAACTGCCGGTAGAAACTATTGGGTGTCCTATAAAAGTAAGTTCTCCTGGTGGAGAAATGATAGTGAATTCAGGATGTCATGATCTAGTCATAGAGTTTGGGAAGTATAGGTTTCCCGTTAACTTGATAATTGTAAACTCCCAAGGATTGGATGTCATTTTGGGAATGGACTGGATGACTAAGCACAAGGGAGTGATAGATTGTGCCAACCATACTGTCTCACTCACAACTCCAGAAAATAAAAGGATCAGATTCAAGACCAACTTTGAAGCAAGAAGGAGTATGCTAAATTCTCTTAAGGGGGTTAGCATAGACAGTGTGCCAATTGTGAGTGAGTATCCGGATGTGTTTCCGGAAGAATTGCCGGGAATGCCACCAGATAGAGATGTGGAATTCCTTATTGACTTGCTACCAGGATCTGGGCCAATAGTAAAGAGACCATATAAGATGTCAGTTGATGAACTGAAAGAACTCAAGAAACAACTTGGAGAACAGCTACAGAAAGGATTTATTCAACCAAGTTCTTCATCTTGGGGAGCCCCAGTTTTATTCGTGGAGAAGAAAGATATAAGTCCAAGGTTGTGCATAGATTACCGTTCACTCAATGAGGTAACTATCAAGAACAAATACCCTTTGCCTAGAATCAATGACTTATTTGATCAGCTGGAAGGAGCTTATGTGTTCTCCAAGATTGATCTCCGGTCAGGCTATTTTCAACTCAAGATAAGAGAGCAAGACATACCTAAGACAACTTTCACCACAAGGTATGGATTGTATGAGTATACAGTGATGCCATTTGGTTTGACCAATGCTCCAGCATACTTCATGAATATGATGAACAAGGTGTTCATGGAATTCCTTGATAAGTTTGTTGTCGTTTTCATCGATGACATTTTAATCTACTCCAAGAGCAAAGAAGAGCATGAAGGACATTTGCGTTTGATACTCGAGAAGCTTAGAGAGCATAAACTGTATGCCAAATTCAGCAAGTGTGAATTCTGGTTGAATGAAGTTGGATTTCTTGGACATGTTATGATGAAAGATGGTGTAGCAGTTGATCCTGCTAAAGTTTCAGGTGTAACTGAATGGGAATCTCCCAAGTCAGTGAAGGAAGTTCGTAGTTTCCTGGGCTTAGCAGGTTACTACAGAAGGTTCATTGAGAATTTCTCCAAGGTCGCTAAGCCTATGATAGAATTGCTAAAGAAAGACAAGAAATTTGCTTGGTCTGAAGGTTGTGAACTCAGTTTTCAGGAATTGAAGAAGAGACTTGTGACAACACCAGTATTGTGTTTTCTAGACTTGGAAAAAGATTTCCAAGTATATTGTGATGCATCTCATCATGGTTTGGGTGCAGTACTTATGCAAGAAGGAAAAGTTGTAGCTTATGCCTCGAGACAACTCAAAACTCATGAAGTGAACTATCCTACTCATGATTTAGAGTTAGCCTCTGTTGTCCATGCACTCAAAACATGGAGACACTATCTTTTGGGAAAGCGATGTGAAGTGTTCACAGATCATAAGAGTTTGAAGTATATCTTCACCCAGAAGGAAATTAATATGAGACAAAGAAGATGGCTAGAACTCATCAAGGACTATGACTTAAGTTTGCAATACCATCCCGGTAAAGCAAATGTTGTAGCGGATGCCTTAAGCCGTAAGGTTTTTGTGAATGGCCTTACCAAAGGAGAATTGCCAGATGATTTGTGTGCCCAATTTAGAGATCTCAGATTGGAGATTGTGCCTGAAGGACATCTCATGTCCCTGGATGTTCAACCCACTTTGTTGGACAAGATCAAAGAAGCCTAGAAGATTGATAAGGAAATTGAAGAGATTAAAGAAAAGATTGGCAAAGGAAAAGCCAAAGGGTTCCATGAAGACGAACATGGAACTTTATGGCATGGGAAACATATCTGTGTTCCACAAGATCCGAAGCTTCGGAAACTGATTTTGCAAGAAGCACACAACTCACCGTATTCCATTCATCCGGGAAACACCAAAATGTACATGGACATGAAGGAAAGATTTTGGTGGAATAATCTCAAGAAGGACATCACCGAACATGTTGCTTTATGTGATGTGTGTAGTAGAGTGAAAGCGGAACATCAGAAACCAGCAGGTTTGCTTCAACCACTACCTATTCCTGATTGGAAGTGGGACAAGATTGACATGGATTTCATTACCGGATTACCGAGGACCCGGTCAGGATATGATTCTATTTGGGTAGTAGTGGATCGCCTAACTAAAGTAGCTCATTTCATACCCGTAAAGACAACTTATACGAGTGCTAAGTTGGGCAAGATCTACATGAGTAGAATTGTATGTCTACATGGAGTGCCCAAGAGTATTGTGTCTGATAGGGGAACTCAATTCACATCCCATTTTTGGAGACAGCTACATGAGTCATTGGGAACGAGGTTGGAATTCAGCACTGCTTTTCATCCTCAAACTGATGGACAAACAGAAAGGACTAATCAGATTCTTGAAGACATGTTGAGGGCATGTGCCCTAGACTATGGAGCCAGTTGTGATGAAAGTCTGCCTTACGCAGAATTTTCGTATAACAACAGCTATCAAGCCAGCATTGAGATGGCACCATTTGAGTTTCTCTACAGGAGGAAATGTACCACCCCATTATTATGGAATGGTGTGGGATAAAGAAGTTTGTTCGGACCAGAACTTATCAAAGAAGCCGAAGAGAAAGTCAAGTTGGTTAAGGACAGATTGAAGATAGCACAGTCCCGATAGAAAAGCTACGCAGATCCTAAGCGTAGAGAAGTCACCTATGAAGTGGGTGATAGAGCCTATCTTAGAGTATCACCACTTCGTGGAGTGAAGAGGTTCGGAGTCAAAGGAAAGTTGGCCCCAAGATATGTTGGACCATTCAAGATTCTGAGTCGTAAAGGAGAAGTTGCTTATGAAATTAACTGCCAGAGTCTTTGTCAGCCGTTCATAATGTGTTTCATGTGAGTCAGCTTAAGAAATGTCATCCAGAAATGGAAGAAACTTCTTTGAAGGATACTATACCTTTGGAAGAGTTCCAGTTGGAGAGTGATCTCACTTATGAAGAGAAGCCTATCAAGATTCTTGAGACTGCAGAAAGAGTCACACGGACTAAGACTATCAAGTTTTGAAAAGTTTAGTGGAACCATCATTCCGAAGAGGAAGCAACATGGGAAAGAGAAGATGATCTTCGGAAAGACCACCCTCACCTATTTGCTAGCCAATCCGAATCTCGAGGGCGAGATTCACCTTAAGGGGGTTATATTTGTAACATCCCTAAAATCATGATTCAAACTAATGCATATCATCCATGCATCCATGATCATATGCTTTTCATTTCAAACAAATCATTTCAAAACAGAAGCTTCCATGCTTATTATTTCATGTAAGTGTACTCTTGCCTTAGTGCTATCTTCCAATGAGAAGAATACTTGTTTTGATTCAGTAAAGTTGGTTTATTCAAACTTAGGCACCACCAAAAGTTCGAACAAAATTTCAAAAAAAAATGAGTGCATAAACCAATAATATGCCTATTATATATATCATAAAGGCTTCGTTTATTTTTATTTTCATTTGATCAAAGTGTTTGGATTGGACAGTAGTGTTTGACACACATTTGAATGCAAGGTTTGCAGTATAAAAACCTAGAGAAGTTTTGAATTCAAACTCATTTTATTTGGATTTGAAAATCATTCCAGAAAATCAAAACAGAAAAAGAAAAGGAGAAAAGAATTAGAAAACGGCCAGCGCTGCCTATTTGGCCCAACTGCTAATCCAGCCCACTAAGCCCACCCGGGGTCTCCCTCTCTCTCGCTCACCCGCAGACATACCCCCCAGGTCACTGACTGCAGGACCCCACCCCTCTCTGTTTCACTCGTTGACTGGTGGACGTCGCCAGCTCACCCTCGTCTTCCCCAAATCGTGCCCCGACCACGTCGCCGGCCGTTTCCTCCGCCCTTCACTGCCGCGTTGATTCCTCGCTTAATTGCCCTTGATTCCGCGCGCAATCCTCGCCCCTGCTCCGCCTACTTAACCCCCACCTCTCTGCGACCATTTCCCCTCACTCAGCGCTTCCACATCGCCACCAGGCTGCTCACAATCGCACATGCGCCGCCGCAGACAGACGCGCTCCGACGACGAATCTCGGTAAGCACAGACCGCCCCTTTGCCTCTCGTTCAAACCACTGCTACCAGCATGATCTTGCGCATCTGTTAATGCCCTCCATTTGCTTTCTCATGACCCAGAGCGACGTCCTCATTCTCACCCACGAGCACCTGAGCCGCCGCTCGATTCCGACGTGCGATTCAGGTAAAGCCAGACCGCCCCTTGCCTTCCCTTTGGTACTGACTTGATCGCCAGATCCATGCGCATCTCCTGAACCATCTGGTTTGTGTTGGGTCGACGCAGAGCCTCGGCAACGACCTCAACAGCAAGCAGAAGACGCCGCCCGCAACTCCGACGAGCTCCAGCGACTGCGTCCGTGCGCCCCTTGCCATGCCGTCACCAGGTTGAGCTTCAGCACACCGTCACGTTTCTGGTAAGCACCTCCGACGACCCCAGAGCCACCTGTAGCGCCGCACCGCCGTAGGCAGAGCTCGCCGCCGCCAGTAGCCACCGCCAGCGCCGCCCAGCTTTGGTCGTTTGATCCAGGGCCGTCAGATCTGGATCCAGCATGCAGGATTAGATCACTTAACGAATCGTTACGAGTAGATCTGAGCCGTGCGGTTTAAGTAGATCTAACGGCTCAGAAGCGTGATCCTACGCGAAGCGGTATGGGCCAATTAGAATAAGACGCGTGGCATTTGTTAGAGTTTAAAAACAGAATTTGAATCTATTAGATGTTTAAATTTGTTTTGGCTATAACTTTTGATCCCCACGTTAGAATTTGGCAAATTTTATATCAATGGAATCAGGAGAGCAAGCCCTTTCTACATATGCAATGTGTTTAATGTTTTGCTTCTGTTAAAATGGTTTTATTTGCAGAAACTTGTGTAGGGCTAATTTGAGTTTATGAAATGTTTAGGAAATGATTTAGGGTTTAAATAATTGTTGTTTGGAAAGTTTTTAACTTGTTTATGAACCAGTATTGTATACTTGCTTTGTTGAGTTTTAAAAAAAAATCATCACATATCATTTTGCATGCATGCATATATTTTTTATTGTATATGTTTTTTATGTGATTGTTGCTATATTTCTTTGTGTAGATTTTGGTGCTAGTGATTGTGATTGTGAGGAGTGTAGCTACTCTCCAAACTACCAAGGCAAGTGGTACTTCATGAATATTGTTATCCCTAAGTTTTCTACTAAGCATTAGAAATATTTTTGCTAGACTTGCATGATATTATTTTTGCTTATATGCCATGTTGGGAAATCCTAGTAGTTGTAGAAATGCTAGGAAATTTCTAAGTTAAGATGCTTATCTATGCCATGCTTAGCCTAGCTAGTAGCAACCAAGGGTTGGTGAAATATACATGCTATGATGAAAATATTTCTAAGTCTTTGGACTTGTGTTTTGCCTAATAAAACAACTAAGTTGATGAAACACCTGGGTGGAATGGAAGGAATGGTTTGTGTTGAGTGGTTACACAAGGCCAGGGGACTGGTGAACCTTGTGTATCTCACTTGTGGAAAGCCACCCAGGAACAAAGAGATTTTAGAGGCCAAGTGTTGAGAAGCTTCTAGTGCAGCCAGTTGGCATTATGGGCTCTGCCTGGATCATATAGGTTGCTAGAACTTAGCCATTTGGACAGTTGGTGGTAGTGGGAATGATAGGTTGGAACGCGTCCATTTGGTCTAAGGGAAGGCTTCTGAAAGGTCCTTTCTTGGTGAAAATCAAGTCTGGTGGGGAAAGTGCACAACCTCTGCAGATGGAAAAATCTAAGTACTTAGCCATGTCCCTGGAAAAGGACAAGTTGAGCATCAAGACATGGAAGCTATCAAGAATCTCCTCATCTCAATTTCTAAGTAAAAACTGGTGGGTGAACAAGGGTAAAGGACCTAAATGTCTATTGGTGGTTCCTTGGGAAAAGTTTTGATAAAGGAAAACTTAGTGATTTCAACTAATAGGCAAAACCTATTTTGAGAAAAGCAAGCCAAGCTACACTTATCCAAATTGCATATAGTATCTAGTCCACTTAAATTATACTAAGGTATCACTTGCCAATACTATTCCAATGTATTGACCCACTGTGGCTGTAACTTGTGATGTTGCAGGTTACTCTAATGAGGATTAGGTGTCATGAGTCTACACTCAACATGTTTGCCTGTGGCACATGAAGATGAAGACTTTTATTTATTTAATTATTCAAACTCTTGTACTAGGCTTGTGGCCTTGGAGTTGTAAAGACTATGTTTATCTCTGGAATGGCTGTAATAATGACCTTTGTATCTGTGTACTTCATCTTAAACTGTGGATGCTAGCTTTGATCCAGGGACTAGCATTGCAATCACAGGGATCCTTTTCCTTTATAAAGGAGGGATCTTACACACAACCATTGTGATAGACTCGTCTAGCTTACCGAGTGTTTCCGCAGTAAGAGTCCGACTCGAACCCACCTAGTCGGAAAGAATTGGCAGCACCTCAATTTTATGATCCCACTACCAAAAATGTCCGACTTGTGATGGTGCAAACACTGGCGGGAAAACCGACGAGACCTTCTTTGAGGATTAAATTTTACCGACTATCTAATAGAGGTAAAACAGAGACATAACAATAACACAAAATAAAGCAATTATAATGTGAAATGGTATGGATCTCTTCATGGCCATCTCCATCTCCACAAATCCTGTAATCCGACTCGTGCCAACTCTTGCCAATTGTCGTCTTACTCCATGTCGCCGACATGTACATCGCCTTGCATGCCATCCGGGCTCTCCAAACAGCTAAACTAGCTTAGTAAAGTAAATTACAAGGAGAATCCGACACGCATGTCGTTATACAATAATATGACAGCACCTAGGCTCCAGCCGGCAGACAAAAACCGTGATTCGCAGATCACGTATGGATTACACACATACATCACATGCACATGAACCATACCATTCACAACTTCCTGCAAAAACAAGTTATGCATAGATACAATTGAAGGGATTCGCAGCAAGTAAATCAAAAAAATTCTACGGATGCGAACAAGAAAGCCAAGATCTAATCTAGGAGATGCAATCAACGAGAGGGATAGATGAGATCTTCATACCCTTGAAGAAATCGCACAGCGGAAACGTTCAACAGAACGTGGTTGGTCTAGTCGTACTCGCCATCTCCTCCTCGCGATCCGATCCGATCCTACGCCGCAAGTGGCGGCTCCTCCGAGAGATGCACACGTACGGTGCCGCGACGTCTCCTCCTTCCTCGGTCCAGCAAGTGGGGTGGAGAGATAGATTGGATCTGCAGCACGACGGCATGGTGCTATGGTTGAGAGTTTCTACGCCAGGGCTTCGCCTACGCGCAGTCGGGAGAGAGAGAGGTGGAGGGAAGCAGGACGGCGGCTAGGGTTGAAGGAGTGGGGGAGGGGTGCGCCCCTGCCCACCTTATATAGGGGCTGGCCAGTCCCCTTGGCCCCTCCTCCTAGCCCTAGGGCGGCGGCCCCAAGGGTTGGAGTGGGGGGCAAGTTTCCCCCTCCTTCTAGAAGGGTTCCCTAGGGTTTCCCCTAGGGTTTGGCCGGCTGGGCCTATGGGGCCTTGTGCCCCTTGCCCAAAGCGGCCAGGGCACTCCCCCTTAGTCCCACGCAGGCCTCCGACAAGTGGGCCCATGTTGGTCCCACTCTGGAAGCTTCTAGAACCTTCCGGTACAATACCGATAAACTCCAAAACTATTCCGAAATCCAAAAACTGCTTTCCTTTATATGAATCTTATTCTCCGGACCATTCCGGAACCTCTCGTGACGTCCTGGATCTCATCCGAGACTCCGAACAAAAACTCATAAACGAATTATCCATTCTATCCTAGCGTCGAGGCACGTTAAGTGTGTGACTCTACGGGTTCGAGAATATGCAGACATGATCTTCTATCAATAATCAACAGCGGGATCTGGAAACCCATATTGACTCCCACATATTCATCGATGATCATATCAGATGAACCACGATGCCAGGATTCAATTAATCCCATATATACATTCCCTTCGTCACGCGATATTTTACTTGCCCGAGATTCGATCGTTGGTATCGGCATACCTAGTTCAATCTCGTTCACAGAAAGTACTTTACTCGTTCCGTAATCCGATATCACTTTGTGATTAACTCCTTAACCACGTGCTTGCAAGCGGTGTTGATATCGGTTACCGAGTGGGCCCGAAGTATATCTCTTCGACTCGGGAGGGACAAATTCCATCTCGATACATACAACCCAACAAGTACTTTCCGATCACCTGAGAGACACCTTTATGATCACCCTTGTTGGGGATATGCTATATGGGTATCCTCATAGCATGTCTCTTATCCGACTAACCCGGGTGGCCCATAGTCGGTAGCATGGCCTATGGCCTGCTGGGCGGCCCAGTTAGGTGGATCCAGAAGGGAGGCCCATGCCGGATAAAGGAAGGCTACGGTGGAGTCACCAGCGTACCCGGAGCCTTGGAGTGCAAGATACACAAGACTAGTAATAGACGGTGTAGAACTCTGTAACCTGTCTGGCTAGAACTTCTCCCTGTAACCCTAGGACCTGACGACTATATAAGCCGGGCCTATGGGAGCCTTTAGGGCACAATCTCAGACGATAACTTAGACTTTCTAGTCTCCTCGCGCAGCGAACCTAATCTCTGTAACTCGGCGTGTTGCCATTATAGTGATTTATAGCAGGAGTAGGATTCCGCCACCGTTGTGGTATATGAACCTGGGTAAGCTGTGTTACCTCGTACCCGTCAACCGTCTGCCTTACCCCATGTCTCTAAACACGCACTGTGAGGACCCCTCCATGGCGTACTCGTCGGAAATCCTATGCGAAATCCATCTCGGAGATTGCGGGCATCACGCCGCTCCTCGATCGTTGGTCGCAAAAGCCTTCCGGCAAAGGATTCTACTGGCTGACCGCGAAGGCGGATGCCGACAAGCTGGTTGAAATGTTCACAGGATGCCAGTATTATGCCCGACAACCACATGTTCCTGCTGAAGAATTGCGAACAATACCAATAACTTGGCCGTTTGCAGTCAGGGGGCTAGACATGGTGGGGCCGTTACAAACGGCACCGTGTGGATTTACGCATCTGCTTGTAGCAGTTGACAAATTCACCAAATGGATAGAAGCTAAACCCATTAGAAAGCTTGATGGGGCAACTGCCCTCAGGTTTGTCCGGGATTTAGTGGTGAGATTTGGTCTCCCACATAGCATCATCACCGGCAATGGAAGCAACTTATCACTCGGAGAAGTGCAGGCCTATTGCTGGGACAAAGGCATCTGACTTGACCTTGCATCTGTGGCACACCCACAATCCAATGGTCACGTTGAGCGAGCCAATGGATTAATTCTGCAGGGAATCAAGCCACGTCTTGAGGCACCGCTACATAGAGCAGCTGGAGCCTGGGCGGAAGAATTGCCATCTGTACTGTGGAGTTTACGAACTACGCCTCACAGATCCACCGGCTACACCCCTTACTTCATGGTATATGGAGCAGAAGCCATCCTACCGTCCGACATCCTCCACGATATACCAAGAGTTGCCGCCTACGACGAAGATGACGCTGAAGAATCCAGACGCCTGGATGTGGACCTTCTCGAGGAGGAGCGCGTTTTGGCATGCAAAAGATCTGCCATCTACCAGCAGAAGCTACGCAGCTACCATAGTCGCCGTGTCCGGCATCGCTCGTTTAAAGAGGGGGATTTAGTACTCCGACTTAAGCAGAAGAAGTGACACAAATTATCCCCGCCATGGGAAGGACCGTTCATCATAAGCAAGGCGCTGCTCAATGGGTCTTACTACCTTGTCGACAATCGTGAGCTCAAGGATAGACCCAACGAGGATCATAAGCGTAAGCGACGTGACCCGGATGATGACTAGCCGGAGCTTGATCGGCCATGGAACATAGCACAGCTACGTCCTTTCTACACTTAGCATTTTGTATCTAATCGTGTACCTCTTATATGGTCAATGAAATAAAGCTCTTTGGTTCACTCATATCGCTGAGTCTTTTACCTCCTTTAGTGTTCATTTTTGGATCATATAAACCTTTATGCACAAGCTTTGCGATTGCACTTGTGAAAATTCCGCCTACGGGCGTTAGCTTAAGTTTTCTGGTCTACATGTTCTTTGTTGTTTTTATGTGGATTCTGGAGTAGTGACTTTCGGCACTCATTGTCGGCGATTTTGTGCTAAGGTTTTTGATGGTGCCATTGGGTATCATCACCTAAGCGCATGGTTCCGACAACGAGTCTTCCGACTCACGAAAAGTCAAGCATAAGAACCAAAGTAATGGATAAGCCAGCACTTGCTTAAAAAATATATACATACTGGGCATTAATTCTTAAGTAGCAGGATACGACAAACATTGTTTTCCGCCTTAAGATTACATCACCAAGTTTTCTCAATGCACATTCCAGAGGTGAAACAAGAATTACAAAGTGTTTTTCACTCCTTGGGTGCAGGGGACTTGGAGGCCGCATCATCACCAGCCGGAGATTCACCCTCAGCGTTGCCACTGTGAGGAGACTCGGAGGATTTAGGGTCGGCGTTGTCAAGAAAGTTCCTGGGCACGAAGACGTCGGCGTCCACCAACTCGGCAACCCTGGTGTCATAGCCCGCGAGTGATGACAGGATGGTTTCGTGATCGATCTCCTTGCCATCATTGTCTACGTCGGGGATACCAGATGTCACCGTGTCGATGTCGGCACCTTCATAATGTGCCATCACCATGGACAACTCCATCCTTGCGCCAGCCCGTGCACATGAAGCTTTCCAGCTTGCGACACGCTCGGGGGCTCGGCGCAGAATCTCCGAGTACTTCACCACGGAGTCCGAGGCCTTGATATAAATTTGGAGGGGCTGGGCGATCTCCTTGGCTTGGGTGATGGCGGTGTTGATGAAGTTGCCGGCAAGAATCATGCATTCCTTGTCCAAAGGAGGCGAGCGGGTTAAACCCAGGGGCGCTGAAAATTCCGACAACGATTGCATGAGTTCAAAAATTATAAGTATCCAGACTACAGATCTGCAAGGCGGAGGACATTTACTGAAGATGCTGGCCTTAGCCTGCCATACGACGTCCGCCAAGGATTCTTTCTCTTGTTGGAGGAGCTTAAACGCCTCGCTATGACGAAGGTTTTGCTCATCGTCAGCTTGCTTCTGATCCTTTAGGATCGCAAGCTCCTCCTTCAAGCGATTGATCTCAGCGGAGGCGGAGTCCTGCAGGGCTTTCATGGAATCCTCGTGCATCTTCAGCATTTGTTCCCTCTCCTTCTTAAGGATCTTGTTCTCGCTGTCCAGCTGATGGATGTGCTTGGATTGCTCGACAATATCCTTAGCCTTGGCTACATGCTCTGCAAGTCAGAGAAAACAAAGTACACAGTGATTACTCGAAGAAGGAAGGCACAAAAGTATGACGGAAATGCACAAAAAAGAAAACAGACTCTTGTTTTTGATGATATGTTCCTTCAAGATGGCGGTGTTACCCTTTTAAGCTTCAAGGTCCGCGCGTATCATCTGGTACTTATCATTGGCCATGCCCCTCCGAGCATTCTCGTTCTGTGGAAACAAATACAAAGTCAAGTCGTTGTTCAGTCTACTTGGAGCCCCTAGTCGGAGATTTTCCATCTAGCTGCTCGGGGGCTACAGCGAGAGTTTTTAACTTAGCAATATGCTTAGCTTTTCTTTAAGCATCTAGTCGGAGCTAATTCAGTTCTCAACTAGAATCTTGCGGGATACAGTATAAAGTTTTAACTCGGAAAATGCTTAGCTTTTCTTTAAGTATCTAGTCGGAACTAATTCAGTTACAACTAGATGCTTGGGGGCTACAACACTTAAATTATGAACACTGCGTATGCTACTCTTAAAGCATCTAGTTGGAATAATTCATTCCATCTAAATGCTTGGGGGCTACAGTGAGAGTTTTTTCTAACTTAGTCACTCTTAGAGCATATAGATGCAAAACCAATGGTTTTCCGTCTACATCCTCGGGGGCTACAGTGGGATACTCATATGAAATGCAAAAGGTAAAGTAAAACTTACAAGTGCGATGATCTTGAGGTTTGTAGCGCTCTCGGCCAGCAGCTTGCCAAAGGAAACGTTGTTGCTTCGCAAGATGTCTGCTTGACGGAGTAGGTCCTCAAGACCGCACGTCGGAGATGACGGCACTCCTCCAGGAACCGTAGTTGTGCTACCCGGCGTAAGCATTGGGAAAATAATCTTTGGCAGCTCCAAGGGTTTCTGGGGAGTAGAGGCGCTGACTTCGGCAAAGGTACCAGCACCCACCACCGCCTTGCTGCTACCGATGGCATCCTTAGCCGGATATTCAGCCATTTGAAGAGCAGCGCTCTCCTGCGTCGCCTGCTCGCCGACAACTGCGAGTTCGGTAGAGGCGCCAGAATCCACTTCCATGGCGGAAGGGCCTGGTGCCTCCTGGGCTTGGGAGCTTGTCGGAACGGAGGAGGGCTTGACGGCAGGAGTAGCAGGGGCGATGACGGGGGAAGAGTCGCGATGCAGCATATCTTTGATATTTTTAGAAGCCCCAAGAGTCTTGGAGGACTTCTTGAGGCTGGTTGTGGCTTTCTTCCTGAAATGTGCAAAATGCATAAGTACAGGAATAAGACAGATAAATGAGACAATGTCGGAGAATAAGAAGCTTACACTAGGGGTGGCGCTTTGGCAAACATCCCGGTGGCTTTCTTCTTTTCCGCCTCTAGGGCGGCAGTACTCTTTTTGGAGGCTCCACCCTCCGTCTTCTTCTTGCCTCCGTCGGCAGCGTCAGAGGTGGATCTCTTCCGCTTTCGCGCCAACGAGGCGTCATCGTCGGACACGACCGTGACTTCCTTCATCTTGGGATCATATATTTGGGCGGCCAGGTTGCCCTCCTCTAGATCGCTAAGCTGTTAAGTGAGAAATCACCGTGTTAGACAAGATGGTATTAGCAAGACGGAAAAACTGGAGCAATTTCATACACGGAAAATAAATACCTACCTTTGGGCACTTTCCGTTCACGAACATGTCATATGTGAGGGTGAAGCCACGCTTCTTGTCCTTCACCTTGACGATGTCCTTAAGACGGAACTTGACGGAGTCGCTCGAGAAGTTGTCCTCGGAGATCCAGAGGGTATCCCTTTGATCGCCGGTGTACTCGTGCATAAGCTTCGTACGGTGCTGCAGAGGTTGGATCCGCCTGATGAACCAGCACATGGCTAGGTCCAAGCCGGTAAGACCTGTCTCTACAAACCATTCGATCCACCTTATTGCGCGAGAAGCATTGAGGTCGGAGGGAAGGGAGGCATGGGATCGCCATGTGGGAACTTCGGCGGCGGCTCCATCCACGAAGTCCGGGTACGTTACTTCTCGACCCGACAAAGGAATGTCGGGGACGTAGAAGTACGTCCGCTGCCAATTCTTGCACGACTCGTGGCCGACGATGTCGGGGAACCGCCGGCCAGGTCGGATCTTGAAGCTTATGGTGCCACAGTTTCTAAGCTCCTCCTTGTTGTGTCCAGCTTCACGTTTGACGGTGAAGAAGTAGACAAACAGATCTAACCTAGGCCTAATCCCTAGGTAACCCTCGCAAAGTGCCGCGAAGTTGCTAAGCACTAAGATGCTATTGGGGGAGAGGTTGTGGGGTTGGACCTTGAAGTGATTTAAGACGGACATGAAGAAGTGGGATATGGGCAGAGAAACGCCGCGTACCAATTGCGCATTGAGTACACTTTCTCTCCGGCTTGGGGAGAAGGAGTCACCTCGCCAGCCGGCGCCGCCCGCCAGGCGAGCCCCTCCGTCGCAGGGAGGTAACCCTCAGCGACCATCTCTTGTATGCCGCGGCCGGTGATGTCTGAGCCACGCCAGTCGCCTTTGTGCGAGTCTGGCTCCTCTTCCAGGGGCTCCGGCGCCACCAGGTTATGGTCGCCGCCGGTTGTTTCTATCACCGCCGATGCGGGGATGACCAGGCCCTCTGGGGGCACGACGACGGAGCTCGCCGGCTTCGCCGCAGCTTCGCTCGACGCCGCCATTGACGGGGATGAACCGCTGCTAGCCATGGAGGTGGGAGAGGATGCGACTGGTGCAGAGAGCAAGGCTAGGGTTTCTCGAGGTTTTCGTGGAGAGCTCGAGGAGGCGTGCGGATGGAGGAAGAAGACGATGACACAAGAGAATGGGGTGAAAAAGTGGCAAGTGTCCCATGGCCGCTATTTATCTTACTCTGCGTCAAGATTAGTGCAGCTAATCGGACGGTTGCCGCGTAGACGACGTGTTCGTGAACGTGCGCGGTAATTTCGCCACGTCTCCAACCGTCGCTGCCAACGGTTCGTATCGCTCGCGCGGGAAAACCGGATATGATTACGTTCTCTGCATGTGTGAGTTACGAGGCGTCGCTGACCTACAGCCTACGTCGTCATAACTGACATGGTAGATGAGCCGTCCCATCGAAGATTCTGGCATGGACGGATTTAATCCGACAATGGGAGCGTACGATGGAAGATTCAGCATTTCTCCGACTTACTCGTAGAAGACGGAGAAAACCTTGCAGGGTTCTTTGGGAGGACTACAAGATGTTGCTTGACGATTTGCCGACATCCATCTAGACGGAGCATTCCACGGGAAGAGGCACGACGGCGCAAGATCTCGGAGTCTCCGGGGGCTACTGTTGGGGATATGCTATATGGGTATCCTCATAGCATGTCTCTTATCCGACTAACCCGGGTGGCCCATAGTCGGTAGCATGGCCTATGGCCTGCTGGGCGGCCCAGTTAGGTGGATCCAGAAGGGAGGCCCATGCCGGATAAAGGAAGGCTACGGTGGAGTCACCAGCATACCCGAAGCCTTGGAGTGCAAGATACACAAGACTAGTAATAGACGGTGTAGAACTCTGTAACCTGTCCGGCTAGAACTTCTCCTTGTAAACCTAGGACCTGACGACTATATAAGCCGGGCCTATGGGACCCTTTAGGGCACAATCTCAGACGATAACTTAGACTTTCTAGTCACCTCGCACATCGAACCTAATCTCTGTAACTCGGCGTGTTGCCATTATAGTGATTTATAGCAGGAGAGTAGGATTCCGCCACCGTTGTGGGATCTGAGCCTGGGTAAGCTGTGTTACCTCATACCCGTCAACCGTCCGCCTTACCCCACGTCTCTAAACACGCACTATGAGGACCCCTCCATGGCGTACTCGTCGGCAATACCATGACAACCCTCACATAGGATGACGTTTGATGACCTCAAATCTTTCTTCCAATACCAGGGAGTTGGAAAAAGCTTCGCAAAGATGAACACGATGACACGATATAATTTCTCTGCTTGATTTGGGTCTGTCCATCATATCATTCTCCTAATGATATGATCTCATTATTAATCGACAACTCATGTCTATGGTTAGGAAACCTTAACCATCATTAATCAATGAGCTAGTCCATAGAGGCGTACTAGGGACACAGTGTTGTTCATAAACCACACAAGTATCAAAGTTTCCGCTTAATACAATTCTAGCATGGAATATAAACTTTATCATGAACAAGAATTATAACAATAACATCTTTATTATTGCCTCTAGGGCATAATTCCAACACTCTCCCACTTGCACTAGAGTAAATAATCTAGTTTACATCTGGCAACAATCTAAAACCCACGGCATTAAGGTGCTGATCATGTTTTGCTCGTGGAAGAGGTTTAGTCAACAGATCTGCGACATTCAGATCCGTATGTTCTTTGCTAATCTTCAGATCTCCATCTGTTATATAATCTTGAATTATATGAAAATGGCGGTTGATGTGCTTGGTCTTTGGATGATATCTTGGTTCCTTAGACAGTGCTATGGCGCCAGTGTTGTCGCATAATTCTCCAGTGGGTCCAAGGCACTTGGAACCACACCAAGCTCAGTGATGAAGTACCTAATCCAAACTCCTTCACTTGACGCTTCTGAAGCAGCCATGTATTCCGATTCTATTGTAGATCCCGCGATCACGCTTTGCTTGCGGCTTCTCCAGCTCACAGCTCCTCCATTCAAAATATAAACATATCTTGTCTGAGATTTAGAATCATCCGGGTCGGTGTCGAAACTAGCGTCGACGTAACCTTTTATGACGAGCTTCTCATCACCTCCATAGACCAAGACCATTTCTTTAGTCCTATTTAAGTACTTTAGGATGTTCTTTACGGCTGTCCAGTGTTCCACTCCTGGATCACTTTGGTATCTGCTTGTCAAACTAAGAGCATTGGACACATCCGGTCTAGTACACAGCATGGCATACATGATAGAACCTATGGCCGAGGCATATGGCACTTTGCTCATAGTATCTCTATCGTTTACTGTAGCTGGACACTGAGCCTTGCTCAATGTCTTACCTGACAACATGGGCAATGAACCTTTCTTTGCTTTATCCATTCTGAACCTTTTCAGAACTTTGTCTACATATGTACTTTGGCTTAAAGATATTAGGCATCTCTGTCTATCTCTATAGATTTTGATGCCTAATATATAAGCAGCTTCTCCTAGGTCTTTCATTGAAAAACATTTGTTCAAATAACTCTTCACATCGTTAAGCATATCAATGTCATTTCCAATAATCAATATGTCATCCACATATAGTACTAAAAATGTCACTGAGCTCCCACTCACTTTCTTGTAGAGACAAGCTTCGTAACAATTTGGAACAAATCCAAAGCTCTTGATCACTTGATCAAAACAAAGGTTCCAACTCCGAGATGCTTGCTTCAGTCCATAAATGGAACGCTGAAGTTTGCACACCTTATTAGCATCCTTAGGATCGACAAAACCTTCGGGATGCATCATATACAACTCTTCATCAATGTTGCCATTGAGGAACGCAGTCTTGACATCCATCTGCCATATTTCATAATCATGAAATGCAGCAATTGCTAATAAAATCCGAATGGACTTAGAAAGTCTCATCATAGTCAACACCTTGAACTTGCCGAAACCCTTTTGCGACAAGCCGTGCTTTATAGATAGTAACATTACCATACGCGTCTGTTTTCTTCTTGAAAATACATTTGCACTCAACGGCCTTATGGTCGCTAGGAGGGTCCACCAAAGTCCATACTTGGTTTTCGCTCATGGATCCCAATTCGGATTTCATGGCCTCTAGCCATTTCTCAGAGTCTGGGCTCATCATTGCTTCCTCATAGTTCGCAGGTTCACTGTTGTCTACTAACAAGACGGTTAACACAGGGTTTCCGTACCATTCAGGAGTGGCACGCGACCTTGTTGACCTGCGAAGTTCAGTAGTAGCATCGTTCGAAAAGTTTCATGATCCTCGTCATTAGCTTCCTCTCTTGTTGGTGCAGACGGCACTGGAACAATTTCAGGTGTTGTGCTACTCTCCAACTCGAGAGAAGGTTCAATAACCTCGTCTAGCTCTACCTTCCTCCCACTCACTTCTTTCGAGAGAAACTCCTTCTCAAGAAAGGATGCGTTCTTTGCAACAAACACTTTGCCTTCGGATCTGTGGTAGAAGGTATACCCAATCGTTTCCTTAGGGTATCCTATGAAGACGCATTTCTCCGCTTTGGGTTCGAGCTTATCCGACATCAACTTCTTGACATAAGCTTCGCATCCCCAAACTTTAAGAAACGACAACTTAGGTTTAGCACCAAACCATAGTTCATACGGTGTCGTCTCAACGGATTTAGATGGTGCCCTATTTAAAGTGAATGCAGCGGTTTCTAATGCATAACCCCAAAATGATAATGGCAAATCTGTAAGAGACATCATTGATCGCACCATATCTAATAGAGTTCGATTCCGACGTTCAGACACACCATTGTGATGTGGTGTTCCGGGTGGCGTGAATTGCAAAACGATTGCGCTTGCTTTAAGAAGCGTGAGAAAATCATAACTCAAATATTCACCTCCACGATCAGATCGTAGAAATTTAATTTTCCTCTTACGATGGTTTTCCACTTCGTTCTAAAATTCTTTGAACTTTTCAAACGTTTCATATTTATGTTTCATTAAATAGATATATCCATATCTACTTAAGTCATCAGTAAAAGTGAGAAAATAGCGATATCCACCGCGCGTCGAAACACTCATTGGTCCGCATACATCGGTATGTATGATTTCCAATAAGTCTGTTGCTCACTCCATTATTCCGGAGAACGGGGTTTTGATCATCTTGCCCATGAGGCACGGCTCGCACGTGTCAAATGATTCAAAATCAAGAGACTCCAAAGTCCATCAGAATGGAGTTTCTTCATGCGTTTTACACCAATATGACCTAGACGGCAGTGCCACAAATAAGTTGAATTATCACTATCTACTTTTCATCTCTTAGCCTGAATGTTATGGATGTGTGTTTCATTGCTTTCGAGATTCAGAAGAAATAAACCCTTCACAGCATGTGCATGACCATAAAAGATGTTACTCATATAAATAGAACAACCATTATTCTCCGATTAACCGTCTTGCAATAAACACGATCCAAATATAATGTTCATGCTCAACGCAGACACATAATAACACTTATTAAGGTTTAAAACTAATCCCAAAGTTAAAACTAAGGAGAGCGTGCCGACGGCCATCACATCAACTCTTGATCCATTGCCAACGCGCATCGTCACCTCATCCCTTGCTAGCCGCCATCTATTCCGTAGCTCCTGTTTCGAGTTACAAATATTAGCATCTGAACCAGTATCAAATACCCAGGCACTACAACAAGCGCTAGTAAGGTAAACATCAATAACATGTATATCAAATATACCTTTAATGGTGCCAGCCTTCTTGTCCGCTAAGTACTTCAGACAGTTGCGCTTCCAGTGACCCTTGTCCTTGCAATAGAAGCACTCAGTGTCCGACTTAGGTCCAGATTTGAGCTTCTTCTCAACAGGGGCAACGCGCTTGCCGCTGCCTTTCTTGAAGGATTTTTTTGGACCCTTACCTTTCTTAAAGCTAGGGGTCTTGTTGACCATCAACACATGATTATCTTTCTTGATGTCCACCTCCACAACTTTCAGCTTAGTGAAGAGCTCAGTGATCGTATCAGTGGAACCAATTTGATTGTGAGTAACTACAAAACCTTTGTAGCTAGGAGGGAGTGATTGTAGAACTCTGTCAATCTTGAGCTCTTCTGGAATCTTACAGTCCAATTTCTCAAGACGTTGAGTGTAGCCCGACATCTTAATGGCGTGCTCACTAAGGAAACTCCCTTCCTCCATTTTGCAGTTAAAGAACTTCTCAGAGATCTCATATCTCTCAGAACGGGCCTGAGTCTGAAACATGGTTTTCAGTTCCTCAAGAATCTCAAAGGGCCCGACGAACTCCTCAAAATGATTTTGAAGGTCCGATTCCATAGCAAACAACATGGTACTCTTAATCACTCCATAATAATCTTTGCGCGACTGATAAACAGCTTTTTCATCAGTTGGCGCATCAATGGCAAGGGCGTCACCTAGCGCTTTCTCTAGTACATAGTCCTTTTGTCCGCCAGCGAGAATGATTCTCATATTGTGGAACCAGTTGGTGAAGTTAGACCCACTGTTCTTAAGCTTTTCTTTCTCAGCAAAAATTTTGAAGTTGAAGTTGGACTTAGCCATTTGATCTACAAAATTTGCAAGTACAATTTAGACTATGTTCATGATAACTAGTTCAACTTAATCAAATTACTAGATGAACTCCCACTAAATTCAACATCCCTCAAGTTGTTTAGTGAACACGATCCAAATTCACCACACCTAATCCGATCTTCACGAGAAGAGATGTGGTTTCAATGGTGGACAACAAAGTGTCGATCTTATCATTAATATGACTCATGCTTAACCTTTCGGTTCATGTGTTCTGAGGCCATGTCTGTACATGCTAGGCTCGTCAAGTCAAACCCAAGTATTTCCCCGTGTGCAAAACTGGCTTTGCACCCGTTGTATGTGAACGTAGAGTTTATAGCACCCGATCATCACGAGGTGCTTGAACACGACGAACTTTCGCAACGGTGCATACATGGGGAGAACACAAGTTTATCTTGATCTTTAAGTGAGGAATCATCTTATAATGCTAGCGGCGCGATCTAAGCATAATAAGATACATAAAAGGATAAACATCACATGCATATGATTTTATGTGACATGGTATAGCCAATCTCCGCGCAATGATCTCCATCTTGTGCGTGCCAGCATGATCTCCATCACTCCACCATGATTGCCTCCACCACGAATAGCAACTACAACTATTGCTAACTACTTAGCGATAAAGTAAAGCTATTACATGGCGTATAAGAAGTTGACACACAGGTCATACACAATTATAAAGACAACCATATTGATCCTGCCGGTTGTGTACTCATCGACATGCAAGTCATGAAATATTACAAAACATGATCATTGCATACAACATACACATCACGTCTTGGGCCATACCATATCACAAAACACTCCCTGCAAAAACAAGTTAGACGCCTCTACTTTGTTGTTGCATGTTTTACGTGGCTTATGGGAGTAACAAGCTAAGAACGATTCTTACCTACGGAAAGCCACAACGGTGATATTATGGTTTCTAACATCCGGTGTAAATCCCATGACTACTATAGTGAGAGAAATTGGCATCCACCAGCCGCATGTGTGGAACAAGCCACACGTCAAGTGCGGAGCCGGTCTCGCGAACGAGGTCGCGTAAAGTTGGCCTGGACCGCTTCGATCTCACTATGCCGCACCATAAGAAATACACAACAAGAGGCTTGCAACAGAAAACATCAACACCCGCAACAAGCATGTTGCGTTCTACTCGTGAAACACATCTACGCATAAACCTGGCTCTGATACCACTGAAGGGATTCGCAGCATAGAAAATCAAAAAAAATCTACGGATACGAAAAAGAAAGCCAAGATCTAATCTAGGAGATGCAATCAACGAGAGGGATAGATGAGATCTTCATACACATGAAGGAATCGCACAGCAGAAACGTTCAACAGAACGTGGTTGGTGTAGTCGTACTCGCCGTCTCCTCCTCGCGATCCGATCCGATCCTACGCCGCAAGTGGCGGTGCCTCTGAGAGATGCACACGTACGGTTCCGCGACATCTCCTCCTTCCTCGGTCCAGCAAGTGGGGTGGAGAGATAGATTGGATCTGCAGCACAACGACGTGGTGCTATGATGGAGAGTTTCTGCGGCAGGGCTTCGCCTACGCGCAGTCGGGAGAGAGAGAGAGGTGGAGGGCAGCAGGACGGCGGCTAGGGTTGAAGGAGTGGGGGAGGGGTGCGCCCCTGCCCACCTTATATAGGGGGCTGGCCGGCCCCCTTGGACCCTCCTCCAAGACCTAGGGCAGTGGCCCCAAGGGTTGGAGTGGGGGGCAAGTTTCCCCCCTCCTTCTAGAAGGGTTCCCTAGGGTTTGCCCTAGGGTTTGGCCGGCTGGGCCTATGGGGCCTTGTTCCCCTGCCCAAAGCGGCCAGGGCTATAGGAGTCCCAATCTTAGATAAGACAGAGCCTCCTGTGTTTTACAATGCTAGTCCCTGGATCAATAGCTAGCATCCACAGTAAGATGTAATATCAAGAAACAAGGTCAAAATATAACTTTATAACCAGGAATAATATAATTTTATTACATCATACATAGCTCATATGGCTATTACAATACATTGCAGCGGAATAAATATGGTCATGGGTCCTTCATCTTCAAAATGCCACATGCAAATGTTGGTTGTAGACTTTGTGGTCCTAGTCAATCAAACAATCTTCATATAACAAAACAATCAACCTGCAACATTACAAGTTACAGCCACAAAGGGTCAATACATTTTGAATTGTATTGGCAAGCTTCACTTTTATGTAAATATGAGTGGATCCTATCAATACATGCATATTGGCTAAGTAGAGTTTAGGGCTTATTTGCATAAAGCAATATTTATCCTATCTTTTCAAAATGGTTTTGGTCCTTTGTCAAATCTCTTTTCCAAGTTCCTTGAACTCCTTGGTAGAAACTCAAGTGTTCAAGTCCTTGTCAAAATCCCTTGAGCTACTTGGTAACCCCAAGTGCTTCAAGTTTTATCAAAAATCTCATGAGTCCCTTGGTAACCCCAAGTACATCATGCTCTTGAGCACCTTGGTAACCCCAAGTGCAACAAGCTTAACAAAATCTCTTTGAATTCCTTGGTACCCCCAAGTGCATCAAGTTTTTATATTAGAAGTTGGAATGTCGAGATCTCCCATGGTTCAAACTTTAGTTGCTCAGTATTGTCCATAACCGGGGACAAGGCTAAGTACTTAGATTTTATTAACTTCTGCAGAAGGAGTACACTTTACCCACATGACACAATCCCATCTTGTTTCCACCAGTGGCCTACTGGATTAGTGCTCACCAAGATGGAGTACCGGCAGACTGAGAGTGTGACGAAGTCTTTCCAAAAGGTCCTCCCATACATCATTGCTATCTTGTCTTCAGCCCCCATGAAGCATTCCAGATCCCCATGTCCGGTAACTAAAGACTATGTATGGGTCTTCCTAATGTAGTTGACTAAGCCAGAGCCATAATAGCATGTGGTTGTACACGAAAGCCACAATTGGAGAAACATGTTCAATCTCTAAGTTTCCTAGGTGGTTTTCATTTGGAGCACAACACAAAGTTATTGCCATAGACATGGTTCCTTTTGTTGCCACCTTCTCCAAAACATAAAGTGTCCACCACCTAGGTGGTTCATTGAGTCCTTGTTTTATTATGTAAAACACAAGTCCTTTTCTCAATCTTTGTAAAATCTCAACATGTATCTCTTTTCAAAATATAGCATGGCTAAGCATGTACAACTTCAATATTTTTACTAAGGAATGTATAGGGAATCCTATTAGGATTAGCATAGCATAAGTATAAAACATTTTCATGCATGTTTACAAAATTCCACTAAGTATAATGAAAATAGTAGGTCTTTTGTATGATAGTGTAACTTGCCTTTTTGGTAGGGAATGAGGGTTTATTCCTTGATCTTGCTAGTCTCACACTTTGCTAATTCCACTACAATCAATCAAACAAGCATAGTATCAAGTAGCATTCCAAACCAATATTCAAACAATATTTCACACACACAAAGCAATGGATTCTAAGTCATGCATGGGAACATGCTTAAGATGGTTTTATTCACAAGGGAGGTATCCACTAGGCTTTTAACTTTGTAAGGTCCACATTGGTCATTTACCAAGATGGCAAAGTTATTTGCAAAAAGCTTTTATCTCAAAACCATTTTAAAACCCATTCATCATTCTATGTGATGAAATTATTTTCTTATCAAAGCAAAACTTTATGTTTTTCACTAAGTGAGTTGTTATTGTAAAACTTGGTGTTTTTGGGTCAGTAAGTTTGGTCCAAAACATTTTCACAAAGTTTTCCTTGCAAAAATATTTTCATAGTAAAATCAATAAATTTACTTGGCTAGAAAATGGCTAAATTAAATAATTCAACCTAAATTTTACCAAAATCATTTTTAACACTATGGGTTGGTTCCTAGGTCAGTAAGGTCACTATAAATCATTTTGCAAAGGTTTTGTCATTAAATTCAATTTTAAACAATTTTTATACTCTAAACAAGTTCACAAAAGAATTTGCAAAAACAAGCAAACAAACAGTTACTATTTTCCAAACTAAGGCCATGGTTGTTTAGGTCTTGCTCTCCTGAATCCAACGACATAAAATTTGCAATTTTTGGACGTGTAGATCTCAAGTTATAAGGGTTTGAAGTTTGCATTTAAATCAGATTCCAATCTGTTTTTAGTTTAAAACCTGGCCACGCGTCGTGTTTTAACTGGCCGGTACCGGTTCGGCCGGATCGGCAACGTGGA
Organism: Avena atlantica; assembly: GCA_910589765.1. NCBI lineage: Eukaryota > Viridiplantae > Streptophyta > Magnoliopsida > Poales > Poaceae > Avena > Avena atlantica. Next base: position 482,603,919 of record OU342739.1, on the reverse strand, counting down.
CCGCAGGATCTAGTTTGATCACACGGCGCAGAGCGCGTACCTCTTCGCGGCTAAGTGAACTAATCGCGAGCGTCGGATCTGAATCCTACGGCTGCTAGCATGCTTGCCAAGTATCGGCGGCGCTGGCGGTGGCTTGCAGCGGCGCACGGTCAGGCAGTGATGCTCCGGCGGTTTCTAGGAAGCGAGGATGACGGAGAGGGTGCTCACCGGGTTCGCGTGGTCGAGGTAGTGCTCAAGGTATTGCTGGTTTGGCAAGGGGCGCTCAGGGGAAGTCGTAATTCCTCGCCGGAGTTGAGGACGGCGACGGCGGCTCTGTCCGCGGTTGAAGACGACGCTACAGGTCAAGAGAAGGCAGACCGAAGGCAGGGTTAGACGCAGGAGATCATGACGGAGCTGTGAGCGTGATCAAGAGGGCTCGGGGCGGTCGAGGTTTACCGGGGAACATCGTCGGAGAAGAAGCAGACACGACGGCGCTCTGTGCTTGACAAAGGCGAAGATTGGAGGCGCCCTAAGACAAACAGAAAATGCTGCTAGGTTCGTCTGAGCTTGGAGATCATCATCGTGTTCTCGGGGAGGAGAGGGGTGACCGGAATCTACCTGTGGGGCTCGTCGGAGAAAGAGGCAGACGGTGGTGACGGTGGTCGAGGTGGTTGCCGACGCTTTGGGTCACTCGGGGGCAAGCTGGTGCTACGGGGATGATCGCCAGGAGGTGTGGATCACGAGAGCATGGTCGAGGAGGCAAGGGGCAGCGAGGGGCTGCCGGAATTGAGGGTTAAGCTCGTCGGAGACGGCGGCGGTGCAGAGAGAAATTGGGGCGGCCTGGAGGCAGAGAGGGTGTGCCGACTGAGGGGAAAGGAGGGGAAGGCGCTGGCTCTTAAGTACGCAAGGTCAGAGGCGAGATTAACGCAGCCATTATGAGGAATTAAGCGCGCGGATTAACGACAGGGAACGGCAGCGCGGTTTGGGGAAGAAGGGGTCGCGCGGTGAGGACGACGAACAGTAGTGGTGGGGTCTACCTATCAGCGGGAAGACGAAATGAGGGAAGGGTCCACTGGTCATACACTGCGCGGGTCTGAAACGGGGTGCGATTCGTTTTCTTTCCGGGTGAGGAGCTGGGCTGGTCTGATGGGCCTTAGTGGGCTGCTGGGTTGGGTCGATCCAATTCCATTTTTTTTATTCTGTAACTTTTTCCTTTTCTATTTTATTTCTTGTTTTGAATTTCATCCAACTATTCAAGCATTCAAATAATTCAAACAATTTCAAACATTTGTAAATGAGTGTTTGGTTCTGTTTATCAACATAAACCAATTATTAATTAAAATAATATTTTTATATCCTTTTATTAATTAAATAAGAGGGTCCTTTATTTATTTAATATGATTTGATTTATTTAATAAACTCTTCATTTGAATTCCAAACACTTTCATAATCAAATCAGTAGGTTTTATTTGGAAACAAAGCATACCTGGAACTTGTTTAAAAATAAAAATAACATTTTGTTATATAGGGTCCTTTAATAATTAAATGAATATACCTTATTCATTTAATTCCCATAGGATATTTATTTTGAAATCTAAAATAAACAAAAACACTTCAGTAAGTTATATTTGAGAATATAAATTATTTGGTAAACTTATTTGAATTAAATAAATAGGTTTTTAGTATTTATTTAAAATGGAAAAGCCTTTACTTTAATAAAATTTGGATATTAAATCCTCATTATTTCATTTAAACAATTCTTTATTATTTTTAAATAAACCATTGCTACTTTATTTAAAATGAAATGTTTTTAATTCCCAAAGCTTGGCCAAGGATTAATTTGGCTTTATAACATAATCTTTATTTATAAACTTCTATTTCATTTGAAAACAAATCTTTTCATTTGATTGTTTAAAAATAATTTTTTTCCATTTGTTTCCTTTTATGAAATGTTTATCTTTTTAAATCCTTTTAGGATTTTATTTAATTCAAATGGTTCAAAAAGTTTCTTCTGGCCCTGGAAATCAAACAAAGTTTTATTTTAATCTTTTATTTTCACATTACAAGATTTAGAAAATCTTGGGATGTGACAAGGGCACTCCCCCTTAGTCCCACGCAGGACTCCGACAAGTGGGCCCACGTTGGTCCCACTCCACAAGCTTCTAGAACCTTCCGATACAATACCGATAAACTCCGAAACTATTCCGAAATCCAAAAACTGCTTTCCTTTATATGAATCTTATTATCCGAACCATTTCAGAACCTCTCGTGACGTCCTGGTTCTCATCCGAGACTCCGAACAAAAACTCATAAACCAATTATCCATTTTATCCTAGCGTCGAGGCACGTTAAGTGTGTGACCCTACGGGTTCGAGAATATGCAGACATGATCTTCTATCAATAATCAACAGCGGGATCTGGAAACCCATATTGACTCCCACATATTCATCGATGATCATGACTGATGAACCACGATGCCAGGATTCAATTAATCGCATATATACATTCCCTTCGTCACGCGATATTTTACTTGCCCGATATTCGATTGTTGCTATCGGCATACCTAGTTCAATCTCGTTCACAGCAAGTACTTTACTTGTTCCGTAATCCGATATAACTTTGTGATTAACTCCTTAACCACGTGCTTTCAAGCGGTGTTGATATCGATTATCGAGTGGGCCCGAAGTATATCTCTTCGACTCGGGAGGGACAAATTCCATCTCGATACATACAACCCAACAAGTACTTTCCGATCACCTGAGAGACACCTTTATGATCACCCTCACATAGGATGACGTTTGATGACCTCAAAGCTTTCTTTCGATACCAGGGAGTTGCATTATCTCATGGTCTAAGGAATACAATATTTGACATAGGAAAAAGCTTCGCAAAGATGAACACGATGACACGATCTAATTGCTCTACTTGATTTGGGTATGTCCATCATATCATTCTCCTAATGATATGATCTCAGTATTAATCGACAACTCATGTCTATGGTTAGGAAACCTTAACCATCATTAATCAATGAGCTAGTCCATAGAGGCGTACTAGGGACACGGTGTTGTTCATAAACCACACAAGTATCAATGTTTCCGCTTAATACAATTCTAGCATGGAATATAAACTTTATCATGAAAAAGAATTATAACAATAACATCTTTATTATTGCCTCTAGGGCATAATTCCAACAACAATGTCTACCGGCGTTGTGAAACTCGCAACGACATCTAAGGCGCTACGACAGGGCGAAGCCGGCGGTCCCGCTAGCCGAATAGCGGGTGGGGATCAAAGGGGCAGCGCCCGGCGATTTTTTCGAAAATGTATATCTCATCTACGATCCGGACATGGATTCTGAACATTGTTCCGATTCGATCAAACCTTTTGATCTTCGATCACCGCCTCTGGATTTACGTGTCACGGTCTACCCTAATGGCGGAAGCCGACCGATAGGGGTATGTCGTTCCACGACCTCAACAGTATGATCACGGAAATCAGATCTACCATTCCCTGAGTATAGTTGATCTAATCAACCTCGTACAAAACCGATCTATCTCATAGATCGAGCACCAAAAAAGCATATAGATCTTATCTACAGCCTACCGCATATCACATATGCGAGATCTCGAGCCTAAAACTAGAAGCTATCGCTCTGATACCACTGTTGGGCCACGCAGAGATAAAACAAAACTTTTTCCTCTAACGTGGTGATCCCAAGATCTAGCCGAGGAAGAAGGCCACGAGGTTTACCACTAGACGCGCAGTTACAGATTACTGATGAAGCGCATCAGTTGATACAGTGCAGTCCTTTGCGATCCGATCGTCCTGGTGCTGATCGTACATCACCTCTGCTGGTATCCACACGTACAAGGAGGAGCACCGGCGGCGAACTGCTAGGTTCGTAACGACGGTAGGACTGTTGTGGAGCTAGGGTTTCCAACACATGGAATGACCTAACTGAACAACAATTAACCTTTCTGGGTTACGGTGCTCCACTATATATAGGGAGTGAACGTGGGCTCTGCTCGCGCGGCCCATTCACTAAAGCCCATATAATATTAGTCCCTGTGATTCTAACTCACTGACTCAGTCCAAATCAGACTCGGGTCCAACCCAACCAGATTTCCAGTTCAGATCCAATCCAAACTTGCTCCCGCTATTAAGTGTGTGACCCCGCAGGCTCATGGGTACATGGACACGATTAGAGTCCGACTCTCAATCGATCAGTCGGCAGCGGCTCCTAGCAGAACATGCCTACTCCCAAGTAGCAAAGAGTCATGACGACTTGCCTTTCTAGTGTGACTTGCGTCCGAGTTCCTTTTGCCTCACGATATACCTTGTCATACTATAGGCGAATAATTGTCATCCCTTAAATAGTATGACTCTCTTCTCGATCCAAGATAAGTGATTCACCCGACTAACTCTTAGTCGATTGCCTTGATTAACACTTAACTGAGTCGTGCATGGCCATGCTTTCCGAATCATATCTCACGAGACGGCCTAGAGAATATCTCTCCGAGTGGAGGGGCAAAATCCCATCTTGGTTATTCATATCACGCAGCTTCATTCTTAGTCGACCCGAACTCTGCCTTTATGACTTCCCAGTTACGGATTAGCGTTTGACAGAACCTAAGTCGGTGATCCTCAACTCGGACTGTGCAATGACCTCAGGTCTAAGGATTACATTGATTGAGATATACAAATGATAGCTTGTTCGTTGTACCTCAATATGGGTCAATCCGACTCGCTAAACTCTTTAGCCGAATATGTGTAAGTTGGAATAGCATCTCCATGCCCATGACAAGTGGAACCGAGTCATCAAGCCAACCTTCACATTGGTCTAAGTAGTGTGTCCAGCACAACCTCAATGACCAAGGATATTTAGTACAAACAACATGAATGTATAGTTCCACAACCGAATCACATATTCAATGATACACATCAGATGTTTATACAAGGACAACTTAATAACTTTATGAATACAATGGGAAATATCATCATACATGATTGCCTCTAGGGCATATTACCAACAGGATTAACATTTTGACAGTAGGAAGTTCTCAGATCAACAACATTCCCAAGTAATGATTCCATAGAAGCACTATCATTTGAATCATATCAAATTACCACTGGAATTAGTCTGGTAAGACACTAGCATCACCAAAACCAACTATAAGCAGTAATCCACATCAAACAACCATTCATCTTGCTCTAGGATCATCACTACTCGATCCAAATCATCATATATAATATCAACAGAGGGATATGAACCCTAATCAGGATATGAACCCTAATCAGAACATGGACACTAGTTAGGGGTAGCCACTAGAAACACACAGGACAGAGCGGCAGAGTATAGAGAACGAGTGGGAAGAGAAAGCAAACTTACTAGAAGTTGTTGCTGTGGGCGAGAAGAGGAAGCAGAGGGTGACGACGAGCGCGGCGGCACAGGGAGCACCCCAAGGGGGCGCTGCAACTCGCACCTTGACGAGGCAGCGACCACAACCACACTTGAGGGCGATAAATACCACCACAGCACCACGGGAGCAGCAGCGGCGGCAGCACCAGCACCACTCCAAACCCTTGGGTTCGGGATGGAGCCGGTATGGCCACGGGAGGGCCCCAAGTCCAAATAGAGATAGACTGGAAGGAGGAGCAGGGTCAACAACCACACCATGCATCACGGCAGCGGCTGGGGAGGACCACGATGGCGTGGATCGATCGACAGTGGCATCGGCGACCACGGGGTTGAGAGAGAAGGAGAGAAGGGGACGAGGTAGATGGACATGGGTGTGGGCTGAGAGGGCCAACACTTTGGGGAGCCTTTTTGGTTCTGCCCACTTGGGCCAAAAAAGGCCCAATAAGCCCAACACAGCCAGCCCAACCACCCAAAGAAAGTTTCAATAATAAAGAAAAGACCAAAATGCCCCTGAAATTAAATAAATTCTAGAAAATAAATTATAAATCCAAAAATTATAAATACAATATTTTTGGATTCACAATAATAAAATCTATCTAAATAAATTAAGAAATAAATTTTTAGGCATATAATTTTTCTTAAGAATTTTATAATAAATATATTCCTTATGGAATTTTATAAAATTAATGAAAGATGATAAAAATAAATAAAAATCACTTTTGTTATATATTAATATTTTAGTATTTTAGAAAAATACTAAATAAATATTTAATATCATTCTTGTATTTAAATGATTATTCTTAAAGGAATTATTAAATAAATAAAATACAAATAAATAAAATAAACTAAAATAATAGAATATTCAATAAATATTAATAATTAATATTTATAAATTCTTTACTACTAAAAAGTATTTTTGTAATTTAAATAATAGGGAGAACACACACAAAAATAAATAATCCATTACATTACTTTGCATAATCTTTTTGCTTCTTTAAATATGTAGACATAGAAGCTCATGGTCCGGTGCAAGCATCCGACTTCACTACCTTGCAATCACAAGGCAAGTTCATCACTTGATCATGTCCTTTGAAGAGTCTTTATCAAAGTATTTGCAAATTGTGTGTTATCATCTATATTCTAGAGAAAGAAAATATTATTTTCTCGAAATAAATAAAACTTAGGTATCATCCTAAGTGATGATATAATGGAGCAATAAAACTTAGGTTTCTATCTGCAACAATGATAAGCAACTAGGGATTAATAACCCATGACATCAGTGATCCTAGCGTCGTATATTACGCGTTAACCATGAGATTTGGAATGGGACGGAGAAGTCAGTTGTATCCTTTTCCTCTCGTATGGAGGCAAGACGACCTTAATGTGACGTTGTGATTCCTTGTGCGGATCCAACATATGGGTGGGCACCCTTACGCCCCACACTTTTGGTGTCTAGATTATCTATGAATGGTGTTTAGGGATATAGTCCATGTAAATGGTACTCGTCCGGGCATCACCAGGTCATAGAGTCTTCGGGAACTCGTCAGGATTTTAGCCTGCCCGAAAGTGGGCTTAACGGAGGTGAGCCGGCCCCGAAGGATCGTGCATACATATGAGGTCGCAGAGAGGGTAGTGATTAGCTTGGACCAACTACTGGGCCCCACATCATGGAATTGTGGACGGGAAAGTATGCCCGGTTGTGCAACAAGGAATTTGATCTCTCATGGGTAAAGTAACGCACCTCTGCAGAGTGTAAGAACTGTAACTTGTTACTCCCTGTTCCGGGAAGGAGCTACGAACGCGGCAGGAAAGGAACTCCATGAAAGTTCTGGTCAACCTGTGAAGGCTGATGGTCATAGATTTTTCATAATAAAATCAATCTTTGAAGAAAGATTTACAAGAAAATTGCATAGTGCCAAGGACTTACAGTCCTAGGTGGTAGATAGAGCGTCAAACTTCCCACCTTGCATATAATGAACTTGTTGGTTAACGCTGTTACTCACCCTTTCCTTTGATCCTTTGCTTAGACTCTGAGGATCCCGAGGATACTCCAATGTATGCAATTGAGAGCCAAGAGGAGGTCTTCTATGAAGAGCCCAATTTGTATGGAGTTGTAGAACGGGAGGACTACGATATCGTCTATGGAGGAGAGTACCAAGAGTCAGAATAATTACTATAGTTCTAGGAGCCACTTGATCCGAGCAACATGAACAATATATATCACTAAGTTGTTGAGCTCAATTTGGAGTTTAAGTTATCACTTTGAAACTTCCGCGGAAACACTTATATTTTGGTTTTTAAGTTGAACCTTTTGGAAGTCTTGAACTTCCGATATAATAATAATAATAATATGTGTATGTTTGTAATATGGACCCGCAATGTTTCTGTTGTACCACTCTGAGCGATGTGATATTTATGGAATTGTGTTATGTGGATGTCATGTCAGCGACTATAGTGTACTACACATGCAGGGTCACCACATGGACACTCGTGGCATCACTAAGTTTTTTGTTCCTTTTGCATAATGATTACTCATATCAGCCAGAGGAGTGATTCCATCATGTTACAGCTACCCGGGAGTGCCAAGAATCTTACCCATTTATAGCATTGCTGCTACATATGTTTAATCAACTCATAGCCGAAATCTAGGAGTTTCCTCCATGAAGATCGTTAGTAGACTAGCGGATTTGTTGGCATCCCATGAAGTTTGACACGCATAAAGCTATATCATTATTATGATTTACAAATCAAACTTTGGCATGCTCACAAAAACCACTAAACATTAATTCAATTGACAAAATATTTTCAGAGAGAGCTATCAAGTCAATCATTATTTTCTGTGGTGTTGAGTGTCTGATGACTCCTTGTTGATGTGGAGCACTTCGTCGGGAAACCCCAAGACCAAGGTGTGAAGCAGCATAGCAGAAAGTCTTCCCTCAGTAAGAAACCAAGGTTATCGAACCAGTAGGAGGAAGGAAACTTCTCTAAGGTGTTGCACGCAACGTGGAAACATGCACAACACAAACTCAAGACTTTGCCCCAACGAACAGTGAGGTTGTCAATCTCACTGGTTGCTGTAACAAAGGATTAACTGTATGGTGTGGAAGGTGATGATGGTTTGCAGCAAGTAAACATTAACAGTGGAAGATGTATCAATGGTAAAGATTGGACCGGGGTCCATAGTTCACTAGAGGTCTTCTCCTTAGATAAACAAACATGGCATGTTGTGTAAACAAACTACAACAGGGAAATTGACAGGACTGACCAAGTCATAACAATGCAATACTAGACAAAAAGATCCTATGGAATTCGATTGGGAAATACAACAATATACATAGACCGCCATCCAACTGCATCTATGACTAGAAGTCCACCTTCAGGTTATCATCCGAACCCCCTCCGGTATTAAGTTGCAAGCAACAGACAATTGCTTTAAGCAAAGTGTGTAAGGTAAACAATCCACTTGTTCCATGAACAAGAGACCGTTGTTTTCTCCCTAGTGGCAACAACATATCTACAACCGTAGAGATTTCCGTCACTTCCCTTGATTAAGTAGAGGCATGAACCCACTATCGAGCATAAATACCCCCTCTTGGAGTCACTAGCAACTACTTGGCCAAGATAGCTACTAACAACAGAGAGCATGCAAGATCACAAAAAACATATACATGATAGAATCAAATAAACAAAATCATTAATCAATCTGATATAGTAATCTCAATATCCATCGGATCCCCACAAACACAACATGCATGATTACAAATAAATTAGATCTTGATCATGAACGGAGCTCACAAGATCTATACATGAAAGAACATGGAGGACATACAACCATGTAGCTACTACATGGACTCATAGTCCAAGGTGGAACTACTCACAATTCATACCGGAGGATGACATGATGAAGAAGAAGGCCTCCGGGATGATCTCCCCTCCGGCAGGGTGCCGGGAAGAGCTTCAGATCCCCCGATCTAGGGACTATGGTGGCGACGGCTATAGACGGTTTCATGGAGTTTTGATCGGGTGCCTAGGATTTCTGCATCGGGGGGATTTTTTAGGCCAAGAGGCGAGGCAAGGGGGCCACGAGGGCGGTTGCACCCCCCAGGCGTGAGGTGGGCCCGCCCGCGCGGCCAGGGGGTGTGGCCCCCTGGTGATCCTCCTCCGTCTCGTATTCTGGCTTCATTTTGCCCACGGTAAAATATTGACTTTGGCTTTTGTCCCGTCCAATTCCGAGAATATTGATTTTTTGCCTTTCTCGAACCAAAAACAGAAGAAAACATGCAACTGACACTGTGGCAACTTTTTAATAGGTTAGTTCCAGAAAACATATAAAAAGCACCTCAAAGTGTGGACAAAGCAAAGCAAAATAGATACTAAACAAGCATGGAACATCACAAATTATAGATACGTTTCCGACGTATCAATGTCTCTAGGAATAAACTTTCAAGACTAAACACTACAACACCCAAGTCTTCATTGTGAGACTTTTTATTATTTCAATTGTTTAGCAAATTTTTAGGCAACACTTGGTTAACTACAAGAGCTGGAACAAAACGTACCCAATTAAATACCCATGCAAACAAAATTTTACTACAATATAGAGACTCACTCCACCCACCGATATAACATCTCAACATTACTACTAACTAGCATGGGTTTCTCAAACTTCAAAAGTGGGGAGTAATAAGGCATACCTCTCATGTTTGGTTCCACTTCTCTCTTCCCTTTTTATTTATTTCTTGGAAACTTGAAGTCAATCACTCTCATGTAAATCAACAAGAAATTCGAGGCGAAAAGAAAAAGAGAGAGGGAAAGTAAAGATAAACGGAGAAATCTTTTTTATGGTTTTTGAGAAGGGGGATTAAAGAATAGAAATTGGTGGCAGAGCTCGTCTTGAAAATCTCAAAAAAAAACTAAGATAAAGTGTTGGGGAAACCAACAAGAGTGCTTATAAACTCAAATAATACCATAACCTCGAAAATAATATAAAGCAAATGAAAACCAAAATATAAAATAGATAGAAAACCTCCCCAAGCTTAGGCTTTTGCAAGCCCTTCAAATCACTATGGTGGGGGGAAGTTGTAACTCCAGTTCACAAATTGAGTTGAAAGGTTAATTGTGATTTCTCAGAGGTTCAGGGCGAGATTATGCATTCGTTCCATAGTTCCTCCAAGTTCATGGAAATCTTGATATGTAGAGAACTGGTTTGGTGGCTGCTGCTCCTGATGATGGATTTCTGCTCCTCCTCCTCTTGGTCCTCCTCCTCCGGAATATCCTCCTCGGGTTGGTGTTTCTCATCCTACAAGTCATAAAGCACACGTCCTTCCTCGATAGAGAAAAGACCATTAGGAAAAGGAGCGGGGTAGAGACCCCTAGCTCCAGTAATATGCAGATAATAAACACCATCTCTCCTAGTAAGCATTCTACAAGCCCTCAAAGTAGAGAAACCAACACGTCGCTCACCTATCACCGGTTGTAACTCACCTAGGTCGATGCCCAGTGTATTGGCAAGCACAGTGATGATGCCTCCACAAGTGATTGGTCCTTGACTCTGGTGGGATTGGTACTCCAAGTAGCGCACAAGAATTGCGCCCAAGTGAAGTGACAAGTTGTCATAATTGAAAACAGCTTTCGCTAGGATTAATATTTCCTCCTCATTGAGTCTTGTAAACTCATTGCGCGCCTACAAGGTGTTAGCAATAACATAGAACAAATAGCGAATAGCAGGATGTTGAATATTTTTCCCTTTGCTAACTCTAGAAGTAAAGCTTATTCTATTATAGCAGAGTTCAGGGGATGGTTCTATGCTAGTAAAAGATGCGCGCAGATCATTAGGATCATTGTTGAGTAAACCAAAACAATTGCACCATTCATCAAGTTAGAGAATAATTATTGTTCATGAGTCGGAAATAAATTCTATCCTCCCCATGCCATGTCTTAATGGTGCTACTCAAAGAGCTAAGATATTCAATGGTTAACCGGCGATAGGTTGGTGCATCATGGAATACAAAGTTTTGTAAGCTAACTCTATTGCAAAGTAAATTAAATTCATCAGAAATACCGAGTTGGTTTAAAGTGACGGGGCAAGCCCACTTGGTTTCCTTGAATTCTTGATTTTTGATCTTGTCAAAACGATCACGGTGAGATTCGTTCTTAAATCGAATCCCCATGTGTTCCTAAGATGCAGCCCGAAAAGAACTAGCTGCGGCAAGAGCACGTGTTTGGCTCCTCGTGTTCATCTTCTAAAAACAAATAAAAGATACAAATATAAAACTTTTTGATCCAACAGTAATAGTCATTGCATAATCCTTATCATAGCACACTAAAGAATCTCCTCAACATAATAATCTAGGCAAGATAATCATGTCAAATAGTTCAAAACAAGTCTCACCCTAGATTGATAATGACAATAGATCAGAGATGAATTTGCCAAAAGTAATTGGAGGATCGGAGGGTAAACATACCGTAGATCACTTGTGTGCGAAGAATTCGAACGAAATTGAGTAGGGGTGAAGATCCCTTGAGGTTTTGAGAGAGTTTGGAGGTAGAAGAGAGAAAAAGGATTGAGTTTTTGATGTTTTGGGTACCTCCCCGAGCGTTTAAGTGGTCGAACACAACTATACGGTGGCAACTGTACGGCGGAAACAAAGTGTTCCGGCGGAAACAAAGTGTTTCGGCCGTATAGTTGGTCTAATGGAAAAATTTTAGGGTTTCTAGGGTTTCTTCCTGGCAGCTATAACTATAGGGCGACAACTATACGGCCGGAACTTTTGTTCCCGTCATATAGTTGGTCATAAAACCTTCTATATCCAAGGATGAAATTTTTTCGATAGGTAACATAACTATACGGACGGAACTATACGGCGGGAATTTTTATTCCCGCTATATAGTTGGTCGTTAATCTTTCTGTACACATCAAAATTTTCTATTTCTTCGAGGATTACTTTTTAGACTAAAACTTAGTGAAACACGTTGTTTTGACAGAAAAACTATAGACTAAAATGTCGACCAACTACGGCATATATAAAACAAGAATTTTAGTACCGCTGAATCTCTTCTTCTCACTGGAGTTTTCTAGCACTCTTTATTCTATATAAAACTAAAACTAAAACTTAGAAACTTAACTCAAACCTTTATTTCACATGGGTTGCCTCCCATGCAGCGCTCTTTTATGGTCAATAGCTTGACCTTGATATTGCTCACTTAGGCCATATGAGTGGAGAACCCACTCCAAAGTAATTGGCCTTCAAAGTGATGGCCTCCTTATAATCTTGCTTGACTTTCTTTTTCCTAGGGAAATGAATAACAAAAGGATCCTGCGAAGGCAACTGGAGCTTCACGTTACCTTCATGCAAATTGACTAAAGCCTTAATAGTTCTTAAAAAGGACGACATTATATAATAGGGGAAGTATCATCATCAGGCATGTCAACAATAACAAAATCAATAAGAGCAGGACAACCTTTAATATATATTAAAGTATTTTCCTCAATGCCTACTGCTTGTTTATAAGTAGAATCTACTAGATGTAATTTTAGTTTGGTAATTTCAAAAGATCCAAGATTTAACTTGTTAAAAATACTCTTTGGAATTTTTGAAACACTTGCACCTAGATCACATAGTGCAGCTATTTCATTAGTCCCAATTTTAATCTTAATGGTAGGCTCGAATATATCATCTAGCTTAACAGGCAATTTTTCAGCAATTTTCTTATATTCTTCTTCTAGCTCACGTACCTTTATTGCTACCTGATTAACAAAGTGTTGATACATGGCTTCCTCATTTCCTTCACTTACCGGAATCTTGACATTGATCCTTTTTACAAGATTTTCAACTGTGTAGTTTGGTGAAGGATCATTGCTATAATCAAGTTCTTTGGGATCCTCCCTTTGGATTCTTATCATCTTGAGGTCTTCAACTGGATTGGGCTCAACTTTACCTGCAAATTTAGCTAGAATGAGAGTTTGACTCTCGGTTATCTTACCTAGCTATGCCTCAACAATCCTTGTTCTTTCTTGGAGGGCCTGCAAATCATTTCTCAAACTAACAGCTTGGTTCGATAATTTACCAAGCATAGCATCATGATTCTCCGTAATTTTGACTAAAATATTGTTTTGCTCATTTTGTGAGTCCATAAAAGCTTTAAGAGTTTTTTTGGAGACTAGTATTACTTGCCATATAATTATTAGAGTTACCTGCAGGACTAGAATAATGTTTCTGAAATTTTGGATTATAGTTTTTCTTCCAAGTAAGGTTATAGTCATTACGAGCTATGAAGTCTACTTCTTCAATAGTTGGTTCGGGAGTAGCTCTTACCGGGGTTTCCTTACCTTTAACGGCTAATATGAGCTCATCCAACTTAGCATTGAGTTCTTCATTCTCTTGAGGTGTGACAGATCATGCTTGATCTTTCCACATGCCATTGGGCATGGTTGTCTTGTATATTGTCTAGCAGCTTCTTTGCTTCGGTAATTTTCTTACCCATAAATGTTCCTTCAGCTGTAGTATCTAGCATAGACTTAGAAACAGGGTTAAGAGCGTTATAAAATAAATGGAGAATTAACCAATCTTCCATCCCATGGTTGGGACAGTTTCTCATGCATTCTTTTATTCTCTCCCATGCAAGCGCTAGTGGCTCGCGCTCTTCCTATCTAAAACTAGTAATATTAGATCTGACTTGCATAGTCTTTGGAGTTGGAAATAATTTAGTCATAAATAAAGAAGTACATTCCACCCATGATGCAATAGTATTTCTAGGCAAAGATAGCAACCATTCTTTTGCTCTTTCTCTAAGAGATAAAGGAAATAACGCAACTTGACCACATCGGGGTCAACATCTTTAATGCGCATCATATCACATATTTCAGAAAAAGTATTCAAGTGCATACATGCGTCTTCTACAACAGAGCCTCCAAATTTATTCTGTTGAACCAAACTTAAATAGTGGGGCTTAATTTCATAATCTTCAACAACAATTGTTGGCTAAGTAATATGAGTACACAAATAATCATTGTTAGGAGTTCCAAACTCCACAAGTTTCTTTTCGGCCATACTTTCTATGTTTTTGTATTTTCTTAAACAAGTACTAATGATGATAAAGCAAAAATTAAAAGACTAACTAATTTTTATGGTTTTTCAAATAAAAACTAAAAGCAAACTAACAAAATTAAAAACAAGAATTAAAACTACTAAGCTTCCTACTAACCTCACCAGGGTAGCTATTGTTTCCCCAGCAACGATGCCAGAAAAAGGGTTGATACCTTCGATCCGGATTACAGATGTAGTATAGATCTTTTTCCCTAGTAGACCTAGGTTTATCGAATCCTCGAGAAGCAGAAAGAAATGTGATATTACTTAAACGGACCTTCGAGAGTTTTAGAATTCCTATTGCATTTTCACCAAACCAAGAGTTTGCGATCTTGTTGTTGTTGGCGATGGAGAGAGAGGGCCTAGGGTCTTCGGTTTTCACCAGTAGCTGTGCAAAACATCTGATGGGAATAATAGATAATATAAAGTACTCATGTAATTGTTAGAGCAAGATAATTATATGTGGGCAGTGCATCCATAATTTTTATCGTCTCCGCAACCGCTTATAGCAATAACCTACTAGTCTCATCCATAGAAGAAAGAGAACTAATGATAAGTATCATGATGTCACCATTAATCCCAAGTAAATTCCTTACATACAGCCGTACTACCCTTTCTGTCATTGGTTTCCTATCCTGCAGATCAGTCATTACTCACACTCCCGTTAACTGGATCAATCCTCAGGGTCTTGGGTACCTGACAAGTCCTTAGATTGAGGCAAAAGAGGGTACTACAATCATCATGTCATACAAACTAATACATGCTCCCATCTATGATAAATAACATGCATAAAAGCTACATGGCTAGGCCGAAGCCCTTAGCCCAAGGAGAATTACTCACACATAGAGATGAAATCGATAATCATAAACATTATAATAGAGATCATAAGGTTGATAGCAAATAGTCTTACAATGTCACCAATTGGAGATGAGATCTACTATTACAAGTGGTGGAAGTGTTGGAATTTTTGCCTAAATAGGCCCAGCCATTTATTATATGCCAATAAATTCCTGAAATCCTAGAGGCCCATTTGGCCCACTCATGCAAGGCAAGAGCTGGGACAAATGTTTAGTCCCACATTGCTAGTTGAGTGGAAGTTGGACCAACTTATAAGGAGAGCCCTTCCACCTCTTGTACGAGTTTGAGAAGAGAAGACATATACACACGTGCTTCTCCTCCTCACTCGCCTCGCCACTCCACGCCTCGCCTCACCTCGTCATGTCACGACGCACGCACGCGCCGTGGATTGAGGGAATCTCGCCGAGCTTTATTTTGCCACGCATGAATGATAGATGAACAGTTGTACAGAAGCTGAAACGTTTTGCTCGAGTGGACATTTAATACGATCTAAATGAATACGAACTGAGTGGAGGCTGTCCGGTGGGTTGCTGCCTGTTCGCTTCAACTTCTGTCCATTCGTTTCATCTCCTGCGCAGCCTGTCTACCTTCCCCTATGTGCCTATATAAGAGAGAGGTAGCGCCTCCTCTCAGACACACTGCCACACATCCTTTGCGCCTCCAGTTCCCCATCCCGTCCTGCGGCGTGCACCGCGAGCCGGGACAGTAGGCCTTCGAGACCCCGCTGCTTAGAGTTCTGTACGAGAGAAGGGCGATAAGGTTTTTGGGGAGCGCTATCGGCGTGACTACTAGCTTCATCATGGACTCCCTCACGGATAGCGACTATGCCGATGTATTCCCCAATGAGGACTTCTTCCCCGACATCAGCACCCTCTTCCTCGATGACATGGCTAACGACGGTGCCAACGCGAACGCGGACGGTTCCTCTACTGTTGCTGTCATGTATATTTTCTTTCTCAATCTTATTCTGATCGCATCTCAAGTTCTACGCCTTGCAGTATGTTTGATTATCTACCTCAATATGTATTCGCTATTTCACATGATTAGTATATTGTCTATTATTCTAATCATGTTTTATCTAGCGTTTATTATGGGTAATTCTCTTAGTAAATTGCTCGTTTATTCAACAATCCAAAAACCTTATTTCAGGCAATTTACCCCAAGTGGTTTTGTTGCTTCTATGAAGCCACCTGTGTTCAAAGGTGTGAATTACAAATGATGGCGTGCGAGAGAAGTGCTCTGGTTCCAGACCATGGGCTGCTATAATGCCATCTATGGCGCACCTGAGGGAGATCTTAATCCCTCTCAGGAAGAGGCGTTCCATAAACTTGATACCACTTTCAAGGCTGCCTTGATTAGCATTCTTGGCGACAATATTGTCGATTCATATCTGTCATTTAGCAATGACAAAGATATGTGGGATGCGCTCGAGAGAAAATTTGGAGTCTCTGATGCTGGCAGTGAACTGTATGTCATGGAACAATTCTATGACTATAAAATGGTTGATGCCCGCCCCATTGTGGAGCAGGCTCATGAGATACAGTCACTTCCAAGGAGCTTGAGCACTTCACTTGTGTGTTACCGGACAAGTTTGTTGTCAGAGGCATTATTGCCAAACTTCCCCAGTCATGGAGGAATTTTTCTACTTCTCCAAAGCACAAGAGACAAGAGTTCTCCGTGACAGATCTCATTGGGACTCTTGATGTGGAAGTGAAGGCAAGAGAAAAATACACACGTGCTCGAGGTACCGAGGGAGGTTCTAATGCCAATCTGGTATAGAAAAGGAACTTCTAGCCTCACAAGTTCAAGAACAAAGGCAAGTTTGATGGCAAAGGAAAGTTCGATGGAAAGAACAAGGCCTCACAGTATACCAACTTCAAGAAGAAGACTGATAAAAAGAAAGGTGCTTGTCATGTGTGCGGTGATCCTGATCATTGGGCTCCTACTTGTCCCAACCGCTTTGACAAGCGCCAGCATGGGAAGGACAGCAAGACTGCTAATGTTGTCATGGGCGACGTTGAGATGAAAGATGTTGAGTATGGTATATTACCTACTGTTCTTTCATTATGTCATTCTCCTGATTGGTGGATTGACACGGGCGCTAATGTACATGTATATTCTGATATTTCCATGTTTTCTTCATATCAGTTCAGAGGGACTCAACCGTGCTGATGGTAAATGGCTCGAATGCTTCTGTTCATGGTTTTGGTACGGTCGATATGAAGTTCACTTCGGGAAAGACCGTGCGCCTGAAGAACGTGCATCATGTTCCCTCAATAAATAAAAATCTTGTTAGCGGATCTCTTCTGTGTCGATATGGCTACAAGATTGTATTCGAGTCCAATAAATTTGTAATTTTGAAGTATGGATCCTTTGTTGGTAAAGGATATGAGTGCAGAGGTTTGTTCCACTTATCTCTATCAGACATTTGTAATAAAGTTGTTAATCATATTTACACGAATTTTGAATGAAATGTCAGGCACTCTCATCTTTGTCATATTAATTTTGGTTGTATGACGCGGCTAGCTAAAATGAATTTAATCCCTGATTTCACAACTGTTAAGGGATAAGTGCCAAGTCTCCGTGCAAGCTAAACAACCTCGCATTTCACAAACGACTGCAGAAGTGAGAAATTTAACACCACTAGAGCTCATACATTCTGATCTTTGTGAGATGAATGGTGTGTTGACAAAAGGTGGAAAGAAATATTTCATGACTTTGATCGATGACTCTACGAGATATTGTCATGTGTATCTTCTGAAATCAAAATATGAGGCTTTGAGTTTCTTCAAAATCTATAAAGCTAAGGCAGAAAATCAACTTGATCGAAAGATTAAGAGGCTTAGGTCTGATCGTGGTGGGGAGTATTTTTCCAACGAGTTTGATTTGTTTTGTGCGGAACATGGCATAATTCATGATAGGATGCCTCCCTATTCACCCCAGTCAAATGGAGTAGCCAAAAGAAAGAACCATACTCTAACATATTTGGTTAACGCCATGTTAGACACATCGGCAAGGAATGGTGGGGGGAGGCACTATTGACCGCGTGTCATGTCCTAAACCGAGTTCCCACAAATAACAAAGAAATTACTCCATTCGAAGAATGGGAGAAGAAAATATTAAAACTATCTTACTT
Source organism: Avena atlantica (assembly GCA_910589765.1). Taxonomy (NCBI): domain Eukaryota; kingdom Viridiplantae; phylum Streptophyta; class Magnoliopsida; order Poales; family Poaceae; genus Avena; species Avena atlantica. The sequence goes on along the minus strand of OU342739.1, from coordinate 482,585,441 downwards.
ACGTACTTGGGGTTGTTTGGCAAAGGTTAATGTACCAATCCCCAAGAAGCGCGAGATTGGACCAAAAACCATTGATTGTGTTTTCTGGGCTATGCTTTCCATAGAATTGGTTATAGATTCTTGATAGTAAAATCTGAAGTACCTGACATTCATGTCGGTACAATCATGGAGTCGACTGATGCGACTTTCTTTGAGGATATCTTCCCTACGAAGGATAAACCTAACCCATCAAATCCGGAGATACCTAGTTCATCTAATCAGGAATTTGCTACATTTTCTGAACCTACCATTCCAATTGAACACTCTAAAAGTCCTAAGGATGATGATAATAAAATTCCTAAAAGGAGCAAGAGACAGAGGACTGCAAAATCCTTTGGTGATGATTTCATTGTGTACCTTGTGGACGACACTCCCACTTCCATTTCAGAAGCATATGCATCTCCAGATGCTGACTACTAGAAGGAAGCCGTCCATAGTGAGATGAATTCCATCTTAGCTAATGGAACATGGGAGATCACTGATCGCCCTTATGGGTGCAAACCTGTAGGGTGCAAGTGGGTGTTTAAGAAAAATCTTAGACCTGATGGTACTATTGAGAAGTACAAGGCACGGCTTGTGGCCAAGGGATATACTCAAAAAGAAGGTGAAGACTTCTTTGCCACTTACTCACCCGTTGCCGGATTGACCACCATTCGAGTATTACTCTCATTGGCTACCTCTCATGGTCTTCTCGTTCATCAAATGGACATTAAGACAGCTTTCCTTAATGGAGAGTTGGATGTGGAAATTTACATGGATCAGCCAGATGGCTTTGTGGTAAATGGTCAAGAAGGAAAGGTTTGCAAGTTGTTGAAATCTTTATATGGCCTAAAACAAGCCCCTAAGTAGTGGCATGAGAAGTTTGAAAGAACTTTAACTGCTACAGGCTTTGTCGTAAATGAAGCTGATAAATGTGTGTATCATCACCATGGTGGGGGTGAGGGAGTCATCCTTTGTTTGTATGTTGATGACATACTAATTTTTGGAACCAACCTTAATGCAATTAAGGAGGTCAAATATTTCTTATCTCGTTCCTTTGAGATGAAGGATCTAGGATTAGCTGATGTCATCCTGAGCATCAAGCTATTGAGAGATGATGACAGTGGGATTACATTGCTTCAGTCCCACTATGTGGAAAAGGTCTTGAGTCGTTTTGGGTATAGCGACTTCAAGTTTTCTCCTACATCGTATGATCCTAGTGTGTTGCTTCGAAAGAATCGAGGAAATGCTAGAGGCCAACTGAGATACTCTCAAATTATTGGCTCGCTTATGTATTTAGCTAGTGCCACGAGGCCTGACATTGCTTTTGCTGTAAGAAAACTGAGTCGATTTGTTTCAAATCCAGGAGATGATCACTGGCATGCTCTTGAGAGAGTTATGCACTATCTAAAAGGCACTGCGAGCTATGGCATTCACTATACCGGGTATCCGAGGGTACTAGAGGGTTATAGTGATTCAAATTGGATATCTGATGCTGACTAGATAAAGACCACGAGTGGATATTGTAAGATCCCTCCTTTATAAAGGAAAAGGATCCCTGTGATTGCAATGCTAGTCCCTGGATCAATGCTAGCATCCACAGTTTAGGATGAAGTACACAGAAACAAAGGTCATTATTACAGTCATTCCAGAGACAAACATAGTCTTTACAACTCCAAGGCCACAGGCCTAGTACAAGAGTTTAAATAAGTAAATAGATAAAAGTCTTCATCTTCATGTGCCACAGGCAAACATGTTGAGTGTAGACTCATGACTCCTAATCCTCATCAGAGTAACCTGCAACATCACAAGTTACAGCCACAGTGGGTCAATACATTGTAATAGTATTGGCAAGTGATACCTTAGTATAATTTTTGGTGGACTAAATACTATATGCAATTTGGCTAAGTGTTGCTTAGGCTTGCTTTGCTCAAAATAGGTTTTGCCTATTAGTTGAAATCACTAAGTTTTTCTTTGTCAAAAAATTTCCCAAGGAACCACCAATAGACATTGAGGTCCTTCACCCTTCTTCACCCACAAGTTTTACTTAGAAATTGGGATGAGGAGATTCTTGATAGCTTCCATGTCTTGATGCTCAAGTTGTCCTTTTCCAGGGACATGGCTAAGTACTTAGATTCTTCCATCTACAGAGGTTGTGCACTTTCCCCACCAGACTTGATTTTCACCAAGATAGGACCTTTCAGAAGCCTTCCCTTAGACCAAATGGACGCTTTCCAACCTATCATCCCACTACCACCAACTGTCCAAATGGCTAAGTTCTAGCAACCTATGTGATCCAGGCAGAGCCCATATTGCCAAGTGGCTGCACTAGAAGCTTCTTAACACTTGGCCTCTAAAATCTCTTTGTTCCTGGGTGGATTTCCACAAGTGAGATACACAAGGTAAACCATAGAAATGGGCCTTGTGTAACCACTCAACATAAACCATTCCTTCCATTCCACCCAGGTGTTTCATTCACTTAGTTGTTTTATTAGGCAAAACACAAGTCCAAAGACTTAGAAATATTTTCATCATAGCATGTATATTTCACCACCCTTGGTTGCTACTAGCTAGGCTAAGCATGGCATAGATAAGCATCTTAACTTAGAAATTTCCTAGCAATTCTACACTACTAGGATTTCCCAACATGGCATATAAGCAAAATATAACATGCAAGACTAGCAAAATATTTCTAATGCTTAGTAGAAAACATAGGAATAAAATATCATGAAGAACCACTTACCTTGGTAGTTTGGAGAGTAGTTACACTCCTCACAATCACAATCAATATTGGCACCAAAATCTACATAAAATCATAGCCACAAATCACATACCAAGCTGAAGGGAATATGCCCTGAGAGGCAATAATAAAGTGTTTATTATGTGTATTCCAAGTATATGATAGATGTTTATTTTGCATGCTATAATTGTATTAATACGGAAACGTTAATACATGTGTGTTTATAAAAAAACAGAAAGTTCCTAGTTATGCCTCTCTCATAAACTATCTCGTTGATTAACAAGATGATCAAGGTTTCCTGATCATGGACATTGGATGTTGTTAATAACGGGATCACAACATTAGTGTAATGGTGTGATGAACATTCATCCGAAGTATAGCATTACGATCAAAGTCATTGAGTTTTATATTGCTATTTAACAACTTACGAAGTGATCCTAATCCTTGGATCCACGACCATATTTTGGGTGTAAAACAGTTACACACGCGAATACTAAGGTTCTAACTTGGCTGACGAGAGATGTACAGAAATGGCCTCGGAACACGGAACGAAAGGTTAAGCATGAGTCCATATAGTTGATATGATGCCCATTTGATGCTCGCCTTTGAAGCCTACCGACTCACGTGATGATCGGACTTGGTGTAGTGGATTTGGTTCATGTAATCACCAAAAAGGCACGAGGAGTCGTTTTGAGTGGGAGTTCATTGTAATATAGATTAGTTGAACTCATCTATCATACATTAGTCTAAACTTTACAAAATCTGTTTGTAGATGGCACCACCTGCTTTTAATTCAATGTGTTCATGGAGAAAGAGAAACTAGCAACGAACGGTAGCAACTTTACCGAATGGGCCATGAATTTGAGGATTCTCCTCTCTGCTGCACAAAAGCAATATGTGCTCGGAAAGCAGCCGTTAGGCCCCCCACCTTTTGATGATGTCCTGACGAGGAGAAGAATGTCTATCAGACTCGTCAGGAGGACACACAACCTTAGTTCATTGCGGCATATTGTATGGGCTAGAGCCCGGACCTTCGAAGCCGTTTCGAAACGGCAATGCATTTGATACAAATGTGAGTTGAAAATGATTTTCGACACCCAATGCGCTGTAGAGAGCTAACAACGCTTCAGAAAAGTTCTTTAGCTGCATGCATGATGGAAGAGCACAGCTCTGTTAGTGAGCATGTACTCAAGATGTCGGGTTATGCCGATAAGCTTGTGTCCTTGGGAATATCGATTCCATTGACTTAGGTTATCCATCGTGTTCTGCAATCTCTGCCACCTAGCTATAAGAGCTTCTTGATGAACTATAATATGCAAGGCATGAAGAGTCTCTCTCCCGAGCTTCTGTCAATGCTTAAAACTGCAGAAGTGGAGATCAAAAAGGGAACATCAAGTGTTGATGATCAATAGGAACACTGGTTTCAAGAAAGACACGAAGGGAAAACGGAAGGGAAGTACGTAAGGGCGGCAAGCTTGTTGCCGCGCCTGAAAAGAAATCCCGAGTTGGAGCTAAGTCTGATTCCGAGTGCTACTATTGTAAGGGGATGGCCACTGGAAGCGCAACTGCCCCAAGTATCTGGCAGACAAGAAGGTCGCAAGGCAAACAAAGGTATATATGATATACATGTTATTTTGATGTGTACTTGACTAGTGCTCGCCAGTAGCACCTGGGTATTTGATACCGGTTCAGTTGCTAATATTTGTAACTCGAATCAGGGGCTGCGGAACAAGCGACCGCTAGCAAGGGGTGAGGTCAAGATGCGTGTCGGCAATGGATCAAGCGTTGATGTGATCGCCGTCGCGGAACGCTGCCTCTCCACTTACCGTCGGGATTAGTTATAAACTTGAATAAATGTTATCTGGTGCCTGCACTGAGCATGAACATTGTATCTGGATCGTGTTTGATGCGAAGTGTTATTCATTAAATCGAGAACAATGGTGTTCCATTTATATGAATGAAATCTTTTATGGTCATAACGATGAGATGAATGGTTTATTTCTATTAGATATCGATGATAATGTTACACTATTCATAATGTTGATGCTAAAAGGATTAAACTAATGATGATATTCCGCATATATGTGGCAGTGCCGTCTAGGTCATATTGGCATTAAACGCATGAAGAAGCTCCATTCGGATGGACTTTTGGAATCACTTGATTATGAATCATTTGATACATGTGAGCCATGCCTTATGGGCAAGATGACTAGAACGCCGTTTTCTGGTTCAATGGAACGGGCGACAGATTTATTGGAAATCATACATTCTGATGTATGTGGGTTCCAATGAGTGTGTCGGCGCAGGTGGATATCGTTATTTTGTTACTTTCACGGATGATTTGAGTAGATACGGTTATATCTACTTGATGAAACACAAGTCTGAAACCTTTGAAAAGTTCAAGGAATTTCAGAATGAAGTGGAAAAATCATCGTAATAGAAATATCAAATTTCTACGGTCCGACCGTGGAGGTGAGTATATAAGTTATGAGTTTAGCACTCACATGAAGAGTGTGGAATGTTTCACAACTCACACCTACCGGAACACCACAGCGAAATGGTGTGTCGGAACGTCGTAATCGTACTTTATTAGATATGGTTCGATCTATGATGTCTCTGACGGACTTGCCGTTGTCATTTTGGGGTTATGCACTAGAAACTGCTGCTTCACTTTAAATCGGGCACCGTCTAAATCCGTTGAAAGACACCGTAGAATTGTGGTTTGGAAACAAACCTAAGCTGTCATTTCTTAAAGTTTGGGGATGCGATGTTTATTTGAAGAAGAAACTTCAACCGGATAAACTGAACCCAAAGCGGAAAAATGCGTCTTCATAGGATACCCTAAAGAAACTATTGGGTATTCCTTCTATCACAGATCCGAGGGCAAGGTTTTTGTTGCCAAGAATGGATCCTTTCTAGAGAAAGAGTTTCTCACGAAGGTGTGAGTAGTCGGAAGGTAGAACTCGAAGAGGTTGTGGAACCTTCTCTTCAAAGTATGGCGAGTAGCGCAGCGCCGGAAGTTGTTCCGGAGTTGGCTCCACCTGTTGAAGAGGGAACTAATGATAATGATCATGAAAATCCGAAAGAGAGTACTACGAACCCCGCAGGTCAAACAGGACGCGTGCAGCTCCCGAGCTGTACGGAAATCCTGTCATGAATTTCATGGTTGATGAAATGATGACCCTGCGACGTATGAAGAAGCGATGATGAGCCCGGATTCCAACAAATGGTTAGAAGCCATGAAATCCGAGATGGAATCCATGTATGAAAATCAAGTTTGGAACTTGGTGGAATTACCTCACGACCGAAAGGCCGTGGAGAAACAATGGATTTTCAAAAGGAAAACTGATGCTGATGTTAATGTGACCGTCTATAAAGCTCGACTTGTCGCAAAGGGGTTTCGACAAATTCAAGGAGTTGAGTACGATGAGACTTACTCTCCCGTAGCGATGCTAAGTCAGTTAGGATTATGTTAGCAATTGCTGCATATTCGATTATGAGATATGGCAGATGGATGTCAAAACCGCGTCTCAATGGTAATATTGAAGAAGAGTTGTATATGATACAACCAAAGGGTTTTGTCGATCCTAAGGATGCTAACAAGGTGTGCAAGCTTCAGCGATCATCTATGGATTGAAGCAAGCATCACGAAGTTGGAATCTCCGCTTTGATGAGGTGATCAAAGAGTTTGGATTTGTCCAAACTTATGGAGAAGCTGAATTACAAGAAAGTGAGTGGGAGCAATGTGGCATTTCTGATATATATGTGGATGACATATTATTGATCGTAAATGATATAGATCTTTAAACAGTGTTAAAAGTTATCTAAACAGCAAATTTCAATGAGGACCTAGGTGAAGCGTCATACATATTAGGCATAAAGATCTATATAGAGATAGATCTAGGCGCCTAATAGGGCTATCACAAAGTACATACCTTGATAAGATTTTAAAGAAGTTAAAATGGACGGAAGTAAGAAGGGGTTCTTACCTATGTTGCAAGGCAAGACATTGAGTAAGACTCAAAGTCCGGCTTCGGTAGAAGAAAGAGAGATAATGTACAAAGTCCCCTATGCTTCAGCCATAGGCTTTATAATGTACGCCATGCTATGTACAAGACCGGATGTGGCACATGCTATTAGTTTGACTAGTAGGTACCAATCGGATCCAGGTTCGGAACACTGGATAGCGGTCAAGAATATTCTTAAGTACTTACGAAGAACTAAGGATATGTTTCTTGTATACGGAGGTGAAGAAGAGCTCGTCGCTAAGTGTTATGTCGACGCTAGCTTTGACACCGATCCGGATGACTCTAAGTCTCAATCCAGATACGTATTTCTCATGAATGGCGGAGCGGTTAGTGGAGGAGCTCCAAACACCCTGTGGTAGCGGGATCAACAACGGAGGACGAATATGTTGCTGCTTCAGAAGCGGCTCAGGAAGCAGTTTGGATGAAGGAGTTCATATCGAACTAGGAGTGGTGGTAAACGCGTTGGAACCAATGGTGATCTATTGTGACAACAATGGTCCCCTTGCCAATGCCAAAGAGCCAAGGTCTCACAAGCATTCCAAGCATATTAAGCGCCGGTTTCACTCCATCCGCGAGCATGTCAAGGATGGAGATTAAAGATTTGTAAAGTACATACGGATCTCAATGTAGCAGATCTGTTGACTAAAACTCTCTCTAGAGCAAAACATGATCAACACCAGAACTCAATGGGTGTTAGATTTATCACTATGTAACTAGATTATTGTCTCTAGTGCAAGTGGGAGACTGAAGGGAATTGCCCTGAGAGGCAATAATAAAGTGTTTATTATGTGTATTCCAAGTATATGATAGATGTTTATTTTGCATGCTATAATTGTATTAATACGGAAACGTTAATACATGTGTGTTTAATAAACAAACAGAAAGTTCCTAGTTATACCTCTCTCATAAACTAGCTCGTTGATTAACAAGATGATCAAGGTTTGCTGATCATGGACATTGGATGTTGTTAATAACGGGATCACAACATTAGTGTAATGTGTGATGAACATTCATCCGAAGTATAGCATTACGATCAAAGTCATTGAGTTTATATTGCTATAAAAACTTACGAATTGATCCTAATCCTTAGACCATGAGATCATGTCAATCACTAACACCGGAAGAGTTTCTTGATAACATCAAACGTCACACCGTAACAGGGTGATTATAAAGATGGATTCAGAACTAATAAAGTGTTATGTTGAGGCTCATGGATCGAGAGTGGAATTTGTTCATCCCGATGACGGATAGATATACTCTGGGCCCTCTCGGTGATATCACATTGATTAGCTTGCAAGCAAGTGATTTGATCACTAGAATGTTATATCACAGGAACGAGAAAAGAGTGCATGTCGGTAACAAGATCAAACTAGGTATGGAGATACCGATGATCGAATCTCGTACATGTAATATATCGTGAACAAAGGGATTAAGATACTAGCGTAAAAGGTTCCGACGATCACAAGAAAGTCATCGTTGTTGAATGTGGGAGTCAGTATGGGTCTCCAGATCCGCTTCTGATTATTGATCCGAGAGGGGTCTCGATCATGTCCGCATTATTCACGAACCGTAGGGTGACACACTTAAGAGACACCGACATCCAATTGGAGCAAATGTTTCATGCCAAAAGAATGAAACAAGCGTTATTTCACTAGATACCGAAACAGGTTTTCGGGTGAAATTGCATAAAGTGGTTATGCATGTGAAATAGAATTCTAGCAAGGGGTTATTTGTGAATGTTTGTCATTAAAGTAATTGACAAAATTCTGAATAAAATAAAAGAGTTTTATTTAATGAGAGTTTGCATTAAATTTGGTGGAATTTAATGGGAATTTGAGTGGACTTTTGAGTGGAGGGAATATTAAAGGAGATTTGTGAGTGGAGTGTCCACCCACATGAAGAGGGGAGGGCAAGGGGGCAGCCCCATGCGCCGGCCACCCCCTTGGGGTTCCCCCTCCTCCTCTCAAAAAGGAGCCCCCTCCTCACTTGTCTCTCACACCTCCTCATGAAGGATCTCTCTCCCCCTCTAGAATTTATCCCCATGGTCTCGGACTAGCGAGATACATGTTCTCGGTGGCTATTCGGCAAGAAAGAGTTGTGCTTCGGCATGCTGGGAGCGAGGAGGCGGAGGTTGCTTGGTGCCTCGAACGTGTGTGTGCGAGCGCGGATGCGCTGCTGATTTGCGGCGCTAGGACTTCCTCTCGATCTTGAGATCGGCAAGAGATCGTCTACATCAACCACGAGTTGAACTCGTTAAGCTTTGTCGGTCTTCAAGGGTATGTTCCCTATGGATATACATCCGCCCGTTGTTTGTATCTAGTAGATAGATCTTGGTATATAGTTCACATCGTAGGAAAATTTTTGTTTTCTATGCTGCGAACCCTACAGTGGTATCAGAGCCGGATCTATGCGTAGATACTTTACACGTGTAGTACACATATGAGTATGTGGGCTATGATGATCATGTTGTTGCTCCTTTGTTGTAATTTTGGATATTGGTGGCATAGTGGGATGAAGCGGACCGGAAAAACTTTGCATGTCCTCGCACATGAGACCTGTTCCACGCTTGACATGCAACTAGTTTGCATAAGTGGCTAGCGGGTGTCTGTCTCTCCTACTATAGTCAATATCTATTTTGCAAGCGAGTTGTCAACAATTTGATTATCCTCGTTGTGGTTCATGTTCGTAGGTAAGAATGGTTCTATCTCGAAAGCCCTAAGCCACGTAAAACTTGCAATGGATAAATTAGAGGCGTCTAGTTTAGATTGTTGCTGGGCTAGTGTTATGATATGGTAGTGTTGTAAGTAGAAGTATGAGATGATACTCTTACAACACACATAGCGTGTAAAATCCATAGACCTTGGATTTACACATATAGGTATGATAGTGATCATACCCCGATGCACATGATAGAGATCATCTGCGGGAAATATAATTCACTAATAAACATATGATGTTTGATAACATCTTATATTGCTTGTTTAGAGCTTTGTTAGCATAATAAGATGATCCCTCATTTAAATATCAAGATAAGAATGTGTTCTTCCTTTAGTATGCACCAATTATGTTTTCGTCACTCCAAGACATCACGTGATGATCGGGTGTTCTTGGATCCACGACCATATTTTGGGTGTAAAACAGTTACACACGCGAATACTAAGGTTCTAACTTGGCGAGCCTAGCATGTACAGAAATGGCCTCGGAACACGGACCGAAAGGTTAAGCATGAGTCATATAGTTGATATGATGCCCATTTGATGCTCGCTTTGAAGCTATAACGACTCACGTGATGATCGGACTTGGTGTAGTGGATTTGGTTCATGTAATCACCAAAAAGGCACGAGGGATGTCGTTTTTGAGTGGGAGTTCATTCGTAATATAGATTAGTTGAACTCAATCTATCATACACTTAGTCTAAACTTTACAAATTCTGTTGTAGATGGCACCACCTGCTTTTAATTTCAATGTGTTCATGGAGAAAGAGAAACTAGCAACGAACGGTAGCAACTTTACCGAATGGGCCATGAATTTGAGGATTCTCCTCTCTGCTGCACAAAAGCAATATGTGCTAGAAGCGCCGTTAGGCCCCCCACCTTTTTGATGATGTCCCTGACGAGGAGAAGAATGTCTATCAGACTCGTCAGGAGGACCACAACTTAGTTCATTGCGGCATATTGTATGGGCTAGAGCCGGAACTTCGAAAGCGTTTCGAAAACGGCAATGCATTTGATACAATGGGTGAGTTGAAAATGATTTTCGACACACATGCTGCTGTAGAGCTACAACGCTTCAGAAAAGTTCTTTAGCTGCATGATGGAAGAGCACAGCTCTGTTAGTGAGCATGTACTCAAGATGTCGGGTTATGCCGATAAGCTTGTGTCCTTGGGAATATCGATTCCCATTGACTTAGGCATCCATCGTGTTCTGCAGTCTCTGCACCTAGCTATAAGAGCTTCGTGATGAACTATAATATGCAAGGCATGAAGAAGTCTCTCCCCGAGCTTCTGTCAATGCTTAAAACTGCAGAAGTGGAGATCAAAAAGGAACATCAAGTGTTGATGATCAATAGGAACACTGGTTTCAAGAAAGACAAGAAGGGAAAACGGAAGGGAAGTAAGGGCGGCAAGCTTGTTGCCGCGCCTGAAAAGAAATCCCGAGTTGGAGCTAAGTCTGATTCCGAGTGCTACTATTGTAAGGGGACTGGCCACTGGAAGCGCAACTGCCCCAAGTATCTGGCAGACAAGAAGGTCGGCAAGGCAAACAAAGGTATATATGATATACATGTTATTGATGTGTACTTGACTAGTGCTCGCAGTAGCACCTGGGTATTTGATACCGGTTCAGTTGCTAATATTTGTAACTCGAATCAGGGGCTGCGGAACAAGCGACCGCTAGCAAGGGGTGAGGTCAAGATGCGTGTCGGCAATGGATCAAGCGTTGATGTGATCGCCGTCGGAACGCTGCCTCTCCACTTACCGTCGGGATTAGTTATAAACTTGAATAAATGTTATCTGGTGCCTGCACTGAGCATGAACATTGTATCTGGATCGTGTTTGATGCGAAGTGGTTATTCATTTAAATCCGAGAACAATGGTTGTTCCATTTATATGAATGAAATCTTTTATGGTCATGCACCGATGATGAATGGTTTATTTCTATTAGATATCGATGATAATGTTACACATTTCATAATGTTGATGCTAAAAGGATTAAACTTAATGATGATATATCCGCATATATGTGGCAGTGCCGTCTAGGTCATATTGGCATAAACGCATGAAGAAGCTCCATTCGGATGGACTTTTGGAATCACTTGATTATGAATCATTTGATACATGTGAGCCATGCCTTATGGGCAAGATGACTAGAACGCCGTTTTCTGGTTCAATGGAACGGGCGACAGATTTATTGGAAATCATACATTCTGATGTATGTGGTCCAATGAGTGTGTCGGCGCAAGGTGGATATCGTTATTTTGTTACTTTCACGGATGATTTGAGTAGATACGGTTATATCTACTTGATGAAACACAAGTCTGCAACCTTTGAAAAGTTCAAGGAATTTCAGAATGAAGTGGAAAATCATCGTAATAGAAATATCAAATTTCTACGGTCCGACCGTGGAGGTGAGTATATAAGTTATGAGTTTAGCACTCACATGAAAGAGTGTGGAATTGTTTCACAACTCACACCTACCGGAACACCACAGCGAAATGGTGTGTCGGAACGTCGTAATCGTACTTTATTAGATATGGTTCGATCTATGATGTCTCTGACGGACTTGCCGTTGTCATTTTGGGGTTATGCACTAGAAACTGCTGCATTCACTTTAAATCGGGCACCGTCTAAATCCGTTGAAAAGACACCGTATGAATTGTGGTTTGGAAACAAACCTAAGCTGTTTTCTTAAAGTTTGGGGATGCGATGTTTATGTGAAGAAACTTCAACCGGATAAACTCGAACCCAAAGCGGAAAAATGCGTCTTCATAGGATACCCTAAAGAAACTATTGGGTATTCCTTCTATCACAGATCCGAGGGCAAGGTTTTTGTTGCCAAGAATGGATCCTTTCTAGAGAAAGAGTTTCTCACGAAAGGTGTGAGTAGTCGGAAGGTAGAACTCGAAGAGGTTGTGGAACCTTCTCTTCAAAGTATGGCGAGTAGCGCAGCGCCGGAAGTTGTTCCGGAGTTGGCTCCACCTGTTGAAGAGGGAACTAATGATAATGATCATGAAAATCCGAAAGAGAGTACTACCGAACCCCGCAGGTCAAACAGGACGCGTGCAGCTCCCGAGCTGTACGGAAATCCTGTCATGAATTTCATGGTTGATGAAAATGATGACCCTGCGACGTATGAAGAAGCGATGATGAGCCCGGATTCCAACAAATGGTTAGAAGCCATGAAATCCGAGATGGAATCCATGTATGAAAATCAAGTTTGGAACTTGGTGGAATTACCTCACGACCGAAAGGCGTGGAGAACAAATGGATTTTCAAAGGAAAACTGATGCTGATGGTAATGTGACCGTCTATAAAGCTCGACTTGTCGCAAAGGGGTTTCGACAAATTCAAGGAGTTGACTACGATGAGACTTACTCTCCCGTAGCGATGCTAAAGTCAGTTAGGATTATGTTAGCAATTGCTGCATATTTCGATTATGAGATATGGCAGATGGATGTCAAAACCGCGTTTCTCAATGGTAATATTGAAGAAGAGTTGTATATGATACAACCAAAGGGTTTTGTCGATCCTAAGGATGCTAACAAGGTGTGCAAGCTTCAGCGATCCATCTATGGATTGAAGCAAGCATCACGAAGTTGGAATCTCCGCTTTGATGAGGTGATCAAAGAGTTTGGATTTGTCCAAACTTATGGAGAAGCTTGAATTTACAAGAAAGTGAGTGGGAGCAATGTGGCATTTCTGATATTATATGTGGATGACATATTATTGATCGTAAATGATATAGATCTTTTAAACAGTGTTAAAAGTTATCTAAACAGCAAATTTTCAATGAAGGACCTAGGTGAAGCGTCATACATATTAGGCATAAAGATCTATAGAGATAGATCTAGGCGCCTAATAGGGCTATCACAAAGTACATACCTTGATAAGATTTTAAAGAAGTTTAAAATGGACGGAAGTAAGAAGGGGTTCTTACCTATGTTGCAAGGCAAGACATTGAGTAAGACTCAAAGTCCGGCTTCGGTAGAAGAAAGAGAGATAATGTACAAAGTCCCCTATGCTTCAGCCATAGGCTTTATAATGTACGCCATGCTATGTACAAGACCGGATGTGGCACATGCTATTAGTTTGACTAGTAGGTACCAATCGGATCCAGGTTCGGAACACTGGATAGCGGTCAAGAATATTCTTAAGTACTTACGAAGAACTAAGGATATGTTTCTTGTATACGGAGGTGAAGAAGAGCTCGTCGCTAAGTGTTATGTCGACGCTAGCTTTGACACCGATCCGGATGACTCTAAGTCTCAATCCAGATACGTATTTCTCATGAATGGCGGAGCGGTTAGTTGGAGGAGCTCCAAACAACCTGTGGTAGCGGGATCAACAACGGAGGACGAATATGTTGCTGCTTCAGAAGCGGCTCAGGAAGCAGTTTGGATGAAGGAGTTCATATCCGAACTAGGAGTGGTGGTAAACGCGTTGGACCCAATGGTGATCTATTGTGACAACAATGGTCCCATTGCCAATGCCAAAGAGCCAAGGTCTCACAAGCATTCCAAGCATATTAAGCGCCGGTTTCACTCCATCCGCGAGCATGTCAAGGATGGAGATATAAAGATTTGTAAAGTACATACGGATCTCAATGTAGCAGATCTGTTGACTAAAACTCTCTCTAGAGCAAAACATGATCAACACCAGAACTCAATGGGTGTTAGATTTATCACTATGTAACTAGATTATTGTCTCTAGTGCAAGTGGGAGACTGAAGGGAATATGCCCTGAGAGGCAATAATAAAGTGTTTATTATGTGTATTCCAAGTAGTATATGATAGATGTTTATTTTGCATGCTATAATTGTATTAATACGGAAACGTTAATACATGTGTGTTTAATAAACAAACAGAAAGTTCCTAGTTATACCTCTCTCATAAACTAGCTCGTTGATTAACAAGATGATCAAGGTTTGCTGATCATGGACATTGGATGTTGTTAATAACGGGATCACAACATTAGTGTAATGGTGTGATGAACATTCATCCGAAGTATAGCATTACGATCAAAGTCATTGAGTTTATATTGCTATAAAAACTTACGAATTGATCCTAATCCTTAGACCATGAGATCATGTCAATCACTAACACCGGAAGAGTTTCTTGATAACATCAAACGTCACACCGTAACAGGGTGATTATAAAGATGGATTCAGAACTAATAAAGTGTTATGTTGAGGCTCATGGATCGAGAGTGGAATTTGTTCATCCCGATGACGGATAGATATACTCTGGGCCCTCTCGGTGATATCACATTGATTAGCTTGCAAGCAAGTGATTTGATCACTAGAATGTTATATCACAGGAACGAGAAAAGAGTGCATGTCGGTAACAAGATCAAACTAGGTATGGAGATACCGATGATCGAATCTCGTACATGTAATATATCGTGAAACAAAGGGATTAAGATACTAGCGTAAAAGGTTCCGACGATCACAAGAAAGTCATCGTTGAATGTGTGGGAGTCAGTATGGGTCTCCAGATCCCGCTTCTGATTATTGATCCGAGAGGGGTCTCGATCATGTCCGCATTATTCACGAACCGTAGGGTGACACACTTAAGAGACACCGACATCCAATTGGAGCAAATGTTTCATGCCAAAAGAATGAACAAGCGTTATTTCACTAGATACCGAAACAGGTTTTCGGGTGAAATTGCATAAAGTGGTTATGCATGTGAAATAGAATTCTAGCAAGGGGTTATTTGTGAATGTTTGTCATTAAAGTAATTGACAAAATTCTGAATAAAATAAAAGAGTTTTATTTAATGAGAGTTTGCATTAAATTTGGTGGAAATTTAATGGGAATTTGAGTGGACTTTTGAGTGGAGGGAATTTAAAGGAGATTTGTGAGTGGAGTGTCCACCCACATGAAGAGGGGAGGGCAAGGGGGCAGCCCCATGCGCCGGCCACCCCCTTGGGGTTCCCCCCTCCTCCTATAAAAGGAGCCCCCCTCCTCACTTGTCTCTCACACCTCCTCATGAAGGATCTCTCTCCCCCTCTAGAATTTATCCCCCATGGTCTCGGACTAGCGAGATACATGTTCTCGGTGGCTATTCGGCAAGAAAGAGTTGTGCTTCCGCTGCATCGCTGGAGCGAGGAGGCGGAGGTTGCTTGGTGCCTCGAACGTGTGTGCGAGCGCGGATGCGCTGCTGATTTGCGGCGCTAGGACTTCCTCTCGATCTTGAGATCGGCAAGAGATCGTCTACATCAACCACGAGTTGAACTCGTTAAGCTTTGTCGGTCTTCAAGGGTATGTTCCCTACGGATATACATCCGCCCGTTGTTTGTATCTAGTAGATAGATCTTGGTATATAGTTCACATCGTAGGAAAATTTTTGTTTTCTATGCTGCGAACCCTACAGTGGTATCAGAGCCGGATCTATGCGTAGATACTTTACACGGGTAGTACACATATGAGTATGTGGGCTATGATGATCATGTTGTTGCTCCTTTGTTGTAATTTTGGATATTGGTGGCATAGTGGGATGAAGCGGACCGGAAAAACTTTGCATGTCCTCGCACATGAGACCTGTTCCACGCTTGACATGCAACTAGTTTGCATAAGTGGCTAGCGGGTGTCTGTCTCTCCTACTATAGTCAATATCTATTTTGCAAGCGAGTTGTCAAAAATTTGATTATCCTCGTTGTGGTTCATGTTCGTAGGTAAGAATGGTTCTATCTCGAAAGCCCTAAGCCACGTAAAACTTGCAATGGATAAATTAGAGGCGTCTAGTTTAGATTGTTGCTGGGCTAGTGTTATGATATGGTAGTGTTGTAAGTAGAAGTATGAGATGATACTCTTACAACACACATAGCGTGTAAAATCCATAGACCTTGGATTTACACATATAGGTATGATAGTGATCATACCCCGATGCACATGATAGAGATCATCTGCGGGAACCATATAATTTCACTAATAAACATATGATGTTTGATAACATCTTATATTGCTTGTTTAGCGCTTTGTTAGCATAATAAGATGATCCCTCATTTAAATATCAAGATAAGAATGTGTTCTTCCTTTAGTATGCACCAATTATGTTTTCGTCACTCCAAGACATCACGTGATGATCGGGTGTTCTTGGATCCACGACCATATTTTGGGTGTAAAACAGTTACACACGCGAATACTAAGGTTCTAACTTGGCGAGCCTAGCATGTACAGAAATGGCCTCGGAACACGGACCGAAAGGTTAAGCATGAGTCATATAGTTGATATGATGCCCATTTGATGCTCGCCTTTGAAGCTATACCGACTCACGTGATGATCGGACTTGGTGTAGTGGATTTGGTTCATGTAATCACCAAAAAGGCACGAGGGATGTCGTTTTTGAGTGGGAGTTCATTCGTAATATAGATTAGTTGAACTCAATCTATCATACACTTAGTCTAAACTTTACAAATTCTGTTGTAGATGGCACCACCTGCTTTTAATTTCAATGTGTTCATGGAGAAAGAGAAACTAGCAACGAACGGTAGCAACTTTACCGAATGGGCCATGAATTTGAGGATTCTCCTCTCTGCTGCACAAAAGCAATATGTGCTAGAAGCGCCGTTAGGCCCCCCACCTTTTTGATGATGTCCCTGACGAGGAGAAGAATGTCTATCAGACTCGTCAGGAGGACCACAACTTAGTTCATTGCGGCATATTGTATGGGCTAGAGCCGGAACTTCGAAAGCGTTTCGAAAACGGCAATGCATTTGATACAATGGGTGAGTTGAAAATGATTTTCGACACACATGCTGCTGTAGAGAGCTACAACGCTTCAGAAAAGTTCTTTAGCTGCATGATGGAAGAGCACAGCTCTGTTAGTGAGCATGTACTCAAGATGTCGGGTTATGCCGATAAGCTTGTGTCCTTGGGAATATCGATTCCCATTGACTTAGGTATCCATCGTGTTCTGCAGTCTCTGCCACCTAGCTATAAGAGCTTCGTGATGAACTATAATATGCAAGGCATGAAGAAGTCTCTCCCCGAGCTTCTGTCAATGCTTAAAACTGCAGAAGTGGAGATCAAAAAGGAACATCAAGTGTTGATGATCAATAGGAACACTGGTTTCAAGAAAGACAAGAAGGGAAAACGGAAGGGAAGTAAGGGCGGCAAGCTTGTTGCCGCGCCTGAAAAGAAATCCCGAGTTGGAGCTAAGTCTGATTCCGAGTGCTACTATTGTAAGGGGACTGGCCACTGGAAGCGCAACTGCCCCAAGTATCTGGCAGACAAGAAGGTCGGCAAGGCAAACAAAGGTATATATGATATACATGTTATTGATGTGTACTTGACTAGTGCTCGCAGTAGCACCTGGGTATTTGATACCGGTTCAGTTGCTAATATTTGTAACTCGAATCAGGGGCTGCGGAACAAGCGACCGCTAGCAAGGGGTGAGGTCAAGATGCGTGTCGGCAATGGATCAAGCGTTGATGTGATCGCCGTCGGAACGCTGCCTCTCCACTTACCGTCGGGATTAGTTATAAACTTGAATAAATGTTATCTGGTGCCTGCACTGAGCATGAACATTGTATCTGGATCGTGTTTGATGCGAAGTGGTTATTCATTTAAATCCGAGAACAATGGTTGTTCCATTTATATGAATGAAATCTTTTATGGTCATGCACCGATGATGAATGGTTTATTTCTATTAGATATCGATGATAATGTTACACATATTCATAATGTTGATGCTAAAAGGATTAAACTTAATGATGATATATCCGCATATATGTGGCAGTGCCGTCTAGGTCATATTGGCATTAAACGCATGAAGAAGCTCCATTCGGATGGACTTTTGGAATCACTTGATTATGAATCATTTGATACATGTGAGCCATGCCTTATGGGCAAGATGACTAGAACGCCGTTTTCTGGTTCAATGGAACGGGCGACAGATTTATTGGAAATCATACATTCTGATGTATGTGGTCCAATGAGTGTGTCGGCGCAAGGTGGATATCGTTATTTTGTTACTTTCACGGATGATTTGAGTAGATACGGTTATATCTACTTGATGAAACACAAGTCTGAAACCTTTGAAAAGTTCAAGGAATTTCAGAATGAAGTGGAAAATCATCGTAATAGAAATATCAAATTTCTACGGTCCGACCGTGGAGGTGAGTATATAAGTTATGAGTTTAGCACTCACATGAAAGAGTGTGGAATTGTTTCACAACTCACACCTACCGGAACACCACAGCGAAATGGTGTGTCGGAACGTCGTAATCGTACTTTATTAGATATGGTTCGATCTATGATGTCTCTGACGGACTTGCCGTTGTCATTTTGGGGTTATGCACTAGAAACTGCTGCATTCACTTTAAATCGGGCACCATCTAAATCCGTTGAAAAGACACCGTATGAATTGTGGTTTGGAAACAAACCTAAGCTGTCATTTCTTAAAGTTTGGGGATGCGATGTTTATGTGAAGAAACTTCAACCGGATAAACTCGAACCCAAAGCGGAAAAATGCGTCTTCATAGGATACCCTAAAGAAACTATTGGGTATTCCTTCTATCACAGATCCGAGGGCAAGGTTTTTGTTGCCAAGAATGGATCCTTTCTAGAGAAAGAGTTTGTGAGTAGTCGGAAGGTAGAACTCGAAGAGCTTGTGGAACCTTCTCTTCAAAGTATGGCGAGTAGCGCAGCGCCGGAAGTTGTTCCGGAGTTGGCTCCACCTGTTGAAGAGGAAACTAATGATAATGATCATGAAACTCCGAAAGATCGCGCTCCACGCGTCATAATATGATTAGTGCGTACCGGTTCGCTCAGGATCGCGCTCACAAGACGTTAGATCTAACTTATCTTGCACGGTCCAGATCTACTCATAACGTTTTGATAAGTGATCTATTTACACGCGCTGGATCTAGATCCAATGGTCATCGACAAGCAACCAGAGATGGGCGGCGCTGGCAGTGGCAACTGGCGGCGGAGAGCTCTGTCTACGGCGGGGCGGCGCTACAGGGGGTTCTGGGCTCTTCGGAGATGCTTACCGGGCTCGTATCGATGCACTGATGCTCAACCTGGCGACGGCTTGGCAAGGGGCGCACGGACATGGCTGCTCGGGCTCGTCGGAGTTGTTGACAGCGTCGGGCTCGGGTGGACAGCGACGTTGTCGACGCTCCTGGTCACCCTAGCATGAACAAAAGGCATCAGAAGATGCGCAAGGCTACGGCGAGCACGTTCGTGTGAACCAGAGGCGAAGGGGAACAAGGGGCTCACCGAATTTAGTCGCCGGAGTTGAAGACGTCGTCGGGGACTTGCTGCGCTTGATGGAGACGACGACCTGGGGCAGTATAGGATGAACCAAATACATCAGGAGTGGAAATTACCCAAGTGGATCAAAAGTTGTTTAATCAACTTAAATAAAATAAATCTTCCAAATAAACTTTAGGGAATTAAAACTATATTTAATCCCATTGGAATTAAAACAAATACCCAATCTTAAATGATTAATGAATCATATTAAATATCCTCCAAATAATTCAAGATGAATTATTTGACACCCAAATAACCAAATAAAAACCTACTGAAAAGATTTGGAAGGTTTTTGGAAAATCAAATGGTGTTTAGAAATATCATTAAATCCTATATGATTTAAAACTAGAGCCTATTTTGAAAAATTAAAAGATCCCAAAAGGAATAATATTTTGTTCCAAATTTGACTTCAGAATATATTACAAATCAATAGTTAAACCTACACAAATTTAGGTAAAGGTTTTAAATTCAAATAAGTGTTTGAATTGGCTGTTCAAAATCCAAAGAGAATAAAGAAAAAGGAAAAAGAAAAATAAACAGAGAATAAAAAAATAGGGAAGAAGCAGCCCAACCCAGCTAAGCCCACCTGGCCCAGTCCAGCCCAGTTCCTCTCTTCCCCGCAGAAAAATGCTTCGCACCACGAAAGAAACCCGCTCAGTCGCCAACGCATGGACCCCACCCTCACTCTCTCTCACTCACAGACAATCGGGTCCCACTCCCTAGCTTTCTTCCTCACCCGCCGCGACTTCTTCTCCCCTCACCTCGCCGGCTGTTTCCGCCGTGAATGCGCGCTGTCAATTCGCGTTAATGACTGATTAAATCCCGTGCTGCAACGACGCCTCTTAAACGCCCTAGTCTCCTCTCCCTTCTTCCCCAGACCACACCTCACAGGAGCCACCAGGATGCGACAATTCCGCCTCGCATTGCCACTGTCTCCGGCGAGTTCCGCAAGCAATTCCGGCCAGTAGACACCGCCCCTTGCCCCCTCGACCACCCTCACCTGATCCCCACATCCTGGCGAACCTTCCCGTATCGCCAGCTCACCCGCGCGTGCCCTGCAAGCTCGATAACGTCACCGCCAGTGCAGCGCCACTGTCTGCCTCCGCTCCGACGAACCCTACCGGTGGAATTTTGCTAAGTATAAACCATGCTATGGGAAATCCTAGTAGATGAAACCTTAGTAGAATTTTCCTAAGTTAAGATTCCTACTACTATCATGCTTAGCTTAGCTAGTAGAAAACAAGGGTGGAATATATATTCATGCTATGGAAAATTTCTAAGTCTGAGGACTTGTGTTTTGTTTAATAAAACAACTAAGTGAATGAATCACCTGGGTGGAATGGAAGGAATGGTTTGTGTTGAGTGGTTACACAAGGTCAGGGGACTGGTGAACCTTGTGTATCTCACTTATGGATGGCCACCCAGGAATAAAGATATTTGAGATGTCAAATGTTGAGAAGCTTCAAATGCAACCACTTGGCATTATGGGCTCTGCCTGGATCATATAGGTTGCAAGAACTTAGCCAAATGGACAGTTGGTGGTAGGGGAATGATAGGTTGGAACGCGTCCATTCTGGTCTAAGGGAAGGCTTCTGAAAGATCTTTTCTTGGTGAAACCAAGTCTTGTGGGGAAAGTGCACCACCTCTGAAGAGTGAAAAATCTAAGTACTTAGCCATGTCCCTGGTAAAGGAGAATTTGAGCATCAAGACATGGAAGCTATCAAGAATCTCATCATGCAAATTTCTAAGTTAAAAACTTGTGGTTGAACAAGGGTTTAAGGTTCACCAATTTCTATTGGTGGTTCCTTGGGTGATTTTGTCAAAGCAAAAACTTAGTGTTTTCAAATGATAAGGAAAATCTATTTTGAGCAAAGCAAGCCTAAGCTCCACTTAGCCAAATGCATATAGATGATAGACTCCACTATACTACCATAGTATCACTTGCCAATACAATTCAAATGTATTGACCCTTGTGGCTGTAACTTGTTATGTTGCAGGTTTGTTTGATATTAGTGAAGTTTAATGATTAGGATTACAAGTCTACAACCAACATGTCTGACTGTGGCACTTTGAAGATGAAGGACCCCATGCTTTATAGATATTCTGCTGCAATGTAATGTGATAGCCAAATGAGCTATGTAAGATGTAATAAATTATTTTATTCCTGGTGATAAAGTTGTATTATGACCTTTGTTTCTTGATATTACATCTTATCTGTGGATGCTAGCTATTGATACAGGGACTAGCATTGTAAACACAGGGATCTCTACCTTATTAAAGGTTGGGAACCTTATAGATGGTATCAGAGCATTGTGTTGCCTGTAGGATTTGTAAACCTAGGATTGGACAAAACCCCTTAGAAAAATAGGAGTTGTATTTGTTCCAAAACTTATTTACAAAAATCTTGTAAACTCTTTCCTCAACCATTTTGGTTTTGATTCTACCTCTCTTCTATTTCAACTTGATGGATAAAGCCTACCCCATGGCCAAATACTTCACCATGTGCAAAGGACTTCATCAACTCTAATGACTTCAACATCTTCAACTCTAATGACTTCAACATCTTCAACATTTTCACCAAGGACTTCAACTTGGATATCACTAAGGATACAAGTGAGACAAGAAACACTTGAAGACTAAGGAAACACAACTTGAGAATCATCATCACCTTGAAGTTTTGTGACCAAGATTCAAGAAATTATTCCAAGGAAACCATGATCTTGTTCAAGAAGAATCAACCACGAAGGATGGAAAGATCTCATGTGAACCATATAGATGGACCACCATATTTAGTTTAAGTCAAACCCACCAACTTATGTGGTGTAACAAAAATATTTTTGGTTGCCTAAAAATGTGCTTGAACCTTGTTGTTTGAGTGGAATGTTTGTTTGTGATTGCTTGCACATTGCTTGTGTGAATTGTGATGTGTGTGATTAGAATTATTCCCTTAGAAATATTTTGCCTATTCTAATCCCAATCCAACCCAAACAGATGACTTCTCCAAGAGACTCCAACATCAAGGATGACAACAACAACAACCAAGAGAACAACATGAGAGAACAACTACTAGCAAACTAAACCCATTTGAGCCAAGTGACAACTCAGCTTTTAGCCAACAACAATGGACTAGACCGAGCCATACAAAGGATTTTGAAACTTCAATCCCAATTGTTGCAAGGGATGGCCACTCAAATGATCAACATGGGAGACAACTCTTCCAAAGGAGTTTGTGACAACAAGGATGACAAAGATGTTATTCTAGAAGGAACCCAAGCTTACAATATTTGTGGAGACAAGGATCATACCTCCAAGGAGCATGAAGATCAATGCCCCAATTGTGAAGAGAAACATCCAAATGACCAATGCCCCACATCCCAAGCTACTTGTTACCTATGTGAAGGAAATAATCATGTCCCTATCCAATGCCCCATCTATTCCATAGTTGAACAAAGGAAACAAGGTGGAGTGCAACAAATGATTGCAGATTACCATGAGAGAGCCAGGTCTACCAAGAAGGATGAAGACAAAGGAAAATCTCAGCTTGTACCTCCCAACAACATGACTCAATTTAAAGGACCAAAAAGGATACATATGTATTATCCAAGGAGTAATAGAAAGTCAAGGAGACCAGTAGACATTCCTACCTATGAGATAACATATGAAGAACATGAACTAGAAGCACTCCTAGCTTTGGAGAAACCCAAGAAAAAGAAGGACAGAAGCCATGTGCAATGTGGTCATTGCAAAGAAATGGGACACTATGCCAGTGAATGTCCAGAGAAGCATAAGTATAAGGAGATTAGCCAAGTGTGGTGCAACAACTGCAAAGAGCTAGGCCATTATGTAGCAAATTGTCCACAGAAGATACGTGATGAACTCAATCTTATCACACGTTACAATTGTGGTAACCAAGGACATTATGCAAGCAACTGTCCAGAAAAGATGAAGCACAAGATAAACAAGCCTATGAAGGATCTCAGCCTTGTCACATGTTTCAAGTGTGGAAACAAAGGACACTATGCAGATGTTTGTCCAGAGAGATTTCAACAGGATCCCAAGAAGGCCAATATGTAACTTAGTTGGAAATTTTTTAAGGGTGGTAGTACCCTAGATGCTTTGAGCCAACTTGTAACCCTAGCCTTCCCAAATCTTGGAACGAGATTTATTTTAAGGGTGGTAGCCTGTCACATCCCAAGATTTTCCAAATCTTGTAATGTGAAAAATAAATAAAATAAAATAAATTATTGTTGAATTTTAGAGTGAAAAGAAACTTTTGTTTTTAATTGGAAACTTAAATTCCCATCTTGAACAAACTTTAATTAAAGTTGAAATTCAACAAAATCCAAATCAAGCAAAATGCATTCCTCAATGAATGTATCTGGAAATTTAAACACTTGGGAAATAAACCCTAAACCCTAATGGAATAAAAATCATTTCCAAGATATCTCCAAGCCTATGGATTTGATCCATATAAAATCTTGTCAACAAACATTTACAAATGATCAAGAAAGATAAATAGAAATATTATAAGACCATATAAATTGGTTTCACTTAGTTTGGAACCATGGATAAAATCTTATGAATTTAAATAAGATAAGGAAACGTAATTTCCAAAGCTAATAAAACACTTATCTAAAATCCATACCAAATGGTGAGGAAATAATCCTAAAGACATTGAAAAAGATAAACAAATATTAAACAAGATTTTACAAATTGGAATCACCAAATTTTGATCTTTAAATAAAAAGATATGGATTTTATAAGACAAAGAAAGAATTATTAAATAAAGAATATTTGAAAGACCAAATCAAATCTTGGCCTAATCCATTAAGCAAATGGAATGAATAGAATCCAAATCCAAATAAAATAAAAAGGATAAAGATTTTTCCAAAATAAAATAAAATGGCATTAACCATTCTATCCCTATTTTAATAAAGACAAATCTCTAATAAAAATAATTGTATAGTTCTTGAGAAAATAGTATTTTGGAAATTACCCAAGTTGATCAAAAGTTGTTTAATCAACT
This sequence comes from Avena atlantica, assembly GCA_910589765.1. Taxonomy (NCBI): domain Eukaryota; kingdom Viridiplantae; phylum Streptophyta; class Magnoliopsida; order Poales; family Poaceae; genus Avena; species Avena atlantica. Next base: position 482,560,651 of record OU342739.1, on the reverse strand, counting down.
TAAATAAAATAAATCTTCCAAATAAACTTTAGGGAATTAAAACTATATTTAATCCCATTGGAATTAAAACAAATACCCAATCTTAAATGATTAATTAATCATATTAAATATCCTCCAAATAATTCAAGATGAATTATTTGACACCCAAATAACCAAATAAAAACCTACTGAAAAGATTTGGAAGGTTTTTGGAAAATCAAATGGTGTTTAGAAATATCATTAAATCCTATATGATTTAAAACTAGAGCCTATTTTGAATAATTAAAAGATCCCAAAAGGAATAATATTTTGTTCCAAATTTGACTTCAGAATATATTACAAATCAATAGTTAAACCTACACAAATTTTGGTAAAGGTTTGAAATTAAAATAAGTGTTTGAATTGGTTGTTCAAAATCCAAACAGAATAAAGAAAAAGGAAAAAGAAAAATAAACAGAGAATAAAAAAATAGGGAAGAAGCAGCCCAACCCAGCTAAGCCCACCTGGCCCAGTCCAGCCCAGTTCCTCTCTTCCCCGGAGAAAAACGCTTCGCACCGCGAAAGAAACCCGCTCAGTCGCCGACGCATGGACCCCACCCTCACTCTCTCTCACTCACAGACAATCGGGTCCCACTCCCTAGCTTTCTTCCTCACCCGCTGCGACTTCTTCTCCCCTCACCTCGCCGGCTGTTTCCGCCGTGAATGCGTGATGTTAATTCGCGTTAATGACTGATTAAATCCCGCGCTGCAACGACGCCTCTTAAACTCCCTAGTCTCCTCTCCCTTCTTCCCCAGACCACACCTCACAGGAGCCACCAGGCTGCGACAATTCCGCCTCGCATTGCCACTGTCTCCGGCGAGTTCCGCAAGCAATTCCGGCCAGTAGACACCGCCCCTTGCCCCCTCGACCACCCTCACCTGATCCCCACATCCTGGCGAACCTTCCCGTATCGCCAGCTCACCCGCGCGTGTCCTGCAAGCTTGATAACGTCACCACCAGTGCAGCGCCACCGTCTGCCTCCGCTCCGACGAACCCTACCGGTGAGACCAGGCCCCCCTTGCCCTCCTTTTGATACACGCATGTCCGCGACTTGCGTACGAAGCAAACCGTGTCCTCCATTTGTTTCTTCGTGACCCGTAGCGCCGCCCTCGACGACGACAGAGCGTGGCCGTCGTCAGACGCAACTCCGACGAGGAATTCCTGCCACCCCAGTGCGCCCCTTGACCAACCGCGAGTACCTTGAGCATCCCCGCGACCTAGCGAACTTGGTGAGCTTATTCCCCATCCACCTTGATTCCTGTATTAGACGGAGCGCCACCGCCTGAACGCATCGCCGCCGCTCACTGTTGCTAGCGCCGCCGAACCATGACTAGTCACTTAGAGCCGTTAGATGCAGATCCAAAGGACAGGATAGAAACTAGACGAAGAGGTAAGTAGCGCCTCTGAGCCGCACGATCTGCTTTAGATCCAACGCGCCAGAGTAGCTGATCCGGACGAAACGGTATGAGCCAATGAAAACATTCCACGTGGCCAGACTCTGGTTTTAAAAACAGATTTGAATCTATTAGATATGTGAATTTGTAAATTCCATAACTTTAAATCTACATGTCCAAATTTTGCAAACTTTATATCAATGGATTCATAAAAACAATCCCTAGCCAATCATGCACTTTGTTTAGTAAAAAGCTTCTGGTAAAATGTTTGTTTTTGCTGAAACTTGTGTATGCATGTTTAGGATATAAAAATTGTTTTAAAATTATTTTGAGGATAAAATCTTTTGCAAATGGAGTATTTTGAACCTACTGACCATAGGAAACAAATTATGGTTTCAAAAATGTATTTGGTGAAGTAAAAGAATGAATCTTTGATTTAAACCATTTCTAGTCAAATAAAAATATGGTTTAATTATTAAAAATGGTTTTTGAAGAAAACTTTAGAGAAATGTTTTGGAAATAAACTCTCTGACCCTAAGCACAAGGTTATGTGGTTTGAAAACATATTTTGTGAAACCTATAGAATTTTGCCTTATTAAAAGCATTTCTACACCACATAAAATAATGACTTAGTCTAAAAATGGTTTATCAAGTAAAACCTTTTGAAAATGGTTTTGCCACTTTTAAAAATGACCATTAGGTGTTTTAAAATGTTTATGACCCGTTAGAAACCACTTTTGCAAATAAAACAATCTTTTGCATGCTTGCATGCATTACTTTGATTTTATCATTTTATGTGATGAATTGCTTGAATGGTAGATTGAAATTTTATTTGCTTGATTGAATTGTAGTGACTTGAAGTGTGTGAACATTGCAAAGATCAAGAAGTGAACCTGTACTCTACCAAAAAGGCAAGTGATGCTTCATACTTTTGCCCATTATTTTCACTATGCATTAGTGATATTTCTAAGTAAGACTTGCATGGAATTTTGCTAAGTATAAACCATGCTATGGGAAATCCTAGTAGATGAAACCTTAGTAGAATTTTCCTAAGTTAAGATTCCTACTACTATCATGCTTAGCTTAGCTAGTAGAAAACAAGGGTGGAATATATATTCATGCTATGGAAAATTTCTAAGTCTGAGGACTTGTGTTTTGTTTAATAAAACAACTAAGTGAATGAATCACCTGGGTGGAATGGAAGGAATGGTTTGTGTTGAGTGGTTACACAAGGTCAGGGGACTGGTGAACCTTGTGTATCTCACTTATGGATGGCCACCCAGGAATAAAGATATTTGAGATGTCAAATGTTGAGAAGCTTCAAATGCAACCACTTGGCATTATGGGCTCTGCCTGGATCATATAGGTTGCAAGAACTTAGCCAAATGGACAGTTGGTGGTAGGGGAATGATAGGTTGGAACGCGTCCATTCTGGTCTAAGGGAAGGCTTCTGAAAGATCTTTTCTTGGTGAAACCAAGTCTTGTGGGGAAAGTGCACCACCTCTGAAGAGTGAAAAATCTAAGTACTTAGCCATGTCCCTGGTAAAGGAGAATTTGAGCATCAAGACATGGAAGCTATCAAGAATCTCATCATGCAAATTTCTAAGTTAAAAACTTGTGGTTGAACAAGGGTTTAAGGTTCACCAATTTCTATTGGTGGTTCCTTGGGTGATTTTGTCAAAGCAAAAACTTAGTGTTTTCAAATGATAAGGAAAATCTATTTTGAGCAAAGCAAGCCTAAGCTCCACTTAGCCAAATGCATATAGATGATAGACTCCACTATACTACCATAGTATCACTTGCCAATACAATTCAAATGTATTGACCCTTGTGGCTGTAACTTGTTATGTTGCAGGTTTGTTTGATATTAGTGAAGTTTAATGATTAGGATTACAAGTCTACAACCAACATGTCTGACTGTGGCACTTTGAAGATGAAGGACCCCATGCTTTATAGATATTCTGCTGCAATGTAATGTGATAGCCAAATGAGCTATGTAAGATGTAATAAATTATTTTATTCCTGGTTATAAAGTTGTATTATGACCTTTGTTTCTTGATATTACATCTTATCTGTGGATGCTAGCTATTGATCCAGGGACTAGCATTGTAAACACAGGGATCTCTACCTTATTAAAGGTTGGGAACCTTATACTAACTTAGCACTAGTGTAGGTTGTCTTCACGGGTATGAAATGAGCCACTTTAGTTAGGCGATCCACTACTACCCGAATAGAATCATATCCTGACCGGGTCCTTGGCAATCCGGTAATGAAATCCATACCAATCTTGTCCCACTTCCAATCAGGAATAGGTAGTGGTTGAAGCAAACCTGCTGGTTTCTGATGTTCCGCTTTCACTCTACTACACACATCACACAAAGCAATATGTTCGGCGATGTCCTTCTTGAGATTATTCCACCAAAATCTTTCCTTCATATCCATGTACATTTTGGTGTTACCCGGATGAATGGAATATGGTGAGTTGTGTGCTTCTTGCAAAATCAATTTCCGAAGTTCCGGATCTTGTGGAACACAAATACATTTCCCATGCCATAAAGTACCCTGTTCGTCTTCATGGAATCCTTTGGCTTTTCCTTTACCAATATTTTCCTTAATCTCTTCAATTTCCTTATCAGTCTTCTGGGCTTCTTTGATCTTGTCCAACAAAGTGGGTTAAACATCCAAAGACATTAGATGTCCTTCAGGCACAATCTCCAATCTGAGATCTCTAAATTGGGCACACAGATCATCTGGCAATTCTCCCCTAGTAAGGCCATTTACAAAAACTTTACGGCTTAGAGCATCTGCTACAACATTTGCTTTACCGGGATGGTATTGCAAACTCAATTCATAACCTTTGATGAGTTCTAGCCATCTTCTTTGTCTCATGTTAATTTCTTTCTGGGTGAAGATATACTTCAAACTCTTGTGATCTGTGAACACTTCACAACGCTTTCCCAAAAGATAATGTCTCCATGTTTTGAGTGCATGGACAACAGAGGCTAACTCCAAATCATGAGTAGGATAGTTCACTTCATGAGTTTTGAGTTGTCTCGAGGCATAAGCCACAACTTTCCCTTCTTGCATAAGTACTGCACCTAATCCATGATAAGATGCATCACAATACACTTGGAAATCTTTTTCCAAATCTGGCAAACACAAGACTGGTGCTGTCACAAGTCTCTTCTTCAATTCTTGAAAGCCGAGTTCACATCCCTCAGACCAAGCAAATTTCTTGTCTTTCTTTAGCAACTATGTCATAGGCTTAGCTACCTTGGAGAAATTCTCAATGAACCTTCTGTAGTAACCTGCTAAGCCAAGGAAACTACGAACTTCTTTCACTGACTTGGGAGATTCCCATTCAGTTACAGCTGAAACTTTAGCAGGATCAACTGCTACACCATCCCCTGACACAACGTGTCCAAGAAATCCGACTTCATTTAGCCAAAATTCACACTTGCTGAATTTGGCATACATTTTATGCTCTCTAATCTTCTCAAGTATCAAACGCAAATGTCATTCATGCTCTTCTTTGCTCTTGGAGTAGATTAAAATGTCATCGATGAAAACGACAACAAACTTATCCAGGAATTCCATGAACACCTTGTTCATCATATTCATGAAGTATGCTGGAGCATTGGTCAAACCAAATGGCATCACGGTATACTCATACAATCCATACCTTGTGGTGAAAGTTGTCTTAGGTATGTCTTGTTCTCTTATCTTGAGTTGGAAATAACCTGACTGAAGGTCAATCTTTGAGAACACACAAGCTCCTTCTAGATGATCAAACAAGTCATTGATCCTAGGCAAAGGATATTTGTTCTTGATAGTCACCTCATTGAGTGAACGGTAATCTATGCATAACCTTTGACTTCTATCTTTCTTCTCCACAAACAAAACTGGGGCTCCCCAAGATGAAGAACTTGGTTGAATAAATCCTTTCTGCAACTGTTCTCCAAGTTGTTTCTTGAGTTCTTTCAGTTCATCAACTGACATCTTGTATGGTCGCTTTGCTATTAGTCCAGATCCTGGTAGCAAATCAATAAGAAACTCCACATCTCTATCTGGTGGCATTCCCGGCAATTCTTCCGGAAACACATCCGGATATTCACTCACAATCGGCACACTGTCTATGCTAACCCCCTTAAGAGAATTTAGCATACCCCCTTTTGCTTCAAAGTTGGTCTTCAACCTGATCCTTTTATTTTCCGGAGTTGTGAGTGAGACAGTATGGTTGGCACAATCTATCATTCCCTTGTGCTTAGTCATCCAGTTCATTCCCAAAATAACATCCAATCCTTGGGAATTTAGGATTATTAAGTTAACGGGAAACTTATACTTCCCAAACTCTATGACTAGATCATGACATCCTGAATTCACTATCATTTCTCCGCCAGGAGAACTTACTTTTATAGGACACCCAATAGTTTCTACCGGCAGTTCATTTCTTTCAACAAATGCGCTTGGTATGAATGAATGAGATGCACCAGTATCAAAGAGAACAAATGTTGGAACGGAATTGAGTTTGAACTTACCAGCAACAGCATCTGGCTCTTCATAGATTTCCTCCACATTGATGTGGTTCACTTGTCCCTTCTGAAAAGGGTTGGGCTTGTTGGGTCCTTCAACTTTCTTTTCTAGGCATTCATTTGCATAATGCCCCATCTTCTTGCACTTGAAACACTCAACCTGACTAATGTCCTTCTTGACAGGCTGGCTTCTATTGCCACTTCCACTACCACTGTGGTGGCTCTTATATCCACCCTTGTGGTTCTTGAACTTGTCATTGTCATGACTACGGTGATGCTTGTTGTCATGATGATGTTTGTGGTTGTGGTGCTTGTTGAATTTCCCATGCTTGTGGGATCCTGAGCTTCCACTATCATCATAATGGGAACGTTTGTGAGACGATCCCGAGCTGTGCTTGTCCGAGTGCTTTCTCTTTCTACTCTCAACTTGCTTCATTTTGTTCTCCAAAATAGCAGCCTTATCACAAAGAGACTGGTGCGTGGGAACATAGGCCACTGATAGCTGCAAGTTCAGTTCATCATTCAGCCCTTCAAGAAACTTTTCCTTCCTCTTAGCATCAGTGTCAACTTCATCCGGTGCATAACGCGCCCGATTGTTGAACTCCTCAATATATTCAGCCACGCTGCGGTGGCGCTGCTTTAGATTATGGAACTCTTTCTTCTTCAAACTCATCACTCCGGATGAGATGTGAGCAGTACGAAAGCCATCTTCAAAGATAGCCCATGTCACATCTGCAATGGGAGTGGTGATTTGTAAGTTATCCCACCAAGTGGCTACTGGTCGTTCCAACAAGTGAGCTGCAAATCTGACTTTCTCTTCATCAGTACAGCCAACTGTTACCAAGTCCTTGTTCACAGAGCGTAGCCAATCATTGGCTACCATGGGATCAGTTGATCCTGAGAACTTTGCTGGCCTCAATCTCAAGAACCTGGTAAGCATGTCAAAACCCGGTGGGTTGTTGTTGTTGTTATTATTGTTGTTGTTGTTCTGGTTCTGGATGAACGTAGTCATCATTTGCATCAGCTAAGTCTGAGCTGTCATCATTTGCTGCATCTCAGGGGTGATGTTGTTGTTGTTGGGGTTGGGATTTGCACGACGGGGAGGCATCTGTGGTTTGTTCAATAGAGATGAGAATGAGATACCCATAGATGCTATCATGCACAATACATCACATAAACAATCATCAAGCATGCATCATAATAATAATAGTTCAACAACAAAAACGACAAGTTTGCAAAGTAAACACATCAATAACAAGCCATCCACATGTTGGATGGTCATTGTGACTCAAATAAAGTATGATAAATAAATGATAAATGAGTAGTCGTCACTACTCCTCGGCATCAACCTCCTCCTCAATAAAGGTAAGACCTGCATTCTCCATAGCGGTCTTGTATTCTTCGACATTGGTGGTCAAGGTCTCTACTTTGGCATTGAGAGCCCTCTTCTGAGAACGAGGCCTCTCAATCACAGTCTGCTGATGCTCGAGCTCGAAGTCCTTGGCCTGCAGTTCTTCGGTCATGTCCCGAATCCTCTTGTTCCTATCTTGGACTCGCTTCTCCTGACTCTTGAACTTTCTGTCCTGGCTCTGGAACTTTGCGTCCATCTCTTTGACTATCTCATCTTGCTCCGCGAAGAGCTTGTCCTTCTCACGAAGCTGCACCTGGAGTTCGTCATTGCTAAGCATGACGTTGGTCCTATCAGTGTCCACGGGCCTAAGAATAACCTCTAAGTCCTGGAGATATAGGCGAATCGGCTCTGCTATCTCCCTCGAAGTGTCCTCGAAGTCGATGGCCTCTCCATCCTCATCACGTCTATCGAAGACGTGGAAGTGAGTACCTCTAACCTGTCGAGAGTGTCTCCCTAACAGTCGTCCAATCAAGTCCTGCATGACTACCTCTAGGCCTCTCTCCTTGTCATCGTGCATGACCTTGAAGATGATATCCTCTGTGGTAGGCTCAGTCTGGCGTCCGGGCTGGTTGACCTTGAAACCCCAAAGGTCTTTCCTCTCAAACTTGGTGAGGGGAAGCACCATGATGGTAGGAAGAGGGAGATTGAGCAAAGTAGTGAGCTCAATAATACGAGCGCCAAAGCGAGTTCCCTGGAACTCCTCAACAGTGCTGATGGTAACATTAGGCATCTATTTATAAGATAGAAAAAGTTAGAAACAACACAATTTAAGATAAAACACAAGGCAAAGCATCACATACATCTCTTTGGAAATCAAAACACACAAGTCATGGCATACATGGATCCATTACAACAACCAAGGTTCAACTTATTTTAAGCAACATTTGGAAAATAAGGTGATAAGTGGTGGTCCAACTAACGAAGTAAGTTACAATCCCAACTCACTAGATATGTTGGCTAACACAATATTTCTAGAAGCAATCACTCTATCTTGAGCACATGACTCCATTACTAAGTCTATAATGTATCCTCTTAAGGTTTGGTTGGTAGCCTCCAACTCTTGGGTATGTTTCTTCTCTTCTTTTAGGCTATTTTGGATGTTGAACATTCTGCACTTGACTCTATCACCAAGTTCTTTGATGGTCTTCCAAGCTGCATCCCTTGTTGAATCAAAGAATGTAGTGTGCATCACTGAATTGGTGAACATGCAGAATCCTGATTCCTTGTGGTTGTCTTCCTTGTTTTTATACAAGTGAAGTTGCACCCACCAGTACTCAACTCCTTCATCCATCACAGGAAAACCTTTGTACAAAGTTGCACCATGTATTTCCATTGCAACCATGAGGTCCTTGAGAGCCTTGGGGAATTCTGTCTCACACTCCAAAGTCATTGTCATGAGTGGTCCTTTCCTTACGGCTTCGTTGATGGAGTTCATCTACAAATGGAGATGAGAAAGGAGATAAGAAAAGTTTACGAGAAGAATAGACAAGTGTAGAAGTTGTTGAAATTTTTTCCTTAGTGGTTTCCAATCCTAGGATCATAATCCTACAGGCAACACAGTGCTCTGATACCATCTGTAAGGTCCCTCCTTTATAAAGGAAAAGGATCCATGTGATTGCAATGCTAGTACCTGGATCAATGCTAGCATCCACAGTTTAAGATGAAGTACACAGAAACAAAGGTCATTATTACAGTCATTCTAGAGACAAACATAGTCTTTACAACTCCAAGGCCACAGGCCTAGTACAAGAGTTTAAATAAGTAAATAGATAAAAGTCTTCATCTTCATGTGCCACAGGCAAACATGTTGAGTGTAGACTCATGACTCCTAATCCTCATCAGAGTAACCTGCAACATCACAAGTTACAGCCACAATGGGTCAATACATTGGAATAGTATTGGCAAGTGATACCTTAGTATAATTTTTGGTGGACTAAATACTATATGCAATTTGGCTAAGTGTTGCTTAGGCTTGCTTTGCTCAAAATAGGTTTTGCCTATTAGTTGAAATCACTAAGTTTTTCTTTGTCAAAAAATTTCCCAAGGAACCACCAATAGACATTGAGGTCCTTCACCCTTGTTCACCCACAAATTTTACTTAGAAATTGGGATGAGGAGATTCTTGATAGCTTCCATGTCTTGATGCTCAAGTTGTCCTTTTCCAGGGACATGGCTAAGTACTTAGATTCTTCCATCTGCAGAGGTTGTGCACTTTCCCCACCAGACTTGATTTTCACCAAGACAGGACCTTTCAGAAGCCTTCCTTTAGACCAAATGGACACGTTCCAACCTATCATACCACTACCACCAACTGTCCAAATGGCTAAGTTCTATCAACCTATGTGATCCAGGAAGAGCCCATATTGCCAAGTGGCTGCACTAGAAGCTTCTTAACACTTGGCCTCTAAATTCTCTTTGTTCCTGGGTGGCTTTCCACAAGTGAGATACACAAGGTAAACCATAGAAATGGGCCTTGTGTAACCACTCAACATAAACCATTCCTTCCATTCCACCCAGGTGTTTCATTCACTTAGTTGTTTTATTAGGCAAAACACAAGTCCAAAGACTTAGAAATATTTTCATCATAGCATGTATATTTCACCACCCTTGGTTGCTACTAGCTAGGCTAAGCATGGCATAGATAAGCATCTTAACTTAGAAATTTCCTAGCAATTCTACACTACTAGGATTTCCCAACATGGCATATAAGCAAAATATAACATGCAAGACTAGCAAAATATTTCTAATGCTTAGTAGAAAACATAGGAATAAATAATCATGAAGCACCACCTGCCTTGGTAGTTTTGAGAGTAGTTACACTCCTCACAATCACAATCACTATTGGCACCAAAATATACATAAAATCATAGCCACAAATCACATACCAAGCAAATACAAGCAAAAATATAAGGATGCATGCAATATGATATGTGATGATTTTCTAAACTCAACAAGAAAAGTGCACAGTACTGGTTCATAAACAAGTTTTAAACTTGCCAAACAACATTTGTTTAAACACTAAAACATTTCTCAAATAATTTATATACATAAAATAGGCCTACACATGTTTCTGTACATAAAACCATTTTAACAGAAGCAAAACATTAAACACATTGCATATTTAGAAAGGGCTTGTTCTCCTGATTCCATTGATATAAAATTTGTCAAATTTGAACGTGGAAATCAAAAGTTATGGCTAAAACAAATTCAAACATCTAATAGATTCAAATCCTGTTTTTACACCTAAACTCTAGCCACGCGTCATAATCTGATTGGTGCGTACCGGTTTGCTTAGGATCGCGCTCACAAGCCGTTAGATCTAACTTATCCTGCACGGTCCAGATCTACTCATAACGTTTCGATAAGTGATCTATTTACACGCGCTGGATCTAGATCCAACGGTCATCGACCAAGCAACCACAGATGGGCGATGCTGGCGGTGGCAACTGGCGGCGGCGAGCTCTGTCTACGGCGGCGCGGCGCTACAGGGGTTCTGGGCTCTTCGGAGATGCTTACCGGGCTCGTATCGATGCACTGATGCTCAACCTGGCGACGGCTTGGCAAGGGGCGCACGGACACGGCTGCTCGGGCTTGTCGGAGTTGTTGACAGCGTCGGGCTCGGGTGGACGGCGACGTTGTCGACGCTCCTGGTCACCCTAGCGTGAACAAAAGGCATCAGAAGATGCGCAAGGCTACGGCGAGCACGTTCGTGTGAACCAGAGGCGAAGGGGAACAAGGGGATCACCGAATTTAGTCGTCGGAGTTGGAGACGTCGTCGGGGACTTGCTGCGCTTGATGGAGACGACGACCTGGGGCAGTATAGGATGAACCAAATACATCAGGAGGAGCGCAAATAGGTTGTGAAGCTGTTCGCATGAACTAGAGGGGAAGGGGCGCACGAGGCTCACCGGGATTGGTCGCCGGAGTGAGCTCTGTCTGCGGCGGTGCAAGGGCGATTACGTCAGCCTGGGGGCGCTCTGTACTCGAAGTCTGGGGGGGGGAATGGAGAGAGGGCAGAGGGGGTTTAAGTAGGCGAGACGGGGGCGTGATTTACTCCTGCAATCAACGTGGATGGACGACGCGAATCAAGCCAGGAAACGCACGGCGTGAATTGGGGAAGAACGCGTCGCCGGGGTGGAGACGATGACGCCGTGTGGGCCGCGGCTGTCAGCGAGAGAAACAGAGAGGGAGTGGTCCTGTCTGTCAGCGACCTAGCGGGTGCGGGTGAGAGTGAAGAAAACTTTTCGCGCGCGGGGGGGGGGGGTGCTGGGCTAGTTGGGCCAGTTGGGCTAGATAGGTTGTTTGGCTTATTTTTTTCTCTTTTATCCTTTTTCTTTTTCTGTTTGATTTTTCTGAAATGATTTTCAACTCCAAATCAAATGAGTTTGAATTCAAATCTTCTCTAGGTTTTTATACTGCAAACCTTCCACCCAAATGTGTGTCAAACACTACTATTTACTCAAAACACTTTGATCAATTGGAAATAAAATAAAACCAAGCCTTTATGTGATATATACTATAGGCATAATATTGGTTTTATTTACTCATTTTGTTTTGAAAACTTTTCTCAAACTTTGAAAAGTGCCTAAGTTTGAATTCAAACCTGACTGAACAAAACAAGTATTCTTCTCATTGGAAAATAGCACTAAGGCTAGAGTAAACTTACATGAAATAATAAGCATATATGCTTCTGTTTTGAAATGATTTGTTTGAAATGAAATTTATATGATCATGGATGCATGGATGGTATGCATGAGTTTGAAACATGATTTTAGGGATGTTACAGATATGTATTCACACTTGCTGGTGGCGCTGTTTCTTGGAAGTCTTGTAAGAAGACCATCTTAACGAGGTCAACTTTGGAAGCAGAACTCGTAGCATTAGACACAACCACTGTTGTAGCAGAGTGGCTTCATGAACTCTTGATGAACTTACCAGTGGTTGAAAAACCAATACCCGCAATCCTTATGAACTGCGATAATCAAACTATGATTTTCAAGGTAAATAGTTCTAAGGATAATATGAAGTCATCAAGACATGTGAAGAGGAGACTGAAATCTATCAGGAAAATGAGAAACTCCGGAGTTATCGCATTGGATTATATCCAAACCTCTAAAAACTTGGCAGATCCCTTCACAAAGGGTCTATCACGCAACGTGATAGAAAATGCATCGAAGAGCTTTCCACAGTGGTAAACCACTCTATGTGATCGTAGATCCCGTGAATTAGAATTGGGAGACAAGTTGTTGGTTAGCTGAGAGGAAAGTATCCCTACTTTAATGAACACCACTGCATAAAGATGCAATACTTTTCTATTCTGCACAGCAGGCTAATTTTTTATCTTAATGTGTTCTAAGTGGCTTATCCTAAGCAAAGATGTTGTCCCGCAGAACATCTTTTGAAGAACACACCTATATGAGTCTGACTGTTTAAACGTCGCAGTCTATGAGAGTAGGGTGCTCTCTAATAAACTCATGAAAGGTCATGGAGTATGACGCATAAGCTCCACCCGCGGGAAAGTCCCACGGTAGCCTAGTATCGGTCAAGACTTTTTGTGAAGCTAGGTTCGCAGCAAAATTGTGTTTCAAGGCATAGTCCATTGTACAAGTTGCAGCCTAGTATAACATAAAACTCTAGGTGGAAGTTCAACCTAACAGTCTCCACTATAGTACCGGTATATAAACAATGTTTTGGAACCAAAGGCAAACTTCATGTGCCTCTGGGATCTGGAGGGGATTGTTGGAATTTTTGCCTAAATAGGCCCAGCCCATTTATTAAATGCTAATAAATTCCTGAAATCCTAGAGGCCCATTTGGCCCATTCATGCAAGGCAAGAGCTGGGACAAATGTTTAGTCCCACATTGCTAGTTGAGTGGAAGTTGGACCAGCTTATAAGGAGAGCTCTTCCACCACTTGTACGAGCTTGAGAAGAGAAGACATATACACGCGCGCTCCTCCTCCTCGCTCGCCTCGCATAGCCTCGCCTCGTCACGACGCTCGCGTGCCGCGGGTTGCGGGAATCTCGCCGAGCTGAGCTGTATTTTGCCACGCATTCATGGTATATGAATAGTTGTAAAGAAGCTGAAACATTTTGCTCGAGTGGACTTTTAATACGAGCTAAATGAATACGAACTGAGTGGAGGCTGTCTGCTGGGTTGCCGCCTGTTCGCTTCAACTTCTGTCCATTCGTTTCATCTCCTGTGAAGCCTGTCTGCCTTCCCCTCTATGCCTATATAAGAGAGAGGTCGCGCCTCCTCTTAGACACAGTTCCACACATACTTTGTGCCTCTAGTTCCAGAGCACTGCGTGTAGGGGTTCGTAGGATGGAAAACAAAAAAATTCTACCGCATGAACACACAATCAAGATCTAATCTATGATCAAGCCAAGATCTATCTACTAGATTGTAGCAACGAGTTGATAGAATACTAACCCTCGAAGATCCAAAGCGGTTAACGAGAGCAGATTCTCATGGGTGATGTAGTCGTACACTTGCCGATTTCAAGATCGCGTAGATGATCCTTCCGGCGCTGCGTTCCGGCAGCGCTTCCGCAGTCGGTCACACGTTTGGTACTCGATGAAGACCTTCCTCTCCCTTGTTCCAGCAGGCAGCGGAGGTTGTAGCACTGTCCTCGCGATTCCGGCAGCACGACGGCGTGGTGTCGGAAGTAGAGGGGAGATCTCTCAGGGCTTCGCCTTAAGCCGGAGCGAGTATGGTGGAGTATGAGAGAGCCTTGGGGATCTATGGATTAGAGGCACCAAGGGGGGGTTGGCTTGGCCGGCGGCTAGGGTTTAGAGAAACCCTAACTCGTCGAGTTAGAGGAGGCCCTAGGCGGTGGCTTGGAGGTGGCCGGCGACTTAGAGGCTAGGGTTTGGGTGTGAGGGTAGGGGGCGCCCTACCCCTTCTTTTATAGGTGGGAGGGAGGCGGCTAGGAGGAGGGAGTCCTCCTCCAACTCCTCCTCCTTGGCCGGCGGGTGGAGGGAGTGGGACTTCCTCCCCAAGTAGGTTTCCTACTCTCCCTCCACCAAGCAAACTTGTCGTTTGACTTTTCAAATTGGCGTTTGACTTTCAAACTAGGATTTGATTTCTCCCTTTATTTTGCCCAGCCAAGTGACCTAGTACATGATGCAACCATTCCACATTGTCATGACACATTTATGTACCCTTCCCCTCCGGAGTGTCGGACCTTCCAGACCCTTCTAGAACATTCCTGGTGAAAACACCAGAATCATTTCCGAACTCCGAAACAGGACTTTCCTTATATGAATCTTATTCTCCGGACCATTCCAGATCTCCTCGTGATATCCCGGATCCCATCCGAGACTCCGAACAACATTCGGTATCTTACTCATCATTCCATAACTACTCAACAACATCGAATCCTTAAGTGTGTCTCCCTACGGTTCATGAATTATGCGGACATGATCGAGACACTTCTTCGATCAATAACCAATAGAGGAATCTGGAAATTCATATGGCTCCCACATATTTCTACGATTACTTTGCGATCGAATGAACCACTTACATACGATACCAATTTCCCTTTGTCTCATGATAGTTTACTTATCCGAGGTTTTGATCGTCGGTATCTCTGCATACCTAGTTCAACCTCGTTACCAATAAGTACTCTTTTCTCGTTCCTGTGATATGTGATCCCTTCTGAGCCAGTCACATGATTGCAAGCTAATTGGATGAAATTCCACCGAGAGGGCCCAGAGTATATCTATCTGTCATATGGCTGGACAAATCCCACTCTTGATCCATGTGCCTCAACCCGTACTTTCTGAACACTCAATGCCATCTTTATAGCCACCCAGTTACGGTGTGGTGTTTGATGTCATCAAAGCATCCTTCTGGTGATGGTGATTAACATGATCTCATGGTCGAAGGAATTAGGTTACTATGTATCAGAAAGATTATTGCAAATGAACTATATTAAATGACTTGATCTTTATGCTATGCTTAACTATAGGAGTATGTCCATCACATCATTCTCCTAATGATATGACCCTGTTGTTAATAACATCTCTATGTTCATGATCAGGAAATCATGATCATATATTAACCAACAAGCTAGTTTAACAAGAGGCTTTACTAGGGACTCTTTTATGTTTACAAATCACATAAGTATTAATGTTTCCGGTTAATACAATTATAGCATGGTATGTAAACATTTATCATAAGTATGAAGATATGATAATAACCACTTTATTATTGCCTCTTGGGCATATCTCCAATAGTCTCCCACTTGCACTAGAGTCAATAATCTAGTTTCAAACCTTTGTGTATTCAACACGTATGGCTTTCCGGTGTTGTATGTATACGATTGCTAGTGGTCAACTGATCTCCGGATCTGACACTTCCAGGTCCGTGTGTAATTGCATGTCTTTGCGTCTCTACGCATCACTCATTCTCTAATGAGATGGCTTTGTATAAATTTGGTCCTTTGGTGTGACCTTTAGTTCTTTGGGGTTAAAACATGTTGATAATATTGTCGTACAATATATCTTCATAGCATTATCCCTGCTGTGAACTACACCTAGTTTGATAACAAACTACTTGACACAAATGCCCTCTTTTGCTGCTATAATAGCAGTTATATACTTAGCCCTTTTGTTGTAGTATCTGTCACAATATCTTAACTTTGGAACTCATCCAAATTCATTATGGAACTCTCATTCCATCATATTGTGCCACCCTTAGTTTAGATTGAGATAAACTTAATTTGTATTTTGTGACAAAACTAGCATCAATATAATTCATTTACAATGAACTAACCATCTATTTGTCACTTCTACAAAATAATATATTCTTAGTTCTTTTACAAGATCATAAGAATATCTTTACTATCGTCCAATAATCATCTTATGAATCATTCTGGTATATGCTCATAACATGTAGAGCATAGGACATATCTGGATTTGTACATATCACAACATGATTGATATAAATACTCTTTGTGATTTCATACATCAAGTATCAATCTATACTTGAATCTTTGTTTCACTTACCAAGTGTCAATACACTTGAATATATCATCAATATTGAACTCATTCAATCCTTTTTGTGCGACAAGAACCTTTCTTGTAGTTTCTATATTGAACTCATTCAATATATCATCTATGTACTTTCGGCACAACCATATTAGCATCTATTGATGCCAAATATTTGGGTTCTGCCTAAGTATTTCATCGAGATGAAATTCTTATCCTGTGTTAATAAAAGATACATCATTTCTAATCAACAATATGTCTTCCACATAATGTATTAGAAACATGTCTTAGCACTCCCACTCAATTTCTTGCAAATGCAAGCATCTTCATCGTCTCCGACGAATTTAAACTCTTTTAACAGTTTCATCATAGTGAAGATTCCAACTCCACAATGCTTACTTCAACATTTGAAGTTTGCATATGCTTTTAGCATCCTTTGAATTAACAAAACCCTGTGGACCGTGATATGCACATGTCCTAGGTAACAATTCTATTAGAAGAACTTGTTTTGTTTATTCAACTACCACATAACAAAATTATATGTAGTGGTTGCTACATTAATCCGTCTAGACTAAATATCGCTATGAAAGATCAAATCTTGTCATAGTCAACCTTTGAACATTGTTGTGAACTCTTTCCCAACATGTCGACCATTTCATAGATGCGAAACATCCATGTCTATTCTTTATAGATGCAAACACAACTGTAAGGTCTTACACCTTTCTCGAGGGTCCTTCAAGTTCAAAACTTGATTTCTCGTGTATGGAACTATCACGGATTTTATGGCTTCAAGCCATTTGACGGAGTCAGGTCTCATCATCACTTCTTTGCATGTAGTCGGATCATTATTGTCAAATAATGATTTAACTCTCAAATCTTGGTATTTGATTGTTTACCCGACCTACTTGTTTCAATAGGAACTTAGACCTCTGTGACCGCAACCTTTGAGGAACGTGAGCCATGAGCATTGTTGCTGCCTCCGGAACACTTTTCGGTGCTGCGCAACTTTGCACATATAGCTAAGGTTCTTTTAACCTTATCAAAGTTCTATTGTCCTCCCACTTATCTTTTCACGAAAAATTCCTTCTCAGAGAAACTTGACGTTCTAAGCGATAAACACTTTTGTCTCCGGTGTTATGGAGGAATACTTAACAGTTATACAAAGACAGGTTCATCCGAATTTGGTTGCAAACATCTTTCTTATGCATAGCATACCAATGTTTAAGAAAGAACTACTTGGGTTTTATCCCAAACCATAACTTTATATGGTGTCATTTCAACGGATTATGATGAAGCTCTTTTCAGTGGAAAAACGGTAGTCTCTCAAGTTTTTTTAATCTTTAAAATATAATGGCAGTTTTATGAATTACACCTTTGATCTTACCATGTCAAACAAGGTTTAATTACATATCTCGAATGCTCCATACTCTCATGGTGTTTCGGGAAATGCAAATCCACGGAACGATTCCTTAAATCTTAGGTATTATGCTAAACGTATAACTCAAATATCTTCCTTTATGATCTTATCATAAACTATTTATATTTTTGTTTCAATGATTTTGCACTTCATCTTGAAAATATTTGAACTTTTCAAATGTTTCATACTTCATCCTTATTAAGTAAATATTCATATATTCACTCAAATTTCTGGAGGAAGCATATGAAGTTGAAATCCATCGCTCTTGACTACACATAATGGACTTCATACAACAATATGTACACGTTCCAATAAGCCAGTCATTCGTTCCTTTTGGCCTATGAACGATGTTTTAATTATCTCTAGGAAAGTTTAACAAGCGTCATTTGATCAAAAATCAAAAGACTCCAAAATTCCATCCATATGGAGTTTTTTCATGTTTTCTTTCCAATATAATTTAAACGGCGATGTCACTTCCTAAGTGATCTTTCAATCAATTTGTCTTTTGACATATTTAGCACTAGTTTTATGGATGTGATTTCTCCAACGAGATTTGTAAATCATCCATCTTTTATGGATTACGGTAATTATTGGAACAACCCTTTTGTTCTCATAATACCTGATAAAACAAATCTTAAAGGCAAGCTTTGATATTTAATGAGCAGCACAATAACCCTTTATTTGTTCTCGATGAACATCATCACATATTCTTTTGCTAGTTACTTAGGCCATTATGGTTCATGAATTCTGTTGTTTCGTATGACGATTCATACCAACAAATTCAGTATCCAATACTTAAGAACCACATTATTTAACAAGCAAAGAATATAGCCATAACACGTATATCCTCTATATACCCAAGCTGAACAATTCTAGTATTTTCTTTTCTGCCATATATTTCTAAGATTCTCTTTCAGTATTTCCTTTTCTGTTTGAAAGAATCTATCAACATCAATAGTGGAGTCATACATATGACACATAGTCCAAAGCGTGTATAATTAAATACCAATGTCTTTGGACTTGCACTTTGAAGTATCACCATCATCAAATGTTTGGTGTGCTTTCAAATTCAATTCATTAGTAATCTCTTGGTGTAGTAAACATTTTACCTACATCAAATATTCACCCTTATCATGGGATTATCCATGATCAAGCTACTTTTAGCTTGTAACGGTGAATCGCGAGTATAATGTTGCTCTCCAAAACCTTTTGGAGGATTAGGACAACTAGTGTCTCCAACCTTTTGCAAATTCTCATCAAATATGAGAACATGACTTTTGCCATATTATACTCTATCATGTTGCAACCAAAAATTCGTTTCAGATATCACAATATCTTCCACACATCATGGTTTCTGAAACAACTCTTTCAGATCCTAGATAACCTTGATATTAAGACAATCCTTTGAATATCAAGAATCATGGAGACAAACATGATACTCATACACTAACACTTGGAATTGTCACTCTTGATTTAATACCAATTATTAAACTTCATGGAGTAACCGGAACTTACTAAAAGTTTGCAATAGGACTTTTAAACTTTAGATTAACACTTCAAAACAATACGATACCAGTTCGTAAAGTAACTAACCAGAATTCTATAGTTCTATCATCTCAAATAAAACTAAGCGCAAGGTGGTAAACGGATGCCAATGACTATAACAACTATGCAAATTCACTTTGATTTAATTTATGATAAATAGTGTTCAACTTTTAATCATATTGTTGTTGAACTCCCACTCAAAACAATATCCCTCACATTGTTTTAGTGATCACACAAACCAAATCCACCACATCAAAACCGATCATCACGAGAGTTGATGTAGCTTCAATGGCGAACAATCAACATGTTCATCATATCTACTATATGACTCATGCTTTACGTTTCGGTGATCCGTGTTCCGAGACCATGTCTGTACATGCTAGGCTCGTCAAGATCAAACCTTAGCTTCCGCATGAGCAAATCTGGCTTGCTCACGTTGTATACACTCGCAGAATCTAACACACCCGATCATCACGTGGTGCTTCGAAACAACTAGCTTTAGCAACAGTGCTTACTAAGGATGAACACTTTAAAACTTGAAATTTTGTGCTTGAGGGATCATCTTATAATGCTACCGTCGTGAACTAAGCAATACAAGATGCATAAAAGGATTAACATCACATGCAATTCATAATATGTGATATGATATGGCCTTTCTTCTTTGTGCTTCCAATCTCCATCTTCAAACACGAACATGTTCTCCATCATCACCGGCATTGCATCAAGGTCAATGATGCTGCTCCATGGTTGTCTTCCACCAGCTTCAACTATTACAACTACTTTGAATAGACACGCGGGTCTTAACAGAATTTAAAGACAACCATATGGCTCCTGCCAGTTGCCAACTTACAATAAGGAACATTGCATACATCAAATATAATCATAATCATGGCCATATCACATCACAGCACACCCCTGCAAAACAAAGTTAGACGCCTCTAATTTTCTTTGCATATTTTACGTGGTTTGGGGCTTTCAATAAGTGTCGTTCTAACTTACGAACAAGAACCACAACATTGATACTGGTATTGTCAATCACCCATTGTAAATTGAATCTTAACTATGTTGGGAGAAACAGGCACCCGCAAAGCCACTTATGCAATACAAGTTGCATGTCAAGCGTGGAGCAAGTCTCATGAACGATGTCATGTAAGGTTAGCCCGGGCCGCTTCATCCCACCATCCCGCAAGATGCAAAGTACACAAGAAGCAATCGACAACAAAAGCATCAATGCCCACAATGACCATTGTGTTCTACTCGTGCAACAAATCTACATATAGACACGGCTCTGATACCACTGTAGGGGTTCGTAGCATGGAAAACAAAAAATTTCTACCGCATGAACACACAATCAAGATCTAATCTATGATCAAGCCAAGATCTATCTACTAGATTGTAGAAATGAGTTGATAGAATACTAACCCTCGAAGATCCAAAGCGGTTAACGAGAGCAGATTCTCGTGGGTGCTGTAGTCGTACACTTGCCGATCTCAAGATCGCGTAGACGATCCTTCTGGCGCTGCGTTCCGGCAGCGCTTCCGCAGTTGGTCACGCGTTCGGTACTCGATGAAGACCTTCATCTCCCTTGTTCCAGCAGGCAGCGGAGGTTGTAGCACTCTCCTCACGATTCCGGCAGCACGACGGCGTGGTACCGGAAGTAGAGGGGAGATCTCGCAGGGCTTCGCCTTAAGCCAGAGCGAGTATGGTGGAGTATGAGAGAGCCTTGGGGATCTACGGATTAGAGGCACCAAGGGGGGTTGGCTTGGCCGGCGGCTAGGGTTTAGAGAAACCCTAACTCGCCGAGTTAGAGGAGGCCCTAGGTGGCGGCGGCTTGGAGGTGGCTGGCGACTTAGAGGCTAGGGTTTGGGTCTGAGGGTAAGGGGCGCCCTACCCCTTCTTTTATAGGTGGGAGGGAGGCGTCTAGGAGGAGGGAGTCCTCCTCCAACTCCTCCTCCTTGGTCGGCGGGTGGAGGGAGTGGGACTTCCTCCCCAAGTAGGTTTCCTACTCTCCCTCCACCAAGCAAACTTGTCGTTTGACTTTTCAAATTGGCGTTTGACTTTCAAACTAGGATTTGATTTCTCCCTTTATTTTGCCCAGCCAAGTGACCTAGTACATGATGCATCCATTCCACATTGTCATGACACATTCATGTACCCTTCCCCTCCGGAGTGCCGGACCTTCCAGACCCTTCTAGAACATTCCTGGTGAAAACACCGGAATCATTTCCGAACTCCGAAACATGGCTTTCCTTATATGAATCTTATTCTCCGGACCATTCCGGATCTCCTCGTGATATCCCGGATCCCATACGAGACTCCGAACAACATTCGGTATCTTACTCATCATTCCATAACTACTCAACAACATCGAATCCTTAAGTGTGTCTCCCTACAGTTCGTGAATTATGCGGACATGATCGAGACACTTCTCCGATCAATAACCAATAGAGGAATCTGGAAATTCATATGGATCCCACATATTTCTATGATTACTTTGCGATCGAATGAACCACTTACATACGATACCAATTTCCCTTTGTCTCACGATAGTTTACTTATCCGAGGTTTTGATCGTCGGTATCTCTGCATACCTAGTTCAACCTCGTTACCAATAAGTACTCTTTTCTCGTTCCCGTGATATGTGATCCCTTGTGAGCCAGTCACATGCTTGCAAGCTAATTAGATGACATTCCACCGAGAGGGCCCAGAGTATATCTATCTGTCATATGGATAGACAAATCCCACTCTTGATCCATGTGCCTCAACCCGTACTTTCTGAACACTCAATGCCACCTTTATAGCCACCCAGTTACGGTGTGGTGTTTGATGTCATCAAAGCATCCTTCTGGTGATGGTGATTAACATGATCTCATGGTCGAAGGAATTAGGTTACTATGTATCAGAAAGCTTATAGCAAATGAACTATATTAAATGACTTGATCTTTATGCTATGCTTAACTATAGGAGTATGTCCATCACATCATTCTCCTAATGATATGACCCTGTTGTTAATAACATCTCTATGTTCATGATCAGGAAACCATGATCATATATTAACCAACAAGCTAGTTTAACAAGAGGCTTTACTAGGGACTCTTTTATGTTTACAAATCACAAGTATTAATGTTTCCGGTTAATACAATTATAGCATGGTATGTAAAAATTTATCATAAGTATGAAGATATGATAATAACCACTTTATTATTGCCTCTTGGGCATATCTCCAACACTGCGCTACCTAGTCTTCCCCATCCCGTCCTGCGGCGTGCACCGCGAGCCGGGATAGTAGGAATCCGAGACCCCGCTGCTTCGAGTCCTGTACGGAAGAAGGGAGATAAGGTTTTTGGGGAGCGCTATCGGCGCGACTACTGGCTTCATCACGGACTCCCTCACGGATAGCGACTGCGCCGACGTCTTCCCCAATGAGGACTTCTTCCCTGACTTTAGCACCCTCTTCCTCGATGACATGGCTAACGACGGTGCCAACGCGAACACCGGCGGTTCCTCTACTGCTGTTGCCGTGTATATTTTTTTTCTCAATCTTGTTCTGATCGCATCTCAAGTTCTACGCCTTGCAGTATGTTTGATTATCTGCCTCAATATGTATTCGCTATTTCACATGATTAGTATATTGTCTATTATTCTAATCATGTTTTATCTAGCGTTTATTATGGGTAATTCGCTTGGTAAATTGCTCATTTATTCAACAGGAAGATGGCTATGGTGGTGGAGAAGGGTTTAGAGGTTTAGATCTAGATCTATTCCTCCGGCATGGCGGCAGGGAGAGTTGAGGTTGAAAAGAAGCGAGATTGTGGAGTCGGGGGGCTTGTTTCTCGTCGTCTGAAGCCTCTTTATATAGGGGTCCCTTCACGAAAGTTGTTCTGCTTAATCTAATGAAGTCGGTGCAAACTATACAGTGATAACTATACGGCGGCGGGTTGTATAGTTGGTCGTTAAGCTTGTAGTAATGTCTTCACGGCTCCTGGTTTTTTTGGTGTGTTGTAAATCTCGTATCTTTGGCATTTATGTAGTGATTCTCATCATAATACGTCATTATTTGCGCAGGAAAAAATAGGAAGAAAGGATTGCATACCCCTTTGATCACTAGACATTGGTGGCAGGTTTTTGAGAGATATTTTATCAAATATATGAATAATATCTAGTTTAAATATGGACGTGGATGGCTATATTTCACAGCCATCAGCTACAAGGAGGTTCACCAATTAGGGCAACCCATCACCTCCCTCCCTTGCGTCGTACACCGGCAGCTCGTCCTCGAGTGCGAGGAGCAGCCGCCGCCCTGCCTCTTCCTCTCCCTTTCCCTCTCCGCCTCCAGAGAGTGATTCCTCAGGCTACTGCGACTACGTGTCGCCTAAGGAATCTGATAGCTCCTACACGAGCTCCGGAGAGAGCAACGTAGAGAAGGACTTCGTCACCTCCGACGCGGGCGAGGAGCGCACATTTGCGAGGCTACGCCGCTGCCCGATCGTGTCCTGTTCAATGAGAAAGCGAGGGAGGATCAAGAGCTTGCCGGGACGCTCCGGTTGATAGAGCGCCAGAAGAAGGAGGCGGCGGCGGTGGAGCGCCTCAAGCGGCAGAAGGAGGAGGAGAAGGCCGCGGCTGAAGCACACGCGCCGGGACTGAGCGGCGCCGCCGTTGACAGGGAAGGTTGATCGCCGCCACTTTGAGGCTCTTTTTAGCTGTATTTTGTTGTTTCTGAGCGTAGTGATGAATTATATGTAATATTATGCAAATGTAGAATCGTATGAACTGATGAATCATGAAATGAATCGTGTCTGGATCGCTTTTGTTAACTGAATTGTGTCTGAATTTTGCCGCAAAGACATCTCCGGCAAGATTTTGAATTTGTGGTTTCTGTACGGTTTGCATTTACGGTAGCTGCACTGCGCCGGCTCTAGTGGACCATGAAATCACGTTTTCCATGAACTAAACTCGGTTGTTTATGGCTCGCATTTTACGGTACCCCCGCTAGAGTTTCTCTTATGAGTCCAGCTGGACTGATATTTGCTTCTGCTTCTGCTCACGAGCTTACCAGCAATTGCAGTTGCTTGGCCCTTGTGTTCATTAATCTCAATGGGACATTGTAACTTGCTTCTCTTGTACTCATCAATTGCCTCTCTGGTCTTGGGTCATCTTTTTTATCTCGATCTTTCGGTTTTGTTGTGTTACTAATTTTGATTAGAGCCTTCCTAACGGTTGCATTGCCCAAGAATTAACATGAGACATAAAAAATCGAGTGATATTGAAGAACATATGTACGAAAGAACCAACACTAGAACCAACAGTGTAATTATTTTCCTTATTCTGTGAAGGAATCAACAGTGTAATTATTTTCCTTATTATGTGAAGTATGTATGATGGAAAGGTGAACATGAGTAGGTCTAACAACCCATTTCCTTTTGGCTCTAGGGATGTCATTTCTAGCAACTTAATAGGATCTCTAGACTGGTCCCATAGGCCAACACTAGTTTTTCCTGTGCAATTTATCCTCACTCGTGTGTACCCGGTACCACTTCTCGGTCGGTCACCTATCCTCAAATTAGTCTAGGCCAAGCACGCTTAACATTAGAGTTCTTTTTAGATGAGTTTCTAGAAAAGAAGTTGCAACTTGTTGGTATGAGTATCCTATCAATCCTATTAAGCCATGTGTTTAGATCTCACATACACCCACCCTTTAGAAGATCGACGTCCTCATCGATCAAGCACACCCCAGGAACGTTCCCTCTTGGCACACGTCTATGCGTCTAGTGTCGGCACATGTTCCATGCCGTGTCCACTCTGAGCCTCACACGCCATGCTCCACATGTCCCGCCACTGACCCGCGCACATATGTAACTGTTAAGCTTCATGCCCTAGCCAACGCAACCAAAAGTCCGAACTGATGGAAATGGCTAGTGCAATTCACTTATACACTTCAACACCCTCTCTCACGTGTGACGGGGAGAAGTCAGCACGTGCAACCGGAAGAGAGCGACGACGCACGAAACTCATGTATGACTCAAGAGGCCTATACGTGGACACAGAGGGGTCAACAACAATTTTAGGATAAATTACGAAAGCCAGGACTCGAACTCGAGACCCTAGGCTCTGATACCATGTCAAGCTTCATGCACTAGCCAACACAACCAAAAGTCCGAACTGATGGAAAGAGCTAGTGCAATCCACTTATACACTTAAACAGTAACCACGAGGGTCGGCTCTGATACCACTTGTAACACTCCGTTCCTTCTTGGCCCCGGGGAGTGTCACTCCTTAAAGCTTAATATGATCTCTAGACTGGCCATTTAGATCTCTAGACTGGCCCCACAGACCAACACTAGTCTTTTCTACGCACTTTGTCCTCACTCGTGCGCACCCGATACCCACTTCCCGGTCGGTCACCCATCCTCAAATTTCTCTGGGCCAATCACGCTTAACATTAGAGTTCTTCTTGGATGAGCTTCCAGAAAAGAAGTTACAACTTGTTGATATGAGTATCATAACAATCTTATTAAGCCATGTGTCTGGATCTCACAGTAGGAATCTGTTTTGCTTTATTTTGTCCGTGTTTTCTTAATTTTGTTGGTTATATAAAAAAGTCTCTGACATATTTCTTGATTGTATTATGCTCACTCATGGTGGAATTGTGGTAGCATGATGTACATAATTAACTATATACACAAAATCCATGAGTGACCCAAGTTTTCTGAAGTGTGCTGGTTTCAGTTCCAAATTACTTAATTATGTGCTTAAAGAAAGGAAATAACAATTAATTTACTTTGAGCTAGAAATAATAATTTATATTCAAATAATAAAATTGGGTCCAAGTGCTAACAACACTCCACCAATTAGTCGTCTACGCATTGTTAGTGCATTGAAAGAACTCGACCCAAAAAAGATATAAAGGCGTGACTAAAAATCGCGTGCTCGTCTACGATATCTAGCACGATATAGGCGGCGAGACGAAACTCGCATGTCCACCTAGTAATATGGAAGACCAGACGTAACTCTTTGTCTAAGACATGCCACCGCGAATGTCTCCACCAATCTATCATGGTAATATAAGGCTTCCCCTCCGCGTGGGCAAGCTCATCCATGCACCTTCATGCTGAGACAGGTATCCGCATCGCCACGCTGCAAGACAAACATTTTGGACTTCAAAACAAAAATACAAATATAGTTTGTAGCAAAGTTAAGTTCAGTTTAACAAAATTCTGCATAAATTGTACTCCCTCTATTTGATACTTCTTGTCGGGGCTGTACTTCAAATTTGAACTAAAGCCGCGCCAAGAATTATGAAATGAAGGGAGTATTAAATATGTAACTGTTGTTGTAACCATCTAGAGGACAAAATATTCTTCATTCTTGGTTTCGCAGCCATCTACATATCTAAACCTGAAGTAAGTGCCAGCTGAACACAAAATAAAAATGTGTACTTCCTCCGGTCCATATTAATTGACTCAAATTTTTCTAGATTTAAATGAATCTAGACACTATTTAGTATATAGGTTCATTCAAATTTTGATAAATCAAAGTCAATTAATATGAATCAAAGGGAGTACAAAAAAAATGCACCCATAAGGCCACAAGCCCGTAACGCCATATCATATTTCAAAAGAAAAACTGGAGGTGATATAAACACGTAAAGAAGTACAGAGAGTTGTAAAAAGAAAAGTTACCTTCTCTACTACCTAAAAAAGATTTCGTGTTCCGTCTCCGCCGATATGTCGAGCGCTTCGTCGTCAATCCGCCGATATGTCGAACGCTTCGTCGTCAATCCTGCCCCGCACGAAAATAGCGCTCAATCAACGCAAGTTAATACCCTCACTTCCTCTCCCAAGCCCCCACGTAAATCTCCTCCCAATCCTAACTCCCTCCTGTGTCCTGACTACTCGCCTCCATCCCCTGGACCAGCCATCGGCGGCGTCCTCCCAACTCGGCCACCGCCGGCACCCTCCCAACTCAGCCACCGCCGGCGCCCTCCCAACTCGGCCACGGCCAGCGGAGGCCTCCTCCCACACTCCTCCAACCCTATCCAGTCGTAGGCCATGGCGGAGGCTCGCTGAGGAAATCCAAATCCAAGATCAGGCATTCAAGCACCTGGTACAGCTCGATCTCGAATATGCTTATTGGGGGTCGTCGGGTCTTAGGACTGGCTGGCCGTTCTTGGTCCAAATCCGGCCAGTCTTGGATGGGAATTGATGCGGGGAGAGCTGGTGAGGGCCTGGCCGCGAGGAATCGTTCCTGGGCAGCGACGGCTCGCTGGATTGTAGTCGTGTCCACCGGAGGGGAGAGAAGGACAGTCTGCCTGCAAGACCATAGGATAGAGAGGATAGAGGTGGTGTTTCAGATTTGACGATCCGGTTTCAACCAGAATTATATGATGGTGAGTGGTGATTGCCTTGTGGCTAAAGATTTGGAATGTATATGGACTCACCAAGATGAATTATTGTGTAGTTCATTTGACTCTATTTGATTAGTTCTTGATTAATTTAGCTTCACTGTTCGAGTGTTCATGCTATTGCAGAGGAAATCGCACGTATCTATACTGTTGTTTTGATTCTTCGTTTGGATCTCTGATCCATATACCAAAATTCTCTGCACTGGGCCATCTATGATCTCTTTTGTTTTCTTTGCTCGGCGATTATTTCTCGGACAGTGAGCGAGGGGCTACGCGAGGTCGACGTTGTTGTGTAGAGTAATTCGTAGGAACATAGTTGTGGCCGAAAGGTTGGTATTCAGGACTATGTGAGTGTACATCTTGATTGTACAATGATTTTGAATCTATCATACTATGTTACAGGAGGATTTCGAAAAGTAGGCCACGAAGGCGAAGACCCTGTCCACGAGCACTTTCGGTCAAGACCAGCTTATCCTCTAAGGACTCTACAAGCAAGCTACCGTAGGGATTGTGAATACAGGTAAAGAGGATCCATGGGCTGCCGCCAGCGGTCGCCCTATACGTATGCGAGGTGATGCCGAACTCGATCGAGTTTGTAGGCTTGCAGCATATCAGAAAGCAAGGTAATTCAGTCATGATAACATGCAACTAAACATGTTTAGGTATTTGTCTACCGATGCTACAAATTGTTCCTATGGATGCTATCCCTGAAGTTTGGATGGGTTCTCGAAGTTGGCCCCGAATCCGTAGATTTTTAGTGAGTACGGCCACTATTTACAAGAATCTGAGTATCACAAGACTGAATATATAAGAATCTTGATTGTGTGTGTTCTTAGTTACGATTATAGATTAGCATGACCATTCAAGAT
This sequence comes from Avena atlantica, assembly GCA_910589765.1. Lineage (NCBI taxonomy): Eukaryota > Viridiplantae > Streptophyta > Magnoliopsida > Poales > Poaceae > Avena > Avena atlantica. Next base: position 482,532,072 of record OU342739.1, on the reverse strand, counting down.
GCATCAGTTATACAAATAGGACACAAATGGGCACACTGTTTGGTATCATTATAGCCGGACTCGACGCTACAGCGGAAATAATCAACGACAGCAGTTGTGGCCATTATTTTTGTAGACAGTCACTAGAGTATTTTCAAATCAAACTTGCATGATTTAGATGGTAAACAGGAACCACTAATGTATTAGTGTGCCTGTTGTCGTCACTGAACAAGGAGGCTAGAGGAGTAGTGTGATGCCATGCCGTTGCTAAGCACAAACATAAGGACCTTATTATATGCTTTATTAGTGATGCTCTATCTGAGCTGTTTCGTCTTTGGGAGGGAAGGAATTGCATATGATCATATTTGGTTGATTTGTAACTTATTGTAGGATGAAGGAGAGGAGGCTTTGGTGTGTTGTTTTTGCAATGCGATGGTGAAAGGATGATGCCGGTTTAAGCTGATGGCTAAGGATGTCGTGGCGCCAAGATCATACAATTGGTTGTGTGCGCTCTCATAATTTCATACATTGACTGCTAATCCTAGGTGACTCCTGATTTGCAAATTTTTTTGGGCTATATTTAATTGGTCAAGTACTGAATATCTTGAAGACATGTCTGGCGTTAGCGTAATGTGAAAAATAAGAATGCTTAAGGAATAAATTGGTTGGGATATTGAGCTGGTTGGAATATGGCACTTCTATGTTTATTAATAATGTAATATGGTAATTTATTTCCTTGCAAGAACCAATCATAATCACACCATATAAAACTAAAAAAGCAGCCAATTGGTAAAACTAAGTTGTATTTTAGAGGAGGTGCATGTTGGGACTCATTCCCTCTCCACCCGGTTTTCCTGTGGCAGCAAGGAACTTCCTGTAGGAAACAAAGTAAATAGTGTATGTTTATCACTCTGTAAAACTATTGAAGTAAATATTGAAGTAAAACTATTGAAGTAAATATGCTGCGTGTGCTGATTACTGCCCCCATACATCACGTGAAGGCTTTTTTTTTGCTGCCACTTTGATTTGTGTATGAGCTGAATAATCCCAAATGGAATAAAGCTTGTGGGCATATACTTACATATTGTACTATCTATGGAATAATTTTAATCCTCTTGTGCTTTACTTTATTTTTAAATCTAGGTATATGACCAACCAGAGGAGAAGGATCATGCATCAACACCAAGTGCAACCTCTCTACCTGGCCCAACATCCTTGACCTCGATCTGAAGCAAAGGTATGTACTAGCCACATTCTTTTCTTTCAAAATCTAGCTCATAATTTAATGCAACACATGCTCACCAAACACACATTTTGTTTTCACCAAAGGCAATATATCAATGGTAGTATGAAAAACCTAACTCACATTCTTGTGCACCCACGGGCTGAGATGTTAGCCGCTTAGCATCCCAGCCAGCTTAAATTTTCTCATTTAAATTCCAAAAAAGTTTAGGTATGGTCTCGTAAATCCCCTAGGGGACATAAAGAAGTCAAAATTTCAGAGAATCAGGCACATAGTATAACACATTCATGTTCTAATGTTGCTCTTTAAGTGTGCTTCAAACTTAGCACACTCCATCAGGAAAGGAGACACTAAAAAATGAGTTCATTACGACAGATACAACAACCTAGCGAGATGGTATATTTCCTTTTAGAGACAAAAACTACATATCAGGTAATAACGAGTGAAAGCAGCATATGATTTATTCTCTCCATATAGCACGTTTCACAAAAGAATGGAAAGCAGCCTAACAGATAAATATAGTAGGGGGGAAACTGACTAACTAGAAACAAAATTGACATAGTAATACACTGGTTAACTGAAAATGCTTGTCTTTCCAAATTATTCCATGTCTATATCTTGAACAGGCTTTCCAATTTTCAGTATTGCGCTGTCAATAGGCAGAGCCACGATAAGAGCTTTATCATTCCATATGTTCAGCAGGTCCAGTGTAAACAATATCACTCCATTTGTTGGAATCAAATCAGAACATGTTTATATGACACCTGCATCCCAACTAGCTTCATGCCATCATCGGATCAGAGAATCTGACGATTAATTAGTTGGTATGGCATATTAAACTAGAGTATGATTCAGCAGATGGGAAGAGAAGAGAGAGGGCCAGAGTGGTGACCTCTCTCGGCGAGGGGGAGCTTGAAGAAGTACCAGCCGACGTCCATGCTGTCGGAAGGAGTCTTGGTACAGGCATTTTTCCTAACAAAATAAGGACATAAGTAACATGATTTATTAACACAAATCTATTCAAAGCATAGAAATCAACTTGACTTACTGATTTTATAAACTGCTGGAGCCATCTTCTAAAGTTCATATGGACAATTGTCAGGGAAATGTGTGAATCCAAAATATAGCAGTCCATTTTCCCAATAGTTTTTCAGCTATCGGTTTCTGCTCTCATTATGGTTCAGAAGCTTTAACAGGCCACCAATGGTTGTAGTGCCTATTGACTGATTCATGCTTCGTCACTTGTTTTATTCGTCAACCCTAGGGAAGATTGATCGGGGAAAAGGATGTAGATGAGAAATTCAATAATAGATACAAGCCGTAACACATGGAGATGATACTTTCCTTTTTTTAGATGAAGCTCTCATGATATGCTTCCATTTGTAACATGATAAGTGTTTCTTAAATACTAGACACAACAACTGTGTAACCAATGATGAACGGATTGCATTATAGCATATCTGCTTTGGATAAAGCATGTGTACAAGTGTTCTGCTGATGTTTCAAGCAAGCCATGTAAGTAACCAGAAGTCGGTCTTTATATTTCTTATTTATTAATGGCATTGGCTCTCCTGTTATTCCTAAGCATGAACATGCAATTATGTAGAAACCTGGGCAGACTCCAGCATCTAAACAAGAGTAGAGAGTGACTCGTGTCTTTGTGTGTGCCTTTTTTTGGCTGGTAAGAGAGAGTGAGTGAGAGCGCGCGTTTTTTATGCATTTTAGAAGATTTGTATCGCAAGAAAAATGTGTATCTTTGAATCCCATGCATCCAGAGTGTCAACTTTTAGATCATAGCATCCCTGCCTCCAGGGGTCATGTTTAATTTTCCAAGTTTATTCTTTGGTAGCAATGCAAATACATTTGAATTTTAATTTTTTCAGTGTGTTTCCTTTTTTGAGATCTTAGATGTTTATGGAGCTATAGTCTCGCCGCAATGATGCTTGAGGTGAATAAAAACTCACCAGGTTTTAAGGAGGTGTGCACAGAGTATTGTTGTTTTTCTTTCTATGCATGTTCTATGTGACTATTTTAAATTTTGTGTTCTGATATATGTTTTGCTTGTGCAGACCGTTAATGGGATAGAAATAGATATATTCCCGAAAGAAGCCACCGACATAGGTGCTGATGTGATTTTGTTGAAAGATACCAAAAACATATAGTTTTACACAATCAAATGTGGTACATGCATAGATATCTTTGTGCAAAGTATCAGTTATTGATGGCTACTATTCATGCTTCAAGCTTTGAGATTTTGGAGATTCTCATTTTGGCGAGCTTCAGTACCTATAATTTCCCCCTAGAAGCTAGCTTGTGATAATTAGTCAGCAATGCACCTCCGATGATGTACATTAATGCTTTACTTCTTTGTACAATTTTTATATTATGTTTGAAAATTGAGATAAATGGACAAACTCCTCATCCATTGTAAGATCTATGGATACAATTGTATCAAGTCCAGGAGAGATTCATTTTTTTTAAGTCCAAGCGAGATTCAATTTTTTTAAGTCCAAGAGAGATTTCTCTTTCGGAAGAGATTCAATTTTTTTAAGTCCAAGAGAGATTTCTCTTTCGGAAGAGATTCAATTTTTTTAAGTCCAAGAGAGATTTCTCTTTCGGAAGAGCCATATAATTGTCCATATTTCCTGCTGTTTGATAGGCAATTGTGTAATTTTAAAGAACTTTTGTATGATCAATATAATAGATTTTCTTTGACTATGCCTTTTTCAAGGTAGCATTTTGTTCCTGTCATTGGAATGCTTAACTGGTATCTGAATATTTTGGTGTGGTCCCTTTCTAATCCAATCTAATTTTATTTGCTAATCATATGTGATACAATAACATTTGACATGATATTAAGTTGTTCTGCAAGTAGTTATATATGATCAAAATTGCACAGTATTAATATCATATTCCCTGTTTTGTGATAATTTTGTGTGGACTGTTAAGAGGAGCACAAGGTGGAGTGGAGAGGTTAGCGCAAAGCTTCTCTCCTTTGTCTATGTTATTGAATACAATGGGGACACCCAAGAGAAGTGCCCCTTGGTGCATTATGATCATTGAGAGAACCAAAACACAAGTTTGTTGGAGCAAAAAATTTGGTTGGCACAGAACAAAATGACCTTCCTGTTGATGTCCCATTTTCTAACTACACGAAGGCAGACAGACGATCAAATCATCAATGGAACCGTAAGAGGCCATGCCAAAGCATAGCGTCATCGCTGCACATCAAGAGTGAGAGGAGAGGAGCACATGGGTGTTTCTCTGGCAATGCTGGTGTGTGTGTGTGTGTGTGTGTGTGGGGGGGGGGGGGGGGGGGGGGGGGGGGGGGGGTGGGGATGGCAAAACTTGTATATAGCTCGGTAGCGTGGAGGACATTTTTCAGACCCGAGCAGTGTCGAAGGTACCATTTGTCCTAGGAGCAATAAGGAAAACTGAAGAAAGGGTGGTTCAGAGGGTTGTCACATTTCTCTCGCCTGAACCAGTGGAAACTACACACTTCTTTTTGTTGTTTTGTGGTAGCATAGAGGTCTTATCACAGTTTTTTAGATAGCGCGTGTAGTTATATTCCTTCTGTTTGGAAATATAAGATGTTTTAGGTTTGTGAAGCTAATTTATTTAGACAACTTTTAGTGTCTAAGTTCAAATGAATATACACACTAAAAAAATATCTAGATACATTTGTTTCACAAATCTAAAACATCTTATATTCCAAACAGAAGGAATATATATTATGGCGTCGAAAGTAATTTAGATACCCATGGCAACGCACGGACATTTAACTAATACACTCTAGTATCCTAAGCATGCTCATCAACACCCACGCTAGCTGTAAAAGAAAAAATTAGCAAGGCTGTAGTCGTAAAAAAAAGGATCGCGTTAGAACTTAGCAAGGCATTATCTGGTCAAACTTTTTTTTTCCATCAGTTAAGACACAAAGAGGATACATGTTACCGCTCCAGCCTTCGGAAAAAGAAGAGCTGCATAGGAGATTTAAACAAAGCATGGACGGGTGCTCTCCCCAGGATCAGACCCTTCTCCACCCAGCGCAGCCTCGATATTCTGTACATACCTTTGTTAGAGAGTTTTTGAAGCTTCAAAAATTCTCGTAATTGAAGAAAAAGAGTGGGCTTCAGAACGTTTCTCGCTACAGGAAAGATTCGCTACGCCAACGGCCGACTGCCGTCGGCATAGCTTCAAATTACCGTCGATGGCCGTCGGCATAGCCTCTCGGCGTACGTCATCGTCGACACAGCTCCATGGCCGTTGGAACAGCGTATTTCAGCGGGTCCCGTATGTCAGTCAACGGCCGTCTTCGATAACGGTCCAGTCTGAAGCTATGCCGACGGCCCGGCCGTCGGCACAGGAATGGAGCTACGCCGACGGCCTGGCCGTCGGCATAGACTAAAATATATATATTTTTTTAATTTTGAGTTGTTTGACTCCTTAATCTCTCGCTTTAATCATTTTAACACTATTTATAGTTAATAATTAATTAAATTGCAGTCTTAGTCAAAGTTTTCGTTCGTTCACCCATCCTAGCACTACTCCATCTCTAGCACGCTTAACTTCCTCGTTCCTTCAGAATCTCTTCCCGCAAAGCAATTTACACATTGTTGTCAATACTATGATTCATTCCTATTAACTCTTATATCATCATGTCACATGGTTGTATTTTTTGAAATTATAAGCAATTATTTAAGTAAACAACAATGAATAAGTAAAAATATTATTGAAGTCAAACAAAAATATAAAGATTTTATTTTTTTGTATTTTTTATTTAATATGGAATAATTAATATCTTAAAATCTATAAATCGGAATTCGGCAAATAATATGTCTAAATTGATTACAAAAATGAGAGGAAACCAAATATGGTATCAATATCAACTTATAACAAACTATGTCGTGATTCTTATCATAATTTCATTTGCCCGTTTAAAATCACACGCATAAAGATTCTTAGCTCGGGGCTGAGACTTGCTAAACTTCAAGTGGATCTATGATGAAACAACACATTTTGAACCTAAAAATGATTTTTCTAAAAAATCATGAGCATCCGATCATGTACCTGTAGTTCATATCTGACCCACTTCCTACCGATTCGGCAGGAATTTGTCTTTTTCCACCAGGGAGAGAAGGAAATGTTTGAGATCCCCCTGTTATGACATTATCCATGTAAGGTGGTATAGTATTTTTTTAAAATGCGACGGTAGTATTTTGAATTAGCCATTTGGTGGTTTCTTCATAAAACCGTCAGTTTTTTGCACTCAAAAAAATGGAAAACGGCTTTTTGGTGCGACGAAAAAGAAAACTTCCTCCTGAAATATTGTTCGTCATCCCATGATGCACACTTATGCACAATATGGACACATTATCACAAACTATGCCTTCATTCTAGCCATAACATTGGTCATTTGACCCGAAAGCCAAGAAACCTCGAACGAGATAGGTCATTTTGTGAAGGTTTTTTTGAGACATAATCAATATACCAAGTTTGATATTTTTCCTTCTAACTATGTCACATAATATGACACCACCTGAAGGTTTCATATTGTTTGGATCGTTTTTGAATTTATAATGCCCGTTTTAAACTATCATTAAACTTTGTCGCAGGGCGAGCATGAAGATTCTTAGCTCGGGGCTGAGATTCGCTAAACTTGAAGTGGATCTATGATGAAACAACACATTTTGAACCTAAAAATTATTTTTCTAAAAAATCATGAGCATCCGATCATGTACCTGTAGTTCATATCTGACCCACTTCCTGCCGATTCGGCAGGAATTTGTCTTTTTCCACCAGGGATAGACGGAAATGTTTGAGATCCCCCTGTTATAACATTATCCATGTAAGGTGGTATAGTATTTTTTTAAAATGTGACGGTAGTATTTTGAATTAGCCATTTGGTGGTTTCTTCATAAAACCGTTAGTTTTTTGCACTCGAAAAATGGAAAACGCCTTTTTGGTGCGACGAAAAAGAAAACTTCCTCCTGAAACATTGTTCGCCATCCCATGATGCACACTTATGCACAATATGGATACATTATCACAAACTATGCCTTCATTCTAGCCATAACATTGATCATTTGACCCGAAAGCCAAGAAACCTCGAACGAGATAGGTCATTTTGTGAAGGTTTTTTTGAGACATAATCAATATACCAAGTTTGATATTTTTCCTTCTAACTATGTCACATAATATGACACCACGTGAAGGTTTCATATTGTTTGGATCGTTTTTGAATTTATAATGCCCGTTTTAAACTATTATTAAACTTTGTCGAAGGGCGGGCAAGAAGATTCTTAGCTCGGGGCTGAGATTCGCTAAAATTGAAGTGGATCTATGATGAAACAACACATTTTGAAACTAAAAATTATTTTTCTAAAAAATCATGAGCATCCGATTATGTACCTGTAGTTCATATCTGACCCACTTCCTACCGATTCGGCAGGAATTTGTCTTTTTCACCAGGGATAGACAGAAATGTTTGAGTCCCCCTGTTATGACATTATCCATGTAAGGTGGTCTAGTATTTTTGAAAAATGTGACGGTACTATTTTGAATTAGCCATTTGGTGGTTGATTCACAAAACAGTCAGTTTTTTGCACTCGAAAAATGGAAAACGGCTTTTTGGTGCGACGAAAAGGAAAACTTCCTCCTAAAACATTGTTCGCCATCCCATCCATGATGCACACTTATGCACAATATGGACACATTATCATAAACTATGCCTTCATTCTAGCCATAACATTGGTCATTTGACCCGAAAACCAAGAAACCTCGAACGAGATAGGTCATTTTGTGAAGGTTTTTTTGAGACATAATCAATATACCAAGTTTGATATTTTTCCTTCTAACTATGTCACATAATATGACACCACGTGAAGGTTTCATATTGTTTGGATCGTGTTTGAATTTATAATGCCCGTTTTGAACTATCATTAAACTTTTGTCGAAGGGCGGGCATGAAGATTCTTAGCTCGGGGCTAAGACTCGCTAAACATGAAGTGGATCTATGATGAAACAACATATTTTGAACCTAAAAATTATTTTTCTAAAAAATCATGAGCATCCGATCATGTACCTGTAGTTCATATCTGACCCACTTCCTACCGATTCGGCAGAAATTTGTCTTTTTCATCAGGGATAGACAGAAATGTTTGAGATCCCCCTGTTATGACATTATCCATGTAAGGTGGTCTAGTATTTTTGAAAAATGTGACGGTACTATTTTGAATTATCCATTTGGTGGTTGATTCATAAAACCGTCAGTTTTTTGCACTCGAAAAATGAAAAACGGCTTTTCGGTGCGACGAAAAGGAAAACTTTCTCCCGAAACATTGTTCGCCATTCCATGATGCACACTTATGCACAATATGGACACATTATCATAAACTATGCCTTCATTCTAGCCATAACATTGGTCATTTGACCCGAAAGCCAAGAAACCTCGAACGAGATAGGTCATTTTGTGAAGGTTTTTTTGAGACATAATCAATATACCAAGTTTGATATTTTTCCTTCTAACTATGTCACATAATATGACACCACGTGAAGGTTTCATGTTGTTTGGATCGTTTTTGAATTTATAATGCCCGTTTTAAACTATCGTTAAACTTTGTCGAAGGGCGGACATGAAGATTCTTAGCTCGGGGCTGAGACTCGCTAAACTTGAAGTGGATCTATGATGAAACAACACATTTTGAACCTAAAAATGATTTTTCTAAAAAATCATGAGCATCCGATCATGTACATGTAGTTCATATCTGACCCACTTCCTACCGATTTGGCAGGAATTTGTCTTTTTCACCAGGGATGGACGGAAATGTTTGAGATCCCCCTATTATGACATTATCCATGTAAGGTGGTCTAGTATTTTTGAAAAAAATTACGGTAGTATTTTGAATTAGCCATTTGGTGGTTGCTTCACAAAACCGTTAGTTTTTTGCACTCGAAAAATAGAAAACGGCTTTTTGGTGCGACGAAAAGGAAAACTTCCTCCTGAAACATTGTTCGCTATCCCATGATGCACACTTATGCATAATATGAACACATTATCACAAACTATGCCTTCATTCTAGCCATAACATTGGTCATTTGACCCGAAAGCCAAGAAACCTCGAACGAGATAGGTTATTTTGTGAAGGGTTTTTTGAGACATAATCAATATACCAAGTTTGATATTTTTTCTTCTAACTATGTCACGTAATATGATACCACGCGAAGGTTTCATGTTGTTTGGATCGTTTTTGAATTTATAATGCCCGTTTTAAACTATCGTTAAACTTTGTCGAAGGGCGGGCATGAAGATTCTTTGCTCGGGGCCGAGACTCGCTAAACTTGAAGTGGATCTATGATGAAACAACACACTTTGAACCTAAAAATAATTTTTCTAAAAAATCATGAGCATTCGATCATGTACTTGTAGTTCATATCTGACTCACTTCCTGCCGATTTGGCAGGAATTTGTCTTTTTCACGAGGGATAGACCGAAATGTTTGAGATCCCTCTGTTATGACATTATCCATGTAAGGTGGTCTAGTATTTTTGAAAAATGTGACGGTAGTATTTTGAATTAGTCATTTGGTGGTTGCTTCACAAACCGTTAGTTTTTTGCACTGGGAAAATGGAAAACAGCTTTTTGGTGCGACGAAAAAGAAAACTTCCTCCTGAAACATTGTTCACCATCCCATGATGCACACTTATAAACAATATGGACACATTATCACAAACTATGCCTTCATTCTAGCCATAACATTGGTCATTTGACCCGAAAGCCAAGAAACCTCGAACGTGATAGGTCATTTTGTGAAAGTTTTTTTTGAGACATAATCAATATACCAACTTTGATATTTTTCCTTCTAACTATGTCACATAATATGACAACACGCGAAGGTTTCACGTTGTTTGGATCGTTTTTGAATTTATAATGCCCGTTTTAAACTATATATAATTTTTTATGTTTCACTTATTTTTTTTATATAAATGTGTAATATTTGAGGGTAGATAGATAGGTCTTATTTTTCTACAAATTTTGATATTTTATTTGTATCTTTCTAAATTAGAATAATTTAGTTATGATTTTTCAAAAAATAATAAGATAAAAGGAAAAAAATCTGAAGGCCTACGCCGACGGCTAAGCCGCCGGCACAGACCGATCTGCGCCGACGGCCAGGCCGTCGACACAGCCTGTCTACCTAACGTCATTTCCATCGCCGTGTCTAAACTGAGGCTACGCCGAGGGCTTTACTTATGCCGAGGGCCACCGTCGGCACAGCCCTCTATACTACGCCGACGGCCACGCTACGCCGACGGATACCCTCGGCACCGCCACCTACGTCGACGGTCGTCCCTACGCCGACGACCAGGCTGGTCAGCTGGCCAGGGAAGGTAGCTACACCGACGGCCCCGACATTTGGCCGTCGGCGTAGCCGGCGTCCGTCGGCACCTTACTTCTTTCCTGTAGTGTCTGCAATAGTATAGCTAGATATGGAGGCCCGTCATCACCTCACGACTCCCAATTCTTGTACTAAAACAATGGCGCAGAGGTCCGACTCTATTTGCTTTGCAATCACAGAATCCACCGTGACGACATAGGGCGGCCTCTGGCGTCAGTATGCTTAAATAATCTTGAATGCGAGAAGGCAGGAGGTAAGATATAAGCAAAGATACAACAAAAGTTTAGTTAACATTGCAACTATGTATATATGAAATGGCGGGCTGGATATAATCTCAGATATAAGATTATTGACTCACCGGTGCAACACTATACTATGTGATCAGCCATGCAGTATTACTGTAAAATCAACCATGACAATGTGCAACAGTGCTTAGTAACTCTATGAACCATCAATATGAAAGTTGTTGGTTAGTGTAGAAGAAAAACTTACTATTATACAAGCCTTGACTATTGCTTTGGATTCACGGGAAGATTCACCATGTAACACTTACTAATACTAACTCAGGTACTACAACGAATAGAATTGCAACCTTCTTTCCCATGACAATTCAGATCCTTGAACACAAAGATAATATCAAATCGAGTTCCCATTTGCCACCAAAATCCACTATATTCTCACCCCCTTAAACCGTAAGAACCAATCACAGTACAAGGCACCAAAGTTGTGAATATCAAACGCTCAATTTCCTAAAACAGTACAATCCAACCAACAAATAAGTTTATTGGGGCATCCCAAAATAAGGACATCAAGCAGAACCTATCACTCAATTATTTGCATAATCCAATATTTTCAATTATTTGCATAATCCAATATTTTCACCGGGACGCACAAATTGGGAGTCAACCAGGACAACACCAGTACCTTCAGGCGTGACGAGAGGGTTTGGCCCTGGAAGTACCGATCGAGCTCGAGAACCATCAGTGGCCCGATCTGGAGGATATTTCCGTGGGGCTTGATGTCGTCCTTCAATATTGACAGGGTCAAAGAGGTCGGCCGTGGCATATGCGTCTTGAAAGACGTTGCGGTAGAGGAGGGCGGAGAGCGCCAGCTGGAGCCGCGTAGTGGGGGAGGACTCGACGGAGATGCGGGTGGGAGGCGAGCCGGCTGCCAAGCGGGGAACTAGAGGAGGGAGATCGTGACACTAGAAATCGTGGCGTGTGTGCATACCTAAGGGCTGGTTGATGCTGGTTACGAGGGAGAGAAGGGAACGAGAGAAAATTACGGAGGATATTACAGGAAACATAGGCGCGAGATCTTGCGAAGGATTTTTTGAACAGCTTGCAAGGGAGTTAATTATCTCTTTTTACCTTGGGGGCGTACTGCCGTGCGTGGAATTTTTTGTCCGTCCTGTGAAACATGGTCAACAAAATGTAATTACCATATGCACGTAGAGCATCAGATTAGACTAATCTGGGCCGTTAAATCTAACTTGTACTAGTGCATAACGGCTCATATGTCCCGGTTGGTAAGGGCGCTTAGTCCCGGTTCCTCAACTGGGACGGGGCAATTGGGACTAAAGCCCCAATCAGGGGAGGAGCAACCTTCCCGGTTCGTAACACGAACCGAGACAAATAATCCTCTGCCGCGGCAGAGATTTGACACATTTCTCTGCCGTGGCAGAGAATTCATTTTGGCAACTTTTTTTGTCGCAGCAGCATTTTGACCACTTTTTGTGCTACGACAGAGAATTCATTTATGTTGTTTTATTTTTTATTTAGTGTTTTCCACTCATTAATAAAGGAACCATTATATTACACAAGATCGTCATAACAATATAGATCCAAGTGTCGAACATATTACATTTGATACACGGAGTTCATGTACTACATATAAAATAAACTCTTTGTATAATCCCTATTGGATGTACATACCCGAATAGTATTCTCCTTTTAGGTTTAGGACTTCTGCATCCAAGAATCCCGCCAATTCCTACTGAATTGCTCGTACGCGATCCTTTGGCAGAATACCATCCCGTAGACGTTCGATCTGATTTAAAAAAGAGTCAACCTATATGAATGAAACTAAACACAATTTGATGGAAATTAAAAACTATAGAAATTGTTTACGTACGTTAAGTTGTTCTAAATTTCTCCTTTTCTCACAGCACGTCTGACGGATGAACTCGCAAACATAGTATCCACATAAATTGTTCCCTGGTCCCTGCGTCAGGCACTTTACGAGAACATAGTTCAATCAAAATAATAATCAAGCATGATAATAACAGTATCAAAACTAGAATCAAAGAGATGGCAGATATAGCTAGTGGTGCTTACATTTAGTGGTTTAAATGTAAGCTCATCTTTCCAAACACCCCTAACCTTCTTGGTGAACCATTTCCAAGCGCTGCCCGGCGAAGAAAATGAATAAAAAAGTTATTAATTACTTGATATCATATAATTCATGAACGTTGCCGATATAGTATCGTAATGATTAGAATTACCGCTGAAGAATCATCTGCATTTCCTTCCACGTCTCAAAGGGTTTATGTTTCGAGTCCATGACTAGTACACACCCTTTGTGAGGTTGAATGATTAACAGAATATAGTGAAAGCTGCGCATGCATAACTAATCAATTATATACTTAACGTTGAGTAAGCGAAATAGAAAGTATATACAAGACAATAACACTCACTCAAAGTTGTAAGGAAATAGTATTTCTCTTCTGGTTTCTTGACACCTTAACGTGTGTACGATATTATCCTCCGTATCCTGGGAGTTTGTTTTGAGATTAGCTTGATGAACCCAATATGGGTCAATGAACCCAATGTCATAGATTTGTCATCTGCTGCATTCGAGAATCTTCATTCTCCATATTATAGTATGATTATATACATCCAATAAACAAGGTGAGATAACTAGAGACTAAATTAATTACAGAATTAGTACTTATAGACAATAGGCACTGATGATCGATTGGCCCAAGGCGTCTTGATTGAATAATTGAAATAGTTCAACAAATTCAATGGATATCATGTCATCTATTTCTTTCCCATAATGCTTTTTTGTAACCCTCAGCATTATCCAGTTAGCCCCGGCCTTTGTGGCATGCATGTACCAGTTATGCAATCTTCGCATTTTTGTTGTAAGATTATTTACCTCCTCAGGTTTGACGAGAGGTTTGCCGTACTGGTATTTATATGCTACTTCACCCACGGGGAAGTACTGTAACTGGGATAAGTAGTGGGCAATACTCATACCTTGAGCAGCGGTAGTTTCTCCATATTGTGCAACTACATCTGCATCATACTGCTCTTCGGCCGTATATTTGCTCGACCCCATATTGGTATGGGAAATCATCTTGAGAGGGGCGCAAGATTGTTTTGCTTGTTATCCGAGCTGGGGAACAGATTTCCCGCTTGCATCAGTACTGCTCTTCGAGGCTTGCTGTGCTGCATGGGACTTGAGAATAGAGCGCTCATAGTCTGATGACAGCTTTGCTTGGGTTGGTGAAGGGCCTATAGCATTTTGAACACTTGGGCTTTTTCTTCTTTGGTGCTGGGGAACTCTAGCTCTTTCGGTCGCCTCAACTTAGCGAAAAACGCTGTCGTTTTCGCCTCAACGATAGTCGTAGTCTCCTCTTCAGTACAATCATAAGCTCTCTTGGGAGGAACCTTTGGTACTTTTGGAAGAGGCTCTTGTTTACGTGTCGGCGATCGCTTACCACTCCGCAGAGTAGCGGTGGTACACTTACGCTTTTTTCCTGAGGCGCCGGCGATGGCTGCCGCGGTGATGGCTACGCCGGAGATTGGTGAGGCGACGGAGACGGGTGAGGCGACGAAGCCGGGTGAGGGGAAAGAGCCGGGTGAGGCGACAAAGACGGCTGCCGCGGCGGCGACGACCGCGTCGTAGACGGGTGAGGCGGCGGCGAAGATGGCCTTGGCGTGTGATTTGGAAGCACAATACATTCCTTTGGCCATAGAATGGTGACGTTTGTTGCTTCTTCCAGTTCAGTCACATCCCCTTCACCTGCAGGGTAGTCAAGCTTCAAACCTTGAAAGGTGGGCATGATTTCATCCACCCCGACAACAGTGTAGCCCTATGGAACCGGACGACAATGGTAAGTTGGTGTGGGTCCAATTGGTAAGGCATAGCCGACCGCCACCTTCATTGATATGTTCACAACTTTGACATGTAGCTCGCAGTGTGTCATCTGTGTGATATCATCTACTGGGTAGCCAACACAAGCCATCTTCGGTGCACCATCGTCATAGTCATTGTCATCACCCGGGACCTCGGTGGAAGCCAAACTGCCTTTTTGATTATTTGATAGGCCGGTAGCATCGAATGCAGGTTCTACCACCATGTGCTGCTGAGATGGGCCGTTAGTACCTTGCTAGCTAAGTGCGTTAATTTGATCTTGTTGTTGCTTTATTCGTTCTTCAATTAGACGCATTCGCTCTTTCTGAATATCTTCAACTTCCGCCTTGTCCTTTCTCCTCTAACGGCTTCTATCAGGATATTTCTTCCTCTCTCAGGAAACCCAGTGCTCCATGGTTTGGAGCCTATTGTGCCTCGTGTTCGTCCATCATGTTCCTTATTTCCAAGGGCGAGTGTGAGCTCATTATTCTCTCTATCGGGAATGAAGTCCCCATCTTTAACAGCCTTTACTGCGTTTCTCATCTTCTCGATTGGCAAGGGGTCTTCTTTATGTCGTATGTTATATATACACTTCCCTTCAGAGTCCAGCGTGCCCCCATGCCCGTAAAACCAATTCTTTGCACGTTCCATCCAATCGTCTGTCTCTGGGATGATATTTTTAGCACGCAGTTCATCCTCAAGTTTCTTCCACTTAGGAATGCCATCCCTGTAGCCACCTTGCCCCATAGTATGGTGATACTTCTTGTTAGCAACATTTGGCTTATTTGTTGCATACATTTTCTTAGCTTTTTATGATGTCTTGTAATTCACAAACTCAGGCCATAATGGTTTTATGTACTGAAACTGAATCTTCTGGAAATCCGGAGTCTTCTCTTTCACGACATAGTCAAGGTGCAATCTTTTCTTCCAGTTGGTGAAACACTGGGCCATCTTCTTCATAGCCCACTCCCTGACCTTCATCTCCATGGCTTTCGCATGTTCTAAGGCGTCCTCAACTGGATCCTCCGCATTTGGATCCAACTCTATCTTTGGTAGTTTGAAATTAAGCATGAGCCTCTTCCACAGTAAATCTTTGGCCATGTTAGGTACATATAAACATGTTCCCTCTTCTTTCGCATCAGCAGGCCTATTCCAATTTTGAATGGTGATCGGGACGAAGTCCCTAACGATTACTCCGCATTGTGCCACAAATTTTTTTGCGACAACAAAAGGATCCGTCGGTTTGCCGTCTTCACCGATATCTTCGATCCTGAACCTCTCATGGTCTTCCAACTTTTTGGTTGGGCCTCGTCCGCTCTTTTCAGTATATTTGTTCGATCCGGAGGGCTAAAAGAAGAAAGATCGTTGTTATTATTTCTATATAGACAGCAGATGATTAATTAATGAATTAATTATATTACGTGCACCTCGCCAGAGCGGTAGTCTTCTCGATCATACAAGGCATCGCCTTCTCCCTCGCGGAAGGCATCACCTTCAACCTCAAATAGGTCGTCTCTTCCGGCAAAAAGAGGATCACCCTCACCGGAGTTGTTCAGAAACATCAATACATCTAAATTTTATTCCCCACGGATCACACCTTGGATCAACTCTTCCTTTTCTTTGTCTCTGTCGTGTGGGTCCATATTTTCTGCATAGGTGGAAAAACGGATAAGTCAAAGCGGCTAAGGGAGAATGTTAGGTAGGGTGTTAAGAGATATAAACCCTAATTTGGAGAAACCCTAATATATACATACACAATAATAAAAATGAATTTACAATATTTACAATAATAAAAATCAACTAAAATAAATATTCCGGAGTTCCAAGGGGTGTAAAACCTAGTTCGGAGAAACCTCGGATGCATATGAGAGAGGTCACTTAGGTATACTATTTTGGTATATTATTTATACCAGAATTTTGGTATATAATTTATATTTTTCTTAGTTATGAATATTAAAATCTGAATTTTCAAAGTATTAATACTTATAAAATATTTATCAAATAGTAATTATTTAAATAGTTTACATAATAATGTATGGTAATAGTTTAAAGTTGTACGTTTTATTTTTCTGATTTAAAATGAATTAGTTATGAATTTCTCCATTTTTAATTCATTTTAAATCATTTTTAGAATATTATAAAATAATTTACATTTTTGGAAGTACTTTTAACATTTTATTAAACATAAAACATTTCTGAATATGTTTATACCACTTACAGGGTGGACCCACCTGTCAGCAATAATCAATTACACAATAATTATAGAAATCATTTCAGAAAACATTAACAGAAAACAAAAAATGATGATGTCACGATGACATCACCCATGGTGGTGGCGCCGCCAGCGATTGAGTGCGCGCGAGGCAGCGAGAGGGGGTGCGTTGGAAAGAGCTTGTCGAGGCGAACCTTATGGTGGTGGCGCCGCCCATTATTGGCCGCCGGAGCGACGAGCACAGCGGCGGACAAAGGCGGCGGCGACGGATGGTCGTCGCGGAAGATCTAGAGAGCGAGAGGGAGCGCGTGACGAGGTGCTAGAGCACCAGTGGCTCACCACGAATGCGATGTCGGGGTCGGGGAAGCAAGGGTTGGCTGGACGGAGGCGAATCGACGGCGGCCGGAGCTCGGGAAGATGGGATGTAGAGCTTAATTAAGGCCGAGCGGGGCCGATTCCTTTAGCGTAGAGACGTAGTCCAGCACGACAGAGCTCCTCGGCACCTTGCCTTGGCTTGGGGAGGCTCTAAACGGCGACGACGACGAGTTAGGGTTTCTGCTCAAATGGGGAAGAACGCGAGAAGGAACAAGAGGGGATGAGATTGGTACTAGGAGAGAGAGGGGAATGTGGCGGTTCCTATCCTTGCATCGAACAACAGCGACAAGCTCGGCGGGCAGCCTGCCCGACATCGTGGGAGGGATCCTGTGTGCGCACGTCGATGAATGAGATGGGAAAGAAGAAGAAGAGGTGCGTGCAGTTATTAAGGATGGACCTTTTGTCCCGGTTGGTGGCTCCACTTTTTTTTTCATATTTTGGGCTGAGCCCAAGCGGCTCGCGCAGGGGGCCTTTAGTCCCGGTTGGTGGCTCCAACCGGGACGTATGACCCTGTTTTCAAATTTTTTCACGAATTTTCTCCGTTTCGGCCTCATTTTTTTTATTTTGGGGTTTAAATTTGTAATGTTTTTTAAATGATAATTACATTGGAATTTAGAAAAACTTTAAACATAAAAAGTGTTTGAATTTGAATAACTAGGTCAAAACCATTTTCTGTTTTTAAAAATAATTAATGTACCCATTTAAACTATGAACCATTTAAAATTAAAAATGAATTAACTTATATTTTTTGAATATTAATTTGGAATTTAGAAAAACTTTAAACATAAAAAGTGTTTGGATTTGAATAACTAATTCAAAACCATTTTCTGTTTTTAAAAATAATTAATGTAACCATTTAAACTATGAACCATTTAAAATTAAAAATGAATTAACTTATTTTTTTGAATATTAATTTGGAATTTAGAAAAACTTTAAACATAAAAAAGTGTTTGGATTTGAATAACTAATTCAAAACCATTTTCCGTTTTTAAAAATAATTAATGTAACCATTTAAAATAAAAAATGAATTAACTTATATTGTTTGAATATTAATTTGGAATTTAGAAAAACTTTAAACATAAAAAGTGTTTGGATTTGAATAAATAATTCAAAACCATTTTCTGTTTTTAAAAATAATTAATGTAACCATTTAAAATTAAAAATGGATTAACTTATATTTTTTGAATATTAATTTGGAATTGAGAAAAAATTTAAACATAAAGAGTGTTTGAATTTGAATAACTAATTCAAAACCATTTTCTATTTTTAAAAATAATTAATGTAACCATTTAAAATTAAAAATGAATTAACTTATATTTTTTGAATATTAATTTGGAATTTAGAAAACTTTAAACATAAAAAGTGTTTGGATTTGAATAACTAATTCAAAACCATTTTTTGTTTTTAAAAATAATTAATGTAACCATTTAAAATTAAAAATGAATTAACTTATATTTTTTGAATATTAATTTGGAATTTAGAAAACTTTAAACATAAAAAGTGTTTGGATTTGAATAACTAATTCAAAACCATTTTTTGGTTTTAAAAATAATTAATGTAACCATTTAAAATTAAAAATGAATTAACTTATATTTTTTGAATATTAATTTGGAATTTAGAAAACTTTAAACATAAAAAGTGTTTGGATTTGAATAACTAATTCAAAACCATTTTATATTTTTAAAAATAATTAATGTAACCATTTAAACTATGAACCATTTAAAATTAAAAATGAATTAACTTATATTTTTTATATATTAATGGGCGGGAAGAAAAGGACGAAAAATAATGGGCGGGAAGAAAATTTTATTACGATAGAACTGGAATTAAAGTACAGAACGCAACTAACACTAAGTTACATAAAGCACGATTGAAGATTAAGATACATAGAAGAACTGAAAGTTAAGATACATGGCCAGAAGTGACAATCGGCAGAACTTGTTTTGCAATGTTGGAGTGATTCAGTCATGCTCCTGCCTACACCTGTAATACTCGCCACTGTAGTCGTCGTACTCGCCACGGCCGTCGTCGCTGTCGTCGTCGGGGTCGCCGTCGTTGAACCTTGAAGGTTGAGTACGAGTGGGCTGGACTTGAGGGTAGCACAGGAGGGGGTTAGAGTCGGCAGTCGTGTCGTAGGCCATGATGCTCTGGAGAGTCCGACCGCGCCACCACACCCGACGGCCGGCCTCGTTGAAGTTCGGAGGAGGTGGGTCGTCCTCCGCGTGCCTGGCGAGCGTCCTCTCGCGTCGATCCCTGAAGAAGGCTTCCCAAGTCGGGAAATAGTCGGGATGCCATTTAGGATTCCTCCGCTGCTCCGGCGTGAGCTCGAAGTAGTAGTGGTTCGTGATGGCCATCCGGCGCGCAACAACTAGAGGGACAGGAGGAACTGGCACGCCTCCGACGCTCAGCATCTAGCCGATGGGGACGCAGTAGCCCGGCAGGCAGGGGTAGTTCGAGGCGCAAAGCGCCTCCGCCTCCCTAGGGGTTAGTCATATGGTGGAAGCCATGGGAAAGAGTGATGAGGTTGCAGATATGAGTCTAGAGATGTGCAATGACAATGGCGGACAATCCTACATATATGTAGTGAGAAATGGTGGGAAGAAAACTGCGGGAACAAATGGCGGGAAGAGAAATGGTGGGAAGAAATGGCTTTTTGCGCTCGGAAAATGGAAAATGGCTTTTCCGTGTGACGAAAAGGAAAACTTCCTCCTGCAACATTGTTCTCCATACCAATGTCCACATGCATGCATAATATGGGAAGAACATCACAAACTATGCCATGATTCAGCACATAACATCGGTCATTTGGACCGAAAGCCATGAAACCTCGAACATGATAGGTCATTTTGTGAAGGTTTTTTGAGACATGATCAATATACCAAGTATGGTATTTTTCCTTGCAACTATGTCACATAATATGACACCACGCGGAGGATTTACATTGTTCGGACTTTTTTTGAATTTCTTATGCCTGTTTTGAATTTTTTGAATTTCTTATGCCCGTTTTGAATTTTTTGAATTTCTAACTATGGTCGAACCGGCGTCCATGAAGATAGGGGACGAGCATCGTTAGAACTTGCATTGGATCTCTGAAGAAACCACATATTGCGAGTCTAAAAATAATTTTTTTCAAAAAATCACGGGCGTTAGATCATGTACCTGTAGTACAAACCGGACCGACTTCCTACCGATTCGGCAGACATTTGTCATTTTTACCCGGAATGGATGAAAAGGTTTGATATGTCCCGGTTGGGTGATAGTCCATGTAAGGTGGTCTAGTATTTTATAAAAATGGGACGGTAGCATTCTAAAACAGCATTTTGGTGGTTACTTCACAAAACGACCCATTTTTTGCGCTCGGAAAATGGAAAATGGCTTGATCATTTGGACCGAAAGCCATGAAAACCTCGAACATGATAGGTTTATCTTTAGTCCCGGTTGGAGGGATTTCAGCAGGCTAGGCCAGGCTGCACTAATGATAGGGGTGAGTGTCGACATTATGTCGTGCGGCTTGTACCTTGTCCCGAAAGGTGTCACCAACCGGGACTAAAGATGAACCTTTAGTCCCGGTTGGAGACACCAACCGGGACAAAACACGAGTCAGCACTAATAATAGGGGTGAGTGTCGACACTATGCCGAGTTGTTTGTACTATAAATAGGCATCCTTGTGAGTCCAGTCCTCCAGCCAGATTGAGGCATCTCCAATATGGTTTTCGAGAGCAGGGACACCACTACGACCGGTTTCAGGGAGATGCCGCCGGATCCTAGTCCTCCGTCATCTCCAAGAAACTGGTCATAGAGGCACTCCCTAATATGTGAAATTAGTTAGCTCCCAGGTGTATTGATCTAGTTAGAGAAGTTACAAGCTACAAGATGGTGTGCGAGAGCAGGGACACCAGTACGGCCAGTTTGAGGGAGATGTCGTTGGAGCCCAGTCCTCCGGCATCTCCAACAAACCGGTAATAGAGGCACTCCCTAATATGTGACCACGCGCGTTTGGAGATCAGATATTAATGGTAAGTACGAATCGCGACAACTTCTTCATAGTTCGGGAAAGTCGTTCTACGAATCGGGACTAAAGGCCCCCTTTAGTCCCGGTCCAGCCACAAAACGGGACTAACACTCAAGACATTTATTAATATTAAAAACCGATACTACAAAACCGGGACTAAAGGCCCCCCTATATATAGTCCCGGTCAAGCCACAAACCGGGACTAACACTCAATAAATTTATTAAACTTGGAAAATTGCAAACATCATAAAATATCCTTCACAAAATGAGCTACCATGTCTCATGGAATTTAGGTTCACAATATGCAGCCGACCGGCCAGACATGAACTAGAGGTACAGAATATGAGCATGAACTTCTTGGCGTATGTCCTTCCTTATGATCGCTTCAGACGTAACCATGGAGCATCTTATCTACTTAACGGAATGCTTGGGTCAGTTTTCACTGTGAAGGGTGGAATTTCATCAAACTTATTATAATCTTATGACATGTCTGTTTTGTCCTCGATTCCCATGATTTTTCTGTTCCCTGAAAGAACTATGTGACGCTTTGGCTCATCATATGATGTATTCGTTTGCATATTTTTTTCTTTTTTTCGGTCTGGAGGACATGTTCTTCACATAGAAAACCTGAGACACATCATTGGCTAGGACGAATGGTTCATCTCTATAACCAAGATTGTTGAGATCCATTGTTGTCATTCCGTACAACTGGTCTATCTTTACCCCTTCCCCATTCAGGTTGACCCATTTGCAGCAAAACAAAGGGACCTTAAAAGAGACTCCATAGTCTAGTTCCCATATCTCCTCTATGTAACCATAGTATGTGTACTTTTGCCCATTCTCGTCCGTTGCATCAAAGTGGACACCATTGTTTTGGTTGGTGCTCTTTTTTATCTTGGGCGATCGTGTAGAATGTATTCCCATTTATTTTGTACCCTTGGAAATTCAATATAGTAGAAGATGGTGACGCGGCCAACAAGTATAGACGATCTCCAACAGTGGTGTCATTCAAGAGATGTGTCCGCATCCAACCACCAAAAGACTTCATGTGTTCATCTGTAATCCATGAGTCAGGCTTCCCCGAGTTTTTGGAGCGTACAATATTCGTGTGTTCCTCGACATACGGAGCTACCAAGGTGGAATTATGTAGAACTGTGTAGTGTGCTTTAGTGAAAGAATCCATGTCCCTACATATCATTGCTTTCTTTCCCAGCGTGCCTTTTTCACTTAGTCTTCCCTCATGACGCGAGTCCAAAACACCAATCGGCTTAAGGTCAGGAATAAAGTCAACACAAAACTCAATGACCTCCTCTTTTCCATATCCCTTGGAGATGCTTCCTTCTGGTCTAGCACTGTTATGAACATATTTCTTTAAGACTCCCATGAACCTCTCAAAGGGGAACATATTGTGCAGAAATAGAGGACCGAGAATGGAAATCTCTTCCACTAGGTGAACCAGGAGATGATTCATAATATTGAAGAAGGATGGTGGGAACACCAACTCAAAACTAACAAGACATTGTACCACATACTTATGTAACCTTGGCAGAATATCTGGATTGATTACCTTCAGAGATATTGCATTGAGGAATGCACACAGCTTCACAATGGGTACTCGAACATTTTCGGGTAGAAGCCCCCTCAATGCAATCGGAAGCAATTGCGTCATAATCATATGACAGTCATGATACTTCAGGTTTTGGAACTTTTTCTCTGCCATATTTATTATCCCCTTTATATTAGATGAGAAGCCAGACGACACCTTGATACTGTAAAGGACTTCAAAAAAGATTTCCTTCTCTGCTTTGGTAAGAGCATAGCTGGCACGACTTAAGTGACGCCTTTTATCTGTCTTTTTCTGTGTATGCATGTTCTTTGGGTCTTCCATAATTTTTTGGTCCTCCCGTGCTTTTGGTGTATCTTTTGTCTTCCCATACACGCCTAGGAATCCTAGCAGGTTCACGCAAAGATTCTTCGTCACGTGCATCACGTCGATTGAAGATCGGACACGTAGGACTTTCCAATATGGCAGCTCCCAAAATATAGATTTCTTCTTCCACATGGGTGTGTGTCCTGTAGCGACGTCCTTCGAACTGATTGACCGCCGGGACCCTTTCCAAAGATTACTTCTATGTCCTTGACCATAACAAATACATCATCACCAGCAGGGAGTTCAGGCTTCTTCCGGTGATCGGCCACACCTTTGAAATGCTTGCCTTTCTTTCTTACGGGATGATTGGTCAGAAGAAATCATCGATTCGCCAGGTACACAGCCTTCTTGCATTTATGCAAATATGTACCTTCAGTCTTATCTAAACAGTACGTGCATGCCTTATATCCCTTGTTTGTCTGTCCTGAAAGGTTACTAAGAGCAGGCCAATCATTGATGGTTACGAAAAGCAACCCTCATAGGTCAAATGGCTCCTGTTTGTTCTCATCCCACGCATGTACACCTGGTTTGCCCCACAGTTGTAAGAGTTCTTCAACTAATGGCCTAAGGTACACATCAATGTCGTTGCCCGGTTGCTTCGGGCCTTGGATAAGCACTGGCATCATAATGAACTTACGCTTCATGCACAACCAAGGAGGAAGGTTGTAGATACATAGAGTCACGGGCCAGGTGTTGTGACTGCAGCTCTACTCCCCAAAAGGATTCATGCCATCCGTACTTAGACCAAACCATAAGTTCCTTGCGTCACCTGTAAAGTCCGGGAAGTCTCTCTCGATTTTTCTCCACTGTGACCCATCAGCAGGGTGTCTCAACTTCCCTTCTTTCTTACGGTCTTCTTTGTGCCATCGCAACAACCTGGCATGCTCTTTGTTTCTGAACATGCGTTTCAATCTTGGTATTATAGGAGCATACCACATAACCTTAGCAGGAACCCTCTTCCGGAGGGGCTCTCCCTCAATATCACTAGGGTCATCTTGTCTTATCTTATACCGCAGTGCATTGCATACCAGACATTTATCTAAATTCTCATACTCCTTACCGCGGTAGAGGATGCAGTTATTAATGCATGCATGTATCTTCTGCACATCTAATTCTAGAGGACAAAGAGTCTTCTTTGCTTCGTACGTACTCTCGGGAAGTTCGTTATGTTTTGGAAACTTCGGCTTCATTATTTTCAGCATCTTTTCAAATGAGAAGTCAATTAGACCACACTCTGCCTTCCATCATAGCAATTCCAGTGTGGTACCAAGCTTTGTGCTGCCATCTTCGCAATTTGGGTACAACAATTTCTTGTGATATTCTAACATGCCCTCTAACTTCAACTTCTCATTTTCTGTTTCATAGTATCGCTTTGCATCAGAAATGACCCTACCAAGTTCATCAGCGGGCTCATCTGATGCCCGTTCTTCACCTCCTTCCTCTTCATTGTCTTCCATTGCAGTATCACTGTATTCAGGACACATATGATGATAGTTGTTATCATCATCTTCTTCTTCACTGTCTTCCATCATAACCCCTCTTTACCCGTGCTTGGTCCAGCAATTATAGTTGGGCATGAAACCTTTCATAACCAGGTGGCCGCGAATGATTTTCGAGGAAGAGTACTCCTTGTTGTTCCGACATTGAACACATGGACAATGTATAAAACCATTCTCTTTGTTTGTCGTAGCCACATCGATAAATTTATCCACGCCATGTACCCAGGTACACGCCGGTCACCGTACATCCATTCCTGACCGTTCATCTGCATCATATAATTAAGTTTATCAAAAATGGGACATCATAAATAGTGAAATGACCAATTCACATCAACACATGCATTGTATCAATGACAGAGAAAAGATAAGATTGCTAACCTCGATCGAGGGAAATAAAGAGGATAAAGATCAAGTGCGTCTCGGACACCTTCTATATTTTTGTTCTGTGGGAAATTGAACGGGATAATTCACTCAAACATTTCATCAAACACCTTGAATGCATGCATAGGAAAAAAAAAATAGCACACCTCTCACACCTTCCACCAAGAAAAAACAAAGGGGAGGCAGAGGGCTGGGGCGTCGTATTTATAGAGGGCGGGATCATACGTCCCGGTTTGTAACACAAACCGGGACTAAAGGTGTGTGCCAGGCCACGTGTCTGGCGCCCAACCTTTAGTCCCGGTTTGTGTTACAAACCGGGACGCATGACCCCTTACGAACCGGGACGCATGCCTCCGGCCACCGTGCCCGCTCGAACCGGGACGCGTGCCAGCACTAGTCCCGGTTCGTGGCGCAATCGGGACTAATGATGTTAGGGGGCGCATACGGATAGCCTATTTTCTACTGGTGTTGGCGGGTTTGCCAGTACTAATTAGACTGGGGACACTTGATGGGTGGTTTAACAAAAAAATGTTTGCTAGTTTAATAGTAGTATAGATGCATGCTCATGGGAAATGTCCTATCCTTGATCTGTTTTATCAGATCTCTATGTTTTTTGCAAATCATTAATGTCTTCTATAGATATTTACATCATTATCACATAATGTATTAAAGTATTTGTTTGGTAACAGAGTTGAGACTTTCTATCCTAGTGTTTACAACGGCAGTCTCTTAGTCACGAGAACTTTCAATGTTGTCATATAAACTCAAAAACACACCTAGAAAAAGTTAAACTTCTGTAGCCAAAAGTTACTTCTATATCTATGTAGATCCTTATCGATAATGCATTAATTGTAACTTCGATGCCTAACCTTGCTCCTTTCAATTTAAGGATAAACTTAACCCAATTTAAGGTTCAATGATTAACTCAAGAATCATTTCAAAACACTTTCTTACAACTAAGAAATTGTTCTAGTAACCAAAAACTTGGTTCACATTACGTCGAGTATACAATACGGTTATATGGAAGAATCTATGACTGAAGCATAGGAGATGTAATATATCTATTTTATTTCTTTTAACCATAGTTTTCATACTGAGATTAAATCAGTGCTTCATCTAGATATACAAGAACTTCTTTCTTGTCTTGTTCCATTCTAAAAAAATAGAATTTCATCTAGGATATTCTGAACATCTTCAGAATTAAATCTAGAAAGTATTTCGACACTAATGTTTGTTAAACGTATCGATCTATCTCGCTAGGTTTCAATGTTTAATACTTTATTCAACTTCATCAATAGAATATTTACTAACTTAAATATCATTAATACCAATTACATCATTCATCATATGCCATTCTCATATATAAGAATGTTGTCACGCTCCCACTCAAATATATCATCCATATTTGAGATCCAGGGATTGCACTTAGCTCCCACTCAACATATGTCGTCTACATAAAAAGATTTAGGCAAGCTATTTAGTTTCCGCTCAAATTTATGTAAATGCAGGTCTTCTCAATAATCTTGGTAATCCCCTAAAATTTTGATCATCCATCATATTGAGAATTCCAGCTATGATACACTAGCATCCATATAGTTTGACAAAACCTGCTTTGTTGTATCAATTACAACCCTTTTTAAATCTTGTCATTGAAGAACACGCAATTTTGACAAACTTGTACCAATTATCAAAATTGGAGTAATTGATGGTGTAAATCCAATAGACTCAAGCGTCGCTACATATTGTAGTTAATCCTTTGATTTTGTCATACTTTGTGACAAATTGAACTTTTAAGTATTTATTTAAGTTCTTATGACTTTGCAGTCATTTGGAAAGATCAAGGAAACATCTTTACTTAATAATATCAAGTAACATATTACTTTGTAATCTTAAATGTAACTTAATAAAGGATTTCATGACTCTCAGTCATCTCTCATACTTAGGTCCATCACGCTTCTTCGTAGTTCGTAGGTATTTCTTGTTCCATTAACATGAAAAGTGAATCAACAATGTAATTCTACAAACTTGCAGAATGTATTGTTGAATCCTACTTTCTTTAGTAAAAGTATCCACATGATAGATAGACACCCTAGGCCCACTCAGCGAGATTACATCTATAAGGTTTGCAAACATGTGACTAGGTAATAAGGATATAATATCACGAGAACGAGTAAATGTGTTTGTTGGTAACAAAATTGAACTAGGTATAGAGATACTTAAGATTAGGTCTTGGACAAACTAGGTATCATGTAGCAAAGGAAATGGGACTTGACATTTGATACGTTGGAAAAATATCTATAATTTTTGATGTTCCATGCTTGTATAGTATCTACTTTGCTTTTCTTTGTCTACACTTTGAGGTGTTTTTATATGTTTTCTGGTACTAAACTATTAACAAGATGCCATAGTGCCAGTTGCCTGTTTTCTTCTATTTTTGGTTCCAGAAAGGCATAAAATCAATATTCTCGGAATTGGAAGGGACAAAATCCAAAGTCAATATTTTACCGTGGAGAACAAGAAGCCGGAATACGAGACGGAGGAGACTCACTAGGGGGCCACACCCCTTGGCCGCGTGGGTGGGCCCACCTCGCGCCTGGGGGGTGCAGCCTCCCTGGCGACCCCCTACCTCGCCTCTTCGCCTATAAAGACCCCCCTATGCCTAAACCCTAAGTACCCGATCAATATTCCATGAAACCATCTGTAGCCACCGCCACCATCGTCCCTAGACCGGGGGGATCTGAAGCTCTTCCCGGCACCCTATCGGAGGGGAGATCATCCTGGAGGCCTTCTTCATCATCATGCCAGCCTTTGGTATGAAGCGTGAGTAGTTCCACCATGGACTACGGGTCCATGTAGTAGCTAGATGGTTGTATCTCCTCCTTTGTGCTATTATGTCTAGACCTTGTGAGCTCCGTTCATGATCAAGATCTCATCTATTTGTAATCATGCATGTTGTGTTTGCGGGGATCTGATGGATATTTAGATTACTATGTCAGATTAATTAATGGTTTTTTCTTATTGATTCTATCATGTCTGTGTTGTTTTTGATCTTGCATGCTCTCCGTTTCTAGTAGCTATCTTGGCCAAGTAGTTGCTAGTGAGTCCAAGACGGGGTATTTATGATCGATAGTGGGTTCATGCCTCTATTTAATCTAAGGGAAGTGACAGAAATATCTAAGGTTGTAGATGTGTTGTTGCCACTAGGGAGAAAACAACGGTCTCTTGTTCATGGAACAAGTGGATTGTTTACCTTACACACTTTGCTTAAAGAAGTGATCTGTTGCTTGCAACTTAATACTAGAGGGGGTTCGGATGATAACCCGAAGGTGGATTTCTAGTCATAGATGCAGTTGAATGGCGGTCTATGTATCTTGTAGTATTGCACAATCGAATCTCATAGGATCATGAATGTCTAGTATTGCATTGTTATGCCTTGCTCAGTCCTGTCAATTGCCCTACTGTAATTTGTTTACCCAGCATGCCATGTTTGTTTGTCTAAGGAGAACACCTCTAGTGAACTATGGACCCCGGTCCAATCTTTATCATTGATACATCTTCCACTGTTACTTGTTGCAAACCACTATTACTTCTACACCATATAGTTAATCCTTTGTTACACCAAACCGGTAAGATTGACAACCTGACTGTTTGTTGGGGCAAAGTCTTGAGTTTGTGTTGTGCAGGTCTCCAAGTTGCTAGCAACACCTTTGAGTCGTTTCCTTCCTCCTACTGGTTTGGTAACCTCGGTTTCTTACTGAGGGAAAACTTGCTGATGTGCTCATCACACCTTGCTCTTGGGGTCTCCCAACGAGGCATTGACAACACGCCATCATCAAGCTTTTTCTGGTGCCGTTGCCAGGGAGGCTAAGGACGTCTTCACAAGGGTAGTCCTCCTCAACCTTTCTCTTTACTTTTTTTTGTTTTGCTTAGTTTATTTTGCTTGGTTTTGTTTTCCTCTTTTTATCAAAAACTCTAAAACATTAGTTTAGTTTGGTTTGCTTTCTATTATCAAAAACACAAAAAATTTAGTTCCTACTCTAGTTGCTGCTGTGTTGGCTTGCTCCACTTTTGCCAAAATGAACTCCGCTGAGAACACCAAGTTGTGTGACTTCACTATCACACACAACAATGATTTCCTAAGTACTCCTATTGCTCCACCAACTCCTGATGCTATCTTTTATGAAATTAAGCCTGCTTTGTTGAATCTTGTGACGAGAGAGAAATTTTCTCGTGCTAGTTCTGATGATGCTGCTGCCCACCTCAATAACTTTGTTGAACTTTGTGAGATGCAAAAGTATAAGGATGTAGATGGAGATGTTATTAAAATCACGTTGTTTCTTTTCTCCTTGAGAGGAAAAGCTAAAGAATGGTTGCTATCCTTGCCTAGAAATAGTATTGATTCTTGGATTAAGTGCAAAGATGCTTTTATTGGAAAGTACTATCCTCCTGCTAAGATTATATCTATGAGAAGTGATATTATGAAATTTAAACAACTTGATAATGAACATGTTGCTCAAGCTTGGGAAAGAAAGAAATCTTTGGTTAAGAATTGTCCCACTCATGGACTTACTGCTTGGATGATTATCTAGACTTTTTATGTAGGTTTGAACTTGATGGTGCTCGACGTGGCACTTTGTTGGTAACCCCAAGCGCAGGGTGTGAAGAGCACAACAACAAGTTTTCCCTTAGTTGAGACCGAGGTTATCGAACCAGAAGGAGGAAGGAAATGTCACACAGGTGTTGCAAACAACGTGGAGACCTGCACAACACAAAATCAAGACTTTGTCCCAACGAATCAATGAGGTTTTCAAGCTCACCGGTTTGCTGTAACAAAGGATTAAACGTATTGTGTGGAAGGTAATGGTGGTTTGCAGCAAGTAAACAAGTAACAGTGGAAGATGTATCA
Organism: Avena atlantica; assembly: GCA_910589765.1. Taxonomy (NCBI): domain Eukaryota; kingdom Viridiplantae; phylum Streptophyta; class Magnoliopsida; order Poales; family Poaceae; genus Avena; species Avena atlantica. Next base: position 482,501,996 of record OU342739.1, on the reverse strand, counting down.
ATGGTAAACATTGGACTAGGGTCCATAGTTCACTAGAGGTGATCTCCTTAGATAAACAACATGGCATGAAGGGTAAACAAATTACAGCAGGGCAATTCACAGGAAATGAGCAAGGCATAACAATGCAATTACTAGTCAGAAAGATCCTATGAGATTCGATTGGGCAATACAACAAGATACATAGACCGCCATCCAACTGCATCTATGACTAGAATTCCACCTTTAGGTTATCATCCAAACCCCCTCCATTATTAAGTTGCAAGCAACAAACAACTACTTTAAGCAAAGTGTGTAAGGTAAACAGTCCACATGTTCCATGAACAAGAGACCGTTGTTTTCCCCCTAGTAGCAACAACACATCTACAACCGAAGATATTTCTGTCACTTCCCTTGGAAACTAGAGGCATGAACCCACTATCGAGCATAAATACCCCCCTTGGAGTCACTAGCAAATACTTGGCCAAGATAGCTACTAACAACGGAGAGCATGCAAGATCACAAACAACACAGACATGATAGATTCATAAAGAAAAAACCATTAATCAAACCAACATAATAATCTCAATATCCATCGGATCCCCGCAAACACAACATGCATGATTACAAATAGATTAGATCTTGATCATGAGCGGAGCTCATAAGATCTATACATTAAAGCACAAGGAGTAGATACAACCATCTATGTAGAGGTCCCAACCTTTAATAAGGTAGAGATCCCTGTGTTTACAATGCTAGTCCCTGGATCAATAGCTAGCATCCACAGTTAAGATGTAATATCAAGAAACAAAGGTCATAATACAACTTTATAACCAGGAATAAAATAATTCATTACATCTTACATAGCTCATTTGGCTATCTCATTACAATGCAGCAGAAATAACTATATAGCATGGAGTCCTTCATCTTCAAAGTGCCACAGGCAATCATGTTGGTTGTAGACTTGTAATCCTAATCAACATACTTCACTAACATCAAACAAACCTGCAACATAATAAGTTACAGCCACAAGGGTCAATACATTTGAATTGTATTGGCAAGTGATACTATGGTAGAATAGTGGTATCTATCATCTATATGTATTTGGCTAAGTGGAGCTTAGGCTTGCTTTGCTCAAAATAGATTTTCCTTATCATTTGAAAACACTAAGTTTTTGTTTGTCAAAATCACCCAAGGCATCTACCAATCAAAGATTGAAGATCCTTTAACCCTTGTTCAACCACAAGTTTTTAACTTAGAAATTGGGATAGTGAGATTCTTGATAGCTTCCATGTCTTGATGCTCAAATTGTCCATTGTCGGGGACACGGCTAAGTACTTATATTTTACTCTCTCGAGAGGTGGTGCACTTTTCCCACAAGACTCGACATGCATCGAGACAAGACCTTTCATAAGCCTTCCCTTAGACCAAAATGGACGCGTTCCAAACCTATCATCCCCTACCACCAACTGTCCATTTGGCTAAGTTATTGGAACCTATATGATCCAGGTAGATCCCATAATGCCATGTGGCTACACTTGAAGCTTCTCAACATTTGACATCTCAAATCTCTTTGTTCCTGGGTGGCATTCCACAAGTGTGATACATAAGGTTCACCAGTCCCCTGGCCTTGTGTAACCACTCAACATAAATCCATCATTTCCATTCCACCTAGGTGATCCATTCACAAAGTTGTTTTATTAAACAAAACACAAGTCATAGACTTAGAAATATCTCATAACATGAATATAATCCACCCTTGTTTTCTATTAGCTAAGCTAAGCATGATAGTAGTAGGAATATTAACTTAGGGAAAATTCTACTAAGGCATCATCTACTAGGATTTCCCATGGCATAGCATACTTAGTAAAATTCCATGTAAGTCCTACTTAGAAATATCACTAATGCATAGTGAAAATAATGGGACAAAAGTATGAAGCACCACTTGCCTTCTTAGTAGAGAAATATAGATTCAATCCTTGATCTTGAAATAGTCACACTCTTCAAAGTTCACTACAATTCAATCAAGCAAGGCACAAATTCAAAACTAGCATCCAAACAATTCATCACATAAAATAATAAATATAAAGCAATGCATGCAAGCATGCCAAAGATTGTTTTATTTGGAAAAGTGGTTTCTAATAGGTTATAAACATTTTAACACACCTATTGGTCATTTACAAAAGTGGCAAAACCATTTGATATCAATTTAGTGAAAATGGCCACTTTAAATCATTTTTATTTTGCTAGAAATGATTTTATTCAAAGAATAATTTCTAGTGTTAGCCAAAATGTTTTTAAACACCAATATAAATTGAAGGGATACGGATGTCGCCTAGAGGGAGGGTGAATAGGCGATTAAAACTTTTCCTAGAGTGGCTCAACAAAGGCGGAATAAAACTAGAGTTTACTTTGTAAAGCAGAACCTAGAAACAACTAAGGTTTATCTATGTGCACCAACAACTTATGCTAAGCAATACAAACAACAAAGTGATAGAAAGATATATAGTACTTCAAGCATGAAGGCTATCACAATGTAAAGTGCATAAGTAAAGAGCTTGGGTATAGAGATAATCGAGGCACGCGGGGACACGGATATTTTACCGAGTTCCTCCCAACATGGAGTACGTCTCGTTTGGAGAGGGGGTGGTATCAAACCACCAACGCCACAAAAGGTCTCCCTTATTCTCCGGTGAATCTCACCCCAATGGGATCGATCCACGCTTCCACTATCGGTGCACTTGTCGGTGGCAACCGGAACCTCTCACAAGGTTGGGGAACAACTCCACAACTTAATTGGAGGCTCCGAACAAACGCCACAAAAGGCCTCAACAAATGCCACCAAGGCCACAATGCCACCAAGGCCACAAAACCGTCTAGGGTTCCAAGAACCCAAGAGGGACAAGCTCCAATGAGCAATTCAAACCAAATCCTCCGAGGAGAACTCAAACTGATGCAACAAATGCAAATGGCAAGAACACCACAAATATGCTCAAATCCCTCACTCTCAACTTCCAACAAAGCTACTAAAGCTATTGGGGGAACAAGAGAGGAGGAACCAAAGAGAGACACAAAATCCCCCAAAATCTAGATCCCCAAAGATACACTCACAAAGAGATGTTTTGGTTTGGTCAAAACGTAGATCTAGATCACCTCCAACAACCCCTCAAATATATGCAAGAATCAGTGGAGGGGTGTGTATAAATCAAGCTTAAAGAGTAAGGCAAATGGGGGCAAAGCTTGGATAACAAAAGGAGGAAGAAGTAACCCTAAATGAAAATGGACAAAAGACTTATATAGGGCTAGCCAAAATATGGCCGTTGGGGTATTTTTCTGGACGGTCCGGTAGTACCAGATTGGTCCGGTAATACCGGACCCAAACAACAAATCGGCAGAAAAAGGGGAAGGGACCAGGCGAGCGAGCGAGCAGAGAAGAGCAAGCAGCAACAAGGCAGCCAGCAGGCGAGGGCACGCGCGCGCGCCTGCGAGAGGACCACCGGCAGCGGGTCCCGCTGCCAGCGCAGGCAGCAGCAGCTGCAGAGCAGCAGCATGGCGCAGCGCAGCGGCAGCAACTGGCCCGCAGCAGTGCATCGGCAGCACACGTGGGCGCACGCGAGAGGGAGCGACGCGGCCGCAACAGCGCGCGAGAGAGGGCGAGCGCGCGCAGCGAAGCGGACGCATCAGCAGGTCAATGCGGCGAGCTGGGCCAATCGAGCGGACACGCACGGATCTAGATCTAGGAAAATATCTGGGTCGGCCGGTACTACCGGCCCACCCGGGCGGTACTACCGGGCCGGCCGGTAGTACCGGAAAAAGGTATCTACCGAGACAAAAAGAAAACGGTCCGTTTTTAGGCCCGGGCGGTAGTACCGGCCCGTCCGGGCGGTACTACCGCTTGGCCCAGAAAACAGACAAACATGCAAATATTCAAACGACAATAACTTTTGACTGGAAGCTCCGATTGACCCGATTCAAATTGCGTTGGATAGAGGACGACAAGGGCTTCCCAATAAAAGATGGAAATATTGATTATCACCAAGTGAGAAAGTATCAAGTAGAATAATGTGAGATACCTCACTTGGTGAGAAACCGAAAAGCCGCATAAATCAAATCGCAACAAGATACAAATGGGAGATCCGATTTTGATGAACAAGAGCTTGTTATGGAGATTACCACAAGCTCTATATCCTCACATAGATAAGACCAAATAACAACCAAATATGATGATGCAGGTATGCAAAGGTTTGAGCTCTCTCCAAACGATGTGACCGAATTACTCATACGAGAGCCCCTCTTGATAGTACGGTTATCTATCCTAAACCCGGTCTCACACACACAACATAAGACCGGCAAAAGGGAAAACCTATCAAGATTATACCTTTGCCTTGAGCATTCCACTTGAGCTCGATGTAGATGATCTTGCCCTTCTCAAGATGGAACGCCTTTCTTAATTCCTCATCATCGACCTCGCATATTGAGCTTGCCCAACATATCTTCTTTGCATTTCATCAACCTTGAAGCCAACACATGCTCCAAGCGATGCCAATGGACAAATACTACAAGTATAACTTAATACACACATTAGTCCATAAAGATTGTCATTAATTACCAAAACCACACATGGGGGCCCAACATGTTCTTTCAATCTCCCCCATTTTGGTAATTGATGACAATCCCTTTAAGAGGGTTTATATAAGGAATATTAATGAATAAAATGGTAATACCAATATCAAATACTACAAAAGTATGTGATATTGGTACCAGGACCATATATAGAGCAAACTCCCCCATAATCTATGCATGTGTGATGAACTTGAATTTCATTGCATATATTGCCAATCATTATCATTGGTGGAGTTTCCTCTATATATACCACATGCTAAGCAACAACAAAGATGCAAGATCATGAGAAGAAAATATACAAGAACAAACTCAATGCATAAACCAACTTCCCTTAAACCCTCTAAAACTTCTCCCCCATTGGCATCGATTGCCGAAATGGGTGACAAGTTCTAGAAGGCAAATATAGTAATAATTCCTCCAAAGGTGTGCCTTCGCACATATCCAATGATGAATACTTGGGAGGGAGTAGAACTATATCGAGGACCCGAAGATTGCAAAAATAAATTCAAATGATGCAAGCAACTACAAGGTCCGACAAACCAATTTGAAAACAACAAATGAGTCCAAATGGAAACAACAAGATATTATGATATGAGCAAAAGAGTGTTTTAAATAACAAATAGAGAAGCTCCCCAAGGTTTGTGCACAATTCAAAATAAATGTATTGGAATACATAATGCACAAATATGGAATCCTTGCTCCCCCATAAGCATTTAAAACACAACAAATGTGAAAGAATGCAAATGAGTATTATTAAATGAATTAGATGAGCTCCCCAAAGAGAATGCACCAATTATGATAATTGCATTTGGGAACGAGGTGCATAGTCATGGACTCCTCACTCATCCAAATTCATTTAACAATACAAGACATGAAAGAACAAATATGAGTATCCGAAGATGCAAACAAGAGGAACAAGAACTGATAGGAAAGTAAATTTGGAAGCCACCAAAGAATCAAAAGGAATAGAAAGGTGGTCTCCAAGGATTAAAAATCAACTGAAATTATCTTCTCATATGTGTATATGTCTCTAAGTGGAAAATATCACAAAGAAATATTCCAAAGAAGAAAAATGCACACATAAAGAAGATTATACAAGAAAGCACATGAAAGGCAAAAATGAAGTCATAACATATATCAATAAGATTTTTGCTTCAAAGCATGGCCAAAGGCTCACATATATCTTATTATACATATTGGACTTAAAACACAAACACACTACATATATTACAACTATCACCAAGGGAAAAGGAGAAAGTTGAAATATATGAAGAAAGGCAACAAGTATCATAATAGAAAATAGACTAGCAAAATCTCATTATTGCATATGAGAGAAGTTGAGGAAATGATAGGCAATAAAATTGCTAGATTGACATATTTGGGATTGGAGGATCATGTGCATGATTTTGTATAGTCCCAACTACATGTACTCATCTCAACTTAAACACATATACACTAGAGAGTTCTCTTAAAACCATGGCTAGAACTACAACAATTACAAATACATTAATTCATGCTAGAAGGCAACCGGAAAACGGTTGGAATCAAGATATGTGAGCATGAGAAAGAGATACTTGTTACCGAGGTAGGATTTAGAGGATATGAATTCGTTGATCATCCTATAGCTTGCCTCAAATTTTCTTCTAAGCATCACTTCTTCAAAATTGAGAGACAAGCGTCCAATATATCTCCAATGTACCTAAAACACATTTAAGTACAAAATGGTCCCCAAACTTATTGGGTCCAAAGTAGTTAGAGAAACTACAATACATAGGAGAGACTCCACATAATTATGTGCACATTGATATGAAATTGAATTTCATGCACAACTTAGCCGATGGGAATTGGTGGAGTTTCCCCTATATATTGGATCAAAGAAACCAAACATGCCTTAATATAAACATATAGTAAATATGCATGCATAAAGCTTTCAAGAACCAAAAAGGAGATACAATTTGAACAAAAACACCAAGTAAACCGAGATGGCACACACAAGAGTGTGACAAGACAAGTGGTGTCCAAATTGTATCACAGAACCAATTCAACACATGAACGATCACAAGTTCAACAAATGAACTAGGCTAAGGCCAAAAGAGCAAAAATAGATAGAAATAAAAAATGCTCAAGGATTTATCTCATTCTAAAATGGTCAAATCAACAAGCAAGGAATGAGACAAAACCAACTCCCAAAAGGAGAAATGTTCCAACAAGAAACCAAACTCCCCAAACTTCTCATGATGGCACAAAATACCAAAAAATAAAAGATTGAGGTTCCAAGCACATAAAACCCGATATGGATCAAACAAAGAAGCATAGATATGAGTGTTTTGAATAATATAGGAAGGCTCCCCCATGGATAGTGCATTATGTAGGATTTTCCTTTTGAATGCAAAATGCACACAAATGGGATCATCACTAGTACCTACAATAAATAAAACACAAAAGGATACCAATAAAAATAAAAGGATCCAAAAGTAGCAAGGAAAACATGGGAGCACACAATACATTTACTTGGCCAAAGATAGGACAAGATTTAAGAAAGGGCCAAAGTGAATATGATCAATAAATTCTACCATAAATTTAGTACTAATTGTCCAATGACAAGAAGTATTGAGAATAATCTTCCCTAGGTAGTTCATTCAGATATCCAAGATCATATTCACACAAAGAAGCATATAACAAAGTATAAGAATTAAGTTTGATGCTACGAACAAGATTCTTGGTAGCTTCCAATTGTCACACAATCACTAGTGATTAGAGTAACTTGAAGCAAATGGTTTCCATGCGGATATATATCTAAATATGAGGAAACACATACCAAGAAGCACTCTCACAAACAAGATCCAAAATATGAGCAATAAGGGCATTCAAGCAAATTGGAACTTGTATGAGCACGTGTGCCACTTAGGAGCTAGATAATTATCAATATCAATTTTAAGTGACACAACCTCGAATTTTCACATTTTCTAGGATTGTAATAAGCACTAAGCATATGACTCCCCCATAATGTGATACTACCATAAAACCATCGTGAGGCAAAATAATACAAATAGAGATAATTAATGGACATTATAAAACTTAAATTTCTCATGAGAATTATACCACATAGAGACTAGACAATAATCCAATATAAATACTAGGTGGTATTCCTCATGTACACACAATTTTAGGATTATGGAATGCTCAAGCATAACACTCCCCCAAAATGGGATAATCCATTAATTTCTCACAAGAGCCAAATAAGATACCGAATATAACCAAGCAAGGCTCAAACATAATAAACACACATACATGGTGTGCCACGTAATCATACACAAATATGCTTGATACCTCAAGATAATTAAGTGGATAGCACAACATGTACAAAAGCATGGAAGATACAAAACCAACACATGCACAAGGGGGCGAGTAACTTTCAATGTAAAGAGTTTAACATATGTTACCACAAGGAGGAACATTGGAAATATAATATAATCATGACAATCCAAATGGCTTGGCTTGACAAAAATAATTGATGAAGATCCCTCAATTCTTCATAATGTATCCAAGACTCCAATGCCCTACAAAACACACCTATTGATCAAGTTTTGGCTTGTTGGTCCCCAACCAAGTTGGGTCCTAATAATTTAGTCACAATAGGCTTGGCAACCCAAATGGTTCTTTTCTTGACACCACATTGGGCACCAACAAATTTGGCAAACACATTGCCAACCTCATCCTTACGAAGTGAATAAGCATCATCAATCAAGATAGGATGGGAAGAGGAGATACCAATAGTGCATGAGGAAGAAATGTGCCCCTTTTCACAACATATGTAGCAAGTTCTACTCTTGCCATCTTTCTTCTTAGGTGAAGCCACAACTCGAGGAAGAGCTCGAGTAGTCCTCTTAGGAAGAGGCCCATTAATGACTTGAGGTGGAGCTTGAGGCCGCTTCCCTTATTGCTTCACACTATGAGGATTTTTCTTCAATGGGCAAGATCTAACATGGTGCCCTTCTTCCTTGCACTTGAAGCAAACGATGTTGGCCAGATTCTTGACTTGATCTTGGCCATTCTTCTTGTTGTCCTTGTGCTTCAACTTGATAGTGGACTTGTTCTTGACATTGGAGTTGAATCCAAGTCCATTCTTGTCATTGGGGGATTTTTGCACACTCAAGATTTTGTTGAGTGTGGCCTTCCCTTGATGACCCTTTTTCAAGTCATTCTTCAAAGAAGTGACTTGAGCCTTGAGCTCTTTTATTTCCTCTACATGGTTAGTTTCAACAAAAGCACTAGAGGAAGTAGATGCTACATTGTTAGAGCAACAAGGCACGGAATGTAATTCATCACGAGATATATCATGGTTGTGAGAGGATGAACTACAAGGACTAGCACATGGCAATATAACATTTGGAGTAGATGTAGTGCTAATGTCCACATGAGGCCCAATAGATGTTACTTTTGACACGATGGCCTCATGAGCTAACTTTAGCCTACCATGGGAGACTAGAAGATCCTCATGCGAGCTCGAGAGCTTATCATGACTTTCTTCTAATTTCCCATAGTTGCTAGTTAGCAACGCAAGTTGAGCCTTTAGCTCAACATTCTCCTCCAAAATAGATGCTTCACAAGAAATAGAGTTAGTAGCACAAGCATCATCATTATTAGCGAGAGGTGAGGGCAACTTGGCAAGCTCTTTTGAATATGAAGCTTTAAGTTGCTCATGCGACTCGGTGAGTTTGATGAGATCCCTCTTAACAACCCGAGAGCCATTATCAAGAAGCTTAAAATCCTCAACAATTTTAGCATAAGCAACTTCAAGTTCATCATTTTTAAACTTGAAGGAGTTTGCCACCACAAGTTCTCTATCATGGTATTCTTTTACTCTAGATAATTCTAGAGTAAAAGTCTCCTCAAGAGATTCTTTGGTGGTTTGTTCTTCTTCAAGGGAGTCATTTAGTTGAGAAATTTCATTAGCATAATTACGCTCACGCGCAAATTGTTCATCAATTAAGTTTTCTTGCTCCTCAATAAGATCATTGCATTCTATAGCATAATTCAAGATTTCAAGAAAGTTGGAGGAAGAAATTTTATTTTTGAAGAGAGCGCCAAATACAACCTCTCCCATTTTCTTAATAGAGGTATATCATACTTACCTCTATAATCATCATTATCATTTTCAACCTCATCATCATCATCATCATCATCATCATCATCATCATGAGATACAATGGGATCCAAAGAGGTTACCTTTGTTCCCTTAGCCATAAGGCATATGTGAGAACCGGAGGAAGGTGATGATGAGATTGCACTTGTAGCTCTCTTCAAGACCTTGTCTTGGCCCATAGAATCTTCATTTTCCTCTACATGGTTAGCAACACAAGCACTAGAGGAAATAGAAGCATTTTATCATGGCAACAAGTCAACTAGAGCATATCATCATGAGATTTATTCAAGTCATTTCTACATGATATGCAAGGACTATTAATACAAGCATGTGAGGAATTTTGAGTGCTAGAAGTGTTAAGGTCCAAAGATAGATCATTGCAACTAGATAGATATGAGGGATTACAAATAGTGAACACACTATCCATATTGCAATTTCTATCACCACTCACTATATCATTACCTTGTGAAAAGTCACGTGTTGGTGAAGTGGTAGAGGATGAGAACTCATCTCGACCGGAAGTGGAAGCAACACAATCATCCTCAATAATATTGGACACAATATATTTATCTTGAATTTTTGTCCATAACTCATGAGCGCTCCAAAACAGAACGATTGAAGATGTAACTACATATCTCAAAGCATTAACAAGCACATTGGAAGCTTGAGCATCGAGATATAAGTTTTTCTCATCCTCACTAGATAGATTTTTGAAATCCATAGGAGGAGAAAAACCTATATCTACAATACACTCCAAATTTGGGTCCATGTCCCGAAAATGAATAAGCATACGATTTTTCCATATATCATAATTTGTGCCATCAAATATAAACATGTCATTGTGCACTAATCCTCTAGCCGACATCTTTACTCTCAAGGCGGTGAAGCCTAATATGAGAGACCGGGCTCTGATACCAATTGAAAGGATACGGATGTCGCCTAGAGGGGGGTGAATAGGCGATTAAAACTTTTCCTAGAGTGGCTCAACAAAGGCGGAATAAAACTAGAGTTTACTTTGTAAAGCACAACCTAGAAACAACTAAGGTTTACCTATGTGCACCAACAACTTATGCTAAGCAATACAAGCAACAAAGTGATAGCAAGATATATAGTACTTCAAGCACGGAGGCTATCACAATGTAAAGTGCATAAGTAAAGAGCTCGGGTATAGAGATAACCGAGGCACGCGGGGACACCGATATTTTACCGAGTTCCTCCCAACATGGAGTACGTCTCGTTTGGAGAGGGGGTGGTATCAAACCCCCAACGCCACAAAAGGCCTCCCTTATTCTCCGGTGAATCTCACCCCAATGGGATCGATCCACGCTTCCACTATCGGTGCACTTGTCGGTGGCAACCGGAACCTCTCACAAGGTTGGGGCACAACTCCACAACTTAATTGGAGGCTCCCAACAAATGCCACAAAAGGCCTCAACAAATGCCACCAAGGCCACAATGCCACCAAGGCCACAAAACCGTCTAGGGTTCCAAGAACCCAAGAGGGACAAGCTCCAATGAGAAATTTAAACCAAATCCTCCGAGGAGAACTCAAACCGATGCAACAAATGCAAATGGCAAGAAAACCACAAAGATGCTCAAATCCCTCACTCTCAAGTTCCAACAAAGCTACTAAATCTATTGGGGGAACAAGAGAGGAGGAATCAAAGAGAGACACAAAATCCCCCAAAATCTAGATCCCCAAAGATACACTCACAAAGAGATGTTTTGGTTTGGTCAAAACGTAGATCTAGATCACCTCCAAAAACCCCTCAAATATATGCAAGAATCAATGGAGGGGTGTGTAGAAATCAAGCTTAAAGAGTAAAGCAAATGGGGGCAAATCTTGGACAAGAAAAGGAGGAAGAAGTAACCCTAAATGAAAATGGACAAAAGACTTATATAGGGCTAGCCAAAATATGGCCGTTGTGGTATTTTTCTGGATGGTCCGGTAGTACCGGATTGGTCCGGTACTACCGGACCCAAACAACAAATTGCCAGAAAAAGGGGAAGGGACCAAGCGAGCGAGCGACCAGAGAAGAGCAAGCAACAGCAAGGCAGCGAGCAGGCGGGGGCACGCGCGCGCGCCTGCGAGAGGACCACCGGCAGCAAGCCCCGCTGCCAGCGCAGGCAGCAGCAACAGCTGCTAGCGCTGCTCGCGCACAGCAGCACAACAGCAGAGCAGCAGCTTGGCGCAGCGCAGCTGTCACATCCCAAGATTTTCCAAATCTTGTAATGTGAAAAATAAAATAAACAAAATAAATTATTGTTGAATTTTAGGGTGAAAAGAAACTTTTTGTTTCTAAATGGAAACTTAAAATCCCATCTTGAACAAACTTTAATTAAAGTTTGAATTCAACAAAATTCAAATCAAGCAAAATGCATTCCTCAATGAATGTATCTGGAAATTTAAACACTTGGAAAATAAATCCAAACCCTAAACCCTAATGGAATAAAAATCATTTCCAAGTTATCTCCAAGCCTATGGATTTAATCCATAGAAAAACTTGTCAACAAACATTTACAAATGATCAAGAAAGACAAATATAAATATTATAAAGCCATATAAATTGGTTTCACTTAATTTGGAGCCATAGATAAAATCTTATGAGTTTAAATAAGATAAGGAAAAGTAATTTCCAAAGCTAATAAAGAATTTATATAAAAACCATACCAAATGGTGAGCAAATAATCCTAAAGGGATTTAAAAGGATAAACAAATATTAAACAAGATTTTACAAGTTGGAATCACCCAGTTTGGATCTCTAAATAAAAAGATATGAATTTTATAAGATGAAGAAAGAAATATTAAATAAAGAATATTTAAAATCAAACCTTGGCCTAATCCATAAGCAAATGGAATGAATTATAATCCCAATCCAAGTAAAATAAAAGGATAAAGAATTTCCAAAATAAAATAAATGGCATTAACCATTCTATCCCTATTTTAATAAAGACAAATCTCTAATAAGAATTATTATATAATTCATGAGAAAATAGTATTTTGGAAATGAAATAAAAGTGGTTTAATTCAACTTAATTAAGATTAAAGAAATCTTCCAAATAAACTTCAAGGAATTAAAACTATATTTAATTCCATTGGAATTAAAATGAAAAGCCAATTCAAATGATTTTTGAATCATATTAAATACTTTCCAAATAATTCAAGATGAATTATTTGACACCCTATTAAGTGAATAAAAAACCTACTGAAAAGATTTGGAAGGATTTAGAATTTAAATGGTGTTTAGAATTATTATTAAATATTATATGATTTAAAACAAAGGCCTTTTTGAATAATTAAAAGACTTAAAAAGAATAAATAAATTATTCTAAAAATGATATCAGAATGTTTTATTAACCAATAATTAAACCCACACAAATCTTGGCAAAGGATTCAATCCAAATGAATGTTTGAATTGCTTATTCAAAATCAAAACAGAAAAATCAAATGAGAAAAAGAGAAAACAAACAGAACAAAAAAAATATAAAAGGTGCAGCCCAGCCCAGCCCAGCGAGCCCAACAAGGCCCAGCAAGCCCATTCCCCACCCCACCCGTAGCGAAACGTTTTTCACCCGCAGACAGACCCGCAGAGACACTGACCGACGGACCCCACATTCCTTCTCTCTCTCTCGCTGCCATGCGACCCCACAGCCCCGTCAGCGCCGTCTTCACCCGCGCGCTGACCCCGCCCTCACCTCGCCGGCCATTGCTACCGATTAAAACTCGACTTAATTCGTGTTAATGGCACAGTTAAACCTCCCCCTGACGATGCCCTCTTAAACGCCTGCGCCCCCTCTCTCATTCCCCTCACTCGCCAGAAACTCTACGCCCCCAGGCCACCCTGAATTGCGCCTAGACCCCGCTCTGCTCCGACGAGCTCGCAACCAAATTCCGGCCAGCCTCCTCCGCCCCTTGCTCCCTCGACAAAGCTCACTTGCTACCCAGACCCAGGCGAACCTCCCCGTAGCACCGGCTCGTCCCTGCGCGCTCCAGAGCCTCGGCAACAACGACGACCGCCGCCGCTACCGTCTGTTCCCTCTCCGACGAAGCTTCTGGTAATAATCTGGCCACCCTTTGTCCTTTCGATGATACGCCTGGAACCAGAATACTCGCCCGCATCTAACACCGCTTGTACCGTGTCCTATCGCGCTATGTATCCTCGCCCTCGACGACATCTGAGCGAGCCCGAGGCGCAGCTCAACTCCGGTGAGCGATTACGGTCATCCTCGTGCGCCCCTTCGCCAACAAGGACTGCCTTGAGCTTCCCCACGCCACGGCGAACATGGTGAGCATCTACCCATCCTCCCTCGCTTCCTGTAGCGTCGACTCTGCCGCCGTCTGACCGCTCCGCCACCACCAGCCACCGCTAGCGCCGCCCATCCTTGACTAGCTCATGTGAACCGTTCGATCTGAATCCGACGCTCGCAATAGAAACTAACTGAAAGGGTACGCTAGCATCTGTGACGTGTGATCCCACTTAAATCCAACGTCTGCCATCGCTCGATCCAACCGAAGCGGTATGGGCGAATAGAAATAAGACACGTGGCTCTGTTGGTTTGAATTAAAACAGATTTGATCTATTAGATGCTAGATTTTGTAAAATCTATAACTTTTAATCTACACGTCCAAATTTTGCAAACTTTATATCAATGGATTCAGAAAAACAAGACCTAGCGAACCATGCACTTTGTTTAGTAAACAACTTCTGTTAAATTGTTTGTTTTTACAGAAACTTGTGTATGCATGTTTAGGATATAAAATTTATTCCAAAATGTTTTTGAGGATAAAATCTTTGGAAAATGGTGTGTTTTTAACCTACTGACCATAGGAAACAAATTGTGGTTTCAAAAATGTATTTAGTGAAGCAAAAGAATAAAACTTGGATTTAAACCATTTCTAGTCAAATAAAAATATGGTTTAATCATTAAAAATGGTTTTGGAAGAAAACCTTTGAGAAATGTTTTAGAAGTAAACTCTCTGACCCTAAACACAAGGTTATATGGGTTAAAAACACATTTTGTGAAACCTATAGAATTTTGCCTTATTAAAAGCATTTCTTCACCACATAAAATAATGACTTGATCTAAAAATGATTTATGAAGTAAAATCTTATACAAATGATTTTGCCACTTTATAAAATGACCATTAGGTGTTTTCAAATGTTTATGAATCATTAGAAACCACTTTTACAAATAAAACAATCTTTTGCATGCATTGTTTTGTTTCTATCATTTTATGTGATGAATTGCTTGAATGGTAGTTGAATTATTGTTTGCTTGATTGAATTGTAGTGATTTGAAGTGTGTGAGAATTGCAAAGATCAAGGAGTGAACTTATACCCTCTACCAAAAAGGCAAGTGATGCTTCATACTTTTGTCCCATTAGTTTCACTATGCATTAGTGATATTTCTAAGTAGGACTTGCATGGAATTTTTGCTAAGTATAAACTATGCAATGGGAAATCCTAGTAGATGAAACCTTAGTAGAAATTTCCTAAGTTAAGATTCCTATTACTATCATGCTTAGCTTAGCTAGTAGAAAACAAGGGTGGAATATATATTCATGCTATGGAAAATTTCTAAGTCTGAGGACTTGTGTTTTGTTTAATAAAACAACTAAGTTAATGAATCACCTGGGTGGAATGGAAGGAATGGTTTGTGTTGAGTGGTTACACAAGGCCAGGGGACTGAACCTTGTGTATCTCACTTGTGGAAAGCCACCCAGGAACAAAGAGATTTTAGAGGCCAAGTGTTGAGAAGCTTCTAGTGTAGCCACTTGGCAATATGGGCTCTGCCTGGATCACATAGGTTGCTAGAACTTAGCCATTTGGACAGTTGGTGGTAGTGGGATGATAGGTTGGAACGCTTCCATTGGTCTAAGGGAAGGCTTCTGAAAGGTCCTGTCTTGGTGAAAATCAAGTCTGGTGGGGAAAGTGCACAACCTCTGTAGAGTGAAAAATCTAAGTACTTAGCCATGTCCCTGGCAAAGGACAATTTGAGCATCAAGACATGGAAGCTATCAAGAATCTCATCATCCCAATTTCTAAGTTAAAAACTTGTGGTTGGACAAGGGTTTAAGGTTCATCAATATCTATTGGTGGTTCCTTGGGTGATTTTGTCAAAGAAAAAACTTAGTGTTTTCAAATGATAAGGAAAATCTATTTTGAGCAAAGCAAGCCTAAGCTCCACCTAGCCAAATGCATATAGATGATAGACTCCACTATACTACCATAGTATCACTTGCCAATACAATTCAAATGTATTGACCCTTGTGGCTGTAACTTGTTATGTTGCAGGTTTGTTTGATATTAGTGAAGTTTAATGATTAGGATTACAAGTCTACAACCAACATGTCTGCCTGTGGCACTTTGAAGATGAAGAACCACATGCTATTGTTATATTCTGCTGCATTGTAATGAGATAGCCAAATGAGCTATGTAAGATGTAATAAATTATTTTATTCCTGGTTTTAAAGTTGTATTATGACCTATGTTTCTTGATATTACATCTTAACTGTGGATGCTAGCTATTAATCCAGGGACTAGCATTGTAAACACAGAGATCTCTACCTTATTAAAGGTTGGGAACCTTACAGCAGCGCAGCGGCAGCAGGTGGCCCGCAGTAGCGCAGCGGCAGCACATGTGGGCGCACGCGAGAGGGAGCGACACGGCCGCAACAGCGTGCGAGAGAGTGCGAGCGCGCGCAGCGAAGCGGACGTAGCGGCAGGTCAACGCGGCGAGCTGGGCCAATCGAGCGGACACATACGGATCTAGATCTAGGAAAATATCTGGGCCGACCGGTAGTACCGGAAAAAGGTACCTACCGAGATAGAAAGAAAACGGGCCGTTTTTAGGCCCGGACGGTAGTACCGGCCCGTCCGGGCGGTACTACCGCTTGGCCCAGAAAACAGACAGACATGCAAATATTCAAACGACAATAACTTTTGACTGGAAGCTCCGATTGACCCGATTAAAATTGCGTTGGATAGAGGACGACAAGGGCTTCCCAATAAAAGATGGAAATATTGATTATCACCAAGTGAGAAAGTATCTGAAGGGAATATGCCCTGAGAGGCAATAATAGAATGTTTATTACGTGTATTTCAAGTATATGATAGATGTTTATTTTGCATGCTATAATTGTATTAATACGGAAACATTAATACATGTGTGTTTAATAAACAAACAAAAAGTTCCTAGTTATGCCTCTCTCATAAACTAGTTCGTTGATTAACAAGATGATCACGGTTTCCTGATCATAGACATTGGATGTTGTTAATAACGAGATCACAACATTAGTGTAATGGTGTGATGAACATTCATCCGAAGTATAGCATTACGATCAAAGTCATTGAGTTTATATTGCTATAAACAAACTACGAAGTAGTCCTAATCCTTAGACCATGAGATCATGCCAATCACTAACACCGGAAGAGTTTCTTGTTGACATCAAACGTCACTCCGTAACTGGGTGATTATAAAGATGGCTTCAAAGCTACTAAAGTGTTATGTTGAGAATCATGGATCAAGAGTGGAATTTTTTCATCCCGATGACGGATAGATATGCTTTGGGCCCTCTCGGTGATATCACATTGGTTAGCTTGCAAGCAAGTGATTTGATCACTAGAATGTTATATCACGGGAACGAGAAAAGAGTGCATGTCAGGAACGAGATCAAACTAGGTATGGAGATACCGATGATCGAATCTCGGACATGTAATATATCGTGAAACAAAGGGATTAAGATACAAGCGTAAAAGGTTCCGACGATCACAGGAAAAGTCATCGTTGAATGTGTGGGAGTCAGTATGGATCTCCAGGTCCCACTACTGATTATTGATTGTAGAAGGGTCTCGATCATGTCCGCATTATTCGCGAACCATAGGGTAACACACTTAAGGGACCCTGGCATCCAGTTGGAGCAAATGTTTCATGCCGAAAGAATAAACAAGCGCAGGAATTTATTTCACTAGATACCGAAACAGGCTTTCAGGTGAAATTGCATAAAGTGGTTATGCATGTGAAATGGAATTCTAGCAAGGGGTTATTTGTGAATGTTTGTCATTAAAGTAATTGACAAAATTCTGAATAAAATAAAAGAGTTTTATTTAATGAGAGTTTGCATTAAATTCGGTGGAAATTTAATGGGAATTTGAGTGGACTTTTGAGTGGAGGGAATTTAAAGGAATTTTGTGAGTGGAGTGTCCACCCACATGAAGAGGGGAGGGCAAGGGGGCAGCCCCCATGCGCCGGCCACCCCCTTGGGGTTCCCCCCTCCTCCTATAAAAGGAGCCCCCCTCCTCACTTGTCTCTCACACCTCCTCGTGAAGGATCTCTCTCCCCCTCTAGAATTTATTCCCCATGGTCTCGGACTAGAGAGATACATGTTCCCGGTGGATATTCGGCAAGAAAGGGTTGTGCTTCTGCTGCATCACTGGAGCGAGGAGGCGGAGGCTGCCCGATTTCTTGTACGTGTGTGCGAGCACGGATGCGCTGCTGCTTTGCGACGCTAGGACTTCCTCTCGATCTTGAGATCGGCAAGAGATCGTCTACATCAACCACGAGTTGAACTCGTTAAGCTTTGTAGGTCTTCAAGGGCATGTTCTCTATGGATATACATCCGCCCGTTGTTTGTATCTAGTAGATAGATCTTGGTACATAGTTCCCATCGTCGGAAATTTTTTGTTTTCTATGCTGCGAACACTACAGTGGTATGAGAGCCGGATCTATGCGTAGATGCTTTACACGGGTAGTACACATATGAGTATGTGGGCGATGATGATCATGTTGTTGCTCCTTTGTTGTAATTTTGGATATTGGTGGCATAGTGGGATGAAGCGGCCCGGACAAACTTTACATGTCCTCGCACATGAGACCAGTTCCACGCTTGACATGCAACTAGTTTGCATAAGTGGCTAGCGGGTGTCTGTCTCTCCTACTATAGTCAATATCTATTTTGCAACGAATTGCCAACAATTTGGTTATCCTCATTGTGGTTCATGTTCGTAGGTAAGAACGGTTCTATCTCGAAAGCCCCAAGCCACGTAAAACTTGCAATGGATAAATTAGAAGCGTCTAGTTTAGATTGTTGCTGGGCTAGTGTTATGATATGGTGATGTTGTAAGTAGAAGTATGAGATGATACTCTTACAACATACATAACATGTAATCTCCATAGACCTTGGACTTACACATATAGGTATGATAGTGATCATACCACGGTGCACATGATAGAGATCATATGCGGGAACCATATCATTTCACTAATAAACATGTGATGTTTGATAGCATCTTATATTGTTTGTTTAGCGCTTTGTTAGCATAATAAGATGATCCCTCATTTAAATATCAAGATAATAATGTGTTGTTCCTTTAGTATGCATCGATTATGTTTTCGTCGCTCCAAGACGTCACGTGATGATCGGGTGTTCTTGGATCCACGACCATATTTCGGGTGTAAAACAGTTACACACGCGAATACTAAGGTTCTAACTTGGCGAGCCTAGCATGTACAGACATGGCCTCGGAACACGGAACGAAAGGTTAAGCATGAGTCATATAGTTGATATGATGCCCATTTGATGCTCGCCTTTGAATCTACACTGACTCACGTGATGATCGGACTTGGTGTAGTGGATTTGGTTCATGTAATCACCAAAAAGGCACGAAGGATGTCGTTTTTGAGTGTAACATCCCAAAAATATTAAACTTAGATCAACAAAACACTAATCCTAAAGTTAAGGGTTAACAAAAACTTTTCTAAATCAATTCATGAAAGCATGTGTATGTGTATGCATGAATTTTGAAATTCTTTAAAACCACTTTGTTTGTGTGATCCATTGCTTGTAAAATGTTTCTTAGGTGAAAAGAACATCATCTAAAACATTCCCCACACTTTTCCTAAAGAAAAATAAGTCAAAACCAATATATTAAGTGAATGGTCATTTTGACCAATTTAACTCCCATGCCTACTTTGGCTGTCTCAAACTTTCAAAACCTAACAGAAACTTTTCTGGATCTTTGCACCCCTTGAATGTACTCATAACAAAGTATCAAGGCCCACCTTGTGATCATCCAGAAACTTTCAAATGCATAGTTTAAATGACAACTCAAAATTGAATCTTCTTCATATGGGAAGATCCCACTTTTTCAAAACCCACTTAAACAAGCTCAATTTTCAAAACCCAAGCATCTACAGACTCACCAGAACCAATCTAGCAAACCCACCAAAAATCATTTCAAATTTCAAAACTTGATTTCATGCGGCCATTTCATCAAACAGGTTGCAGACACAAATCAAACAAAACACAAACACTATAGTGTGCAGTGTTTTGAGCCTAACTTGTTCCCTAGTTAG
This sequence comes from Avena atlantica, assembly GCA_910589765.1. Classification (NCBI taxonomy): domain Eukaryota; kingdom Viridiplantae; phylum Streptophyta; class Magnoliopsida; order Poales; family Poaceae; genus Avena; species Avena atlantica. The sequence goes on along the minus strand of OU342739.1, from coordinate 482,481,895 downwards.
CTCTCACACAATCCAGTAGATCATATAGAAAGGTTAGACCAGCACTAGCACCCCTGTGAGCTTGCCATTGCCATTAATGGTGAACAGCCGAGCACCTCAATGCCACCCCATAGTCGACAGCAGGCTAGAGGAAGAACTAGCCGTGCCAACCTTGTCTGGGAGGCAGCCCACCGTCCACCGCCACTGCCTGTCCCAGCCGCGAGCGTTGCCAAGTCCTGGACCACGCGCACAAGACACGCCCAGACCATGCCGAGCGTGCGCCAGAGCGCCACCCTCGACCACCACCCACAGACCGCGCGCCGCCCTCACCGCGCGCACACACGATCACCACCGACCCAGGAGACCGCCAGACATCCCCGTTTAACGCCCCGCGCCATACAGCCACCGCCCGCCGTCGAGAACGCCGCCTCTGCCGCGCAGAGCATCGCCCGTTCCAGACCAAACCACACCGCCCCATCCCTCGCGACCATGTCATTGAGCATCGCCAGGAGACACAACACCTTCCCCTACCCTTGCCCATGCCATTAGCTGCCTGTAACGTCGCCTCCGACGAGCTCACCTTGCGCCCCGATGGTCCCCTCGCTCGACTATAAATAGAGGCCACCCCCGCACGATTTCTTCACACCATCTCACTCCCCTCTCCTCACTGATCGTGCCACACCATTCTCAGAGCAAGGCGAGCACCACCCCGCCGGAATTTCACTGGAGCCTGCCGCTGCCGGAGAAGAAAGGAGCCAGCGATTGGAGCCGCCCCAGGAGAAGCCAGCGGTACCAGGAGGTTCGCCGTCGTCGAATTCGCCGTTCGCCCGCCTCGCCGACCCTCGCCCGTACTCCGGTGAGCCCCCAGCACCCCTCACTGGCCGCGCTAGGTTTCGTTCTCGCCGGAGCTGTCTCGCGACGACGATGACCCTCAGCCGTTGGATTAGAACCAGATCGAACGAACCACGTTGCCCCATACCGCTTCGCCCAGCCCCATGTCACTGACGAGTGGGGACACCCACTTAAGCAGCCCGCGGGAGCACTGCGCTTAGCAGGCCGGCCCGTTAGAATTTCCCGCGCAGCCCAACAATTCAAATTAAATCTTTTCTTTTTAATTTCAAACACACTTCTGTACCCAACTTCAAAAATCAACCCAGATCGATTTAGTGAAGCAAATTAGATGAAACCAATTTTGTTGGAAAGGTCTGTGAATGCTTAATCCAAGCCCGTTGGATTCAAGTAATTTGGATCTGTAGATCACCCTTAGCAAAAATGACAAGGCAGAAGCTTTTCTGCATTCAAACATTTTTCAAATTTAAACCACAATAGCTTTTGAGTTGATTCCAACTCTCAAAAATCACTTTCAACCATACCTTTCAGAATATATAAAAATATATATAGGTTACTTGCAGAAATAATGTTCAAGGAATAAAAGAATGCTTCATAAGCATTTCTAGCCACTTTAATTAATTAAAATAAAAGGGTAAAACCTTGTTAAATTGTGACACTACTTTAAATCACATTCCCATGGACTACAACATGTGGTGATGACATGTGTTAACATGATCCCATGTTTAGTTTGGAGAATATTAAATCTTAAGTAGTTTTTCAATGAGTAGAAATTACTTTTCTAAAATAAGAAGACTTAAACCAATCCTTAACCTTGTAATGTTAGAGATGATGCTAGATCATCTATAGGACCCTTGTGTGTGATGATTGCAAGTAGTTAAGTATTGTTTGGTGATTGTGTACCTCGTATTTATCATAGACGCTAGTACCGACCAAGGCTACGAGGAAGAAGGAGGATACTACGAAGAGGAAGCCGAGGAGAACTTCAACCACTGCTCTGCATAAGGCAAGATTATACTGATATTGATGCAAGCTATACTAACCAAGTTTACCAATGCAAGCTAACACTTTCAAGATACTATACCTATGCAAGCGCATAAGACACCCTATTGTTGCCACAACCCATGCTTGTGATATGATTACTATATGCCCTAAGCGTATGTAACCATACCCACTTGCTAAACCAATCCTAGTTTTATGGCAAGCTTCTTACTTTATTTCTTTATCAAAGTTTACTTAGAGGCTACCCAAGAATTTTGGTAGATACTAGACAGTTTTGCTGAAGGTTGCATAAAGAGCATAAAATTTGGCCTAAGCTAGAAACCTTGATATCAGCTTATGATATAAGGTTGGACTTAGCTGCAACTCCACTAGTTACCACCCCTCTATTAGTACTACCCCACCTGTAGATGCTAGTGCTAAGCATAAAACTTGATCAACTTTAGATGTGAATACTTGGTGGAAAAATGGTTATGAAAACCTTGGAATGATGGATCATTCTATTGAAATGTTTTGGACATGTGTTTCCAAACACTTGATGATTTTGGTGATGAATATGTTGAGGCATGAGCCTTAGCCCTTTATAAAACTGATGGTTGTCTGGATGCGATACCATTCCAATTTTATCGTACAACCACAATACCCGAATATTGGGTAGGGCTTGACTGGAAACTTATATACCTTAGTATTAGTTCCCTCACAGCCAAGGTCTGAGCTGAGGCTACCTTGTGAAGATTGTCCACCTGTGCAGTACCCAAGATGACAGTGGTCATGGTTGGGAGGCCAAACTCACAGGAGAGGTGCTTATACTAGGGAGTGTAATTGGAAGGTTAGGATTGATTATCCGCATACTGAGTATGGTGAATTCAGGATTTGTTCCTGACGGATGTATCAAATGTTGTGGTGAAAGTGTACAATCTCTGCAGAGTGTCAAACTATTCGAATAGCCGCGTCCGCGGTTATGGACAGTTGGAGTGGCCATACTGTTCCCCCGTCAGACTTTTCAAAATGACTTGTGAACGACTTGAGACTTTGGCTTGGCCACAACAGAGTTGTGACTAGAAATACAAGATCCCACTTAGGAGTTATAAAATTGTGACTAGCTTGGGAACTTAGTAGTATAAATCTGGCTTTTGCAAAACAACCCTAGAGCCTAGTGTCCTATTATCCAAAAACCCCTTTTCTTGTTAGTATTAGTTTGCGAGTACTTAAAGAGTACTCATGGCTTTGTACCTGGCTATTCCCATGGCCAGACTATGAAGAGGAGTACCTGGAGGATGGACCCCAGGACGGTTACGACAACTAGGATCATCTCCCATCGTCAGCATTGCCTGTGACCCCGAAGATGGAGCCTCGCCTACGCTACCGTTACTATTCCGTATTCCGCTGCTTGATGTTGTATTAAGGACTGGATCATGAGATCCCTATTTGTGTAAGAACTTATGTATCGTTGTAATGGATGAAGTACTATGGTATCCAATTCTGTTATGTCTCGCAAAAATGGTAATCCTGGGATTGCGATGTATGGCATAACAGGCATCTAGGATTGAAAAATCCGGGTGTTGACAAGTTGGTATCAGAGCCATCCTGACCATAGGAGACCCTAGTTAGATTGGACGCTGAACCAAAAACTTAGTTTCAACACTCAAAACAAAACTATTTACGAAAACTTATTCTATTCTTACCTCTTAAATTCTTTAATAAACTTCATGTACCTCAAAAACTCTTGCAAAATATATAAAATTTTGACACACTTGATCACTTTGCTAAACTACTCATCCTCTATTTTTATAGATGGACGTGAAGTACAACAAGTTTTACCAACTCGGAAATGGAGGAGACCTTATCTTTGAGAGGGATCTGGATCAGCTTTCGGAACTTTTGGAGCGCCCGCATCCCGAGTTCTTCGGAGCTCAGCTCAATGATCAAGGGGGAGAAGATCTACAGTGGCTAATTGTTGCAAGCCTCCGAGGAAAGATTGAACCTCCCACTGCGGAGGGAATTCAGTTTACCTTGAGGGAAAACAACTGGCTCGATGGACTTGCCAGAGCAATGCAGGAAGCTCTTTCCCGTCTGTGTGGGCAGAGCATCAATCAGATCAAGGGTACTCGCTTTGAGTTTTGCCCAAGACGTGATGCAAATGGTCAACCACTGGAAGCCCCATACCACCCCGAGCTGAAGACTCAATTGGACCACCTTAGCTTCATGATGTATGATCGTCAGCAGGAACTGGACAACTGCCGTGACTATTGCAACCAGAAGTCTGCCATCATCAAGACGAAGGATCAGACCATCGCCATGCTAGCAAAGGATCGCAAGTCTCGCCGCCGTCAGCTCGACAAGAAGGAGCGCATTATTGCCCGTCTTCGCCATCGTATCTCAGCTCTGGAAGAGACCATCCATGAGAGAGACATGCAGTTAGAGGAAAGGGAGAATGACGGAGAAGATCTTCGTGGAGACCCTTACTCCTATCTCAGCGATGACGATGATTTTCTGGAGGATCAGGCCATGGACTTCTTCACCGATGAGGATGATTTCGCCTTCATCAATGATGCGGAAGATGATGAAGCCACAGACTCCGAGCAGTAGTAGCACTGAGCACTAGCGTAGTGAGTAGTAGTTGGTCCCACTATATCGTAGTTCCCAGAATGGTTCTTAAAACCATCTGTTTTGCTTTGTTGTGGTGTGTGTTGTACTGTGTGCTATGAGTGAATGAATGAAAAAGCAAGTTGCTAGAAAACTTGAGTCAAACTCTAAAAACTTTTCAAACACCCAAAACCTTAGAAATTTCCCTCTTTTCTCATGATCTATATCAATCTTCAGATGCCACGTGGAGGAAGTGGTTCAGCCCCGGACCCAATGTTGCAGATCCTGCAAATGTTGACTTCTGACCGCGAAGCTGAACGAGCGGAACGGCAAGCCAACCTAGCCACTCTGCAACAGATAGCCCAGCTAGCCCACAACAACCAAGGTCATGGAAATCAGGACAACCACGGATCTAAGCTCAAGAATTTCCAGAATACCAACCCACCCGTTTTCACCAAGTCAGAAGAACCCCTAGACGCCGATGATTGGCTGCAAACCATGGAGAATAACTTAGAAGTAGCCGGAGTAGAAGCCAACGAGAAAGTCTTGTTCGCCACTCATTATCTAGCCGGAGATGCCAGGGCATGGTGGAACAGTGTTCGTGCAATGACCGGAGGCCAAATGATGACCTGGGAGGAATTCAAGGTCAAGTTTAGCAGAACCCATGTGACGCCAGGTTTGATCAAGAGAATGAGAGACGAGTTCAGAGAATTGAAGCAAGGAAGGATGACTGTAGTGGAATACCGTGACAAATTTTTGTCATTAGCTAGGTACGCCCCAGATGAGATAGACACCGAAGCCAAGAAGAAAGAAAGATTCCTGAATGGTCTGCATTACGAGATGCAGACAATGTTAGTCAATATTTCCTTTGCTGATATTGAAACCCTTGTCGACTCCGCTATCCAGATGGAAGGAAAGATCAACCAGGCCAATGAGAACCGCAAGCGTCGCATGATGCATCAACCAGGAACCCATCAGACCCCAAAGTATCGCCCCAACCCATCTCCAGGATTTGCCCCAAGAACCAACAGACCCCTTATGACCCGTCCGAACTATCCCAACCGTGGAAACCCTAGACCCGGAGGAAATCACAACAACCCCGGCAATTCTAGCACTTTCACCCGTGCCCCACCCAAGTTCAACACCAACCATGCTACCGCCAACCCCAATACTGCCCCGAGGACTGGAAGCAATGCTGTGCCTGTCGCAGCCAAGGACAAATCACAAGTGACCTGTTATGACTGTGGAAATAAAGGCCACTATTCCAATGAGTGCCCCAACAAGAAGAACGCTACAGCCCCTAATACCAATGTCCCAGCCCAGCAACAGCATCGTGTCCAGCCAGGGAGAAGATTTGCCCCAGGAAATTCACTCAACCGCAATGGCCGCCTTTTTCTCATGCATGCTGAAGAAGCTCAGGAAGCGCCAGACGTCGTGCTGGGTATGTTTTCTGTTAATTCAGTACTCGCAAGAGTGTTGTTTGATTCTGGTGCATCGCATTCATTTGTCACCGAAGAATTTGCATGCACTAGTAAAATCCAACCAACCAAACTGAAGCATGTGATGATTGTACAAATTCCCGGATCGACCACCAAGTCTAGGCAAATTTGCAAAGCCGTCCCTATCCGAATCCATGGCATAGATTTTTATTCTAATCTAATAGTACTCGGAACTAAAGGTTTGGAAGTAGTACTAGGAATGGATTGGATGTCCAAACATAAAGGAATGATTGACTGTGCCAAGAAAGCCATTACCATGACTAGTACCGCCGGAATATTAGTCGAGCATATATCGGAAACCTTACCTCGCCAATTCAAGTGTAACAAGAGTCTAGCCCAACCTACCATCGACCAAGTTCGGGTAGTCTGTGAATACCCCGATGTATTTACAGATGTTTTGCCCGGTATGCCCCCAGATAGGGATATCGAGTTTATCATCGAACTAATCCCCGGAACAGGACCTATAGCCCAGAGACCCTATAGTATGAACCCGTCAGAACTAGAAGAACTGAAGAAGCAACTGGATTCCATGTTAGAAATCGGATTGATTCAACCAAGTGCGTCCCCATGGAGGTCACCTGTCTTGTTTGTGGACAAGAAGGATGGAGGTAACCGTTTGTGTACGGATTATCGAAAGTTGAATGATGTCACCATCAAGAACAAGTACCCCTTGCCCAAGATAGAGGATTTGTTTGATCAGTTGACCGGTGCCAAGGTGTTTTCTAAGATTGATCTTAGAACTGGTTATCATCAACTCAAAATTCGTGCAGAGGATATTCCAAAGACTGCCTTTACCACCAGATATGGGTTGTATGAGTATACAGTCATGTCTTTTGGATTAACCAATGCCCCCGCTTATTTCATGAACCTCATGAATAAGATTTTTATGGACTTCCTGGATAAGTTTGTCGTTGTTTTCATCGATGACATTCTGATTTATTCCAAATCGGAAGAAGAACATGAGCTACACCTAAGGACCATTCTTGGAACCCTTAGAGAGCATCAGCTGTATGCAAAATTTAGCAAATGTGAATTCTGGTTACAGGAAGTAGGATTCCTCGGTCACATTGTATCAGCCGGAGGAATTGCCGTTGACCCTGCCAAAGTGAAAGATGTAGAAGATTGGCAAGCCCCAACCACTCAAACCCAAGTTCGTGCTTTTCTCGGATTGGCGGGATATTACCGCAAATTCGTAGAAGGATTCTCTAGTATCGCCTGACCCATGACCCAATTGCTGAAGAAGGACAAGCAGTTTGAATGGATAGACAAGTGTGAAGCGAGTTTCCAAGAACTCAAAAGGAGATTGATTTCCGCCCCAATCTTGATCATGCCGGATATCACGAAGCCCTTCGATGTGTATTGTGACGCATCCAAGATTGGTCTCGGATGTGTGCTAATGCAAGAAGGCCAAGTTATATCCTATCTATCGCGACAATTGAAGCAGCATGAACAAAATTATCCAACCCATGACCTCGAACTCGCAGCCGTAGTTCTAGCCCTGAAGACATGGAGACATTACCTTATGGGAAACCGTTGTGAGATTTATTCGGATCACAAGAGCCTAAAGTATATATTCACTCAGAAGGAGCTGAATATGAGGCAGAGAAGATGGATTGAGCTAATCAAGGATTACGACCTGGACATTCATTATCACCCTGGAAAAGCCAACGTAGTAGCCGATGCCCTTAGCAGATTGCCGTGCCGCTTGAACTCCATGATTTTGAAGGAGCAACCAAGTTTGCACAAAGAGATGGAAGATTTTCGAATAGAATTAGTAAGTGAAGGATTTTTGGCTAGCATAGAACTTCAGCCCACTTTGATCAGTCAGGTTAAAGAGGCGCAGAAAGGAAATGCTAGTATCGACGGAATTAAAAGTCGTATCGGTACAGGCAAAGTACCCGGATTCACCGAGGACGAAGAAGGAGTTTTGTGGTACAAAGGACGCCTTTGTGTACCAGCAGATTCTGAGTTAAAAGAAGTTATCTTGAAGGAGGCTCATGATACTCTTTATTCTATCCATCCAGGAGGAACTAAGATGTATCAAGATTTGAAAGAGCAATTTTGGTGGCATAAGATGAAGAGAGAAATCGGAAGCAATATCGCCAAGTGTGATATATGTCAGCGAGTCAAGGCAGGACATCAAAGACCCGTTGGATTGTTGCAACCTTTGCAAATTCCGGAATGGAAATGGGATTCTGTAGGAATGGACTTTATCACTGGACTACCTACTTCTAGTAGGGGAAATGACTCTATTTGGGTCATAGTGGACAGATTGTCCAAAGTCGCCCATTTCTTGCCCGTTAAAACCACCTATCAGAGTTCGAAGCTAGCAGAGTTGTACATCGCTAGGATCGTTAGTTTGCACGGAGTCCCCAAGAATATCGTATCGGATCGAGGAACTCGGTTTACCTCGAGATTCTGGAAGAAGGTCCAGGAAGGTTTAGGAACCCGCCTAGATTTCAGTACCGCGTATCACCCTCAGACCGATGGACAAACAGAGCGAGTAAACCAAATACTCGAAGATATGATTAGAGCATGTGTGCTAGAATATGGATCCAAGTGGGAAGACTGTCTGCCGTTTGCAGAATTTTCCTACAGCAATAGTTACCAAGCCAGTTTGCAAATGGCCCCATTTGATTTCATGTACGGAAGGAAGTGCCGCACCCCTTTGAACTGGTCGGAAGTAGGAGAGAGTCAAATTTTCGGACCCGACATCCTACGAGAAGCAGAAGAGAAGGTTCACAAGATTCGAGAGCATCTCAAGACAGCCCAATCCCGACAAAAGAGTTACGCCGACAAGAGACGTCGAGACCTCGCCTTTAACATTGGAGACTTTGTTTACCTGAAAGTGTCGCCATTGAAGGGAATGCAGCGTTTCCAACTCAAAGGAAAGTTAGCCCCCAGATATATCGGACCTTTCAAAATTTTGAACCGTCGAGGAGAAGTATCGTATCAACTCGAGCTACCAGAAGAGATGTCAGCATTGCACAATGTGTTCCATATCTCGTTACTTCGCAAATGTCTCGAAGTCCCCGAGAAGACCGAAGTGTTCAAGAATATCGATCATAGGACCATAGAGATCAATGATGACCTGATCTATCCCGAAGTACCCATCCGTATATTGGAGGAAGCTTTTCGAACGACCAGAACCCGAAGCATCAAGTTTCTCAAGATTCAGTGGAGCAACCACACAGAAGAGGAAGCTACCTGGGAACGCGAAGATCACATCAGGACGGAGTTTCCAGATCTCTTCAAATCCTAGGTAATCTTTTCGTCCTTTTTCAAATCTCGGGACGAGATTTTGTTTAAGGGGGAAGGTTTGTAACATCCCAAAAATATTAAACTTAGATCAACAAAACACTAATCCTAAAGTTTAGGGTTAACAAAAACTTTTCTAAATCAATTCATGAAAGCATGTGTATGTGTATGCATGAATTTTGAAATTCTTTAAAACCACTTTGTTTGTGTGATCCATTGCTTGTAAAATGTTTCTTAGGTGAAAAGAACATCATCTAAAACATTCCCCACACTTTTCCTAAAGAAAAATAAGTCAAAACCAATATATTAAGTGAATGGTCATTTTGACCAATTGAACTCCCATGCCTACTTTGGCTGTCTCAAACTTTCAAAACCTAACAGAAACTTTTCTGGATCTTTGCACCCCTTGAATGTACTCATAACAAAGTATCAAGACCCACCTTGTGATCATCCAGAAACTTTCAAATGCATAGTTTAAATGACAACTCAAAATTGAATCTTCTTCATATGGGAAGATCCCACTTTTTCAAAACCCACTTAAACAAGCTCAATTTTCAAAACCCAAGCATCTGCAGACTCACCAGAACCAATCTAGCAAACCCACCAAAAATCATTTCAAATTTCAAAACTTGATTTCATGCGGCCATTTCATCAAACAGGTTGCAGACACAAATCAAACAAAACACAAACACTATAGTGTGCAGTGTTTTGAGCCTAACTTGTTCCCTAGTTAGCTCTCACACAATCCAGTAGATCATATAGAAAGGTTAGACCAGCACTAGCACCCCTGTGAGCTTGCCATTGCCATTAATGGTGAACAGCCGAGCACCTCAATGCCACCCCATAGTCGACAGCAGGCTAGAGGAAGAACTAGCCATGCCAACCTTGTCTGGGAGGCAGCCCACCGTCCACCGCCACTACCTGTCCCAGCCGCGAGCGTTGCCAAGTCCTGGACCACGCGCACAAGACACGCCCAGACCATGCCGAGCGTGCGCCAGAGCGCCACCCTCGACCACCACCCACAGACCGCGCGCCGCCCTCACCGCGCGCACACACGATCACCACCGACCCAGGAGACCGCCAGACATCCCCGTTTAACGCCCCGCGCCATACAGCCACCGCCCGCCGTCGAGAACGCCGCCTCTGCCGCGCAGAGCATCGCCCGTTCCAGACCAAACCACACCGCCCCATCCCTCGCGACCATGTCGTTGAGCATCGCCAGGAGACACAGCACCATCCCCTACCCTTGCCCATGCCATTAGCTGCCTGTAACGTCGCCTCCGACGAGTTCACCTTGCGCCCCGACGGTCCCCTCGCTCGACTATAAATAGAGGTCACCCCCGCACGATTTCTTCACACCATCTCACTCCCCTCTCCTCACTGATCGTGCCACACCATTCTCAGAGCAAGGCGAGCACCACCCCGCCGGAATTTCACTGGAGCCTGCCGCTGCCGGAGAAGAAAGGAGCCAGCGATTGGAGCCGCCCCAGGAGAAGCCACCGGTACCAGGAGGTTTGCCGTCGTCGACTTCGCCGTTCGCCCGCCTCGCCGACCCTCGCCCGTACTCCGATGAGCCCCCAGCACCCCTCACTGGCCGCGCTAGGTTTCGTTCTCGCCTGAGCTGTCTCGCGTCGATGATGACCCTCAGCCGTTGGATTAGAACCAGATCGAACGAACCACGTTGCCCCATACCGCTTCGCCCAGCCCCGTGTCACTGACGAGTGGGGACACCCACTTAAGCAGCCCGCGGGAGCACTGCGCTTAGCAGGCCGGCCCGTTAGAATTTCCCGCGCAGCCCAACAATTCAAATTAAATATTTTCTTTTTAATTTCAAACACACTTCTGTACCCAACTTCAAAAATCAACCCAGATCGATTTAGTGCACCAAATTAGATGAAACCAATTTTGTTGGAAAGGCCTGTGAATGCTTAATCCAAGCCCGTTGGATTCAAGTCATTTGGATCTGTAGATCACCCTTAGCAAAAATGACAAGGCAGAAGCTTTTCTGCATTCAAACATTTTTCAAATTTAAACCACAATAGCTTTTGAGTTGATTCCAACTCTCAAAAATCACTTTCAACCATACCTTTCAGAATATATAAAAATATATATAGGTTACTTGCAGAAATAATGTTCAAGGAATAAAAGAATGCTTCATAAGCATTTCTAGCCACTTTAATTAATTAAAATAAAAGGGTAAAACCTTGTTAAATTGTGACACCACTTTAAATCACATTCCCATGGACTACAACATGTGGTGATGACATGTGTTAACATGATCCCATGTTTAGTTTGGAGAATATTAAATCTTAAGTAGTTTTTCAATGAGTAGAAATTACTTTTCTAAAATAAGAAGACTTAAACCAATCCTTAACCTTGTAATGTTAGAGATGATGCTAGATCATCTATAGGACCCTTGTGTGTGATGATTGCAAGTAGTTAAGTATTGTTTGGTGATTGTGTACCTCGTATTTATCATAGACGCTAGTACCGACCAAGGCTACGAGGAAGAAGGAGGATACTACGAAGAGGAAGCCGAGGAGAACTTCAACCACTGCTCTGCACAAGGCAAGATTATACTGATATTGATGCAAGCTATACTAACCAAGTTTACCAATGCAAGCTAACACTTGCAAGATACTATACCTATGCAAGCGCATAAGACACCCTATTGTTGCCACAACCCATGCTTGTGATATGATTACTATATGCCCTAAGCGTATGTAACCATACCCACTTGCTAAACCAATCCTAGTTTTATGGCAAGCTTCTTACTTTATTTCTTTATCAAAGTTTACTTAGAGGCTACCCAAGAATTTTGGTAGATACTAGACAGTTTTGCTGAAGGTTGCATAAAGAGCATAAAATTTGGCCTAAGCTAGAAACCTTGATATCAGCTTATGATATAAGGTTGGACTTAGCTGCAACTCCACTAGTTACCACCCCTCTATTAGTACTACCCCACCTGTAGATGCTAGTGCTAAGCATAAAACTTGATCAACTTTAGATGTGAATACTTGGTGGAAAAATGGTTATGAAAACCTTGGAATGATGGATCATTCTATTGAAATGTTTTGGACATGTGTTTCCAAACACTTGATGATTTTGGTGATGAATATGTTGAGGCATGAGCCTTAGCCCTTTATAAAACTGATGGTTGTCTGGATGCGATACCATTCCAATTTTATCGTACAACCACAATACCCGAATATTGGGTAGGGCTTGACTGGAAACTTATATACCTTAGTATTAGTTCCCTCACGGCCAAGGTCTGAGCTGAGGCTACCTTGTGAAGATTGTCCACCTGTGCAGTACCCAAGATGACAGTGGTCATGGTTGGGAGGCCAAACTCACAGGAGAGGTGCTTATACTAGGGAGTGTAATTGGAAGGTTAGGATTGATTATCCGCATACTGAGTATGGTGAATTCAGGATTTGTTCCTGACGGATGTATCGAATGTTGTGGTGAAAGTGTACAATCTCTGTAGAGTGTCAAACTATTCGAATAGCCGCGTCCGCGGTTATGGACAGTTGGAGTGGCCATACTGTTCCCCCGTCAGACTTTTCAAAATGACTTGTGAACGACTTGAGACTTTGGCTTGGCCACAACAGATTTGTGACTAGAAATACAAGATCCCACTTAGGAGTTATAAAATTGTGACTAGCTTGGGAACTTAGTAGTATAAATCTGGCTTTTGCAAAACAACCCTAGAGCCTAGTGTCCTATTATCCAAAAAACCCTTTTTCTTGTTAGTATTAGTTTGCGAGTACTTAAAGAGTACTCATGGCTTTGTCCCTGGCTATTCCCATGGCCAGACTATGAAGAGGAGTACCTGGAGGATGGACCCCAGGACGGTTACGACAACTAGGATCATCTCCCATCGCCAGCATTGCCTGTGACCCCGAAGATGGAGCCTCGCCTATGCTACCGTTACTATTCCGTATTCCGCTGCTTGATGTTGTATTAAGGACTGGATCATGAGATCCCTATTTGTGTAAGAACTTATGTATCGTTGTAATGGATGAAGTACTATGGTATCCAATTCTGTTATGTCTCGCAAAAATGGTAATCCTGGGATTGCGATGTATGGCATAACAGGCATCTAGGATTGAAAAATCCGGGTGTTGACATTGAGTGGGAGTTCATTCGTAATATGGATTAGTTGAACTCAATCTATCATACACTTAGTCTAAACTTTAAAAATTCTGTTGTAGATGGCACCACCTGCTTTTAATTTGAATGTGTTCATGGAGAAAGAGAAACTTGCAACGAACGGTAGCAACTTTACCGAATGGGCCATGAATTTTAGGATTCTCCTCTCTGCTGCACAAAAGCAATATGATATACATGTTATTGATGTGTACTTGACTAGTGCTCGCAGTAGCACCTGGGTATTTGATACCGGTTCAGTTGCTAATATTTGTAACTCGAATCAGGGGCAGCGGAACAAGCGACCGCTAGCAAGGGGTGATGTCAAGATGCGTGTCAGCAATGGATCAAGCGTTGATGTGATCGCCGTCGGAACGCTGCCTCTCCACTTGCCGTCGGGATTAGTTATAAACTTTAATAATTGTTATCTGGTGCCTGCACTGAGCATGAACATTGTATCTGGATCGTGTTTGATGCGAAGTGGTTATTCATTTAAATCCGAGAACAATGGTTGTTCCATTTATATGAATGAAATCTTTTATGGTCATGCACCGATGATGAATGGTTTATTTCTTTTGGATCTCGATAATAATGTTACACATATTCATAATGTTGATGCTAAAAGGATTAAACTAAATGATGATATATCCGCATATATGTGGCACTGCCGTCTAGGTCATATTGGCGTTAAACGCATGAAGAAGCTCCATTCGGATGGACTTTTGGAATCACTTGATTATGAATTATTTGATACATGTGAGCCACGCCTTATGGGCAAGATGACTAGAACGCCATTTTCCGGTTCAATGGAACGGGCGACAGATTTATTGGAAATCATACATTCTGATGTATGTGGTCCAATGATTGTGTCGGCGCGAGGTGGATATCGTTATTTTGTTACTTTCACGGATGATTTGAGTAGATACGGTTATATCTACTTGATGAAACACAAGGCTGAAACCTTTGAAAAGTTCAAGGAATTTCAGAATGAAGTGGAAAATCATCGTAATAGAAAGATCAAATTTCTACGGTCCTACCGTGGAGGTGAGTATCTAAGTTACGAGTTTAGCACTCACATGAAAGAGTGTGGAATTGTTTCACAACTCACACCTGCCGGAACACCACAGCGAAATGGTGTGTCGGAATGTCGTAATCGTACTTTATTAGATATGGTTCGATCTATGATGTCTCTGACGGACTTGCCGTTGTCATTTTGGGGCTATGCACTAGAAACTGCTGCATTCACTTTAAATCGGGCACCATCTAAATCCGTTGAAAAGACACCGTATGAATTGTCGTTTGGAAACAAACCTAAGCTGTCATTTCTTAAAGTTTGGGGATGCGATGTTTATGTGAAGAAACTTCAACCGGATAAACTCGAACCCAAAGCGGAAAAATGCGTCTTCATTGGATACCCTAAGGAAACTATTGTGTATTCCTTCTATCACAGATACGAGGGCAAGGTTTTTGTTGCCAAGAATGGATCCTTTCTAGAGAAAGAGTTTCTCGCGAAAGGTGTGAGTAGTCGGAAGGTAGAACTCGAAGAGGTTATTGAACCTTCTCTTCAAAGTATGGGGTGTAGCACAGCGCCGGAAGTTGTTCCGTAGTTGGCTCCACCTGTTGAAGAGGGAACTAATGATAATGATCATGAAACTCCGAAAGAGAGTACTACCGAACCTCGCAGGTCAAGCAGGACGCGTGCAACTCCCGAGCTGTACGGAAATCCTGTCATGAATTTCATGGTTGATGAAAATGATGACCCTGCGACATATGAAGAAGCGATGATGAGCCCGGATTCCAACAAATGGTTAGAATCCATGAAATCTGAGATGGAATCCATGTATGAAAATCAAGTTTGGAACTTGGTGGACTTACCTCACGACCGAAAGGCCGTGGAGAACAAATGGATTTTCAAAAGGAAAACTGATGCTGATGGTAATGTAACTGTCTATAAAGCTCGACTTGTCGCAAAGGGGTTTCGACAAATTCAAGGAGTTGACTACGATGAGACATTCTCTCCCGTAGCGATGCTAAAATCAGTTAGGATTATGTTAGCAATTGCTGCATATTTCGATTATGAGATATGGCAGATGGATGTCAAAACCGCGTTTCTCAATGGTAATATTGAAGAAGAGTTGTATATGATACAACCAAAGGGTTTTGTCTATCCTAAGGATGCTAACAAGGTGTGCGAGCTTCAGCGATCCATCTATGGATTGAAGCAAGCATCACGAAGTTGGAATCTCTGCTTTGATGAGGTGATCAAAGAGTTTGGATTTGTCCAAACTTATGGAGAAGCTTGTATTTACAGGAAAGTGAGTGGGAGCAATGTGGCATTTCTGATATTATATGTGGATGACATATTATTGATCGGAAATGATATAGATCTTTTAAACGGTGTTAAAAGTTATCTAAACAGCAAATTTTCAATGAAGGACCTAGGTGAAGCCTCATACATATTAGGCATAAAGATCTATAGAGATAGATCTAGGCACCTAATAGGGCTATCGCAAAGTACATACCTTGATAAGATTTTAAAGAAGTTTAAAATGGAAAATAGTAAGAAGGGGTTCTTACCTATGACACAAGGCACGACATTGAGTAAGACTCAAAGTCCGGCTTCGGCGGAAGAAAGAGAGATAATGGACAAGGTCCCCTATGCTTCAGCCATAGGCTCTATAATGTACGCCATGCTATGTACAAGACCGGATGTGGCACATGCTATTAGTTTGAATAGTAGGTACCAATCGGATCCAGGTTCAGAACACTGGAAAGCGGTCAAGAATATCCTTAAGTACTTGCGAAGAACTAAGGATATGTTTCTTGTATACGGAGGTGAAGAAGAGCTCGTCGCTAAGTGTTATGTCGACGCTAGCTTTGACACCGATCCGGATGACTCTATGTCTCAATCCGGATACGTATTTCTCATGAATGGTGGAGCGGTTAGTTGGAGGAGCTCCAAACAACCTGTGGTGGCGGGATCAACAACGGAGGCCGAATATGTTGCTGCTTCAGAAGTGGCTCAGGAAGCAGTTTGGATGAAGTGCAAACGCGTTGGACCCAATGGTGATGTATTGTGACAACAATGGTGCCATTGCCAATGCCAAAGAGCCAAGGTCTCACAAGCATTCCAAGCATATTAAGCGCCGGTTTCACTCCATCCGTGAGCATGTCAAGGATGGAGATATAAAGATTTGTAAAGTACATACAGATCTCAATGTAGCAGATCCGTTGACTAAAACTCTCCCTAGAGCCAAAAAATGATCTACACCAGAGCTCCATGGGTGTTAGATACATCACAATGTAACTAGATTATTGTCTCTAGTGCAAGTGGGAGACTGAAGGGAATATGCCCTGAGAGGCAATAATAAAATGTTTATTATGTGTATTCCAAGTATATGATAGATGTTTATTTTGCATGCTATAATTGTATTAATACGGAAACATTAATACATGTGTGTTTAATAAACAAACAGAAAGTTCCTAGTTATGCCTCTCTCATAAACTAGTTCGTTGATTAACAAGATGATCACGGTTTCCTGATCATAGACATTGGATGTTGTTAATAACGAGATCACAACATTAGTGTAATGGTGTGATGAACATTCATCCGAAGTATAGCATTACGATCAAAGTCATTGAGTTTATATTGCTATAAACAAACTACGAAGTAGTCCTAATCCTTAGACCATGAGATCATGCCAATCACTAACACCGGAAGAGTTTCTTGTGGACATCAAACGTCACTTTATAAAGATGGCTTAAAAGCTATTAAAGTGTTATGTTGAGAATCATGGATCAAGAGTGGAATTTGTTCATCCCGATGACGGATAGTTATGCTCTGGGCCCTCTCGGTGATATCACATTGGTTAGCTTGCAAGCAAGTGATTTGATCACTAGAATGTTATATCACGGGAACGAGAAAAGAGTGCATGTCAGTAACGAGATCAAACTAGGTATGGAGATACCGATGATCGAATCTCGGACATGTAATATATCGTGAAACAAAGGGATTAAGATACAAGTGTAAAAGGTTCCGACGATCACAGGAGAAGTCATCGTTGAATGTGTGGGAGTCTGTATGGATCTCCAGGTCCCGCTACTGATTATTGATCGGAGAAGGGTCTCGATCATGCCCGCATTATTTTCGAACCGTAGGGTGACACACTTAAGGGACCCTGGCATCCAGTTGGAGCAAATGTTTCATGCCGAAAGAATAAACAAGCGCAGTAATTTATTTCACTAGATACCGAAACAGGCTTTCGGGTGAAATTGCATAAAGTGGTTATGCATGTGAAATGGAATTCTAGCAAGGGGTTATTTGTGAATGTTTGTCATTAAAGTAATTGACAAAATTATGAATAAAATAAAAGAGTTTTATTTAATGAGAGTTTGCATTAAATTCGGTGGAAATTTAATGGGAATTTGAGTGGACTTTTGAGTGGAGGGAATTTAAAGGAATTTTGTGAGTGGAGTGTCCACCCACATGAAGAGGGGAGGGCAAGGGGGCAGCCCCCATGCGCCGGCCACCCCCTTGGGGTTCCCCCTCCTCCTATAAAAGGAGCCCCCCTCCTCACTTGTCTCTCACACCTCCTCGTGAAGGATCTCTCTCCCCCTCTAGAATTTATTCCCCATGGTCTCGGACTAGCGAGATACATGTTCCCGGTGGCTATTCGGCAAGAAAGGGTTGTGCTTCCGCTGCATCGCTGGAGCGAGGAGGCGGAGGTTGCCCGGTGTCTTATACGTGTGTGCGAGCAAGGATGCGCTGCTGCTTTGCGGCGCTAGGACTTCCTCTCGATCTTGAGATCGGCAAGAGATCGTCTACATCAACCACGAGTTGAACTCGTTAAGCTTTGTCTGTCTTCAAGGGTATGTTCTCTACGGGTATACATCCGCCCATTGTTTTTATCTAGTAGATAGATCTTGGTACATAGTTCCCATCGTAGGAAATTTTTTGTTTTCTATGCTGCGAACACTACAGTATCAAGTAGAATAATGTGATATACCTCACTTGGTGAGAAACCGAAAAGCCGCATAAATCAAAATCGCAACACGATACAAATGGGAGATCCTATTTTGATGAACAAGAGCTTGTTATGGAGATTACCACAAGCTTTATATCCTCACATGGATAAGACCAAATAACAACCAAATACGATGATGCAAGTATGCAAAGGTTTGAGCTCTCTCCGAACGATGTGACCGAATTACTCATACGAGAGCCCCTCTTGATAGTACGGTTATCTATCCTAAACCCGGTCTCACACACACAACGTGAGACTGGCAAAAGGGAAAACCTATCAATATTATACCTTTGCCTTGAGCATTCCACTTGAGCTCGATGTAGACGATCTTGACCTTCTCAAGATGGAACACCTTTCTTAATTCCTCATCATCGACCTCGCATATTGAGATTCCCAACATATCTTCTTTGCATTTCATCAACCTTGAAGCCAACACATGCTCCAAGCGATGCCAATGGACAAATCCTACAAGTATAACTTAATACACACATTAGTCCATAAAGATTGTCATTAATTACCAAAACCACACATGGGGGCCCAACATGTTCTTTCATTAATGTTTATGGTCATAATGTTTTCAAACAATTCCATTTGCAAAGGGTTTCATCCAAAATCCATTTTTAAACAAAAGCAACATTTTATTTTGTTGGAATGTCTTTTATCAAAGTAATAATTTTATAGGGTTCACCAAATATATTTTTAAATCCCAAAACTTGGTGTTTAGGGTCAGAGAGTTTAAATCATCCCATTTCCAAAATGTTTTACTCAAGAAGCATTTTTAAACATAATCAACATTTTTATTTAACTAGAAATGCTTTAATTCAAAGATTTATTCCTTAGCATCACAAAATATATTTTTAAATCCAAAAAGTTGGTTTCTATAGTCAGTAGGTTCAAAACATTCCATTTACAAAATATTTTACCCTAAAAACATTTTTAGAAAAAAATTTATGTTCAAAATATGCCTAAACAAGTTTCTGAAAAAACAACTAATTTTACAGAATCAATCACAAAACAAAGGGCATGGTTGGATAGAATTCTTCTTGTTGATTCCATTGATATAAAATTTGCAAAATTTGGATGTATAGATTAAAAGTTATGAATTTTGCAAGTTTAAACATCTAATAGATATGTTTCTGTTTTTAAATCAAACTACAGGCCACGTGGCGCAATCCTATTGAATGGTACCGCTTCGGTTGGATCACGCATTACATACCGTGGGATTAAAATGAATCTGTGCGGCTCATATCTAATCATACCAGTTCGTTAAGTCATCTATCCTAGCCGCGCGATCGTGATCTGACGGCTGACGTCCGAGTGACCAAGGATGGGCGGCGCGGCGGCGGTGGCTGGCGGCGGCGCGCTCAGACGGTGGTGTTACCGGCAATACATGAAGCGAGATGGGAGATAAATAGCTCACCAAACTCGCCGTGATGTGCTGGTTCTCGAGGTGGTCGTTGCAGGGACAGGGGAGCACAGTGAAGTCGGGGATTGCTCGCCGGAGAAGCTCCTGGCGACGGGCACGTCGGTTCATCATCGTTGGTGAGGCTGCAGTCCATGCTAAGGCATGCAGAAGGTTGTGTTAGATGCGCGCGAGTGAGGAGAGTAGGCGTGCGTCAACCAGAGGGAAGGGGTGGTCAGGGTTTACCGGGGAGGGTCACCGGAGTCGCTGACGACGTCGGGTGCTTGCAATGCTTGATGGAGGCGACTATGTGGGCCATGAGCAGAGGAAGCAGAGGTATGAGAAGAAGCGCACAAGCAAGGGGAGAACGTCAGAGAGAAATAGAGGGCACGGGGCGGCGTGTACTCACCGGAATTGCCGCCGGAGTGTGTCAGAGCAGTGGCGATGCGAGGATGAATTAGGACAGCCTGGGGGCAGAGAGGGAGCAATGAGTGAAGGGAAATGGGGAGAAGACGTGGGCTCTTAAGATAGCAAGGTCGCTGGCGAGATTAATTTAGCCATCAACAAGAATTTACGCGGATTTAACCACGACAGAAACAGTAGCAAGGTTAGGGGCGAGGTCAGCGGGAGGTTGATGACGATGACGAGGCGATGGTGGGGTCACGGAGTCAGCGAGGTGGACGGTTGCGCGTGGGGTCAGCGAGTCAGTGCCTCTGCGGGTTGTTTCGTGAGTGACAGAAAACGATTCAGGGGAGAAGAGAGTGGGCTGGTTAGGCCTAGTAGGCTTGCTGGGCTGGGATGTTTTCTTTATTTTTTTCTTTTCTGTTTATTTTTCTTTTTCTGTTTCTTTTATTCTGTTTTGAATTTGTTCAAACAATTCAAACAAACATTTGAATTCAGAACCTTCCAAACTATTCAGTAAGTTTTTAATCTGTTTTAAACATGTAATTAAAGTCCTTTTTAGGAATAATTCCTTTATTCATTTATGGTTTATATTTTATTTAAAATGGGCACTTTCCTTTATTTAAATAAGATTTAATTATATTTTCAAACCCTTATTTGAATTCAAATTTTCACCAAACCTTTTCAGTAGGTTTTATTTATTTAATAGGGTGTTAAATAATTCATTTTGAATTATTTGAAATATTTTTAATATGATTTATTAATCATTTAAATTGAGCATTTGTCTTCATTCAAATAAAATCCAATATGGTTTTAAATACATATAAATTTTTATTCAAATGATTCTTTTCTTCCATTTTAGTTAATTAAATAACTTTTCCCATTTATTATCTTCTCATGATTTAATTAATCATTTCCATTAGGGGTTTTGTCTTTATTCAAATGGAATAGAATTGGGTAAATGCCATATAATTTTATTTGAATATTCTTTATCCCTTTATTTCATTTGGATTTGAATTATCTTGTTCCATTTTCTTATGGATTTAATTCAAGACTTAAAATTGTCTTCTAAATAATTTACTTGGGATTTATTATTTAGTTTAGGCAATTTGTATTTATTTCAATAAAATTGGATATTGTTGAATCCTTATGATTCTATTTAAATAATCTTTTAATCCTTTTTATTATTCAATAACTTCCATTTTTTATGGATTTGGCCAAGATTTAATTTTATTTTTAAATATTCCTTATTTATTTCTTTCTTTCTTTGCCTTATAAAATCCATATCTTTTTATTTAGATCCACATTTGGTGATTCCAATTTGTATAATTTTATTTAATATTTGTTTATCATTTTAAATCTCTTTAGGATTATTTTGATCACCATTTGGTATGGATTTTAGATAGGTGCTTTATTAGCTTTGGAAATATTTCCTTTTGCCATACTAAACTCATAAGTTTTTACCCATGGCTCCAAATTAAATGAAATCAATTTCTATGGTTTTATAATATTTTTGTTTATCATTTTTGATCATTTGTAAATGTTTGTTGCTAAATTTTGATATGGATAAATCCATAGTCTTAGAGATCTTGGAAATGATTTTCTTCCATTAGGTTTTTTATTTAACTTTTCCAAGTGTTTAAATTTCAAGATTCATTCTTTGATGAATGCATTTCACTTGATTGAAATTTGTTGGGTTCCTTTTTATTCAAATTTTATTCAAGATGGGTTTTTAAGTTTCCATTTAGAAATAAAAAGTTTCTTTTCACCCGAAATTTCAACAATTATTTATTTTGTTTATTTATTTTCACATTAGAAAATTTGGAAATTTTTGGGATGTGACAATCTAGCTACTACATGGACCCATAGTCCAAGGTGGAACTAATCACGCATCATACCGGAGAGAAGGCCTCCGGGATGATCTCCCCTCCGGCAGGGTGTCGGGAAGAACTTTAGATCCCCCCGATCTAGGGACGACGATGGCGGCGGCAACAGAAGGTTTCGTGGAATATTGATCGGGTACTTAGGGTTTCTGCATCGGGGGCTTCTTATAGGCGAAGGGGGGCCGAGGCGGTGGCCAGGGGCCCCACACCCTTCCTAGGCTCGGGGCAGGGCCTACCCGTGCCTAGGGGGTGTGGCTGCCCTGGCACGCCTCTCCGTCTCCCCTCTGGACTTCTTGTTCCCCACGGAAAGTTATTGACTTTCACGTTTGTCCCGTCCAATTCCGAGAATATTTCCTTACTAGCTTTCTAGAACCAAAAATAGCAGAAAACAAGCAAATGGCACTGTGGCAAATTGTTAATAGGTTAGTACCGGAAAACATGTAAAAATCAGCTCAATGTGTAGACAAAGCAAAGCAAAGTAGATACTAAACAAGCATGGAGCATCAAAATTATAGATACGTTTCCGACGTATCAGAACTTCTCTTCAAGAAACCTGTTGGACTCAGCTGCTGGAGGTACCTTTATGACTATCACCTTTGGTGTTGCAACAAAACTCCTTGAAAATATGATGGTTAATTATTCTGAATAGCACACTGAGAGAGTTCCACATGGTAAGTAGGTAAATTCTATTGAAGAAACCTCCTCTTTGAGTGATAATATTGATGTTATCATGGCTATGCTTGTTAATGGGAAAGCTCCTTTAGATCCTAATAATGTTCCCTTAGCCTCTTTGGTTGCTCAAGAATATCAAGTTGATGTGAACTTCATTAGAAACAACAATTTCAACAACAATGCCTATAGGAATAACTTTGGTAGTAACAACAATTATAGGCCTTATCCTCCTAATAATGGCAATACATATGGAAACTCCTACAACAATACTAGAAGTTCCCCCTCTGAACTTGAAGTCATGCTCAAAGACTTTACTAGTAAACAAACCACTTTTAACAAGACTGTGGAGGAAAAGCTTTTGAATGTTGAGAAAAATATTTCCTCTTTGTCTGAAGCACAGTCCTCCTTGATTAATAAAATGGCTGCTAAACCTGAAACTTTGGAAATTACCTTTGCTGCTACTCATGCCATGCAAGTTACTATTGATGAAAATGTTAGACTGTTAGCCCAACTTCATGCTAAGTGGGAAAGAGAAGCTGAAATTGCTAGAAACAATAGTGTGTGCACTATCACCACCACCAATATGGATGCCACTAAACCACAAGAAGTCTCTATTCCTCCTCATACAATGCCTAAGCCCAATGAGCCTACTACTAGTGATGCTAAGTTTGATTTTGATCTTCATGGTTGCAATATTTCTGAAGTGATTATGTTCCTACAAGAGCTTGCTAGAAGTCCTAATGCTAGTGATATGCATGTAGGTTTCAGCAAACACATTAAGATGCTCTTATTAAAATTAAGGAAGCGAAGTTGAAACACAAAGCCTCTATTCCTAGGAAAGTAGAAGATAGTTGGGAACCCATTATTAATATGCAAGTGAATGACTTTGATCTCAAAGCTTCATGTGACCTTGGTTCTGGTGTCTCTATTATGCCTAGAAAGATTTATGAAATGCTTGATTTGCCACCTTTGGAAGATTGTTATTTGGATGTCCCACTTAATGATAATGCTAAAAATAAACTTATGGGGAGTGTTAATGATGTTCTTATTATGGTTAACAATGCGTATGTCCCTGTTGATTTCTATGTTTTGGATGTTGAATACAATGCTTCTTGTCCTATTACTTTGGGAAGATCTTTTCTTAGAACTGTTGGTGCCATCAATGATATGAAAGAAGGCACCATTAAATATCAATTTCCATTCAAGAAAGGTATTGAACACTTCCCTATGAGGAGACAGAAGTTGCCTGTTGCTCCTCCTTTGAAAGCAAGGTTTGATGTTAATGCTTCTTCATTTGAAAATACTTGATTTCTTGCTTTATTGTGCCTAACTTAAAGGCATTAAAAAAAGTACTTGTTGGGAGATAACCCAAGAGTTTTCTTGAGTCTTGGAAGTTATTACTTCAGTAGTGACCTCTCCTTATCCTTTTTGTTTGCTTTTTGTGCCAAGAATGACCTCAAATGAGAGGGAAGTAAGATTTTGGGAGTTGCTGTCCCGAAACAGATTTTTATGCTCCACTATAAAAAATTCGTGAGGAGTCTCTGTAAGTCGGATTGAGATGAACATTTTTGAATAAATCCCGCAATATGTTATCTAACTTTCGTTAGTTCAACACTTTTCGATTTGATCAACAGAAGGTCTTCGAAAAAATCGGTTTATACCTGCTGGTCTGTTTTGACAGATTTCTGCCATTATTTGTATTTGCTTCTTATTGATTCCTTTTTGGGTTCTTTTTGGGAAATTGAGCTTTTTGAGGTAATTTCTACAGTAGCTTGTGTTTTTAGTGCAAGTTTTTCTGTTCCAAAGCTAATCCTAAAGGGTCTATTATCTTTTGAATACACTAATGTTGCTAATGAAGATTGTGTGAAGTTTTGCATGAAGGAAAATTTTCAGGTGTAGAGAGAGAATGATGTAATGAGATGAAGAATGGACAAAAGCTCAAGCTTGGGTATTCCACCCCGGTGTCACCCTAAGAAATATCCAAGAGGTACAAGCGTCAAAGCTTGGGGATGCCCAAGGCATCCCCTTCTTCATCAATAAAAAGATCAGGTCTTTCTAGACACTTCGTTTTTATTGTTTCATGCACTTTTGTGTTCTTCTTGGAGCGTCTTAGTTTTAGTTTGCTTTGATTAGTTTTTTTAGTTTGCTTGGGTTAAGTAGTTTGTACCCTCATTCTCACAGTGTTGTTTCAAATAAGTTGATTGGTGTTGGAAAGGAGTATAAAGTTTTTGCTTGAATAGTGCAAGAGGAGCTTGCTTTGACTGTGACTTAGACTTTAGCATGTCATGCCAGGTGTTGTTTTGACATTATGCTTAGTGATTATTGTTGTAGCATGACTTGTTCCAAACAATTGGGATTGCTTAGTGTGCCTTGAAATAATCATGTGTTGTTTTAGCATGCAAAAGCATAGTATTGTTGTATTCTCCTTTGATGCTTTGCTTGGGTTGACTTGGCACATGCTCACACCATGTTATGACTATGACAAGTCACCATAGCCTCTATGATCATTTAGTCCTTGATTTGTAGTACCACTCTTTGCTTTGCTCTCTTAGTTGGTTGCTCCCAGTCTTTTGCTAGCCTCCACTTGTATGTGTAAGTTCTACTCATGCTTCCAACTCCCAAGAAACCAAGTTATTCCAAAGTTTCCACCATAAACTCCTATGCATGGTGTGTTACACCATTCCAAGTATATTCTTGTTTTCTGCTATCTTCCAATTAAAAACTATTTTGTTATGTGAAAACTTAGTGATTAAATCCCTCATGAACTTGATGGCACACTTTATTCTTTGCCCCTAATAAACTTGAACCATTGTGACAACTTTGTTGTATATGCTTGCACTTATAAGTTGGAATTAGCAGAACCATGCTGTCATGGGGAACGTTTTCAACATTGCACTTGTACCATGTTGTACTCAGTTGATATCATGTTCTTTTGTCTATGGATGTCACCGGTGTGAAATAAATAGGGAACTGGTAAGTCCATGGAGTTTGTATCCTGTGTTAGAGAAACTACTTGGCCGCTAGCCTAAGCCATGCCTAATCATGGTGGAAACTTGCAGCATCACCATAGTGACATCTATGAAGCATTCTTCTTATAAAAAAAAGAGACACATTGAGAGAAGAGGAAAGAGAGAAAAAAGCACCATATTCCCATGGTAAATAAGATTGTTGAGATGCTCATTGTCTGTGTGCCTTGTCATTTTGGTTATGGGATAGATCCTGCACCATGTGCAAGGGGTACCCCGTTGGCGGTTCTCTATGATACACATGTACTTACTATGACAAGAACTTACAGGTGACTGAAGTTGAGTAGCATGAGGTGCGGCCCTCGTATTCAAGGGACATCAGATTGCCAACTTAACTTTGTCAAGCATATACTCCATAGTTTGCTCACTTTAACCTTAATCACTACAAGATGCTTATGATAGGGCAATGAGGGCTGAAAGCTAACAAGTACCATAATTTTTGGAATCTATTTTTGAGACTTGAAATCCCTTCTTCCCTTTTTGAAGGGCCTTTCTTCCACCACTATATTGAGTCTCCACCTTCTACCTTTAGGCACCAGTTAAGAGAGCATAGTTGCCATTCTTAGTTCTATGTGCTTTGTACCAAAACTTATTGATTGATGCATATTATTGATATTACTTGTTCTTGTGATATTTGTATCTAGTCACTCTTATGAACTTTGAAGGTGTCCTATGCATCTATTTGCTACTCCATGATGGACAAGCTGAATGCCACTATGCCATGTTTTCTGTATGTGAAAGAAACAAACGTTTTTCAATGCATGTTATTCATGATCTTTGTTTGTAGCGTTTCATGTTGCATGCATAGTTACTTTGTCTTATTGTTAGAACTTCTTCTTTCATACTAATGTTTAGAGTTCTTTGATCCCAGCTTTCAATGCTTGCAAATGGTTTGATCTTGATTTTGATGGTGCATGTCACCTCAAAAATTATTCTTTTTATCACTTACCTACTCGAGGACGAGCAGGAGTTAAGCTTTGGGATGCTTGATACGTCGGAAATGTATCTATAATTTTTGATGTTCCATGCTTGTCTAGTATCTACTTTGCTTCACTTTGTCTACACTTTGAGGTGTTTTTATATGTTTTCTGGTACTAACCTATTAACAAGAAGCCATAGTGCCAGTTGCCTGTTTTCTTCTGTTTTTGGTTTCAGAAAGGTAGAAAATTAATATTCTCGGAATTGGACGGGAGAAAAGCCAAAGTCAATATTTTACCGTGGGGAACACGAAGCTGGAATACGAGACGGAGGAGAGTCACCAGGGGGCCACACCTCCTGGCCGCGCGGGTGGACCCACCCTGCGCCTAGGGGCTGCATCCTCCCTGGCAACCCCCTGCCTCGCTTTTTCGCCTATAAAGACCCCCCGATGCCTAAACCCTAAGTACCCGATCAATATTCCACGAAACCGTTTGTAGCCTCCACCACCATCGTCCCTAGATCGGGGGAACTGAAGCTCTTCTCGGCACCCTGCCAGAGGGGAGATCATCCCGGAGGCCTTCTTCTTCATCATGCCAGCCTCCGGTATGAAGCGTGAGTAGTTCCACCTTGGACTACGGATCCATTTAGTAGCTAGATGTTTGTATATCCTCCTTTGTGTTATCATGTCTAGATCTTGTGAGCTCCGTTCATGATCAAAATCTCATCTATTTGTAATCATGCATGTTGTGTTTGCGGGGATCCGATGGATATTGAGATTACTATGTCAGATTGATTAATGGTTTTGTCTTATTGATTCTATCATGTCTGTGTTGTTTGTGATCTTGCATGCTTTCTGTTTCTAGTAGCTATCTTGGCCAAGTAGATGCTAGTGACTCCAAGAGGGGGTATTTATGCTCGATAGTGGGTTTATTCCTCTATTTAATCTAAGGGAAGTGACAGAAATCTCTAAGGTTGTAGATGTGTTGTTGCCACTAGGGAGAAAACAACGGTCTCTTGTTCATGGAACAAGTGGATTGTTTACCTTACACACTTTGCTTAAAGCAGTTATCTGTTGATTGCAACTTAATACTGGAGGGGGTTCGGATGATAACCCGAAGGTGGATTTCTAGTCATAGATGCAGTTGGATGGCAGTCTATGTATCTTGTTGTATTGCCCAATCGAATCTCATAGGATCATGAATGTATAGTATTGCATTGTTATGCCTTGCTCAGTCATGTCAATTGCCCTGATGTAGTTTGTTTACCTAGCATGCCATGTTTGTTTATCTAAGGAGAATACCTCTAGTGAACTATGGACCCCAGTCCAATCTTTACCATTGATACATCTTCCACTGTTACTTGTTGCAAACCACTATTACCTTCCACACCGTATAGTTAATCCTTTCTTACAGCAAACCAGTGAGATTGACAACCTCACTGTTCGTTGGGGCAAAGTCTTGAGTTTGTGTTGTGTAGGTCTCCAAGTTGCTAGCAACACCTTTGAGTCGTTTCCTTCCTCCTATTGGTTCGATAACCTCGGTTTCTTACTGAGGTAATACTTGCTACTGTGCTCATCACACCTTGCTCTTGAGTCTCCCAACGAGGGATTGACAACACGCCATCATCAACATTCAAGGTTCAAGCGATCAAGTTAATTTGTGGAATGCATGGGGGCATCATGGGTTTCTAGATCCCGCTATTGGTCATTGATCAGAGAGATGTATTGATCATGTATGCGCACTCCCGAACCATAGGGTGGCATGATTAATGGTAGATGACGCTTAGTGATTGATTCGAGACCATAGGAAAAAATAGAGAGAACTCCCAAATAGTTCTTGGGAGGTGCCGAAATGGTTCCAGGGATATCCGATGATGATCAGAGGGTTTTGAAAGGTGTTCCAAAATGGTATGAATTAAATAATATGTAATTAATATTGATTAAATGAATTAATGTTAAATTATATTTTTAATTCGGATTTTAGGGGAAGCCCATGTGGTGGTGTATCGCCCCAAGGAGGGCCAAGGGAGGCTGATAGCCATGGGCCAAGGCTACCCATATGGGGCTCACCTAGGGATCGGCGATGGGAATAGTACCACCACTCCAACCCCTTGGTGTAGGCACTCCTCCTCCTATATAAAGAGGGGAACCCCTCCCCTCAAACCCAATTAATCAATTGGCTTTGCATTCTCTCTCTCTCTCTCTCATGTGCGGTTCCCAAGTTTGGAACGAGCATATGGGGATAGGGGTTTCTCCACCATGCACACAAAATTGTGATGTTGGATATCTGGTCTGGATCAATATTTTTCCGTTGCTTCGCTGAACAGAGCCCGGGGGACATCATCTACACCGGATGTGTGTAGGACTTCGGAGGTGTTGCCAGTTGTGGGACTCATCGCGTGTACGCTTGCACGACCTTGAGGTCGACGTTGTCGTATGACTACATGATCAGCATTCGTTGGAACGTAACACTTTTCGGTCTTTAAGGGTATAAACACTGAATCCTAGTTTTACCTTATATCTGCATAGATAGATCTTGGCTATGTCGTTCTCAGTGTTAGGAATTTTTTTATTTTCTGCGACGAAATCCTTTAAAAAGTTCTTATATCACCACATTTTTTTAGTGATTTCTTGGACCCGGTGTCAGCCAGAGAAAAACAGCTGTAGTAGCCAATAACATGCATCACCTACGCGAGCAGATGGCCCTTGTAGCTCTAGAAGACAATCCAGAGGCTAGACTTATAAAACTGTATAGATTTGATTGGTTTGCCGTGCCTCTCTGGGCTGGCATCATGCTCTTTATATATACGAATATTAGGGTTTATAAGTGTGGTTAGGATATCAACAACCTAACCAACCTAAGAGCTATCTACTTATAGTTCTGTTAGACATACACGCCATGGATCGTAAACCATGTCTGACTATCTGACTCCGTTTAACAGTCCATGATACGTCGGAAACGTATCTATAATTTTTAATGCTCCATGATTATTTAGTATCTACTTTTCTTTGCTTGTCTACACTTTGAGGTGCTTTTTACATATTTTCTGGTACTAACCTATTAACAAGTTGCCACAGTGCCAGTTGCCTATTTTCTGTTGTTTTCTGTTTCAGAAAAGTAGGAAAGAAATATTCTCGGAATTGGACGGGACAAATGCCAAAGTCAATTACTTTCCGTGGGGACCAAGAAGTCCAGAGGGGAGCCGGAGAGGCCGTCCAGGGCAGCCAGACCCACCCTAGGCGCGGGTGGGCCCTGCCCCGTGCCTCGGAGGGGTGTGGGGCCCCTGGTCGCCGCCTCGGCCTCCCCCTTCGCCTATAAGAATCCCCCGATGCAGAAACCCTAAGCAGCCAATTAAATCTCCACGAAACCGTCTATAGACGCCTCCACCATCGTCCCTAGATCGGGGGGATCTGAAGTTCTTCCCGGCACCCTGCCGGAGGAGAGATCATCCCGGAGGCCTTCTCTCCGGTATGATGCGTGAGTAGTTCCACCTTGGACTATGGGTCCATGTAGTAGATAGATGGTTGTATCTCCTACTTTGTGCTTTCATGTATAGATCTTGTGAGCTCCGTTCATGATCAAGATCTAATCTATTTGTAATCATGCATGTTGTGTTTGCGGGGATCCGATGGATTGAGATTATTATGTTGATTTGATTAATGGTTTTGTCTTTATGATTCTATCATGTCTGTGTTGTTTGTGATCTTGCATGCTCTCCGTTGTTAGTATCTATCTTGGCCAAGTAGTTGCTAGTGACTCCAAGAGGGGGTATTTATGCTCGAGAGTGGGTCGATGCCTCTAGTTTCCAAGGGAAGTGATACTAATCTCTTCGGTTGTAGATGTGCTCGTGCTACTAGGGATAAAACAACGGTCTCTTGTTCATGGAACATGTGGATTGTTTACCTTACACACTTTGCTTAAAGCAGTTGTCTGCTGCTTGCAACTAAATACTGGAGGGGGTTCGCATGATAACCTGAAGGTGTACTTCTAGTCATAGATGAAGTTGGATGGCGGTCTATGTATCTTGTTGTATTGCCCAATCGAATCTCATAGGATCTTTCTAACTAGTAATTGCATTGTTATGCCTTGCTCAGTTCCTGTCAATTTCCCTGCTGTAATTTGTTTACCCTTCATTCCATGTTGTTTATCTAAGGAGAGCACCTCTAGTGAACTATGGACCACAGTCCAATATTTACCATTGATACATCTTCCACTGTTCCTGTTTACTTGCTGCAAACCACCTTTACCTTCCACACCATACGTTTAATCCTTTGTTATAGCAACCGGTGAGATTGACAACCTCACTGTTAGTTGGGGCAAAGTCTTGAGTTTGTGTTGTGCAGGTCTCCATGTTGCTTGCAACACCTGTGTGACGTTTCCTTCCTCCTACTGGTTCGATAACCTCGGTTTCTTACTGAGGGAAGACTTGCTGTTGTACTGCTTCACACCTTGCTCTTGGGGTTCCCAAGAGGCTCCACGTAAGCTGTGCCAGCCGTCAAGCTCTCTGGCATCGTTACCGGGGAGGCTAAGGACTTCTTCACTAGGGGAGTCCTTCACTTCCTTTCTCTTTATTTTGTTTTTAGTTTGCTTTGTTTCTTTTGCTTGGTTTTGTTTGCCTCTTTTCAAAAACCCAAAAAAATTAGTCTAGTTTGGTTTGCTTTCTTTATTCAAAAACACAAAAAAATTAGTTCCTTCTCTAGTTGCCACTTTTCTCTAGCTCACCATGTTGCTCCCCAAGTTCGCCCTGAAAGATCTTGTAATAGGTAGTGGCTCCATAATTGGGAAAGATAATATTGAAGAATTCTTTAATTATGTTAGAAAGCATGAGGATATTGAGGAAAAATCTATAGCAGAGCTTGCTCCTAATTATGAGATTGCTGCAGCTTCTTTAGTTCATATGTTGGAGGCTAGGTTTGTTAGCCTTAACCCCTTCATACAATTCTTGTTCCTAAAACTAAAAGAAGAAAAGAATGCTGAAAAGAGAGAATTCATCCTTGAAAATTTATCAAAAGAATTTCATGATGTTGCTAGGGAGGCCAAAAAGGTTTTTGAGTGATTCAATATGCTAGGCTCAAGTGTAGATGTAGTGGGTATTTCTGATAAAACTAAGCCTAGAGAAGAATTCAAGATACCCATACCATTTAAGCTTATTGGAATGCATGAAGCCTTTGAAAGAATTTTGATTGGATTGCTCCTGAAAACATTTTTGATGAAAGTAGTAGACCAAACAGAGATGAGAAGGGATCCTCCAAAACCCATTTGTATGGATGTTAATGCTTCTTCATTTGAAAATACTTGATTCTTCTTTCTTCTTGTGCCTAACTTAAAGGCGTTAAAGAAAAGTACTTGTTGGGAGATAACCCAAGAGTTTCCTTGAGTCTTGGAAGTTATTACTTCATTAATGACCTCTCCTTATCCTTTTTGTTTGCTTTTTGAGCCAAGAATGACCTCTAATGAGAGGGAAGTAAGATTTGGGGAGTTGCTGACCCGAAACAGATTTCTATCCTCCACCAAAACAATTCGCGAGGAGTCTCTGTAACTCGGATTGAGCTAAATATTTATGAATAAATCCCCCATTATGTTATCTAACTTTCGTTACTTCAACACTTTTTGATTTGAGCAACACAGGATGTTCCAAAAAATCAGTTTCTACCTGCTGGTCTGTTTTGACAGATTTCTGCTATTATTTGCATTTGCTTCTTATTGATTCCTTTTTGAGTTCTCTTTAGGTGAATTGACATTTTTGAAGGAGTTACTACAGTACCTTGTGTTTTTAGTGAAAATCCTTGCTGGTACAAAGCTTTGCCAGAGGACTAATATCTTTTGAATACACTAATGTTGCTAATGAAGATTGTGTGAAGTTTTGTATGAAGGAAAAATTTCAGGTGTGAAGAGAGAATGATGCAATGAGATGAAGAATGGACAAAAGCTCAAGCTTGGGGGTGAAACCATGGTGTCACCCCAAGAAATATCCAAGAGGTACAAGCGTCAAAGCTTGGGGATTCCCAAGGCATCCCCTTTTTCATCAATAAAAAGCTTAGGTCTGTCTAGACACTTCGTTTTTATTGTTTCATGCACAGTTGTGTTGTTGTTGGAGTGTCTTAGTTTTCATTTTCTTTCCTTAGGTTGTTTAGTTTGCTAAAGTAGTTTGGACCCCCGTTATCGCTGTGGTGTTTTTCAAATAAGTTGCCTGGTATTGGAAAGGAGTAGTAAGTTCTTGCTTGAAGTGCAAGAGGATCTTGCATTGGCTGTGACTTAGACTTTAGCATGACATGCTAGGTGTTGTTTTGACCTTATGCTTAGTGATTATTGCTGTAGCATGTCTTGTTCCAAACAATTGGAATTTCTTAGTGTGCCTTTAAGAAATTATGCGTTGTTTTAGCATGAAAAAGCATAGTATTGTGGTATTCTCCTTTGATGCTTTGCTTGGGTTGATTGGCACATGCTCACACCATGTTATGACTATGACAAGTCACTATTAGCCTTCATGATCATTTAGTCCTTGACTTGTAGTACCACTCTTTGCTTTGATTAGTATGCTTTGCTGCTCTGCATGATTATGTCCATTATGCTCTCTTAGTTGGTTTCTCCCAGTTTTTTGCTAGCCTCCACTTGTATGAGTAAGTTCTACTCATGCCTCCAACTCCCAAGAAACCAAGTTATTCCAAAGTGTCCACTATATACTCCTATGCATGGTGTGTTACATCATTCCAAGTATATTCTTTTTTTCAACTATCTTCCAATTAAAAACTATTTTGTTATGTGAAAACTTAGTGATTAAAGCCCTCACGAACTTTATGGCACACTTTATATTCTTTGCCCCTAATAAACTTGAACCTTGTGACAACTTTGTTGTATATGCTTGCACTTATAAGTTGGAATTAGCAGAACTGTGCTTTCACGAGGAACATTTTCAACATTTCGCTTGTACTTTGTACTCAGTTGATGTCATGATCTTTTGTCTATGGATGTCACCGGTGTGAAATACAGAGGGAACTTGTAAGTCCATGGAGTTTGTATCCTGTGTTAGAGAAACGCCTGGGCCGCTAGCCTAAGCCATGCCTAATCATGGTGGAAACTTGCGGCATCACCATAGTGAGCTATCTATGAAGCATCCTCAATAAAAAGCTATGCATATGGTAAGTAAAAAGATTGTTGAGATGCTCATTTTCTACTTGCCTTGTCATTTTGGTTATGGGAAAGCTCCTGTACCATGTGCAAGGGGTACCCCATTGGCGGTTCTCAATGATATGCTAATACTTACAATGACAAGAACTTACCTGGGCCCAAATTTGAGTATGCATGAGGTGTGGCCCTCGTATTCAAGGGACTTGAGATTGCCAACTTATACTCCGTCAAGCATATACTCCATCTTTCCCACTTTAACCTTAACCACTTCAAGATGCTTATGATAGGGGCAATGAGGGCTGAAAGCTAACACGTACCATAATTTTTAGAAGCTCTTTTTGAAACTTGTAATCCCTGCTTCCTTTACAAAAAAGGCCTTTCTTCCACCACTATTGAGTCTCCACTTTCTACCTTTAGGCACCATTAAGAGAGCATAATTGTCATTCTGTGTGCAGTGTTCCAAAGCTTATTGATTGATGCATATTGTGATATTACTTATTCTTGTGCTATTTGTTTCTAGTCACCCTTGTGAACTTTGAAGGTGTCATATGCATCTATATAGCTACTCTATGAGGGACAAGCTGATTACCACTATGCTATGTTTTTTGTATGTGAAACAAACAAACGTTTTTCAATGCATGTTATTCATGATCTTTGTTTATAGCTTGTCATGTTGCATGCATAGTTACTTTTTCCTATTGTTAGAACTCCATCTTTCATGCACATGTTAAGAGTTCTTTGATCCCAGCTTTCAAAGCTTGCAAATGGTTGGATCTTTATTGTGAGGGTGCATGTCACCTCAAAAATTATTATTTTCATCACTTACCTACTCGAGGACGAGCAGGAGTTAAGCTTGGGGATGTTGATACGTCGGAAATGTATCTATAAGTTTTGATGCTCCATGCTTGTTTAGTATCTACTTTGCTTTGCTTGTCTACACTTTGAGGTGATTTTTACATGTTTTCTAGTACTAACCTATTAACAAGTTGCCACTGTGCCAGTTGCATGTTTTCTGCTATTTTGGTTTTAGAAAAGTTGGTAAATAAATATTCCCGGAATTGTATGGGACAAACGCCAAAGTAAATTACTTTCCGTGGGGAACAAGAAGTCTAGAGGGGAGCTGGAGAGGCCGGCCAGGGTGGCCAGACCCACCCTAGGCGCGGGTGGGCCCTGCCCCATGCTTGAGAGGGGTGTGGGGCCCCTAGCCGGCTCCTCGGCCTCCCCCTTCGCCTATAAGAATCCCCCGATACAGAAACCCTAAGCACCCTAACAAATCTCCATGAAACCGTATGTAGACGCTGCCACCATCGTCCCTAGATCGGGGGATCTGAAGTTCTTCGCGGCACCCTGCCGGAGGGGAGATCATCCCGAAGGCCTTCTTCTGGTATGATGTGTGAGTAGTTCCACCTTGGACTATGGGTCCATGTAGTAGCTAGATGGTTGTATCTCCTCCTTTGTGCTTTCATTTATAGATCGTGTGAGCTCCGGTCATGATCAAGATCTAACCTATTTGTAATCATGCATGTTGTGTTTGCGGGGATCCGATGGATATTGAGATTATTATGTTGGTTTGATTAATGTTTTTGTCTTTATTATTCTATCATGTCTATGTTGTTTGTGATCTTGCATGCTCTCCGTTGTTAGTAGCTATCTTGGCCAAGTAGTTGCTAGTGACTACAAGAGGGGTATTTATGCTCGATAGTGGGTTCATGCCTCTAGTTTCCAAAGGAAGTGACAATAATCTCTTTGGTTGTAGATGTGTTGTTGCTACTAGGGAGTGATATGTTGGAAACGTATCTATAATTTTTGATGTTCCATGCTTGTTTAGTATCTACTTTGATTTACTTGTCTACACTTTGAGGTGCTTTTTACATGTTTTCTGGTACTAACATATTAACAAGTTGCAACAGTGCCAGATGCCTATTTTATGTTGTTTCTGGTTTCAGAAAAGTTAGTAAAGAAATATTCTCAGAATTAGACAGGACAAATGCCAAAGTCAATTACTTTCCATGGGGAACAATAAGTCCAGAGGAGAGCCGGAGGGGCCGGCCAGGGGGGCCAGACCCACCCCAGGCACGGAGCAGGTGGGCTCGCGCCTGGCTAGGGTTTTGTGGCCCTGGCCGCCTCCCGGTCTCGCCCCTTCGCCTATAAGAAGCCCACAATGCAGAAATCCACGAAACCCCGCCGCCACCATCGTCCCTAGATCGGGGGGATCTGAAGCTCTCCCGACACCCTACCAGAGGGGAGATCATCCTGGAGGCCTTCTCCCCGGTATGATTCGTGAGTAGTTCCACCTTGGACTATGTGTCCATGTAGTATCTAGATGGTTGTATCTCCTCCTTTGTGCTTTCATGTATAGATCTTGTGAGCTCCGTTCATGATCAAGATCTAATCTATTTGTAATCATGCATTTTGTGTTTGCGAGGAACCGATGGATATTGAGATTATTATGTTGGTTTGATTAATGGTTTTATCTTTATGATTCTATCATGTCTGTGTTGTTTGTGATCTTTCATGCTCTCCGTTGCTAGTGGTTATCTTGGCCAAGTAGTTGCTAGTGACTCCGAGAGGGGGTATTTATGCTCTATAGTGGGTTCATGCCTCTAGTTTCCAAGGGATGTGATAGAAATATCTTCGGTTGTAGATGTGTTGTTGCTACTAGGGAGAAAACAACGGTCTATTGTTCATGGAACATGTGGACTATTTACCTTACACACTTTGCTTAAAGCAGTTTTCTGTTGCTTGCAACTTAATACTGGAGGGGGTTTGGATGATAACCTGAAGGTGGACTTCTAGTCATAGATGCAGTTGGATGAAAGTCTATGTATATTGTTGTATTGCCCAGTCAACTTCATAGGATCTTTCTGGCTAGTAATTGCATTGTTATTCCTTGCTCAGTTCTTGTCAATTGCCTCGATGTAATTTGTTTACCCTTCATGCCATGTTGTTTATTTAAGGAGAGCACCTCTAGTGAACTATGGACCCCGGTCCAATCTTTACCATTGATACATCTTCCACTGTTACATGTTTACTTGCTACAAACCATTACCTTCCACACCATACGTTTAATCCTTTGTTACATCAAACCGGTGAGCTTGACAACATCACTGATTCGTTGGGGCAAAGTCTTGAGTTTGTGTTGTCCAGGTCTCCGCGTTGCTTGTAACACATGTGTGACATTTCCTTCCTCCTTTTGGTTCGATAATCGCGGTCTCAACTGAGGGAATACTTGCTGCTTGCTGCTTCACACCTTGCTCTTGGGGTTTCCAACGAAGTGCTCCACGTCAGCACCAGCCATCAAGTTTTCTTGCTCCGTTGCCGGGGAGGCTAAGGACGTCTTCACTAGGGGAGTCCTTCATTTCCTTTCTTTTTTTACTTTGTTTTTAGTTTGCTTTGTTTCTTTTGCTTGGTTTTTTTGACTCTTTTCAAAAAAAAACCAAAAAAATTTAGTCTAGTTTGGTTTGCTTGCCTTATTCAAAAACACAAAAAATAGTCCTTGCTCTAGCTCACCATGTTTTCCCCCAAGTTCGCCCTGAAAGACGTTGCAATAGGTAGTGGCTCCATAATTGGGAAAGATAATATTGAAGAATTCTTTAATCATGTTAGCAAGCATGAGTATATTGACGAAAAATCTATAGCTGAACTTGCTCCTAATTATGAGATTGCTGCAGCTTCTTTAGTTTATATGTTGGAGGCTAGGTTTGTTAGCCTTAACCCCATCATGCAATTCTTGTTTCTAAAACTAAAAGAAGAAAAGAATGCTGAAAAGAGGGAATTCATCCTTGAAACTTTATTTAATGAATTCCATGATGTTGTTAGGGAAGCCAAAAAGGTCTTTGAGCGTTTCAATATGCTAGGATCCAATGTAGATGTTGTGGGTATGTTTGATAAAACTAATCCTAGAGAAGAATTTAAGATACCCATACCCTTTAAGCTTGTTGGAATGCATGAAGCCTTTGAGAATAATTTTGATTGGATTGCCACTGAAATTATTTTTGATGAAAGTAGTAGACCAAAGAGAGATGAGAAGGGATCCTCCAAAACCCGTTTGGATGATATACCTTTCATAGTTGAAGATTTTGCAAGTATGGATGTTAATGCTCCCTCATTTAAAAATACTTGATTCTTCTTGCTTCTTGTGCCTAACTTAAAGGCGTTAAAGAAAAGTACTTGTTGGGAGATAACCCAAGAGTTTTCTTGAGTCTTTGAATTTATTACTTCTGTAATAACCTCTTCTTATCTTTTTTTTGTTGTTTGCTTTTTGTGCCAAGAATGACCTCTAATGAGAGGTAAGTAAGATTTGGAGAGTTGCTGTCACGAAACAGATTTCTATCCTCCGCCAAAAAAAATCGTGAGGAGCCTCTGTACCTCGGATTGAGCTCAATATTTACGAATAAGTCCCCTAGTATGTTAGCTAACTTTAGTTAGTTCAGCACTTTTTTATTTGAGCAACAGAAGATGTTCGAAAAAAATCATTTCTACCTGCTGGTCTGCTTTGACAGATTTCTGCCATTTTTTGCATTTGCTTCTTATTGATTCCTTTGTGAGCTCTCTTCAGGTAAATTGAGTTTCTTTGAAGGAGTTACTACAATAGCTTGTGTTTTTAGTGAAAATCCTTGCTGTTCCAAAGCTTTTCCGTTGGTCTAATATCTTTTGAATACACTAATGTTGCTAATGAAGATTGTGTGAAGTTTTGTATGAAGGAAAATTTTCAGGTGTAGAGAGAGAATGATGCAATGAGATGAAGAATGGACAAAAGCTCAAGTTTGGGGATTCCACCATGGTGTCACCCCATGAAATATCCAAGAGTTACAAGCATCAAAGCTTGGGATGCCCAAGGCATCCTCTTCTTCATCAATAAAAAGCTCAGGTCTGTCTAGACACTTTGTTTTTATTGTCTCATGCACAGTTGTGTTGTTCTTGGAGCGTCTTAGTTTTCATTTGATTTGCTTAGTTTGTTTAGTTTTCTTAAGTAGTTTGGACCACCGTTCTTGTTTTGTTGTTTTGCAAATAAGTTTGTTTGGTGTTTGGAAAGGAGTAGTAAGTTCGTGCTTGAAGTGCAAGAGGAGCCTGCATTGACTGTGACTTAGACTTTAGCATGACATGCTAGGTGTTGTTTTAGCATTATGCTTAGTGATTATTACTATAGCATGTCTTGTTCCAAACAATTGGGATTGCTTAGTGTGCCTTGAAGAAATTATGCGTTGTTTTAGCATGCAAAAGCATAGTATTGTGGTATTCTCCTTTAATGTTTTGCTTGCGTTGACTTGGCACATGCTCACACCATGTTATGACTATGACAAGTCACCATTAGCCTCTATGATCATCTAGTCCTTGACTTGTAGTACCACTCTTTGCTTTGATTAGTTTGTTTTGTTGCATTGCATAATTATGGTCATTATTGCTCTCTTAGTTGGTTGCTCCCAGTCTTTTGCTAGCCCCCACTTGTATGAGTAAGTTCTACTCATGCCTCCAACTCCCAAGAAACCAAGTTATTCCAAAGTGTCCACTATAAACTCCTATGCATGGTGTGCTATACCATTCCAAGTATATTCTTGTTTTCATCTATCTTCCAATTAAAAACTATTTTGTTATGTGAAAACTTAGTGATTAAAGCCCTCACGAACTTGATGGCACACTTTATTCTTTGCCCCTAATAAACTTGAACCATTGTGACAACTTTGTTGTATATGCTTGCACTTATAAGTTCGAATTAGCAGAATCGTGTTGTCACGGATAACATTTTCAACATTGCACTTGTACCTTATTGTACTCAGTTGATATCATGTTCTTTTGTCTATGGATGTAACCGGTATGAAATAAAGAGGGAACTTGTAAGTCCACAGAGTTTGTATCCTGTGTTAGAGAAACGCCTGGGCCGCTAGACTAAGCCATGCCTAATAATGGTGGAAACTTGCAGCATCACCATAGTGACATCTATGAAGCATTCTTCTTAAAAAAAGAGATACATTGAGAAAAGAGGAAAGGGAGAAAAAAGCACAATATTCCCATGGTACATAAGAAGAATTGTTGAGATGCTCATTGTCTGCTTGCCTTGTCATTTTGGTTATGGGAAAGCTCTTGTACCATGTGTAAAGGGTACCCCATTGGCGGTTCTCAATGATATGCAAATACTTACAGTGACAAGAACTTACCTGGACCCAAAGTTGAGTATGCATGAGGTGTGGCCCTCGTATTCAAGGGGCATGAGATTGCCAACTTATACTTCGTCAAGCATATACTCCAGCTTTGCCACTTTAACCTTAACCACTTCAAGATTCTTATGATAGGGGCAATGAGGGCTGAAAGCTAACTAGTACCATAATTTTTCGAATCTCTTTTTGAAACTTGTAATCCCTGCTTCATTTATAAAAATGCCTTTCTTCCACCATTGTTGAGTCTCCACCTTCTACCTTTAGGCACCATTAAGAGAGCATAGTTGTCATTCTGTGTGCACTGTTCCAAAGCTTATTAATTTATGCATATTGTGATATTACTTGTTATTATGCTACTTGTTTCTAGTCACCCTTGTGAACTTTGCAGGTGTCCTATGCATTATATTGCTACTCTATGAGGGACAAGCTGATTGCCACTATGCTATGTTTCCTGCATGTGAAACAAACAAACGTTTTTCAATGCATGTTATTCATGATCTTTGTTTGTAGCTTGCCATGTTGCATGCATAGTTAATATGTCCTATTGTTAGAACTCCATCTTTCATGCACATGTTTAGAGTTCTTTGATCCCAGCTTTCAATGCTTGCAAATGGTTGGATATTTATTGTGAGGGTGCATGTCACCTCAAAAATTATTCTGTTTATCGCTTACCTACTCGAGGACGAGCAAGAGTTAAGCTTGGGGATGCTGATAAACGTATCTATAATTTTTGATGTTCCATGCTTGCTTAGTATTTACTTTGCTTTACTTGTCTACACTTTGAGGTGATTTTTACATATTTTTTGGTACTAACCTATTAACAAGTTGCAACAGTGCCAGATGCCTGTTTTCTGCTGTTTTTGGTTTCAGAAAAGTTAATAAAGAAATATTCTCAGAATTGTACGGGACAAATGCCAAAGTCAATTACTTTCTGTGGGGAACAAGAAGTCCAGAGGAGAGACGGACCGGCCGGCCAGGGGGGCCCAAACCCATCCCAGACGTGGGGGCAGGTGGGCCCATGCCTGGCTAGGGTTTGGTGGCCCTGGCTGCCTCCCGGTCTCGCCCCTTCGCCTATAAGAAGCCCACAATGCAGAAACCCTCAGAACCCGATCAGAAATCCACGAAACTGTTTGTAGCCTCCGCCACCATCGTCCCTAGATCGGGGGGTCTGAAGCTCTTCCAGCACCCTGCTGGAGGGGAGATCATCCCAGAGGCCTTCTCTCCGGTATGATTCGTGAGTAGTTCCACCTTGGACTATGGGTCCATGTAGTAGCTAGATGGTTGTATCTCCTCCTTTGTGCTTTCATGTATAGATCTTGTGAGCTCCGTTCATGATCAAGATCTAATCTATTTGTAATCATGCATGTTGTGTTTGCGGGGATCCGATGGATATTGAGATTATTATGTTGGTTTGATTAATTGTTTTATCTTTATGATTCTATCATGTCTGTGTTGTTTGTGATCTTGCATGCTCTCCGTTGCTAGTGGTTATCTTGGCCAAGTAGTTGCTAGTGACTCTGAGAGGGGGTATTTATGCTCTATAGTGGCTTCATGCCTCTAGTTTCCAAGGGATGTGATAGAAATATCTTCGGTTGTAGAAGTGTTGTTGCTACTAGGTAGAAAACAACGGTCTCTTGTTCATGGAACATGTGGACTGTTTACCTTACACACTTTGCTTAAAGCAGTTTTCTGTTGCTTGCAACTTAATACTAGAGGGGGTTCGGATGATAACCTGAAGGTGTACTTCTAGTCATAGATGCAGTTGGATGACGGTCTATGTATATTGTTTTTTTGCCCAATCAACTTCATAGGATCTTTCTGGCTAGTAATTGCATTGTTATGCATTGCTCAGTTCCTGTCAATTGCCTCGCTGTAATTTGTTTACCCTTCATTCCATGTTGTCTATCTAAGGAGAGCACATCTAGTGAACTATGGACCCCGGTCCAATCTTTACCATTGATACATCTTTCATTGTTACCTGTTTACTTGATGCAAACCATTACCTTCCACACCATACGTTTAATCCTTTGTTACATCAAACCGGTGAGCTTGACAACCTCACTGATTTGTTGGGGCAAAGTCTTCAGTTTGTGTTGTGCAGGTCTCCACGTTGCTCGCAACACCTGTGTGACGTTTCCTTCCTCCTTCTGGTTCGATAACCTCGGTCTCAACTGAGGGAAGACTTGCTTCTTGCTGCTTGACACCTTGCTCTTGGGGTTTCCAACGAAGTGCTCCACATCAGCACTAGCCATCAGGGAGAAAACAACGGTCTCTTGTTCATGGAACATGTGGACTGTTTACCTTACACACTTTGCTTAAAGCAGTTGTATGTTGCTTGCAACTTAATACTGGAGGGGGGTCGAATGATAACCTGAAGGTGGACTTCTAGTCATAGGATGTATTTGGATGGCGGTCTATGTATCTTGTTGTATTGCCCAATCAAATCTCATAGGATCTTTCTGACTAGTAATTGCATTGTTATGCCTTGCTCAGTTCCTGTCAATTGCCCTGCTGTAATTTGTTTACCCTTCATGCCATGTTGTTTATCTAAGGAGAGCACCTCTAGTGAACTATGGACCTCGGTCCAATCTTTACCATTGATACATATTCCACTGTTACTTGTTTACTTGCTGCAAACCACCATTACCTTCCACACCATATGTTTAATCCTTTGTTACAGCAACCGGTGAGATTGACAACCTCACTATTATTAGGGGCAAAGTATTGAGTTTGTGTTGTGCAGGTCTCCACGTTGCTTGCAACACCTGTGTGACGTTTCCTTCCTCCTACTGGTTCAATAACATCGGTTTCTTACTGACAGAAGACTTGCTGCTGT
This sequence comes from Avena atlantica, assembly GCA_910589765.1. Classification (NCBI taxonomy): domain Eukaryota; kingdom Viridiplantae; phylum Streptophyta; class Magnoliopsida; order Poales; family Poaceae; genus Avena; species Avena atlantica. The sequence continues at coordinate 482,439,131 of OU342739.1, read as the reverse complement.
ACTGCTTCACACCTTGCTCTTGCGGTTCCCAACAGGCTCTGCATAAGCTGTGCCAGCCATCAGTCCCCCTTGATCCAAACGTGTGCCAATCAGATTCAGGCCAAGCTTCATTCATTCAAACGTCTCCTTGCCAAGAGCCTTGGTAAATATCAGCGAGTTGGTCTTGTGTTGAGATGAACTGAACCTTTAGAGCAACGGCTGAAACCTTCTCTCTCACGAAGTGGAAGTCAATTTCTATGTGTTTGTTTCGAGCATGGAAAACAGGATTTGTTGTGAGAAACGTGGCTCCTAAATTATCGCACCAAAGAAAAGGAGCTTCGGCTTGGAAAATTCCTAATTCCCCGAGTATAGACTGGAGCCATGTCACTTCAGTAGTACCATTGGCGATGGATTTATACTCCGCTTATGTACTCTATCTGCTCACAGTTGGTTGTTTTCTTGAAATCCAAGACACTAAATTCGGTACGTAGAATACTACATATCCACCAGTAGAACAACGATCATCTGGGCAGCCGGCCCAATCGGCATATGTATACACGCTGAGTTCGATGGAACTAGAGAGACACATATTCAAGCCAACATGCAGTGTGCCCTTCACATATCTCAGGATCCGTTTGACTGCACTCCAATGCACATCAGTAGGAGATGCTAGAAATCGGCACACCTTGTTTACAGCAAAGGCAATGTCTGGCCGGGTCAAACACAAATACTGCAAGGCTCCTATAGTGCTTCTGTACACAAAGGCCTCATCATCAGTTAAATGAACACCGACTTATTTGCTGAGTTTATCTGACGAAAGCATTGGCGTGCTAATTTCTTTGCATTCATGCATATTCACCTTTTGGAGCAGATCTCATGCATACTTGGACTGTGTCAGAGAGATTCCATCATGATGCGGCTATACTTCAATGCCGAGAAAATATGGCAGTGGTCCAAGATCCTTAACAAGCAAAGGAGTGTCGAAGTTCGGACAGCAGTTTATTGACTCCTTGGTGACAGGAGCCGGCAATGATTATGTTGTCATGGTATTGCCGACGAGTACGCCATGGAGGGATCCTCACAGTGCATGTTTAGAGACGTGGGGGAAGGCGGACGGTTGACGGGTATGAGGTAACTCATCTTACCCAGGTTCAGATCCCACGATGGTGGCGTAATCCTACTCCTGCTATAAATCACTATAAGGGAGATACGCCGAGTTACAGAGATTGGTTCGCTATGCGAGATTGTAAGTTATTGTGCCCTAAAGGCTCCCATAGGCCCGGCTTATATAGTCGCCAAGTCCTAGGGTTACAGGGAAAAGTCCTAGCCGGACATGTCACAGAGTCCTACACCGTCTATTACTAGTCTTATGTATCTTGCACTCCAAGGCTCCGGGTACGTCGGTGACTCTAACCGTAGCCTTCCTTTATCCGGCATGGGCCTCCCTTCTGGATCCATCTAACTGGGCCGCCCAGCAGGCCATAGGCCATGCTACCAACTGTGGGCCACCCGGGTTATTCGGATAGGTGACATGCTATGAGGATACCCATATAGCATATCCCCAATAGTAGCCCCCGGAGAACTCTGAGATCTTGCGCCGTCTTGCCTCTTCGTGTGGAATGCTCCGTCTAGATGGATGTCGGCAAATCGTCAAGCAATATCTTGTAGTCCTCCCAAAGAACCATGCAAGGCTTTCTCCGTCTTCAATATGTAAGTCGGAGAAATGCTGAATCTTCCATCGTACTCTTCCGTAGCCGGACTGGATCCGTCCATGCCGGAATCTTCCGATGTGACGGCTCATCTGCCTATGTCTGCTAGGACGACGTAGGCTTAGGTCAGCGGCGCCTCATAACTCACACATGCAGAGAACGCAATCATGTCCAATTTTCCCGCGCGAGCGATACGAACCGTTGGCGGCGACGGTTGGAGACGTGGCGAAATTTCCGTGCACATTCGCGAACACGTCATCTACACGGCAATCGTCCGATCAAGCTGCACGAATCTTGATGCTGGAGATGATAAATAGTAACTGATGGAGAACAGCAGGGAAAAAATAAAAAAAATAAAGCAGAAGTCAAGTACAATACTGACTTCTACAGAGTTCTACTCTATTCTACATAATTTGGTACTTTAGTCATATGTGTTGTAGCAGTTTCCAGAGTATTCTAGCCATGTGTTGTAGTCATGTTTCTTGTATTATTTATTAGATTTAAGTAGTGTTCTCTAGAATGTTCCAGCTACAAGTAGAACTAAGTAGTGAAGGCTTATGCAGCCTATAAATAGAGGAGCACTCCTCTATCTAGGGACCAGACTATGTAACCTTCACCTATCAATAAAGAACTTTGTGTTCCTGTTTTAAGATCTTGGACTAGATCTTGTGTGTTAAGAGTTTTGGATTAAACTCTTGACGGCCCCGCCTCTAGAGCGATATCTAGCTCACGTCCCTAGAGCGATATCTAGCGCAACATGTTGGAGTGGTTCCTTCAACATTTGTGCTGTCTTTATTATAGCAGCAAGGTGGAGTTGTTCCTCCACAACCTTTGTGCTGCTTCAGGTGGTATCAGAGCCCTGCTGATCCGTTCTAGCTGCTGGTTCTCTCATTGAGATCAAGATGCAGCAAGCAATGGAGGATTTGGGAAAGAGAGTTGATGTTGTAGAACAACAAATCCAGGAGCTACGTGAAGATCTTAACCGGAGGTTCAATCAGCTCGTTGAGATGATAAAAAGGGGTGTTCCTCCTACTGCTGATGAAGAAGACTCATCAAAGGAGAGAAGAGATGTTCAACAACAAAGAAGAGGAGGTCATCTTCAATCCCAAACACCCTGACGACACACATATCAGCATACCTCGAGAAGGCACACTTATACGGAAGCTTCTGAAGAGAAAGAATATGATGATGCCCTTGAGGAACCTGATCTCTATACATACCCGAGAGTACCCAACTCTACATATGCAAGAGATACGTACAAGGTGAAAGCTGAAATCCCCACTTTCAATGGAAATGTTGATATTGAAGGGTGCCTTGATTGGTTTTATGAGGTCGAGACTTTGTTTGAGGTCATGAATATTCCGGAAGACCGTAGGGTTTCTTTGGTCGCATACAAGCTGAAAGGAGGAGCTGGTGCATGGTGGCATCGTCTTCAAGAAGACCGCCGATTAAGAGGAGAACCGCGTGTGAGATCTTGGCGACAAATGAAGAATCTTTTTAAAGGGAGATTTTTTCCCGCAGATTATGATCAGATCCTATTCATTCAGTTTCAGAACTGTGTTCAAGGAAATAGGACTGTTTCAGAGTACACGGAAGAGTTTCTAAGGCTACAAGTGAGGTGCAACCTCACTGAAACTGAAGATCAACAAGTTGCAAGATACATCAATGGTCTCAATGACATTATCCAAGATCGTTTGGGGATGCAACAGATTTGGTCCATTGACCAAGCACAAGCTCTAGCCTTAAAGGCCGAGAGGTTAGTGAAGACAAGGAAAGCAAGTAAGGCCCCATACTCTCCTACAGAAGGTTCAACTAGGAGTCATTCCCACAGGGTGGAAGAAAAGATCACCCAACCCAAGGCTAAGCAACCTGCCCCAAAGCAAGCCGGAGGCAAGAGTAAGGCAAAGACAGGGATAAAATGCTATAAATGCGGTGAAGATGGACATGTATCTAGCAACTGTCCATTGAGGAAATTTTTCAACACAGCAATCCATGATGGTGAAGGGGATGAAGAATATGAATCTGAGGAAATAGAAGGACAAGATGTTTGTGAAGAAGAGGGTGAAGAAGTGGTGTGTGTGATTCAGCGTCTCTTGTGCTCAACACCACAGTCCGACAACACACAACGAAAGAAGATATTTGAGAGCAAATGCACGGTGAATGGCAAGGTATGTAAATTAGTGATTGACAGTTGCAGCTGTGAGAACCTTATCTCTCAGAATTTGGTGAACCATTTAAAGCTTGAGACACATGACCATCCAAGTCCCTACACTATTGGGTGGATCAAGAAAGGGGTGAATATGAGGGTCACCAAACAATGCAACTTGCCACTCTCTTTGGGTAAGTACTACCGCTCAAATGTGATGTGTGATGTTGTTGATATGGATGCAAGCCATGTTCTTCTTGGAAGACCTTGGCAGTTTGATGTGGATACAACACACAGAGGAAAAGAAAATTCTTACTCCTTCACTTGGAACAAGAGAAAGATCATCATCCTACCAAACCAATCAAATGGTGATGCCTCTAAGGAGGAGGGGAAAAACATGTTAACTATCTCCCACACCTCTAAGGAGTTTATGGCAGACTTGAAGGAGGCAGATATGTGTGCTGCACTCATTGTTAAAGGTGAAGAGGAACCGGCGGTTGAAATTCCAGCAAAGGTACATGGCCTACTAGCTGAATTTCAAAGCATTCTTGGAGAACCACAAGGCCTACCACCAATGAGGGGAATACAACATCGAATTGACTTGATCCCAGGAGTAAGTCTTCCTAATCTCCCACACTATCGAATGAGCCCAAAATAGCATGATATACTAAAGGAAAAGGTGGAGGAGTTATTGCAGAAAGGACACATACAAGAAAGTATTAGTCCATGTGCTGTACCAGCTTTGATCACGCCAAAGAAAGATGGATCTTGGCGCATGTGTACGGATAGTAGAGCTATCAACAAGATCACCATAAGGCACAGATTCCCTATTCCCCGTCTAGATGATATGTTAGATCAGCTCAGTGGTGCTAGGGTGTTCACAAAGCTAGATTTAAAAAGCGGATATCATCAAATTCGCATCAGACCTGGGGATGAATGGAAAACAGCTTTCAAGACAAAGGAAGGGTTGTTTGAATGGTTGGTCATGCCATTTGGACTCTCAAATGCGCCAAGTACCTTTATGCACTTGATGAACCAGGTACTTAGACCCTTCTTATCCCACTTTGTTGTGGTCTATTTTGATGACATCCTAATATATAGCAAGGACGAAGATGAACACTTGGGTCACATTCGTGAGGTGCTACGGGTACTAAAGGAAAACGAACTTTATGCCAACTTGAAGAAATGTGTTTTCCTTCAAACACGACTTCTTTTCTTGGGGTTTGTCATCACAAGTAAGGGCATCCATGTTTATGACTCTAAAGTTGAAGCAATAAGGAAATGGCCGACTCCAAAAACTATTTCAGAAGTGAGAAGTTTTCATGGTCTTGCAACTTTCTATAGGCGGTTTGTGAAAAATTTCAGTGCCATTATGGCACCAATCACTGAATGCTTGAAGAAAGGAAAATTTCAATGGAATGAATCCGCTGAAGCTAGTTTCAAGGAGATAAAGGAAAGGCTCTCGCAAGCTCCCGTCTTGGTACTACCTGATTTTACTAAGACATTTGAGCTGGAATGCGATGCAAGTGGAGTAGGCATTGGGGTTGTTCTATCACAAGAACGAAAACCCATCGCTTTCTTTAGTGAGAAGCTAAGTGAAGCAAGACAAAAGTGGAGTACCTATCAGCAAGAATTGTATGCTGTTTTCAGGGCTTTGAAGACTTGGGAAGTCTATTTGCTACCTAAGGAATTCATTGTTTACACTGACCATCAATCTTTAAAGCATTTTAGAAATCAAAAGCATGTGGATCGCATGTTAGCAAGATGGGCAGCATACCTAGAGAGGTTTAACTACCTTATGGTGCACAAGTCTGGAGTAACCAACAAGGTAGCAGATGCTTTGAGTCGGCGTGCATGCATCTTGACTTCCTTCGAGGCTGAACTCCCAGGTATGGATCAAATAAAGGAGTTGTACGAAGAGGATGAAGACTTTGGCCATGTTTGGGTGAAGCACTTGAGATATCAACCATTAGGTAACGACTATTTGGTGCAAGATGGTTATCTCTTCAAGAATGATCATTTATGTATCCCAAGAAGTTCTCTACGTGACAAATTGATTAGGGAGCTTCATTCAAGTGATCTTAGTGGCCATGTTGGACGTGACAAAACTATCGCAAACTTGGAGGCTCGTTACTTTTGGCCACAACTAAAGAGGGATGCGGGAAAGTTTGTTCAGCGGTGCCCTGTATGTCAAACATGCAAGGGTCAAGTCCAGAACACAGGGTTATACATGCCTTTGCCTGTTCCTGATGCTCCATGGGAGGATATCTCTATGGATTTCGTCTTGGGTTTGCCGAGAACAAGACGTGGGAATGATGCGGTATTTGTGGTTGTGGACAGATTCTCTAAAATGGCACATTTCATTCCGTGCCGCAAGACAACGGATGCTCATCATGTTGCAAATCTATTCTTTCGAGAAGTGGTCAGACTTCATGGGGTCCCAAGGTCCATCGTCTCAGACCGTGATAGCAAGTTTCTTGCTGCATTTTGGCTAACTTTGTGGAAGCAATTCAATACCGAATTAAAATTTTCGAGTACTGCTCACCCACAAACCGATGGCCAAATGGAAGTGGTGGACCAGTTTTTGGGCAGTCTAGTCCGTTGCATTTGTGGAGACAAAAAGGGACAATGGGATTTGGCCTTATCTCTTGCTGAATTCTCCTACAACAACTCCAAGCATAGATCAACAGGGAGGAGTCCTTTTTCTATTGTCTACACAAAAGTTCCAACACATGTGGTGGATCTGGTGAAGCTACCATCAAAGGGGAGCTCAAAGTCAGCATTATCCTTTTCTGAAAACTACACTGAATTATTTGAAGAAATTCGCAAAGCGCTGGAGGCACAAAATCAGAAGTACAAACAACTAGCTGACTGCAAACGGAGGCCGAAATCATTCCAAGTTGGAGATAAGGTGATGGTATATCTCCGTAAAGAAAGGCTGCCATTAGACATTAAAGGGAAGCTTAGACAGCGGAAATATGGACCCTTCTCTATTCTAAGAAGGATAAATGATAATGCTTATATGATAGATCTTCCAGCCGAGATAGGAATATCCAACACATTCAATGTGGCAGACCTGACTCTCTATCACCCCGAAGAAGCACTTTATGAGGATAACTCGAGGTCGAGTTCTAAACAACCAGGGGAGGATGATGGAGAACAGCAGGAAAAAAAATAAAAAAAATAAAGCAGAAGTCAAGTACAATACTGACTTCTACAGAGTTCTACTCTATTCTACATAATTTGGTACTTTAGTCATATGTGTTGTAGCAGTTTCCAGAGTGTTCTAGCCATGTGTTGTAGTCATGTTTCTTGTTTTATTTATTAGATTTAAGTAGTGTTCTCTAGAATGTTCCAGCTACAAGTAGAACTAAGTAGTGAAGGCTTATGCAGCCTATAAATAGAGGAGCACTCCTCTATCTAGGGACCAGACTATGTAACCTTCACCTATCAATAAAGAACTTTGTGTTCCTGTTTTAAGATCTTGGACTAGATCTTGTGTGTTAAGAGTTTTGGATTAAACTCTTGACGGCCCCGCCTCTAGAGCGATATCTAGCTCACGTCCCTAGAGCGATATCTAGCGTAGCACGTTGGAGTGGTTCCTTCAACATTTGTGCTGTCTTTATTATAGCAGCAAGGTGGAGTTGTTCCTCCACAACCTTTGTGCTGCTTCAGTAACCGTGATGGAATTTCCACTTTTTACCTCATTCTCCTCGCATCATCTTCTTCCTCCAGCGCGTGCCCCCTCGAGCTCTCCGCGCCTAACTCGCGAAAAAACCCTAGCCTCCAATCCGCCCTAGTAACACCCAACCTCGCTCCATGGCCAGCAGCAGCACCTCTCCCTCCATGGCAGCGTCGAACGAAGCTGCGGTGAAGCCGGCGAGCTCCATTGTCGTGCCCCAGAGGTCCTGGTCATCCCCGCATCGGCGATGATCGAGTCCATCGGCGGCGACCTTAATCTGGCGGCGCTGGAGCCGTTGGAGGATGTAACACCCTCAGAATCGGCCCTATGCAAGTTTTAGCGAAACCCGCCAAACCCGCATAGAAACGATTCAAAGGTGCCCACCAGGCACTTTCGTGTGGGTGGAAAACGAAGTAATATCATTACACAATAGTCCACGATGGAACCCACAGAACAGATATATATACAACAACGACTCAAAGAGTCAAGAATGTAGATATACAGTACAAAGATCCAAATCACCATGAAAACGATACAGCGTCCGACTACGGACAAGATGCAAATGGGGCTAAGAGCCCTGAAGAATAACCAATGGCGTCCATAACCCTGCCCAGGCCAAGCCGGAAGGGTAACCCTGCTAACGACGTCGATCTCGAAACCTGCTTACACAAAAGGGGTGCCGACAAAGGGCAAAGGAAAAATAGAGCGGTCAGTACTGAGGCCAGTACACGGCGAGGCTAGAATTCGGCGGTCCTCACCTACATAGGTATGGTGGACTGAAGAGGCAGCGCGGCATGCACTAAACAACCTATAGAGACTCGATACAACTAGCGGCTATCAGAGAGGGGTAAGAAAGACCTATTCGGAACCAACCTGATACTACCACCAAACATACCCATCCAGGTGTTTCCCCCTCGAGACCAAACGAGGAAGTCAACCGAGGAACTCACACCGTTGGCAGTTTTATTCATTCCGTTATAGTTGCGGCAATTACTAGTCAAATAAAGATGGCATGAGTCATCCTGATATAATAAGCAGTGGGCAGTTTTAGTTAAACATTCCGTTGTAGTTGCAACACTTACTAATCAGATACAATTAGCATGAGATATCCCAAACCCAGCAGTTGTTGGTACTTTTATTTAGCCATTCCGTTGCAGTGAAGCTGATTACTAGTCATATCGGATACAAGTCCAATTATAACAGTAAACTTTAGTTATAGTTGTCTATGATCGAGAACTGTGCTCCAAGTCGTCCATAACCGCGGACACGGCTTCTCGAAAATATTTAACCCTCTAGGGGTGCACCAAAGTATCCACACGCACCTACACCCTTGTTGTCAGATCAGGTAGGTACAAGATCACAAAACATACACCCAACGGTATGTCGACGGGGTTTCGGGCACGACGTTTCCCAGACCCAAAGCAAGCACGGGGGGCCACCCCACTAAGCTACCCGCAACGAAGTCGGCCATTCTCCGAGACGGACTCAGGGTTTGCGTCAGTGGCTGTAAACGACCAGGAACCCGAAAATGTGACTGGGCTTGTCGATACCGCGAAAACACTCCGCTTCCAAAACAGTACACGTGCATTCCTCGCACAATCTTAAATTAAGCAGTAAATCATGGCATAAGTACAGGATAGTAATAAATCCCCAAACTAATTGTGGCCCCCAGTACAGTACTTGGAATCAGGTACTAAATCGATGGGGGTGCCCATACACCCCACCTGTGGTTAGCGCGCTCGATCTCGGAACAGGTGTCAAGAACTCGGGGTCCTATGGGACACAAGTGGACTGTTAACAACCAAATAACATTTATTGCCCACCTGTGCCTCTGCATTATTTACCTACTTCATTGTTAGTTATTAAACAATAAGTAAGGCTATGATCATCTCCAACATTAAACATGCGGCAATACTCCAACAACTGTGGTACTTGACGACACGCAACAGCACTTGAGCAAGCGACTACGACGCGCAGGTCCAACTATCTACCAAACAACAGGTAATAGGATGTGTCCAAGGCAATATAAGGCCGCAAGGGATATCACGGGTACGGAAAACTAGAGCATCGCAACACAGATAGCAATAGATCAACAAGAGGGAATAAATACTATAAAAGTAAGATAGGTAGAAAGGGGGAGGTGCTCGCCTGAAAACATTGCCGAAGGTTCATCCGAAGATCGGGTCGACACTCGCATCAACTCATCGGCCTAGTCCGTGAAGAAGCAAAACACTAGCACAAACACCGGATGCACTATTTAATACTACGGTAGAAAATCGGGCATGATTCATGTATGATGTATGACATGGCAAAGGTGCGATGCAACTAGGCCACATTAAGCGGAACCAGGGTCCCGAAAATTATTCATATGGTTCAAGTTATTTAACTACCCCGCAATTTAAATGTTGTCTTAACATGGCAAAACATAGTATCGGTTCGCTAGGCAAATTTAAATGGAGCCAATATTAGACTAGATTCGCCCACATATGGCCTCCATGTTTAATTGAGGTGAATCGGCATAAGGCCCCCAAACACCCACAAATATGTATGCAACATGAACAAGTTGATATGCAACAATTTGATATTACATTTATAAAAAATAGGGCTCGATAAAGGGGTCACACATTAGGGTTCGGCGAGCTTGGGGTTCGATGGATCGGTCTCAGGGTTCGACGGGAAGGCAAGGTTCGGTTCGATGAGATCGGTATTGGAATTCGGGAAGAAGAACTTGGCGTCCGAGAGACGATCTTGTCACATCCGCGGTCGTCAGGTCGTGTCGTCGGTCTTGTCGTTTCAAGGCGGAGATCTTGGTGTCCGGGATGAAGATCTTGTCGGATCCATGCCAAAGGCATTGACGAGACGGAACAAAGATCTCTGAGCCGGCGTCATCTCCTTAGGGTTCCTTCTTCGGTCGTTTGCGGTGAACTTGGTTAGGCACCGCTGGCCAAGTGGTTGCAGAGAACATCCTCGCCACACGATTGTCGCGGCGATGACACAACACACCTTCGTAGTGGTACCAAAACAACACCATATTTCTCAACAATCGCACTACATCGGGAATCCCTGTAACAGCAGTACTTGTGTTCCTGTGGACTTGCAAAGGCCACACACGGAGGGCTGAGGATGGAGGGAGGCGATGACTCGCGGTGGCCGGGATGATCAGACCGGCAGGGGAGGCTAGGTGCTCAGCAAGGTAAGAGGCAATGGGGTGCTGCACGAGAATCGCGCACGGTGGTGACCTCGCCGGCAGAGGACGACCCGGAACAGGATGACGCAGCGAGGAGATGCTGGGGTTCGACTCCTGCGAAGGGCCGGGGCCGGGGAAGAGCTCGGGAGCGCGCCGACGGCATGGCAGCCAAAGAGGTTGGCCGGGAAGAGGAGGGGGACCGAGGTGGCGCTCGGACGGCCGGTGAGGCGAGGTGGAGACGACCGGAGAGGGCCACCGGAGGCAGAGCTCGGGGAGGAGGCGGTTGGTGGCGCCTGGCGACGGAGGGGGGGGCGAACGGCGGGGCGGTTGGCGGCCTGCGGAGGAGGGGGCGGCACGAGGTCGTAAGAGGGTGGAGGATCATCGACGGAGGCGGAGCACGACGAGCTCCTGGTGGCAAGGACAGAGCGCAGGGTGGTGGGGGCGAGCAGCAGGAAGGGGAGGCGGTCGATCCGGAAGGCGGCAGATCCTGGGGTGACGGCAGGGGAGCGATGGGGGGAAGCCTCGCTCTTGGAGGCAGGGTAGGCGGCACCCGCGGGAGGAATCGGGGAGGGCGAGGCAGCTGCTGAGGAAGCGAGCGAGGGGAGCAGGGCGAGTTGCGGGCGCTGGGATCGCAGGGTGAGGCCGGGTGTTGGACCAGGGTGGGACCAGGGTGGGTGCGGGCGTGTTGGGGGAGTGGATGCACGCGGGTGTGTTGCGTGCTTGCCACGCGCGGGTGCGTTTGTTGCGTGCATGTGCCCGGGAGTGGCGGCGGCTGGGTGGAGGGTGGGGTTAGGTTTAGGGATAGGTAGGGATTAGGGTTCCACCAACTGGGCCTTTTGGGCCTAGCCAGTTAGGTCTAGGTTTTATTTTTATTTATATTTAAAATATTTTATGTTTCTTTTCTTTTGTATATTAAACATTTTGTAAACAACTTTACACGTGTTAAAATAGCAAAAATATAGTTTGAATAAAGAACGAGATGTAATGTAGAAACCAATATAGGATTTTATCGAAAATAGTTTTGAGGCAAAGTAGGCAACAATGATGTCATGATGATACACAAATTCGAAACAACATGCAATTTCTAGTAGTGGTTTTACCCGGGGTGCTACAATTCGACACCACTAACAATGGATCTCGCCCTCGAGATCCGCCTCATGGTACGGGGAAGAAGGCCGACGGTCTGAATCTTCTTGCTTCGTGTAGATCATCGCGACACCACTAACAATGATTCCTTCTTCATCTTGAAATCGGCGACACCACCAACAAGGGTCGGTGCTCACGTTCGTCGAGAGAACACTCCGGGAACAAAAAGGTCGAAGGTAGAGGTATCAACAAATAAAGCCACCTCTAGCTTCGATAGAAAGAGACAATCGATGCATTCTCATCCACTTCAATGTACACAAGCGAATATAGTGAGTAGTCGGCATGGGGGCCAATCCATCACGCACCCAAACTATTACTCTGCACCATCAGTAGAAAAGCGTGCAACCATTCTCGGAATCAGACTGAAGATCTCGACAATCGAGGTTTAGAAACAAAGGAGTGATGCAGACTCTGCATCGGATCTGGCGTAGATGATGTCGTCGCGTCGGAAAACACCGGAAGGCACGAGAAGGAACAAAGAGAAGTCCACCAGACGAAGGGTTCCTCTGATAGCATGAAGACCAGATGTAGCAACACCGTTACCAAAGGAGGAAGCGAAACCCTGAAGGTACGATGGAACCCAACAACGAGAAATCCTGGACTCGAAGAGAGAGAAGAGAGCGGATTCAAAACACGCAGAGGTGAGAGGAGAGCAGCAGAGGGGTAAGGAGTAAAATCAGACCTAATCAGAACTATCCAACCGATTTTGCAAAAATAGTTTTGACACTCTACTTCGGCCGTTAGCTAGGTTATCCTACAGGCTGGACTTGTGGGGTATCGCAACTGCTGAGCTCTGATACCACTCTGTAACACCCTCAGAATCGGCCCTATGCAAGTTTTAGCGAAACCCGCCAAACCCGCATAGAAACGATTCAAAGGTGCCCACCAGGCACTTTCGTGCGGGTGGAAAACGAAGTAATATCATTACACAATAGTCCACGATGGAACCCACAGAACAGATATATATATACAACAACGACTCAAAGAGTCAAGAATGCGGATATACAGTACAAAGATCCAAATCACCTTGAAAACGATACAGCGTCCGACTACGGACAAGATGCAAATGGGGCTAAGAGCCCTGAAGAATAACCAATGGAGTCCATAACCCTGCCCAGGCCAAGCCGGAAGGGTAACCCTGCTAATGACGTCGATCTCGAAACCTGCTTACACAAAAGTGGTGCCGACAAAGGGCAAAGGAAAAAGAGAGTGGTCAGTACTGAAGCCAGTACACGACGAGGCTAGAATTCGGCGGTCCTCGCCTACATAGGTATGGTGGACTGAAGCGGCAACGCGGCATGCACTAAACAACCTATAGAGACTCGATACAACTAGCGGCTATCAGAGAGGGGTAAGAAAGACCTATTCGGAACCAACCTGATACTACCACCAAACATACCCATCCTGGTGTTTCCCCCTCGAGACCAAACGAGTAAGTCAACCAAGGAACTCACACCGTTGGCAGTTTTATTCATTCCGTTATAGTTGCGGCAATTACTAGTCAAATAAAGATGGCATGAGTCATCCTGATATAATAAGCAGTGGGCAGTTTTAGTTAAACATTCTGTTGTAGTTGCAACACTTACTAGTCAGATACAATTAGCATGAGATATCCCAAACCCAGCAGTTGTTGGTACTTTTATTTAGCCATTCCGTTGCAGTGAAGCTGACTACTAGTCATATCGGATACAAGTCCAATTATAACAGTAAACTTTAGTTATAGTTGTCTATGATCGAGAACTGTGCTCCAAGTCGTCCATAACCGCGGACACGGCTTCTCGAAAAGATTTAACCCTGCAGGGGTGCACCAAAGTATCCACACGCACCTACACCCTTGTTGTCAGATCAGGTAGGTACAAGATCACAAAACATACACCCAACGGTATGTCGACGGGGTTTCGGACACGACGTTTCCCAGACCCAAAGCAAGCACGGGGCGCCACCCCACTAAGCTACCCGCAACGAAGTCGGCCGGTCTCCAAGACGGACTCAGGGTTTGCGTCAGTGGCTGTAAACGACCGGGAACCCGAAAATGTTACTGGGCTTGTCGATACCGCGAAAACACTCCGCTTCCAAAACAGTACAGGTGCATTCCTCGCACAATCTTAAATTAAGCAGTAAAGCATGGCATAAGTACAGGATAGTAATAAATTCCCAAACTAATTGTGGCCCCCAGTACAGTACTTGGAATCAGGTACTAAATCGATTGGGGTGCCCATACACCCCACCTGTGGTTAGCGCGCTCGATCTCGGAACATGTGTCAAGAACTCGGGGTCCTACGGGACACAAGTGGACGGTTAACAACCAAATAACATCTATTGCCCACCTGTGCCTCTGCATTATTTACCAACTTCAATTTTAGTTATTAAACAATAAGTAAGGCTATGATCATCTCCAACATTAAACATGCGGCAATACTCCAACAACTGTGGTACTTGACGACACGCAACAGCACTTGAGCAAGCGACTACGACGCGCAGGTCCAACTATCTACCAAACAACGGGTAATAGGATGTGTCCAAGGCAATATAAGGTCGCAAGGGATATCACGGGTACGGAAAACTAGAGCATCGCAACACAGATAGCAATAGATCAACAGGAGGGAATAAATACTATAAAAGTAAGATAGGTAGAAAGGGGGAGGTGCTCGCCTGAAAACATTGCCGAAGGTTCATCCGAAGATCGGGTCGACACTCGCATCAACTCATCGGCCTAGTCCGTGAAGAAGCAAAACACTAGCACAAACACCGGATGCACTATTTAATACTACGGTAGAAAATCGGGCATGATGCATGTATGATGTATGACATGGCAAAGGTGTGATGCAACTAGGCCACATTAAGCGGAACCAGGGTCCCGACAATTATTCAGATGGTTCAAGTTATTTAACTACCCCGCAATTTAAATGTTGTCTTAACATGGCAAACCATAGTATCGGTTCGCTAGGCAAATTTAAATGGAGCCAATATTAGACTAGATTCGCCCACATATGGCCTCCATGTTTAATTTAGGTAACTCGGCATAAGGCCCCCAAACACCCACAAATATGTATGCAACATGAACAAGTTGATATGCAACAATTTGATATTACATTTATAAAAAATAGGGCTCGAGAAAGGGGTCACACATTAGGGTTCGGCGAGCTTGGGGTTCGATGGATCGGTCTCAGGGTTCGACGGGAAGGCAAGGTTCGGTTCGATGAGATCGGTCTTGGCATTCGGGAAGAAGAACTTGGCGTCCGAGAGACGATCTTGTCGCATCCGCGGTCGTCGGGTCGTGTCGTCGGTCTTGTCGTTTCAAGGCGGGGATCTTGGTGTCTGGGATGAAGATCTTGTCGGATCCATGCCAAAGGCATTGACGAGACGGAACAAAGATCTCTGAGCCGATGTCATCTCCTTAGGGTTCCTTCTTCGGTCGTTTGCGGTTAACTTGGTTCGGCACCGCTGGCCAAGTGGTTGCAGAGAACATCCTCGCCACACGATTGTCGCGGCGATGACACAACACACCTTCGTAGTGGTACCAAAACAACCCCATATTTCTCAACAATCGCACTACATCGGGAATCCCTGTAACAGCAGTACTTGTGTTCCTGTGGACTTGCAAAGGCCACACACGGAGGGCTGAGGATGGAGGGAGGCGACGACTCGCGGTGGCCGGGATGATCAGACCGGCAGGGGAGGCTAGGTGCTCAGCAAGGTAAGAGGCAATGGGGTGCTGCACGAGGCTCGCGCACGGTCGTTACCTCGCCGGCAGAGGACGACCCGGAACAGGACGACGCAGCGAGGAGATGCGGGGGTTCGACTCCTGCGAAGGGCCGAGGCCGGGGAAGAGCTCGGGAGCGCGCCGACGGCATGGCAGCCAAAGAGGTTGGCCGGGAAGAGGAGGGGGACCGGGGTGGAGCTCGGACGGCCGGTGAGGCGAGGTGGAGACGACCGGAGAGGGCCACCGGAGGCAGAGCTCGGGGAGGAGGCGGTTGGTGGCGCCTGGCGACGGAGGGGGGGCGAACGGCGGGGCGGTTGGCGGCCTGCGGAGGAGGGGGTGGCACGAGGTCGTCAGAGGGTGGAGGATCATCGACGGAGGCGGAGCACGACGAGCTCCTGGTGGCAAGGACAGAGCGCAGGGTGGTGGGGGCGAGCAGCAGGAAGGGGAGGCGGTCGATCCGGAAGGCGGCAGATCCTGGGGTGACGGCAGGGGAGCAATGGGGGGAAGCCTCGCTCTTGGCGGCAGGGTAGGCGGCACCCGCGGGAGGAATCGGGGAGGGCGAGGCAGCTGCTGAGGAAGCGAGCGAGGGGAGCAGGGCGAGTTGCGGGCGCTGGGATCGCAGGGTGAGGCCGGGTGTTGGACCAGGGTGGGTGCGGGCGTGTTGGGGGAGTGGATGCACGCAGGTGTGTTGCGTTCTTGCCGCGCGCGGGTGCGTGTGTTGCGTGCATGTGCCCGGGAGTGGCGGCGGCTGGGTGGAGGGTGGGGTTAGGGTTAGGGATAGGTAGGGATTAGGGTTCCACCAACTGGGCCTTTTGTGCCTAGCCAGTTAGGTCTAGGTTTTATTTTTATTTATATTTAAAATATTTTATGTTTCTTTTCTTTTGTATATTAAACATTTTGTAAACAACTTTACACGTGTTAAAATAGCAAAAATATAGTTTGAATAAAGAACGAGATGTAATGTAGAAACCAATATAGGGTTTTATCGAAAATAGTTTTGAGGCAAAGTAGGCAACAATGATGTCATGATGATACACAAATTCGAAACAACATGCAATTTCTAGTAGTGGTTTTACCCGGGGTGCTACAGAGGAGGAGCTAGATTCGCACAAGGGCGACTGGTGCGGCTCAGATATCACAGACCGTGATATCCAAGAGCTGATCGCCGAGGGCTACCTCCCTGCGACGGAGGGGCTCGCTTGGCAGGCGGCACCGGCCGACGAGGTGACACCTTCTCCCCAAGCCGGATAAAAGATGTACCTCAAAGCCCAACTGGTACGCGGCGTCTCCCTGCCCATCTCCAACTTCTTCCTCTCCGTCTTGAATCACTATAAAGTCCAGCCCCGGAATCTTTCCCCCAATAGTATCTTAGTGCTTTGCAACTACGCGGCGCTCTGCGAGGGATACTTAGGGATAAAGCCTAGGTTAGACCTCTTTGTGTACTTCTTCACCATCAAACGTGAAGCTGGAGTTAGCAAGGAAGAACTTAGGAACTGTGGTACCATAAGCTTCAAGATTCGACCTGGCCGGCGGTTCCCCGACATCGTCGGCCACGAGTCCTGCAAAAATTGGCAACAGGCATACTTCTACGGCCCAGACATTCCTCTGGCTGGCCGACAAGTAACGTACCCGGACTTCGTTGACGGAGCCGCCGTTGAAGCCTCGTCATGGATATCCCAGTCCTCCCTTCCCTCCGACCTCGATGCTTCCCGCGCCATAAGGCGGATAGAATGGTTCGTAGAGACGGGTTTGACCGGCTTGGACCTAGCCATGTGCTGGTTCATCAGGCGAATCCAACCTCTGCAGCACCACGCGAATCTCATGCACGAGTATACCAGCGACAGAAGGGATAGCCTCCGCATCTCCGTGGACAACTTCTCGAGCGACTCCGTCAAGCTCCGCCTTAAGGACATCGTCAAGGTGAAGGATAAGAAGCGTGGCTTCACCATCACCTACAACATGTTCGTAGACGGCAAGTGCCCAAAGGTACGTATTTATTTTCCGTGTATGACATATACTCCAGTTCTTCCGTCTTGCAAATGTCATCTCATCTAACACGGTGACTTCTCACTTAACAGCTTAGCGATCTAGAGGAGGGCAATCTGGCTGCCCAAATCTATGATCCAAAGATGAAGGAAGTCACGGTCGTGTCCAATGACGATGCTCCATTGGCGCGAAAGCGGAAGAGCTCCACCTCTGACGCTGCTGACGGAGGCAAGAAGAAGAAGACGGAGGGTGGAGCCTCCAAGAAGACTACCGCCGCCCTGGAGGCGGAAAAGAGAAAAGTTACTGGGACCCCCTTTGCCAAAGCACCCCCACTTGTGTAAGCTTATCTTCCTCCGACATTGTCTATTTATCTGTCTTGCTCCTGTACTTATGCATTTTGCACGTTTCAGGAAGAAAGCCACGACCAGCCTCAAGAAGACCTCCAAATTGGGGGCTTCTAGAACTATCAAGGACATGCTGCATCGCGACGCATCTCCCGCCATCGCCCCTACCACCCCCTCCGTCAAGCCTTCGTCTGCCCCGACAAGCTCACAAGCTAAGGAGGCATCTGGCCCTTCCGCCATGGAAGTGGACTCAGGTGCCTCTACCGAGGTTGCAATCGTCGGCGAAAAGGCGACGCAGGAGAGTGCCGCCCATCAAATGGTTGAAGCTCCGACTAAGGATGCCATCGGTAGACGTAAGGCGGTGGTGGAAGCAGGTACCTCTTCTGTTGGCGGCGCCCCCGCACCCAAGAAAAGCATATCATATCCAAAGATAGTCTATCAGGTACTTATACCAGGTAGCACTGCTTTGGTACCTGGTGCGGCACCGACATCTCCGATGTGCGGTCGAGGAGCTCCGCCGGCAAGCAGAAATCTTGCAAGGAAATAGCAAATCCTTTGGCAAGCTGCTGGCCGAGAGTGCTACAAACCTCAAGATCATCGCACTTGTAAGTTTTATTTGCCTTTTGCATTTCATATGAGTATCCCACTGTAGCCCTCGAGGATGTAGACGAAAAAACCATAGGTTTTTGCATCTATATGCTCTAAGAGTGACTAAGTTAGAAAAACTCTCACTGTAGCCCCCAAGCATGTAGGTGCAATGAAATATTCTGACTAGATGCTTTAAGAGTAGCATACGCAGTGTTTATAATTTTCCATACTGTAGCCCTCAAGCCTCTAGTTGTAACTGAATTAGTTCCGACTAGATGCTTAAAGAAAAGCTAAGCAAATATCCGAGTTAAAAACTTTTATACTGTAGCCCCCAAGCCTCTAATCGAGAATTGAATTAGTTCCGACTGGATGCTTAAAGAAAAGCTAAGCATATTACTAAGTCAAAAACTCTCACTGTAGCCCCCGAGCGTCTAGGTGGAAAATTTTCGGCTAGATGCTCCAAGCAGACCAAATAACGTTTTAACCTTGTCCTTTTTTCCACAGAACGAGAGTGCTCGGAGGGGCATGGACAATGACAAGTACCAGAAGATGCGCGCAGAACTGGAAGCTGAAAAGGGTAAAACTGCCTTCTTGAAGGAACAGATCACCAAGAGCAAGCATCTATTTTCTTTTTCCCATTCCGACTTGGTTGTGTGCCCATATTCTCCGAGTACTCATTGTGTACTTTTACTTTCTCTGACTTTGCAGAAACCATCACCAAGGCCAAGAATATTGTCGAGCAATCCAAGCACATTCAAGAGCTGGATAGCGAGAACAAGATTCTTAAGCAGGAGAGGAATGATATGCTGAAAATGCATGAGGAATCAATGAAGGCCCTTCAGGACTCCGCCACCGAGGAAATCAATCGCTTGAAGGAGGAGATTGTGATCTTAAAAGATCAGAAGCAAGCTGCCGATGAGCAAAATCAACGCCATAGCAAGGCGTATAAGATCCTCCAACAAGAGAAAGAATCCCTGGAGGACACCCTCTGGCAAGCTGAGGCCAGCATCTTCAGTAAGTTTTCTCCGTCTTGGATTTCTGTAGTTTGGGTACTTTGAATTGTTGAACTCATGCGCTCCTTGTCGAAATTTGCAGCTCCTATGGGTTTAACCCGATCGCCTCCTCCAGCCAAGGAATGCATGGTTCTTGCCGGCAACTTTATCAACACCGCCATCACGCAATCCAAGGAGATCACCAAGCCTCTCTAGATAAACATCAAGGCATCGGACTCCATGGTGAAGTACTCGGAGATTCTGCGCCGAGCCCCTGAGCGTATCACAAGCTGGAAAGCTTCATGTGCACGGGCTGGCGCAAGGATGGCGCTGTCAATGGTGAAGGCACACTATGAATATGCCGACATCGACATGGTGACCTCTGGCATTCCCGACATAGACGATGATGGCAAAGAGATTAACCATGAAGCCATCTTGTCGTCACTCGCGGGCTATGACACCAGAGTTGCCGAGTTGGTAAACATCGACGTCTTCGTGCCCATGAACACCATCGATAGCGGCAACCAAGGTTCCTCTGAGTCCCACCATAGCACCGACTTCGAGGGTGGTTCTCCGGCTGGTGATGATGCTGCTTCCAAGTCACCTGCGCCAAAGGAGTAAAGAACAACTTTGTAATATTTGTTTCACCTTTGGTGCATATGCGGAAAAAACTTGTTTATGTAACTTAAGGCAGAAAACAATGGTTGTTATTTCCTGCTGCTCAAGAACTAGTTTCCAGCATGTAAATATTATTTTAAGCAAGTGTTGGCTTATCCATTACTTTGGTTCTTATGCTTGACTTTTCGTGAGTCGGAAGACTCGTTGTCGGAACCATGCGCTTAGGTGATGATGCCCAATGGCACCGTCAATAACCTAAGCACAAAATCGCCGACAATAAGTGCCAAAAGTCACTACTCCAGAATCCACATACAAACGACAAAGAACGTGTAGACCAGAAAACTTAAGGTAACGCCCATAGGCGGAATTTTTACAAGTGCAATCGCAAACTTGTGCATAAAGGTTTTACATGATCCAAAAATGAACACTAAAGGAGGTAAAAGACTCAGAAATATGAGTGAACCAGAGAGCTTTATTTCATTGATCATATAAGAGATACACAATTAGATAAAAAATGCTAAGTGTAAAAAGGACGTAGCTGTGCTATGTTCCATGGCCGATCAAGCTCCGGGTAGTCATCATCTAGGTCACGTCGCTTACGCTTATGATCCTCGTTGGGTTTATCCTTCAGTTCACGATTGTCAATGAGGTAGTAAGACCCATTGAGCAGCGCCTTGCTTATGATGAATGGTCCTTCCCATGGCGGGGATAATTTGTGTGACTTCTTCTGCTTAAGTCGGAGCACAAAATCTTCCTCTTTAAACGAGCGATGCCGAACACGGCGAGTATGGTAGTTGCATAGATTCTGCTGGTAGATAGTGGATCTTTGGCATGCCAAAATGCTCTCCTCCTCGAGAAGGTCCACATCTAGGCGTCTGGATTCTTCAGCGTCATCTTCGTCGTAGGCGGCAACTCTTGGTGCATCGTGAAGGATGTCGGAAGGCAGGATGGCTTCTGCTCCATATACCATGAAGTAAGGGGTGTAGCCGGTGGATCTGTTGGGTGTAGTTCTTAAATTCCACAGCACATATGGAAATTCTTCCGCCCAGGCTCCATCTGCTCTATGTAGCGGTGCCTCCAGACGTGGCTTGATTCCCTGCAGAATTAATAAATTGGCTCGCTCAACCTGACCGTTGGATTGTGGGTGTGCCATAGATGCAAGGTCAAGTCGGATGCCTTTTTCCCAACAATAAGCCTCCACTTCTCTAAGTGACAAATTGCTACCGTTGTTGGTGATAATGCTATGTGGGAGACCAAATCTCACCACTAGATCCTGGACAAACCTGAGGGCAGATGTCCCATCAAGCTTTCTAATGGGTTTAGCTTCTATCCATTTAGTGAATTTATCCACTGCTACAAGCAGATGTGTAAACCCAGAAGGTGCCGTCTGTAAAGGTCCCACCATGTCCAGCCCCCAGACTGCAAACGGCCAAGTTATTGGTATTGTTCGCAATTCTTCAGCAGGAACATGTGGTTGTCGGGCATAATACTGGCATCCCATGCATGTCTCAACCAGCTTGTCGACGTCCTCCTTCGTGGTCAGCCAGTAGAATCCTTGCCGGAAGGCTTTCGCGACGAACGATCGAGGAGCGGCGTGATGCCAGCAATCTCCGAGATGGATTTCGCGTAGGATTTCCATACCTTCTAGCTGGGAAACACACTTTAGGTATACACCAGTAGTGCTCCTTTTATAGAGTTTCCCATTGATTATGGTATAACCCTTTGCTCGTCGTACTATTTGTCGTCTTTCGACTTTGTCGTCGGGAAAAGTTCCGTGTTCGAGATATTCCATGAACGGTTTTTTCCAAGCCGGAGGGACCTTAGTCACCATGTTGACAAAAGAGTCGGCTCTATCCGGGTTGTCGATGTCGGCTCCCTTCACAGATGGTGTGCGCAGGTGCTCTAGGAAAACTCCTGGAGGAATTTTCTTGCGCCCTGATCCAAGCTTAGACAGTAGATCAGCCGCCTCATTTTGCTCCCTAGGTACATACTTGACTTCGTAGCCCAAGAAGCTCTTGGCTATCTCGTCCACTTCGTCTCGATATGCCGCCATCATAGGGTTCCGCGCATTCCAGGTGCCAGCCACCTGCTGGGCAACCAAGTCGGAATCTCCATAGCAAACTATGCGCTTGATGCCAATATCCTTGTCTACACGTAGTCCGTGAATGAGTGCTTCATACTCCGCCATGTTGTTTGTAGCCTCGAAGTGGATCTGCAGAATGTAGTGTAGCTTGTCTCCTATTGGTGACAGTAGCAATAGACCAGCCCCCGAGCCATTGAGCAGCTTTCATCCGTCAAACTGCATCACCCATTATTCTGGTTCCGGCAACGGAGTAGCATCTGGCATCTCTGTCCAGTCTGCAACAAAATCCGCCAAGGCTTGTGACTTGATAGCGTCACGTCTCTTGTAAGTAATCTCGAAGGCGGCAAGTTCAATGCCCCACTTCGCGACCCTTCCTGTAGCGTCACTGTTGTTGATTATGTCAGACAGTGGAGTCTTGCTCACCACTGTGATTGGGTGCTCCTGAAAGTAATGCATCAGCTTCCGAGAAGCAAGGAATACTCCATAAGCTATCTTCTGGTGGTGCGGGTAACGTTGTTTGGACTCCGTCAAGACCTTGCTCACATAGTAAACTGGTCATTGAAATCCGCGCTCCTAGCCTGGTTCCTTCCGCTCTACCACGACGACGATGCTGATTACCCGGTTGGTTGCCGCCATGTAGATTAACAGGGGCTCTCCAGGCTCGGGTGCTGCAAGGATAGGCGCTGAGGAAAGAATATCCTTGAGTTGCTTCAATGTTGCATCTGCTTCGTCTTTCCACGTGAATTTGTCCGCCTTCTTCAGCAACTTGTACAGCGGCAGAGCCTTCTCCCCAAGTCGGCTGACGAACCGACTAACTGCTGCAACGCAACCTGTTAGTCGTTGAATGTCTTTTAGGCATGTCTGACGGTTTATGTTTAAGATGGCCTTGATTTTCTCCGGGTTGACCTCGATTCCGCGTTGGGAAACGATGAACCCCAACAATTTGTCGGCTGGAACCCCGAAGACGCACTTCTTAGGGTTAAGCATCATGTTGTATTTCCAGAGATTATCAAAGGTTTCTTTTAAGTCGGAGATTAAGTCGTTTGACTTTTTAGACATCACCACGATATCGTCCACATAGGCGTGAACGTTCCAACCAATTTGGTCGTGGAGGCAACGTTGCATTGTCCGCTGGTACGTAGCACCTGCGTTTTTCAGCCCAAAGGGCATCATAACATAGCAAAATGTGTCGTATGGGGTAGTGAACGAAGTGGCCAATTGGTCCGAATTCCTCATCTTGATTTGGTGGTATCCTGAGTATGCATCGAGAAAACACAAAATCTCCAAGCTAGCTGTCGAGTCAATGACTTGGTCAATGCGAGGCAAATCAAACGGATCTTTGGGACATGCTTTGTTCAAGCCGGTGTAATCAACGCACATTCTTAATTCATTGGTTCCCTTTTTGGGGACAAGTACAAGATTGGCCACCCATCGGGTGTGAAGGACTTCTCGGATAAATCTAGCCTTAAGTAACCTAGCTATCTCTTTGCCAATGGCGCGTCTCTTCTCATCTCCAAAGCGTCGTAGAGGTTGTTTCAGTGGTTTGGATTTTGGATCAATGTTTAAGCAGTGCTCGGAAAGTTCCCTAGGTACACCTTTCATGTCGGCAGGTTGCCAGGCAAAGATGTCCCTATTCTCACGGAGGAACTCGACGAGCGCGCTTTAATATTTGGGATCCAGGTTCGTCCCAATGGCGGTGACCTTGGAGGCATCGCCTACCACATGTTCCGCCGGCTTGGTCTCGATGGCGGCCTTGAACACAGGAGCGGAGTCAGAGATCTGCTTCTTCGACGCGGGCATCTCTGAGTTATCGACCTTGCTCTGGATCTCTTTGAATTCTTCGCTGTAGAGGATAGCTTCTGCAACGGCTGCTTCATTGATCTCGCAGTCCCTTGCCTTGGTAAAGCTTCCGGATACGGTGATGACACCGTTTGGTCCGGGTATCTTGAGTTTGTTGTAGACGAAGCATGGCTTGGCCATGAACGTGTGGAATATGTCGCGGCCGAATATGATGTGGTACATGCTCTTGAAGGGGACCACCTCGAAGGTCATGCGCTCTTGGCGGTAATTTTTAACATCGCCAAAGGCAACCTGAAGTGTAATGCACCCAAGCTACCGAGCCTCCCGACCAGGAACTACACCGTGGAAGATGGTGTTGGTCCGCCTTAGGTTTGCCTCCGTCAAGTTCATCTTCTGCAATGTATCCAGGTACATGATGTTGATGTTGCTTCCACTATCCACCATACACTTGGTGAACTCCACGCCGTCAATCAAGGGCTTGATGACCATGGCGTGTTGGTTCTCCGTAGGTATAAGGTCTGGGTGGTCCGTCCTGTCCCAAGTGATTGGAACCTCCGACCAGTGCAGGTATTGGGGAACTAGGGGGAAAGTAGCCATCAGGATCCTCAGAGAGGTCTTCTGTTCTCGGACGGTGGGGGTGCCAAGGAAAGCGTGGTAGACTAGAGCCTTCTTCGCAAAGGGGTTCTTGCCCTTGTCATCGCTCTTGGCGGCATGCTTGGGATCAACGTCCTCGTCCATGTCACTTGAATCCTTGGACTCCTCCTTCTTCTTCCCCTTGCCCTTGCCTCGCGGTCTGTTCTTCCGACTTTGCTTGTAGCTGGACTCTGGGTCTTCCTTGAGGTCGTTGACGAACTTGTAGTGTCGATTGGTATGGGTGGCTTTGCCGTTGACGTCGAGGTGTACGAGGCATGGCATATCGCGGTACTCCTCGTAGGTTTGGGGAACGCGGAGCGGCGCCGAGGTGGTTTCACTGCCTCGTTGCTGCCCACGACCAGCTCCCCTTCCTTGGCCACGTTGTCCGCCATCACCTCGTCCTGCAAAAGTCATAGCGACCATGTCGGTAGATTTCTTTTCTTCTGGAGAGGTTTTCCTCTTTGTACTGGTGTTCCTCCGAGCTTGAGTTGGAATGGCCGTTGCCGGCAAGGAGCCGCGAGCATCGTCAGCGGCAGCTGCGAACTCACTGGCCAACTGAATCATCTGATTCAAGTCAAGCTGGTGATTGTCTTGCAAACGCTTTATCTTATGTCGGAGCAACGTGCCCCTTTCCAACCCATCGATGAAGGCGGACATGGCGGTCTGAGCGTGCACTCCTGCGCAGGAATTCTTCATGTCCAGCCAGCGGGAGAGGTAGGCGCGAGATGTCTCGTCTTTCTCTTGCACGCACCGCTGTAGATCGCCCACAGTGCAGGGACGCTTGTATGTACCCTCAAAGTTCTTGGTGAACGCTTCTTGCATGTCCAACCAGTTGTAGATAGATTTCTCCGGCAAGTCGTCGATCCATTGACGGGCCGTGCCCGCCAACATTAATGGGACGTACTTGATGGCGACGTTGGGGTTACCTCCGACAATCTCCACCGTGTTGTCGTAGTCCTGGAACCATGTGGCTGGCTTGGCGGTGTCGTCATAGGGCTTGATGGTCTTGTCAATCCTAAAACCTTTGGGGTAAGTTGCGGACCGTATTGCAGGTCCAAAGCAACGTGGTCCCATGTATGGTCTTTCCCGGGCCTCGTGGATCTTATCGATCCACGAACGTGCATCGTACGGCTCTGGGTTCTTCTTCTTCTTATCAACAGGGGATGGGCTGCATGAACGACGTGGGCCTCCTCCGTCATGGTGACTGCTTGGTGGTGAAAGAGGCGGAGGTGGCGGTGGGTTAGCCTTCTTGCTGTTACCCTCCTACGACGCCTCATGCCTGTTACGGTTGCTTGTCGGATGTGGAGGGTCATGGTGTGACCTACTCCTGTGTCCTTGGTTGCGCTCTCCGTCATGACAGGACTGCTCTGCGTTATCGTGGATGACGATGCCGCACTGTTTTGGTGGGGGCATATCCGTCTGATGGTGAGCCTTGTAATTTTTGCGATGTCGAGGGGACCGGGGCGGTGGCGATGGGCGACGAGGTCGGGCCTTTTCCCCGTGATCGGAGGATATGGGGATAGCATCATTCCTGTTGCGCGCATCCCTCCGTCTTTGTTCCGATGAACCCGTCTGGGACCCGACATCACGAGGAGATCTGTCCCTTGGCGGCTTATACTGGCTAGACTGGCAAAGCGCTGGGTCGGACTCAAGCCTCTGAGAGGTGGCCTTTTCCCGCCGCTTCACCGCCTTGGCCACTAGGTCATAGACCTGTTCCTGTCGTGGGAATGGTCACGGCAGACGCTGCAATCGGCAGCGAGTAGTAGAACGAGGGGCAAGGGCGGCCAGCCATCTGCGGTGCGAGATGAGGGCAAAGACACAGGGTTTACCCAGGTTCGGCCCCCGGAGGGTAAAGACCTACTCCTGCTAGATTGTATTAGGGAGGTGTTACAATGGGCGAGCTCGGCGGCTAGGCGGCGAGTCACTTAGGTGTACGAGGGAACGTGTCTCTACTCACCCCATAGGGAGGTTTATATAGGCTCACCTCCCCTAGGGTTTACATATCTCAACCGATTCGGTTACAGCTTCAGTAGTCGTTTAACCTAGTCCGACTGGGCCTATCTACTCGCCTGGGCCTTCAGCTTCCAGTCGCTCGGTACCTTGCTGGGCTTCAATCCACTCGCCGTTCTGCAGGCCCACTCGCCAGCCCTGGGGCCAGTCGGAAACGTCCTGCTGAGTATACCCCAGTAGGCGTATCCCCATCAGTAGTCCCCGAGGCCGTCGTCGATTGGGCGTAAGTGGCTGCTGGCAGTCGGAGTATACGGCTTCAGAGTAGGCATCCAGTCGAATCGTCGGCGGGCTCCTGTATGAAGAAGAAAATCCGGTGAACCAAGTCGAATCGGCGGAACGCGGTCGTGGTGATTGACCTAGCGAGCTGAGTGGCTGGAGTTGGACCGTCAGGTGTGGTCAAACTAGCCGTTGGGGTAATCCAACGGTAACTTTCGGCGTAATCATCGCGCGGTAACGGCCCCCTGATTTGGCGGGTAACTCCCGCTATATAAGAGGAATGGCAGGCAATCGCAGAGCCAACTGCCCACCACTTCTTCCGAGTGCGTGCATTTTCCTTCCTTTGCTCCGCGATCCAATCGATCCGAAATCCTCCGATCTCCAACCAACCTCTCGGCTATGGCCCTTCCCACCGAACCATGGGGCAGGTCCAAGTGCACGAGGGCGCAGCTGGCCTCTTTCGAGGAGGCTGGAATCCTGCGAGCCGGCTGTTGGCGTATCCCCGCAGCCGGAGAAACGACCCCAAACCCGCGAGAGAGGGAATTCGTCTGTTTCACCAGTCATCTCGAGCGGGGGCTAGGGTTTCCCACGTCTTTAATCTTCCGGCGTTTTTGCGCCTACTACGGGATCCAGCCTTCAGATCTGGGTCCCCACAGCATTGAGCAGCTCGCCATCTTCGTGGCGTTCTGCGAGTGCTACTTGGGCTGCCGGCCCTACTTTCCCTTGTGGCAGGATCTGTTCCATGGACGGATCAGCCGCGAGGAGGCAGGCGGCCCAATGCTAGCCGCGGGTGGCTTGACGTTCCAGCTCAAGTCCAAAGCTTCTTTCTTCGATCTGATGCTACCCGCCAAGGCAGCGAGCGACTGGAAGAAGTCATGGTTCTACGTGGCCGAGGCGACCCCGGAGGACGAGGTGGCGATCCCGCGGTACTCGGCCAATCGTTCCGAGCCGCGCCATCTCCAAGTCGGCAAGCTCCCCGACGACCAGCGGATGGTCGTTGACGAGATGCTCTAGGCCATCCGTGGTCTGAAAAAGAAGGGCCTTCAGACGATAAACTTGTACAATTGCTGGCTTGGGCGACGGCTCGTTCCACTCGCCCAACGCGACCACTACATGTATCAGTACACGGGCCGGGGAGACTCGACGAAGGCCTGCCTCGACGAGTGGAAGCTGGAGGATTATCTCCCAGCGTTGAAGAAGATCACCCAGGCGGTGTACCTGGATGCACAGGCCGGGGTCGCCCCCTACACCGCGAAGCGTCCGGCTCCAACGGTAATTTCTTTACCTTGTTCGCAGTCGCAGCGTATGCAGTCGCGGTAATTCTGATTCTGTTTTGTATTCATCCCAGCTATTCCAAGTGGTGGAAGGGTGGCTCCCACCTTCTGATGATGAGAGCCCGGGGCCATCCGCCCAGGACATAGGCGAATCGCCACCCGCGAGGGGCAACGAGGACGACGAGGACGAGTCCGAAGAGGAAATCGCCCCGCTGGTCCGAAAAACCCGCGGGCAACGTTAGCGCGAAATCGAAGCGAGCAGAAGCCTCGAGCGTCATGATGACGACGACGAGCTCCCAGAAACCACCTCGCGCCGCCAGGCCACTCCTTCGAAGAAGAAGAAGAAGAAGGAAAAGGAAGCGAGGGCCCCCCCGAAGAGGAAAACGAAGCCGTCAAGGATGGCCTCGCCGCCGCACTCGACGAGCAGCTCCGATGCTCCCAGCTCGGCCGGTGACGGCGCGCCCCAGCGACAACCACGCTAGACACGCCGACCGTGGAAGTGCCGCTGGCCTCGATGCCTCCGCCATTCGCGCCGGTCTCTGGGCTAGGGAAGGCTCCGGCTGCGGCGACTTCGCCTCGCAGGGAGGTTCCGATTGTGGCGACTTCGCCCCGCAAGGAGGCTCCGGTTGTAGCGGCTCCAATTCGCGAGGAAGCCCCCGCCGAGGGTGTCCCAGAGGCGCCAGCCGCGGCCTCAACGACGAAGAAGCCGTCCGTGTCTTGGGCACGCGACGTCCTGGAACTGGGGCTCAGTCGCCAACTGGGCCCCGAACTGGAAAAACCGGCCGGCCTTCGTACAGGGCTACGTTTCATCCCAGTCGCCAAGTGAGTGCGTTCACCCTTCCCTATTTTTCATAACTATTTCGATTGTATTTATTGATTCGATTGATGTGCAGGACCGGAGTGAAAAAGATGGGCCACCCGACCGTGGCCCAGGTACCCTCCGCCGCTAGCAAGGAGGATCCTTCCCGTAAGAGGAAAGCGGACGAGGTCGTCGCCTCAGCGGATGGCAGCAAGAAGGCCAAGGGCGACGACATCGTCACTGTCTCTGACGACACGGCGGTCGCGCCGGCCGGACCCGCGGTGGAGGCAGCCGCGTCTACGAAGGAGGGCGTTTCCTTGCCTAGAACGGAGGAGGCGACTTCCTTTGGAGCGGGTGCCTCTATCGCTACCTTCCCCCGCTTCGTGACCAAGGCGGCCACGGCGAGCGGGGCTGCGCCCCGAGCCTCGCTCCGGGGACCGCCGATGCTGAAGTCGACCAGCGTCGTGGGCACACGCCAGCGTTGCTTGCGTCCGTGGACGCGATACAACTCCATGGCATGCTTGGTGCAGCCATCCAGGTACATCCAGTCCCCGAGTGCGCACGTGCTAAATTTTAGCGGGTGGGCACTTAGGAATTTCTTGATCGCCAGTCCCCGAGTGCGCACGCGCTAAATTTAGCGGGTGGGCACTTAGGAATTTCTTGATCGCCAGTCCCCGAGTACGCACTCGCTAAATTTCAGCGAGTGGGTACTTAGGAATTTCTTGATCGCCAGTCCCCGAGTGCGCACTCGCTAAATTTCAGCGGGTGGGCACTTAGGAAGTTCGTTTTTACTGACTTTTTTGATGATATGCAGGGTCTGCAGCTTGAGTCGGCGGACCGATTGGCCGCGAAACAGCGTGCTGAGAAGGAGCTGGCCACCATCCAGGAGGCGAACAAAGAGCTTCAGGCTGTTGCTGCGAAGGCAGAGGAAGCTCGCCAGGAGCTTGTCCCTGCTGGTGAGTTGGTGGCGGCGCGATCTGCTCTGGGTGCTGCTGAACAGCGGGTCGCCGACCTCGAGCGCGAACTGCGGGAGGCGAGAGAAGAAGCGAGCTCGGCGGACGGGCGAGCTAAGGCCGCCATTGCGGCCGCGGAGGAGGATCGCAAGGTGTCGGAAGTCCTTATTGCTGGGCTTCAGGACGACCACACGTCGCTTCAGTGCTTCATCACGGGACTCGCCCGCCCGTTGATTGGTGAGTGCATCTTCCCTTTCTGTTAGTTGTGGTTTTTGTGGTGTCCGTCGTACTCATCATTGTCTCCTTTTCGCAGGTCGCGTTATTGGTAGCCAAGAAGAAGCGAGCTCGCTCGACGCGAGGCAATGCGTAAGCATGCTCGTCGACTCGGCGACGCTGTCGGCGACGTGCATCCGCGCCTACCTTCAAGAAATGTCGCCCACGGAGGTTATTCCCAGCGACCTCGTTGAGGTGTGGGAATATTTGGAGAAGGCGCCCGCGGTCGTTGAGTTCATGACGCGGTCGGCGTTTCGGCGTGGAGCGTCGACAGCACTGAGCCTTGGACTCGCCCACTTCCCCGAAGATTTCGACGTTGACGATGTGACGAGTGGGTATCCATCGTCGACTGGCGCGGTGGATCTGTCCGAGGTTCTCAAGTTGCAGGAGTGTGCTGCCATGTACTCGGAGCGTGTCTGGGCGATGGGCGACCTCCTTCCCTACCAGGAGACGGTCGTCGCGCCGAACGACCCCGAGCCGCCGCATCGTGACTTCAAGGTCGAGCAGCCTTTTCACGCGGCGATGGCGGGTGAACTGACGACGTATCCATCAAACCCGTACACCGCGTTCATCCGTAATCGCCGGGATGCTGGCGAGTCGTCATCCAAGCCTGCAGAGTAGGGTAGTTTGCCTTGAAGTGTTAGCAGCAGTTCTGCCACGCGGGCATATTTTGTAACATAAGACAATGCAGTATGCGATTGAATGGGACGTTGTATCTATTTTGCTATTCGTTTGTGTGCTTTGTATTGATTTTGGACGAGTCCCCGAGCGCGTCCGCCCTTTTGTGGGGTTTACCTCGTATATGATGTGTGTTGTTATCATGTGTTTTGTTGATTTGGTCGACTCGCCCGAGCTCGGAGAGCCAGTCGCAAGGCGACTCCCTTGAGTGCTCTGTACTTTACCGTTTTCCCGTACGCGAACGGGGTCGGGTGGCCGAGTCCCCGAGCGTGGTACTTGGTAGTTCTAGGCGCGACTCGAGGGTGGTTGAGGACTTAGCGCGTTGGCGTGAGCGCGTCACTCCTGCCTGGCCCGTGGGGTCAGTCGCGTGGCGAGTCCTGGGCATGCTCTCTTACTTGGCGTTTTCCCTGACCGATCGCGACGAACTGGTATTCAGTCCCCGAGCGTGGTACTTAGCCGTTCGAGTCGCTATGCCGAGGATGCGGAGGACCAAGGTCGCTGTGAGAAGCGAGGGCAGTTGTCTTGGCTCGTAAAGCCAGTCGAGCTAGGCGACTCCAATGGGGCTCCGGGTTGGCGTTTTTCATGGACGATGCAAGACCTGAAGTGATTCAGTGCTCTTACACCGCACTACTTAGCCGTGCCGATCGCTGTACCAAAGGTTGACTTCTGCATTTTAGCGTACCGCTGTTATTACGAGTGCGAGTGGCACAAGTCATGGAGAGTAGGCGCAATTTGCGGTAACCGTTTCTTTTATTTCATAGCGACTGGAGAGTACATGTGTGGGGTTCTAGGAGTAGAACTTCCGGAGGAGGTTTACATTCCATGGTCGCTTGACGTCGAGCTCGCCGTCCCCGCGGACGTCGATGAGGTAGTAGGCGTCGTTGCCGGGTACGCGCCCGATAGCGAACGGGCCCTCCCACGGAGGGGAGAGCTTGTGCATGCCCTTCTTGTCCTGGATGAGGCGTAACACCAGGTCGCCTTCCTGGAAGGTGCGGGTTTTCACCCGTCGGCTGTGGTAGCGGCGGAGTCCTTGCTGGTAGATGGCGGTGCGTGACCGAGCGAGGTCGCGTGCTTCGTCGAGCTGGTCGAGC
The DNA here is from genome assembly GCA_910589765.1 of Avena atlantica. Classification (NCBI taxonomy): domain Eukaryota; kingdom Viridiplantae; phylum Streptophyta; class Magnoliopsida; order Poales; family Poaceae; genus Avena; species Avena atlantica. Next base: position 482,407,241 of record OU342739.1, on the reverse strand, counting down.
CCATCTTGGCGGGCCAGCTCGTTTGCGGCCTCCGTATAATGGACGACCCGCGGCGAGTCGTGTTCGAGGTCGGTGGGCATGACTGCTTCGGCGCCGTAGACCATGAAGAAGGGGGTGAATCCCGTCGATCTGTTAACCGAGGTGCGGATTCCCCAGATAACGGAGGGCAACTCTTCGACCCAGCACCCAGCGGTGCGCTCGAGTGGTACTTGGAGTCGCGGCTTCAGGCCGTGGAGGATGCTTTGGTTGGCTCGTTCCGCCTGGCCGTTGGATGCTTTGGTTGGCTCGTTCCGCCTGGCCGTTGGAGTCGCGGCTTCAGGCCGTGGGGCACCCATCGCCGTCGATCCTGGCGGGGGCCGGGCGCTTCCTCCTGGTGGCGCGTTCTCGCAGATCGCGCGCTCGGCTATGCGGGCCGGGTCGTTTTTGTCGTCAAAGTTCAGGGCACGCCCTTGAACGGTGGGGTTCAAACGTGACCTGATCCGCTGCTGGTGGTAGCGTGACAGCTCCTGCGCCGTCACCTGCTCGAGGCGAAATTTTTCGCGCTCGGCCTGCTCCTTGCGTACCGCCTCCGCCAGTTTCAAGCGGAGTTCCTCGACCTCCGTTGCCGTGGCGTTAGGAGGGATTGGGGTGGAGAAAGGATCCTCCGGCGGATCGGTGCCGGTGGCCATGTAAGCCGCGGCGTGGCGACTGGCTCCATCGCGGAGGTCGGCGGAGTTCTCCGACCCGGAGTCGAATTCGAAGATCCCGAGGATGGAGGGGTCCTCGAAGTCTCCCGCGTTGGAGACCTGGGCGATGGAGCCCGCGGATGAGGCCGCGGTGATGGATCCGGCGAGTGACGCCGGGGGCGCCGAGTCGGCATCGTCGGTGAGGGCCACATCTTCTGCGGCCGTTGAATTCCCGGCCACGTTGCTGTGGGCCGAGTTGTACTCGGAGGCAAGGCGGTGGATCGTGCGAACCTGGCTCTCGGAGAGCCGATCGCGTGGCGGCGACTCGCGGATGCGAGCCGAGTCCTCCGAGACGATGACGTCGGTGAGGCCGACGAAGAGGCTGATCGTGCCGATTGGCAGGATCACGCTGTGCGTGACGGGTCGCGCCGCCGGGACGTAGCTGCTCGGCAAGATCTGGAGCATCTCGTCGATCGCTATCATGCGGCCGGTGGTGACCGTCTCGTTGATGGGCAGATTGGATCTCGCCGCAGAACACCGGCCAGACCGGCCAGGCCCCACGGTGGGCGCCACTGTCGTGGGAATGGTCACGGCAGACGCTGCAATCGGCAGCGAGTAGTAGAACGAGGGGCAAGGGCGGCCAGCCATCTGCGGTGCGAGATGAGGGCAAAGACACAGGGTTTACCCAGGTTCGGCCCCCGGAGGGTAAAGACCTACTCCTGCTAGATTGTATTAGGGAGGTGTTACAATGGGCGAGCTCGGCGGCTAGGCGGCGAGTCACTTAGGTGTACGAGGGAACGTGTCTCTACTCACCCCATAGGGAGGTTTATATAGGCTCACCTCCCCTAGGGTTTACATATCTCAACCGATTCGGTTACAGCTTCAGTAGTCGTTTAACCTAGTCCGACTGGGCCTATCTACTCGCCTGGGCCTTCAGCTTCCAGTCGCTCGGTACCTTGCTGGGCTTCAATCCACTCGCCGTTCTGCAGGCCCACTCGCCAGCCCTGGGGCCAGTCGGAAACGTCCTGCTGAGTATACCCCAGTAGGCGTATCCCCATCAGTTCCACTGCCTCGAGCGATCTATCCTGCTCCAGAAGGGTCTTGGTGACGGCGAGGTTAAGGAGTGGGGTGGGCATCACCTGCTTTCCTTCACTGTCAATGTATGGCTTGGCTTGTGACGGCTTCGAGGGAGCCCATCCTAGGTTGCGCTGTACACCAGGATCGTTGATGACGCGAGCCGGAGCTTCCTTGGCCTTCTGCTGCAGCAGCAAAGTCTTGTACTCGTCTTTCATTGCTCTAGCTTTCTCTATGGATTTCTTTGCGTTGACCAGATCTCGATCTAGCTTAGCGCCTTGCTCCGCGATGGCCTGCGCTTCCTCCAGCAGCTGCTGGTGCTTCTCGTCAAGCTAGGTCATGTTCCGGATATAAGCGACGGTCAGTGGCTCGACGAGGAGGTTGTCGTACATCACTCTATCAGCTAGAGTAACTTGGGCTGTTGCAGACGTAGATGCCGGTGGCGGCAGGTTTGCGGTGTTGCTCGGGCCGGTGCCTAGTTCCTGCGGCTGCTGCACTGGGTTAGGCGGAGGGGGCATGACCTTTGCGCGATCATTGTCAGCAGCAAGAAGTGGCCCCTTCCCCTTTTCCAGCGCTGTAGGTGAAGCTCGTCCGGATTGATCTTCATCCATCGCCGTCCCAATGGTGACGAACACCCCTCGAGACGTGACGGCATTGTTAGCTTGCTCGTCGCGCGTATACTCCTCCTCCATCTCCTGCATAGCAGAGTCTAGCTCTTCTGGACTAAAATCTATCTCCTCTGAATCTGCACTAAAATCAGCATAAAGCGCGTCAATGACAGAGTCGGAGGGTGCCAGGACTTCCTCGATGATGGGCGGTGGAGGTGCAACGGCAGCGACGATGACTGGAGGTGGTGGTGCAGCTGCGACGATGGTGGCCGGAGGCGGTGGTGGCGGTGGCTGAATTGGAAGTTCTCCGTCGATGAGCGCAAGTGCTTTCTGGGCTTCTGCGTCAGCCTCCGCGTAATTGTTGACGGTGCTCACCATCTGTTAAAGAGTAGGGCGTCCTGTTGCCTGCTGCCGTCTTAAAGAATGTCGGAGAAGCGTGCCACGGTCCAGTCCTTCCACGAAGTGATACAAAGCGTTATCATCGGGGTAGTGGGCCAGATCGGCTCGTATACGGAGCCACCTGGCCAGGTAATCGCGGGGGTTTTCGCCCTCTCTCTGAACACAACGCGCCAGATCGAAGATGGTAACCACTCCGATGAACTTGGATCTCTGTTGTCCATACGCGCGGGCGAAGACGACGGATTTGCAGCGATCTTCCACCTTTATATCCTGCATAGGGGCGGTTTGGGTGGGCCTTGAATTTTTTCGATCTTTGCTGGCAAACTCCGAAGAGAGATCCGACATTGATCCTTCCGCGAACGTATCCTGCCCATGGGCGGTCCGTGCGGGCCTTGATTCTCCTTCGACTCCTAGGGAACTAGTGCCCGAGTCGGTTTCACCGATGAAGAGGTTGATGTCTCCGATAGGAACGATCGAACATCGCGTAGGGTCCGTCTTCGCCGAGATCCAGAACTCGTCAGGAGGGACGATCGAAACGTTGCCGCAGAAGAGAACGCGACCGATGGCTACAGTTTTGCCGATTCCCGCGAAGATCTTGGTCCTCGCCTGCTGAAGAGCCTGAAGCGCCTCTTGCCCCACGGTGGATGCCAAATGTCGTGGTATTGCCGACGAGTACGCCATGGAGGGGTCCTCGCAGTGCGTGTTTAGAGACGTGGGGGAAGGCGAACAGTTGACGGGTATGAGGTAACACAACTTACCCAGGTTCAGATCCCACGACGGTGGCGGAATCCTACTCCTTCTATAAATCACTATAAGGGCGATATGCCGAGTTACAGAGATTGGTTCGCTATGCGAGATTGTAAGTTATTGTGCCCTAAAGGCTCCCATAGGCCCGACTTATATAGTCGCCAGGTCCTAGGGTTATAGGGAAAAGTCCTAGCCGGACAGGTCACAGCGTCCTACACCGTCTATTACTAGTCTTGTGTATCTTGCACTCCAAGGCTCCGGGTACATCGGTGACTCCAACCGTAGCCTTCCTCTATCCGGCATGGGCCTCCCTTCTGGATCCATCTAACTGGGCCGCCCAGCAGGCCATAGGCCATGCTACCAACTGTGGGCCACCCGGGTTATCCGGATAGGTGACATGCTATGAGTATACCCATATAGCATATCCCCAACATATGTCATCCACGTAGATCAACATATAGATAGTAACCCTCTTGTCACTGAAGATGAACAATGAGGTATCTGCTTTGGATGGCACAAAACCAATGGACTGCAACTTGATGCTGAGTTTGGAGTACCACGCCCTTGGAGCTTGCTTGAGTCCGTACAAGGATTTCTGAAGCCGACAGACATAGTTGGGATGCTTGGGATCAATGTAACTGCGTGGCTGCTGCATATAGACCTCTCCTGAATATCTCCGTGGAGAAAAGCGTTTTGTACATCCACTTGCCAAAGAGTCCACCTCTTGGACACAGCGATAGACATAATAAGCCGAACGGTAGTGGGTTTTATAACAGGAGAAAAGGTGTTGGTGTAGTCAATGCCGAGACGTTGAGTAGAACCCTTCGCGACGAGGCGAGCCTTGTAGCGATCGATGGAACCATCTGGTTTTTGCTTCAACTTGAAGACCCATTTGCAGCCAACAATGTGGTGTCCAGGAGGTGGCGCAACCAGGCGCCAGGTGTTGTTGAGTGGAAGGACATGGAACTCTGCATCCATAGCAGCTTTCCAGGAAGGATTACCAAGAGCATCGTGATGGGAAGCAGGTTCTGCAGCAAAAGCCCGCTTGGAGGAATAATAATGAGCAATGCCATCAAACAGACGCAGAGGCTTGACCATGTTGGTCTTGAGACGAGTGCGCATGGGGTGCCCGTTATGAGCGGGTGCAGGCGGTAGGGAGGGCGATGAGCCTGGAGCAGAAACAGGCGGCGAGGAAGACGTGTGACCAGTGTCATGGGCCACATCATCGGTTGTGTCTGGCCCGGGAGTAGGAGTAGACGACGACGCTGGAGGACAGGCCTCCGCATCGGATACAACATCATGTGCCCCGAGATGAGCTGCATTGGGACTGGATGGGGCAGGATCACCATGATCAACGTCCATCAAAGGACCACCTGAAACAGAGAAAACCGATGGCAAATTAGTAGCACAAACCCTGTCGCTACATGTGGATGATTCCATATCTCGTTCAGGAAGAAGGATGAGGTCCTCTATGGATGGTGTGGAATGTTGAGAGGTTGAGTCGGTGGGTGCAAACGAAAAGACAGCTTCGTCAAAGACAACGTCACAGGACACATAAATCTGGCCTATAGATCGGTCAAGGCACTTGAAACCAAGGTGGTGTGGGTTGTACCCAAGGAAAACACATTGGCGTGAGCGGAATTCGAGTTTGCGATGATTGTATGGGCGGAGGTTTGGCCAGCACGCACACCCGAAAACACGTAGAACCTCATATTTGACAGGAGTGTTAAAGAGTTTTGTGACCGGTGTGGAGTTCTGAAGAACACGACTCGGCATGCGATTTATTAAGTAGCAGGTTGTAAGGATGGCATCGTCCCAGAAACGAAGAGGGACATGGTCTTGGAATAGAAGGGAAAGGGCTGTTTCGACAAGATGTCGGTGTTTGCGTTCGATCACGCCGTTTTGTTGGTGGGTGTGCGGACAGGATAGACTATGGACAATGTCAGTATCACGAAAATAACGATGCAATTTCTCATATTCCCCTCCCCAATCGGATAGATAGAATTTTAGTGCCAAGAGAACGTTCAACTTGCTTTTGGAATTGGTAAAATACATTCTCAACATCGGACTTGTGCTTTAACAAATAGACCCATGAAAATTTACTAAAATCATTCAAGAAGCTTACATAATAACGAAAACCACCAGAAGATCTGATGGCAGGACCCCACACATCCGTGTGTACCAACTCAAGAGGAACAATAGAGACTGGACTAGATAGTTCATAAGGAAGCTGATGTATTTTGGCTTGTTGACATGCATCACACACATGTACAAGGGACTCCTTATTTGTGGAAGACTCTAAATTATTATTGGAAAGGATGGCTTGGACAATGGTGGAGGATGGATGTCCAAGCCGCTTGTGCCAAGTATCCTTGGACGTGAGGTGGGCTTGGCGACGACGGTTTGCGAGGGTACACGCCAGCTTGAGTTCTACCTTGAAGCCGAATTTCCTTCGTGATGCGGTCCTTGACATAAAAGAAAGAAGGATGAAGTTTAACAAAACAGCCATTATCAAGAGCAAGTTTACTGGTAGATATAAGTTTTTTACTAATATGAGGAGAGTGTAGGACATTTTTAATATGCAAGGGATGTTTTGAACCGGGTATGAAAGTCACCAACATGTGAAATAGGGATATGCATACCATTAGCCACTTGGATCTGATCGGAGCCCTTGTAGACTTCCTGGACATGGAGGCGCTCCATGTCATTGTTCATGTGGTCAGTTGCTCCGGAATCCATGTACCAGACAGGTTCCATGGAGTTTTCGCCATGGTTGGAGTAGTTGGCGGAGCGGTTCGATGCTTCCGGCTGGATGGCGTGGTTGAACCGAGAGTAGCACCGCAGAGCATCATGCCCATAGATGCCGCAAATCTGACAGGTAGATTTGCTGCCACGTCCACGTCCGCCGCCCTAGGCATTGCCACGCCCAGAGTTGTCGTCGTGGTCACCACCGCGGCCGCCATTGCCGCTGTTGCCGCTTCCGTACCTGTAGCCGCCGCCATAGTGGCGACCTCCTCCATAGCCACGGCCGCCTCCATCACGGTCGCGACCACCTCCGCCTCGCTGGAACCCACCGCGGCCACCTCCTCGTGACGTATTGTTGGCGGAGTGCTGGAACTGCAGAGCGTTCCCAGGCGCGCGATCGCCGTTGCGCCCCTCGTAGGCAACCATGTGCCCATACAGATCATCGAGGGTGAAGTCGTCATCCCCCTTGGATGCGATCACCGAGATCGAGGTGGTGAAGTTCTCGTGGTCGTCGCCGAGGCCGGCAAGCATGTAGGATATGATCTCCGAGTCGGAGAGGGGATTACCGATCGTCGCCATGGTATCGGCAATTTTCTTCACGTGGTTGAAGTAGTCAGACATCGACGCGTCCTTCTTCTTGGGCCGGACCAGGGCCGTGAGAAATTGCACAATCTTCGCCTTCGACCGAGATGCGTACATCCGATCGAGTGCCTCCCATGTTGCTGCAGATGTCTTGAGCAGCTGCACGTGGCCAAGTGTCAGGGGGACAGGGAGGACAGTATGGCGCTGAGGACCTGCTGGTCAGTGCGGAACCAGGCCGCATAGTCAGGGTTGTCGACTTGCGTCGAGCTTCCCTCGGCCGAAGCAACCTTCTTCAGCGGCGCCTTCTCGGATCCGTCTACGAAGCCGAACACACCTTGGATGAAGAGGGCGGGGAGAGCCTGAGCCCTCCATAGCAGGTAGTTATCCTGATCAAGCTTGATGGTCATCGCTAAGGCGAGAGTTTGGGTGAGGTTGGGGATCGGAGTTGACGGAGCCATGGATGATCAAAACGTGGGTGCTCTGATACCATATAAAACTGTATAGATTGGATTGGTTTGCCGTGCCTCTCTGGGCTGGCATCATGCTCTTTATATATACGAATATTAGGGTTTACAAGTGTGGTTAGGATATCAACAACCTAACCAACCTAAGAGCTATCTACTTACAGTTCTATTAGACATACACGTCAAGGATCGTAAACCACGTCTTACTATCTGACTCCGTTTAACAAGACTTGTTCCGGTCATTTTTTTTTATTATCTTCTTTTTTTTCAGCCATATGCATCCGTAATGGCTAGACTTGCTTTGTCATTATATTGTTGTAGATGTTGAGTGTATTTGATATCTATTGGGTATTAATCTCTATCTCTGCTATATAAAAAGTGTTATGGTGGTTTTCATTCGTCGCACTTCGTCCGTTGTCCTTCTCAGGCCCGTTCGCTCGCGATCAGTTTCGTAAAGGTCTTGGATTGGAAGGCACCAGCTGACCCTCGATCAGACACATAGACCTCCCAGCCTCAAAACCGTACATAGACCTCCCGATCTCCCTCAAAATAGATCAGAACTTTGAGGATAGGCGGCATCGCGCGGTCGATGAGGAACGGATCACGCAGACGGGCGAGATCAAGAAGGCGGCAACGCACACGCGAGGTGAGCAGGATTGGCCGGCAGGAGGCGTGGCGCTGGCGGCCGCCCGTCTATCTCACTCAGGAGGACCTGGCTGAAAGGAACCAGCGAGGTGAGCAGTGGCATGGGGGCAGCCAGGTAGGGGAGACGAGAAGGGCAGTAGGTGCAGTCGGCGGCGGAAGGCAGGCGAAGCTGGAGGCCCGCACATGGAGGCTCGAAGAAGAGGCCGGCGAGGAGAAGGGGCTAGGGGCGCTTGTGGCGAGTCAAGCTTGGATCTGCAGGCGACTGCGTGAGGAACGGGACCGGTCGGGGACGAAGTCGGCAAGGCGCGGATCGCCGCCCCTCGATCGCTTCCACTGCACAGGGACATGGCCGCTCGATTGCTGGCCGTATGGGAACCACACCTTGCGGGCGGATCAGGACTTGCAGCTCCGGCTCGACGCACGGAGCCCCACCTCGAGGCCGCGGATGGCCAGGTCCACCTCCACTCCACCAGATCGATTTCAGCAGGACCCGGACCCGAGTGGAAGCGGCGAGCCGGCGACAGTCGAGGGCCTTGCACGCAGCATCCACCAATTCCACGTCAGAGGGGTGCTGCTCCTATCCGTGATTTCCTGCCGGAGCTGCTGCCAGGCTAGCTTCGCATTTGTCTTACTTTGGCCTGAATTAAACTAAAAGTCTTCCCTTTGTCTTACTTTGGCATTCAGATCACAATGTTTTGTATGGGACTGAGCTGGGAGCGACACTGACAAGCAGAAAAAGGGGCGGAGCTAGGGCCAACGAGCAAGAATGGGAGCGGAATGTGGAGGTATGGAGATGAAGCACGCGGGTGGAAGGGATTGTGCACAATGGAAGCTCTCTCGAGGTTGATGATGATGACGAACGGAACCGGTTTTAATTTTGGGGGTGGATGCGACGTTTTGGTTTGGTTGGATGGAGTTCCATGATTGTTAGGTTTTTAGGTTAACAAAATAAACTTGAAACAAGGCACGAGCTTGGTTGAGTTAAAAAAAGAAATGGCACATGGACGGCATAAAATGTCGAATTTTGGTTATAATCAAAATGGATTTCAAGTGAAGTGGAGTATTATTGTCCTATGAATACTAAATCACTATATTTACATACTCATGAATTTTCACTTGCATTATGTTTATGTAAGCGAAAAAAGTAAGTAAGACACCGTAGCAACGCACCTCTGCTAGTATATTATGTTTATCAAAAAAGGAAGACGTTCCAAAGGCTAAAAATTCACCCTAGTCGAGTAGGCAGCCGAAATTACATTTCGTCGGTTAGTACGTAGGGCATCTAATATATACATGGAGGGATTGTACGCTCCATTGTACATTGGAGGGGGGCACAAGTGATGGCATAGTGTTACGCATCTTAATTTTCCATGTTCGAAGCATTGTTGACAAGTTGGGCCAAGTGGTGCTGAGGGCAGCGCCTCTTCCTTTTGTTTACAAGATACAAGCAGGCGCGGCGCCAAAGAGTAAATTAAAAATTACTCCTACGTATGTACCCATATAAGTTTGCATCATGAGACTATGGTAGTAATTAACTAAAATGCTCCAAGAAATGGCTGTAGTCACAGTTAAAGGGAACACAATCCACTTCAAAATAGCCCGAGATTTAAGAAGAGAAAGGATGAATTCCTCGCATAAATCCTACAGTACTTTGGGTGTCCATTCCACAAGACGACCACACAAGATCTATTAGTACATGACTGCTTGCCGACTGGGGTTCAGTTGCAGAAGCGAAATATTCCAGCAAGTGATCAGTGTGTGTTCTGTGGTCGGGTAGAGAGTATGGATCGTACATTCCTGTTTTTCCCCCTTTGCCAAAGGCTGTGTGGCGTGCTGTGAAAGATCAGTTGCAGCTCAAGCTCTCACTGAGCTCTTTTTTAGATATGAAACAATGGGTGTTTTCTTTTCTGGGCAGTGCCTCGCCAGTTCAAGCAACCACTCTAGCCGTCACCTGTTGGCATCTGTGGGATGCTCGAAATGATGCCAGGAATGGCCGGAAGTGCCTCCAACCAGCTCGCCTAGCTAGCAGGATCCTGGTGTATGTGGACAATATTGTGCAGCATTGTTTCAAACAACAGACTACTACTAGAAGGTGTGAACCTGCCCGCAAGTCTCAATGGGTTCCACCACCAGTTGGTCTTGTCAGTGTGAACGTGGATGTTGCTATCTTTCAACCAGTTAATTGCATGGGTTGGGGTGCTGTAGTGCGGGATCACCTAGGTGCTCTCAAACTGGCAGGTCATGGCAGCCTTCATGGAATTCAGCATCCAGAAGTCGCTGAAGCTATGGCGTTGGGCAAGCCTTGGTGATCACCAAAGATATGGGCTTCAAGGACGTGATCATGGCATCCGACTTAAAATAGGCTTTCGTCCCGCTTTATAAATAAAGCACACAGGTGAGACCGCTGCTGGACCAGACAGCACAACGCCCAAACACGACACAAGAAGCTGGGGCAGCAGCACACACACGCCCAAACTAAAACAAGGAAAAGCAAAAAAAAAAAAGAATGAAGACGAAGACGGATCAACTAGACTAGAAAACACGCAACCGCTGCGCCCTCCAAAAAATGCCCACCCCACTACTAGCCCCGACTCGTCAAGTACCAAGCAGCACCCTCAAGAGGGAAGCGATCGCTGCTGCCCGGGCCAATTGGCCCTAGGGTTTCCCCGGCACACAGAGGGAAGTGGATGAAGGGTAGCCACGACGCCCTCCAGGAAGGAAGATGCCACCCGCGGGCGGCACCGCGTCAGTGTCAGACGAGGTGACAAAGATTTCTCCCGAAGACCCTATCCACAACCCCCGGACGAGGCGTAGCACGAGAGCCCCGCGAGGGAAGGCCTCACCACCACCAAACTTGCCACCCACGAACATGCGCCACTCCGGTCCTGAATCCACTAGCGTCGTCTCACCGAGCAAGCCGTCGCGAGGTCTGCAACATCACGACAGAGGTAGAACTGAAATAAGGCCCCCGGTACCGTGGCCGCGCGGGAGTGAACTTCCTCCACCGCCGGAGGCGGTAGTCAACCTGACGCGGACGCAGACAGACCAGTCCTCCATAGGTCCGGCCAGGTCCAGTGGACCCGTAAAGCCTCCGCGGAGGCAAACCAGTCCCATGGCGGTCCGGCCGGGCCCAGACGGACCCGTAAAGTCCGCAACCGCGCTGCAACAGGCCGGCCGAGGAAACCGCGGATCCCATCTCTCCTACCCACCATGATCTGCAAAGCAGTCAAATTCAAGCCGATCGGCCCGTCCTACCCAGATCTGGGCCCAAAGGGGCCTGATCTGGGCCGCCATGGCCCTGCCAGCTCGAGCTCCGCCTGCCGCTGCTGCCTGCGCTGCCCCGCCGCCCACAGCCGCGCTGCCGCGTCGCCAAGCCCCCAGCACGCTGGACCTCCGCCGCCCCAAGAGCACCGCCGCCGAGCGAGGGAGCCTCGACTCCCGTCCTCCCGACGCGGGGAGAAGAAGCCCGCCGCCGCCGGCACCACGCGGGCAGCGCCCGGCAGCCCTGGCCGGCGGCGGCGACGGGGGGAGAAGGGGAAGGGGGTCGGAGAGGGAGGGGGCGGGCCGGCCGCCCTGGGGGCGAGAGGAGCGATACCTGTTCCTGTTGCAGTTCTCACCTCGGGCAAACTCATCATGGCATCCGACTGCCTGTCACTTGTTCAGAAGATCCAAGCTCCGATCAGGGACCGGTCTGTTGTGGGTGCCGTGGTGGACAACATCAAACGCCTCGCCACGAGAGCTTCTCCTCCTGTTCGTTCAAGCATGTTGGATGTCTTTGTAATGGCGCGGCGCATGTTTTAGCTCGATCTCATGAGCCTTCCTTTTGTAAACTTTTCATAGATGTGATCCCTGAATGTATTATGGATGAACTTTGTAATGATATTCAGTAATCAATAAATCGCCAAGTTTCAAAAAAAAAAAAGATCTATTAGTATTGGCAGCCAACGAGATGATATATGGGTCCTCCTCGATGCTGCCCTTTTAACGCACCCAAGTACTTTGAGATCCACGCTGCGCATAATTTCTTCGCTTTGGTTTCACGTGTCCTGCCCGGATAAGCGGGGCCGCGGTCAAACCCCAGTCCATTTCCCTCTCCCGCGCACATGTACAGGACGACCTTCGGAACAGTACAGCACGCATGCAGTTCCTAACTTGAGTTGCACTCCAGGCAGATATGTGCCACTGCCACCCATGCGATGCGATGCGAAGCTAGCTGTGCCTTGGCGCACACCATCGGCATCCGTGCATCCCGGTGGCCAGATCTGCTTCACAAAGACGCGATCGATCGATCGACCGCGCCCGGCCTATATATGGCGTCTCGTGACTGCCACCCGCCGCACCTCTTGGCGTGCAACCATGGCTAAGGGCCTGGCGCTGTCTTCGCTGCGTGCCAGGTTCCGCCATGGCTGCCCGCTGATGGCCGTCGTCGGGCTACTGGCAGCGGCCATGCCGAGCGTGGCAGCAGCCGATACTGGGAGTGGCGGCTCATCAGGCCCGGCAGCCGCGTCGTGCGACCTGTTCCGGGGGAGATGGGTCGCGGACGCGTCGTACCCTATGTACGACGCCTCGAGCTGCCCCTTCGTCCCCGACGTCTTCGACTGCCGCCGCAACGGCCGCCCAGACTCCACCTACCTCAAGCTCCGCTGGAGCCCCGCCGCCTGCCGCCTCCCAAGGTACGGTACACTCGATCGTTCTGTTCACGATCGTTTTTAAAATGCGCGCGTATATAAATGCGACTGATCTGCGCGCTCCTGAACGCGTCCGCAGGTTCGACGGGCTGGATTTCCTGGAGAGGTGGCGCGGGAAGACGGTGATGTTCGTGGGGGACTCGCTGAGCATGAACCAGTGGGTCTCCCTCGCCTGCATGCTGCACGCCGCCGCGCCGGACCCCGCCCGCGTCTCCTTCACCAAGGGCGACCCCGTCTCCTCCGTCCGCTTCGAGGTGACCGCGCCGTCAGTCGAACCAACCCGGCTCTCGTTTGACGCGTCTAGTTATCGTAGATTGAACTGCATTTTCAAAAGCTCATATAGCGTGCTCTGCATCCATTTTGGCATGGATGCAGGACTACGACCTGTCGGTGGTGCTCTACTTCAGCAGGTTCCTGGTGGACGTCGTGGAGGAAGACGGCGGTGGGCGCGTCCTCAAGCTCGACTCGATGCAGGCCGCGGCCTCCTGGCTCGGCGCGCACCTGCTCGTCTTCAACACCTGGCACTGGTGGACCTACAAAGGCGCAAGCCAAGTGTATGTACTCTATCATTGTGCATATACACGTATACCGCAAATACAGATATACCAGGAACATGTATCCAAATGTTTTTATTGGCAGGTGGGACTACATACAGGAAGGGGGCAGAAGGTACCGTGACATGAACCGGCTCGCCGCCTTCTCCAAGGGCCTCTCCACATGGGCAAGGTGGGTGGACGCGAACGTCGACACATCGCTCACCAGGGTCGTCTACCAGGGCGTCTCCCCGAGCCACTACATGTGAGTTCATCACACCCAATCTAATCGCACTGCTCTTTCAGAAAAACATTGACACATCGCCTCACAATGGTCATTCTGATCCAAGGAGCAGGTCCAAGGAGCAGGAGAGCGACGGGGCGGCGCCGGCGTCGGGAGGCTGCTTCCAGCGGACGCGGCCGTCGCAGGTGGCCACAGACGGGGACGAGGCGGCGTTCCCGGAGCAGGTCGTCGTGCGAGGGACGATCGCCTCCATGGCCACGCCGGTGTCGCTGCTGGACGTCACCGCGCTCTCGCAGCTCAGGATCGACGCGCACCCGTCGGTCTACGGCGGGCCGGGGCGGGAAGGCATGGACTGCACGCACTGGTGCATCGCCGGCCTGCCGGACGCGTGGAACCACATCCTCTACGCGATGCTGCTGGACCAGAGATGAGGGTGGGAGGGTCAATTACGAGTACTTCCTAGCTTAGCTAGCTCTGTGTCTGTCGAGGGATCGACTGAAAGAGCCATTGTTATGTAAGGCTAATTAAGGCCTCCAAAAATTGCGCACGGCCTGCAATTATTATTTGGTAACACTCGTAATTGAGAAAGCTTGTTAATTACTTTCTCCCTCGGTCCGGAAATAATAAATATATAATTCGAATTTATCTAATCATACAAAAACATGTCTAGATACATTCAGATATGTAGACAAATCCGAGTCCATATTAAAGAGAATCTAGAGATTTGAGTGAATGAGCGATTTCATTAATTTTACTGTTTAGCCTTATATAGCATACGAACAGGTATGTACATAGTCGGTTACAATGTCGGTGTCTTTTTCGAGTAGACGTGATGTCTCTTCTAATAGGCACAGTGGCTCTTCGGCAATGGGCAATACTAACTGCAAACAGTTAGACTAAAGAAATCCTAACTGCTATGTTTAGCCTAAAACTGACGCTAACATTTATTTCCTAACACTCTCCCTTGAACATTGCTTGTCTTCGAGATATTGAATCCATCATAATGTCCTGAGTTCTAGAATATATTGATTGGTCTTTATCTTGAAAGCTTGATCTTGTATAACATATGATCCTCCAGAATCATGTCGAAAATATAAGGAGAATATAGGAATTCGATATACCGTTGGTATAATAATGTACCATAAAATCTATATGAGAAATCCATTAGAAAACTCATATGAAAGAGTACAATATATTGTTATCGGATGATAAATACTAAGTTTAGTCTTAGGAGATTTCTCCCCCTGAATTTTGCAAATTTCGAAGTTGTCTCATACCAATGCCATGAATGCATTTTTGAAATGCAGATGTTGGTAAAGACTTAGTGAACAAATCTGCAAGATTGTCACATGACTTTGTTTGTAAAAACATTAATTTCCCCATTTTTCTGTAATTCATGAGGAAAAAACAGTTTTGGAGCAATATGTTTTATGATATTACTTTTAATGTATCCCATATGCATTTGAGTAACACATGCGGCATTATCCTCATAGATAATAGTTGGTGATTCTAATGAACCGATACCACATGATGTTTGTATATGATTAATCACTCTGTGAAGCCATACACACTCTCGTAAGGCTTCATATAATGAAATTATTTTAGAGTGGATAGTGGAAGTTGCTACAAGAGTCTATTTTGTGGACTTCCATGAAATAGCAGTTCCACCATATAAAAATACAAATCCTGTTTGTGATCTAGCATTATGGGGATCAAAAAGATAGCCAGTATCAGTATAGCCAGTCAAAGTCATATCTTGATTTTTCTAATAGAATAAACCAAGATCTTTAGTACCTTGTAAATATCTGAAGATATTCTTTACTCCAGCCCAATGGCGTTTTGTTGGAGTTGCACTATATCTAGCCAGCAAATTTACCGCGAAGGCAATATCTGGTCTAGTACAATTAGCAAGGTACATTAGTGCTCCTATGGCACTAAGGTATGGAAACTCAGGTCCCAATACATCTTCGTTATCATCCCTAGGTCTAAAGGGATCCTTTTCTCTATTAAGGGATCTGACGACCATGGGTGTTTTGGATGGGTATCATTTATCCATATTGAATTTTTCCAAAACTTTCTGAATATATGCGGGCTGATATACGAGTATTCCTGAGAGGAGGTGCTTAAGTTGTAAACCTAAACAGAATTTGTTTTTTCCCAAATCCTTCATCTCAAATTCCGTCATTAAATAATTGCATGCTACAGATATATCTGTTGTGTTACCAATAATGTTGAGGTCATCAACATAAACTGAGATGACGCAAAATCCCTTTGAGGATTTCTTTATAAAAACGCATGGGCAATCATCATTATTTGAGTATCCTTTATGGATAAGGAACTCACTAAGCCGGTTATACCACATTTTACTCGACTGCTTTAAGCCATAGAGTGACTTTTGTAATTTTACACAATACATGTAGCGATTTATGTTTGGATTCGGAATTTTAAGTCCATCAGGGACTTTCATATAAATATATGCATTGAGTACCCATATAGATAAGCGGTCACTACATCCATTAACTGCATTGATAAATTCATTTGTACTTCCAATGATATTAAGTATCGAAACGTAATTTCACTCATTACAGGAGAATATGTATCGTCGTAGTCGATATCGGGTCTCTGCGTAAACCCTTGTGCTACTAGCCTCGCTTTATATCTCACCACCTCATTATTTTTGTTCCTTTTTCGAACGAAAACCCATTTAGCTCCCACAGGGAAAACTTTATGAGGAGTAGGTATTACTTTAGATAATACCTCTCTTTTATTAAGCGAGTGCAATTATGCCTCAATTGCCTCCTTCCATTTAGGCCAATCTGAGCGCTCCAGGCACTCTTTCATAGATTTTGGCTCTGGATCCAGTTGAAGGGTTTTAGCAATTTTAGAGGAGAAATATGTGTCGACAAGTGTAGTATTTCTATTATATGATTCTCCTAAATCGATATAGTTTGTGGAGATTTCATTGATTACCTCAGGCACCGTGTGATTTCCCATAACAACGGATTCTGGTTGTTTCGATGTCCCAACATTAGAATTTGTGTGCACATTTATGCTGGGCTCTTGATGTTGAATATCTGTTTGGTGTCTATCAACTTCAGGTTGATTTGCATTTAGTGATTTTCTATGTTTCCACGGTGGCATTTGAGAAGCTTTTTCCCTGATGACCAGATTTCTCTCCCTTTTATTTGTAATTAGGGGTTGAGTAGTTTTATTTGGTACATCTACTCGTTCTGGTGCATTAACTGCAGGGATATAAGATTTAGTGACAACTTTGTGATCAGTAAATGCGTCTGACAAGTTTTTTGCAAAGTGTTGCAAATCTATTATTCTCTGAACTTCAGATTCAAATTCTTTAGTACTTGGATCTAAGGATTGGATGCCTGTCACATTTCAATCTATTTCCTGGCATTCATTGTGGTTTGTTTCTCCCCCTAATGCCGGGAAATGATCCTCATCAAAAATTGAATCAGCGTACCGGGCTGTAAACAGGTCCCTGTTAGGCGTTCTAAATATTTTATAATTGATGGAGAGTTATATCCCACATAGATTCCTAATTTTCTATGAGGGCCCATGGAGGTACATTGCGGTGGTAATATCGGCATGTATACAACGCAACCGAATTTTCGTAGGTGGAAAATACTTGGCGGATTGCCTCGTACTATTTGAAACGGGAAAGTTTCATGATATGCGGTTGGTCTGACTTGTATCAGATCTGCGGCGTGTAAAACCGCATGTCCCAATAAGAGGTTGGTAAATTGCAATTCTGCAATAGTGGTCTAGCAATTAGCTTTACTCTTTTGATTAAAGATTCGGCCATTCTATTTTGAGTATGCACATAAGGTATTGAATGTTCTAGATGGATACCTAAAGTCATACAATAATCATTACATGCGTGTGAACTAAATTCAGCCGCATTATCTATTTTTATTATTTTTATTCTATGTTCAGGATGATTTGCTCGTAATTTGATAATTTGAGCAATTAATTTGGCAAAGGCATGGTTACGTGTGGATAATAAACACACATGTGACCATCTAGTAGATGCATCAATTAGCACCATGAAGTCCCTAAATGGTTCACATAGAGGTTGTATTGCACCACATATATCTCCTTGAATTCTTTAAAGAAAATTTAGTGACTCATTTTTAACTTTGACGTGGGATGGCTTAATGATTAGTTTTCCCGTAGCACATGTAGTGCATACAAAATCTGATGATTTAGGAAATTTTTTAATTGATAAATCATGACCAACAGAATTGCTTATAATTTTTGTCATCATACCTATTCCAGGATGACAAGGACGATCATGCCAAGTCTTGAATTTATCAAGATTTTGAAAAATTATTTTGTACGCAACAAAAGGTACAGGTTTAATGTATGTAAAGTATAATCCGAATGAAAATGAAGGGAATTTTTCAAGAGTTTGTTTCTCATATCCGTCACTTTTTGTTAAAAGCAAATATTCCTTTTTATCCATCTTTACAGTTTTAAGATGAAAATCATTTGATCGGATATCATTGAAACTTATAAGAGTACGTGTGGATTAGGGATACAAGAGCGCATTCTGAATTATAATAGTAGTACCCATAAGGAGTGTGAATGTGGCTCTTCCTGAACCAATAATTGCTTTGTTACTCCCAGTTATAGTCATAATATCTTTCTTTCTCTTGGTAGAGTTTGGAAGTATTTTATTTCCCTTAAAATTGTGTTCGTGGTAGCACTATCCACTATACATAATTCTTCTTCCATCGGATTGTTTTCCATAAAATTTATAAAAAGTAGAAAGAGAATATTTTAGAATAAATTTATTTTATACATATATTCATCAAATTACATACATAGTATTTACATCACAAATCTAAAATATAAATACATTACAATATTATGTCTGATTCACATAATATACATAGTCTGAAAGACTTTATTCTACTTATTGTTATACAATATATAACATATCGTAGTGTTTAAATGGCTAAATGACATTAATTGTTTATGCAGATTAATTTAGATCTCCAAAAACATCTTGAGTGTAATCCACAAGCATGTCTTCATCGAGTATGATGTCGTCCTTTGGTTTAAATTCTTCTATAGCACTTTGATAAGGACCAGCTTGAGGGTTTTCTTCTATGACACTGAAGTGAGTTTCAGCCTTGTTTCCATGAACTTGCTTCCCTTTTCCTCCATACTTCATGTATAGATCCACGAGGTGCTTGGGAATACGACATTTGTTTGTACGGTGATTCGCACATCCACACCTTTGACAAACTTGAGAGTTGTCAAATTGATCATTTTTCTTGAAATGACATTTCCCCTTAGATTGACCATCGTTCTTTTTCCACTTTCCCTTGAATTTTCAGAAGTTCCTTTTACGGTTTCCAAATTTATTAGTAAAATGAGAATTAGCATGTGCTTCAGGGATTGGCATGGTGCCCGTTGGGCGAGAATTATGATTTTTCATGAGAAGCTCATCATGCTTCTCAGCCTGAAGTAATGTGTATATAAGCTCAGAGTACTTTGTGTATTTCTATTGACGATATTGTTGTTGCAATATCCTCATCGAGGGGTGGAAGGTGCATAGAGTTTTATCTATTAAATCCGTATCTGAAATTTGTTTGTTGCAAAATCTCAGTTTGGAGTTAACTTTATGCACGACAGAATTATATGTCGTAACATACTTGAAGTCCTAAAACCTTATGAGAGACCATTCTCTCTCGGCTTCTGGCAACATAACTGCTCTTTGTTAGTCGTATCTCTCCTTGAGGGAGTTCCATAGGGCTAGTGGGTCCTCCTCCATCATATATTTATTTTTTAAATCAGGATGGAGGTGGTGTCTTATAAAATATAATGCCGCATACTTTATCACTAGGGGTATTTTTGGAGCATTTTAAGGGGGTGTGATAATTGTGGGACCAAGGTTACGACTAGTTAAGTTTATTTTTATATCCATGGCCCATGATACATAATTACTTCCATCAACTTGCAGTTCTTGGAAATCTTTTTTATTGATGTCACCCATTTTTCCTGCATGTGATCATGCATTTAATTAATTTTACTAGAGAGTAAAATGTAGTTTGGTAAACAACAAAATTGTTCTAAAGAAGGAACATATGAATTTAGGCGGATGCTTATAAGTCGTATATGTGTAGATCTTCGAATTTCAAGTTAACACATTGTAGATAATCTCCATATTTGCAGAGTACATCTCTCGGTAGTAGGAAGCATAGTCCGACGAGTGTCGGTAGACGCCTTATTGGAAGAGCACTTGTAGGTAATCTTATTGTCGAAAGGACTAATAAGTACGCCTCATAGTAATGGATAATCTGTATTTATGCAGTAGATGCCATTACCTTGTGTTTCACAAATAATATTCGAGATAGTCACATATTTTTATTTTGCAAGAAGTTTAGTTTCAAGCGCAAAATTAAATTGTTGTACCAAATAACATGTTATAAAATGCTAAAGGAAAATATATTGATAACATGTGATATATTTTTTTAGCGCAACCGGCAGGAGCTCTGCCTATTCTATTAGAAGGGGGAATAAAAAGTCACGATACAGAGGGACACGTTTTAGATTAAGGTGTAAACGTGCCAAAACCACCGGCAACCTCCAGCCTCAAAGGAAAGGAACTAATCAGGTTCAGCTGGGATAGCCTGCCCCCCCGACGCATAGGCTGCCAAACGTTGGTGGATGTCGTCTCTAGCAATCGAAGCCACCTCGACGTAGGTCATTCGCCGACCCGTGAAGATTCGTCTATTGCGCTCTTTCCATGCATTCCACATCACATACATCATGCGACCGCTAAGTCGGTTTTGCTCGGATTTAGGTTTCCCCTCGATCAGGTCGTCCCACCACTCAGAGAAGGAGGGGAGGGATTGTCCGTGACTTCCCGTGGCATCATTATCCCACGATTGAGTTGTAGTCCACACCGCAGTCGTGAAGGGGCAATCTTTGCAGAGATGTAGAGCCGTTTCAGGGGCCGAGCCACAGAGCTTGCAGGTAGGGTCATTGGGCCATCCTCTGATGGTCAACATGTCGGCAGTTAGGAGCTTCCCGTGGAGGGCCAGCCAGGAGAAAAGCTTGCATTTCGGCTCAGCGTGGGCAGACCAAATTTTTTTCGCCTTGAATTTGGGGAAGCATCCATTGAACTGAGCGTGGTAGGCCGAGCTGGCAGTGTAAACCCCGTCGGTGGTCAGGGTCCACCTGATGGAATCTTGAAGGAGAGGTTCAAGCTGAATGTTCTGGATGGTGTCCCAGACTTCGAAGTATTGAGACAGCTGGATGGGGGTGTGAAGCCTAGCAACCGATCGGATCCAGTTACCCAGGGAGAGCTCCTTTGCCACCGATCTCGATTTCCTAGAGGCGATGTTGTAGAGGTCGGGAGCCCACTGCTTTATTGGCCCCCGTCAGCACCAGTTGTCGTGCCAAAAGGAGGCCCTTTCTCCGTTCCCAAGGGATATCTTCGTGCAAGCCCGGAAAAGGTCCATATCAGCCGGGCTACAGGGCAGCTTCGATCCAGCCCAAGTGCGCGAAGGGTCGGTCCATTGTATCCAAGGCCAACGGAGTCTCAGCGCTCTCCCAGAGCAGCCAAGATCCGTCATTCCAAGGCCACCCAAGGCTTTTGGCCTGCAGACAGTCTTCCAGTTGACAAGCGCTTTTCCTTGCGCGGCATGCTCCCCTTCATCTCCTGCCCAGACAAAGTTCCTTGCAATCTTGGTGATCTGGTTGCGTGCCCATTTAGTTAGCGGAATGGCCGTGGAGTGATAGACCGCCGTGGCCATCAGGACCAATTTGGCCAGAGCGATTCTCCCAGGACGTGCGATGTTCTTGCCGTACCATCCAGGAAGCTTCCCAGCGATCTTGTCGAAAAGAGGCTGGAAGTCAACTTTGCGCAGGCGACGAAAGTGAAGAGGTAGACCTAAATACTTCCCAGGGAAACTTGCCAGCTTTGCAGGAAAAACAGTGAGCACGTCGTCGAGGTCTATTTCCCCACATTGTACCGGGAAGATCTCCGATTTATCCACATTTGTTACGAGGCCGCTTGCCTTGCCGAAGCAGTCCAGTATGGCTTTTACGGCAGCCAACTCTTCTTTGTTTGGCGTGACGAAGACTCCAGCGTCATCGGCATACAACGAAATTCTGCATCTAACCGTGCGGGAGCGAATAGGCGTAAGAATTCCGCTGAGGGCAGCCTTTGCAAAGATGCGCTGCAAGGGATCGATGGCCAGGATGAAGAGCATGGGAGAAAGGGGGTCGCCTTGTCTAAGCCCCCTATTGTGCCAAAAGGCCGTGCCAGGGTCCCCATTTAGGAGGACGCGCGAGGAATAGGAAGCCAGGGTGGGGCAGATCCAGTCACGCCACATGGTACCGAAGCCGATGGCCGTCAGCACCTCAATAAGGTAAGCCCACCCCACAGAGTCGAAGGCTTTGGAGATGTCCAGTTTGAGGAAAAGGCCCGGGTTTTTTGAGGAGTGTAGCTCCTTGATGAGATTTTGCACGTGCATGAAATTGTCATGAATACTCCTTTTCTTGACGAAAGCACTCTGACAATTGGAGACGATGTCAGGGAGGATAGGGGCCAACCGATTAGCAAGAATCTTGGAGAAAATCTTCGAAAGACTGTGGATGAGGCTAATCGGTCTGTAGTCGCCCACCGTTGTCGCCTCATTTTTCTTAGGAATGAGGATGATGTTGGCCGAGTTGATGAGGTGGACACAGCTTGTACGAAGCTGCGACATATGGATTATTGCGTTGATGACGTCATTCTTGATGATGTCCCAGCAAGATTTGAAGAAGGCTCCAATGAAACCATCGGGCCCGGGCGCTTTTACCGAAGGCAAGGAGAAGACCGCGTCCTTGATCTCCTGGCGCGTGAAAGGGTCGTTCAAGTCAGAAAGGTCATGCGGAACATAACCTAGACCTTCCCAATCCAGGCAGGCTTGTCTCGCGGATGGAGAACCAAGGTGGCTTCTGAAATGTTGTAAAAGAGCGTCTTCCTTATCATTTTTCAAAATAGCCGTGCCCGAGGCCGTGACGAGGGATTGGATGTAGACTTTTCTCCTCCGTCCATTCGCCCTCGCGTGGAAAAGCTTCGTATTGGCATCTCCTAAACGAATCCAAGTGAGCCTTGATCTTTGTCGAATCTTGATTTTTTGGATGGCGAGGAGGCCCAAGTAGGAGGATTTCAGACGTCGGCGCAACTCCCTTTCCTCATCCGAGAGCAGCCTTGCCTCTTCGGCGAGGTTGATTTGCCAAATGATCTCCTTGGCCATGTGATATTACTAATAGACATAAGGTCTAAAATATATTTACATCACTATAGACTGTAGCACTGAATAATATAATGGCCTAAACAGAAGTTTATAGACTGTCTATATTATTACAGTGCTAGTACTAGTGAATATCTACTAATACGTAGAACAGTAAGTTAACTTTTATTTTCACGACGAGGCACAACGACCGGTGGCCTGTTAGGCTTTTTGGTCCTGAGTTTGGTATATTTGGTGGCTCCGGCGAAGGAGAACACATGATGAACAAATTCCACCGGTCCAGATTTGTGTTACTTCTATCCGTGCTACTATTGCTAATTCTACCTCGCCTCCCTCGGCTCATCTTGAACCTGACAAGGCGAAATGGATAAAACCAAAAGGTAATCAGATCAAGATTAACGTTGACGTTGCCTATTCGGTCAAGAAGAACACAGGAGCGTCTGGTGTGGTCATTAGAAATAACCAGGGAGTGTTCATTGTCGCTTCTTCAACTTTTATTGAGCACGTGGCTTCCCCGTCAGTGGCTGGCTGAAGCTCTTGCAATGCTTCATGGTTTACTTATTGCAAGCTCTCTTGGGTATTCTTCTGTTGAAGCAGAAAGTGATTCTCTGGAAGTTATTAACCTTTGCTCGGAAAAAGACCGTATACGGAACGATTCAACAGCGATCTACGCTGAGATCATGACAGCAGCTGGCATAATTGGAAAGGTTGATTTTAATCATTGTAGGAGAGATCTTAATATTGTGGCTCACAGTATAGCTAGGGAGTGTTTTGTGTCTAAACTTTCTTGTAATTGGATCGATGAACCCCTAGCTTCCTCCTTCAATCTCTTTTGAACGATGTAACTATGGTTTGATTGTGAGGCTGTAAGTTTCAGACGCACTCTTTTTCCTTACCAGGGTACCGAAAGAGACTGGAAGGTTTTAATGAGGCGGCTTGCAGACCTAATATATTATGTTTTACCTCAAAAAAAAGTTAAATAAAAGAGGAAAGAGGAGAGTGGATAAGCTCGGGCGCTCTCTCCCCAATTTCTCCAGTCGATGCCGCACTGCTTCATGCCGACGTCCACGGCCGGCGAGTCAGCGCCGGCTAGTTCCAGTGGATGGTTCATCGAGGCGGAGGCCTCCCTCACAGTTGGTGAGGCCTAGCTTCACCGGGGACCAAGTCCAGGCGCGGATTCCTGCAGGGCAAGCCGCCATGGCTGCTTCGAAGCGACGGAGAAGCGCGCGCGCCTCCGGCGAGGGCGTCGGGAGGGTGATGGCTGGTGTCGCGTCCACGGCCTCCTCCTTCACATCCAGTGCAGGGAGGTTGAAATCAGGGAGTGCCGGGACGACATGAGCAGCGGCTGCGACGTCAATGGCGAGCCCCGGTGGGAGCGTGTCGGCATGGACGCGGGCGGCGGTTGGAAGAACTTCGTCACGGCGGCGTGCCCTGGCGGGGAGAAGTGCTCCGGATCCTCGTCGGATGGCATCGAGGACGGGGGGCACGGCCCGGATCCGTGGTGCAAGTAGTAGTAGTACATCGGCGGAAGCGGTGCTCCGAGTTCTTCATCACCAAAGCTGCGCTCGGGGTCGTCGACGAGCCATCTGGCGCTCGGCCCGCCAAGGAGCCATTCCATGGACAGGGCTGCGAAGGCCGCTGGAGGAGGCAGCAGATCGCCTGTGCTGGCGGTTAAGTTCGACGCTGAGGCCTCGTCTTCGTATACGGCGTCGGCTTCTTCAGCGGCAACCACCGGCACTGCAGCGTCGTCCAGCGCGGCAACCTCCGGCACAACGCCGACAACCACCGGCACAGCGACGCTCTCCGACATTGCCGGAGCCTCTTTCCGAGGCACAACTACGCTGGTAGAATATCCTGGTGCTCCAGGGGAGTGGCGGCGTTGCGCCCACTGGTTACCACGGAGGTGGTGCTGGCTGTGGCGGTGGCGGCGGCGGAGACTGCCATGGCCATAGGGACGACGACCAAATGGTGCTCTGTGGTGGCGGAGGCCACCGTTCCTGTGCTGGCGACGCTGAAATCGACGGCCAAAGTTTCGGCCGAAATTCCAGCGACGTAAAACGGCAAGGCTGAATGTCCGGCGACGAAAATGGGGGCGGCGATGCTCCCTGGCAACAAATCATGCAAAGGAAAAAAAGCTAGTTCCGGCAGCAGCGGCGGTCAGAAAGCCATTCCTTTTTCTCACCTTTCTCTGTTCTTCTCCTGTGGCCTAGTCGCTCTAGGTCGGAAAGCCATTCTTTTTTCTCACCTTTCTGTGTTCTTCTCCTGTGGCCTAGTCGCTCTAGGCAGAAGAAAATCTAGAGATTTGAGTGAACGAGTGATTTCATTGATTTTACCGTACAACCTTATATAATAAAAAAACAGGTATGTACATTCGATTAAAATGTCGGTGCCTTTTTCGAATAGACGTGATGTCTCTTCTAATAGGCACGCTGGCTCTTCGGCAATGGGCAATACTAAATGCAAACGGTTAGACTAAAAAAATTATAACTGCTATATTTAGACTAAAACTGACGCTAACATTTATTTTCTAACACATACTCCCTCCGTTCAGAAATATAAGATGTTTTAGGTTTGTGAAGAAGATGTATCTAGACACGTTTTAGTGTATAGGTTCAAATGAATCTAGACACTAAAATATGTCTAGATACATCTCCTTCACAAACCTAAAACATCTTATATTTCCAAACGGAGGGAGTATTTCAAAAACACGTTTCCTAACACATATTTCAAAAACACGTCTAAATACACATGTAATTGAGAAAACCTTGTTCCACGATATAAGCTTTTTTAGCAAGCTGTTTTAGTTTGCTAAAAATGCTTACATTATGGAACGGAGGTACTAGTATATTAATAGCGCAGGCACGAAAGTACTAGAATGGCTGCTTCATAGCAGAAAATCGCTTTAGAGCTCAGGCTATATGTACCATTATATTTTCAGAAAAAAAATTCAAAAACAACATTTATAATTTTCAACAAATTCTGAAAAACTCCTGGATGCCATCAATGATTTAGGATACAAGCTTATAAAATCTTAATGCGATTCTTTTGTATTCTGGGCTACACAAAATTTGCAAATTACAGAGTTCCGAAAATTGTGCACCAAAAACAACGGTAATCCGGAACTGGAACTTCTTGTCCTCTCGCTAAACCCGGGCGTGAGACTTGTTCCACATGTGACAAGACAAGTAGACGAGAAAGCATGTAATACTACTAAAAGGGACCACATAGATCATGTTCAGAATCCAACATTTAATCGGCATAAGATCTCTACTGAAGTCACTGGCGCATATATTCAGACAAAAGTTGAGTTAAGAACCATACTACTTTTGATCAGCAAGTCAGATGGTAGACTAGACATGATCAGTGAGTACCATATTCAACCACTTTGTGCAATACATTTTGTTATTTGTTACTTATACCACCTGATGAATACAGTTATCATGCTTCAATTTCCTCCTATCTCACCCCTCTTTACCTGACTGCGATGAACTCGAAAAAAATGGATCGAGATACACATGCAACTATATGGAACTACCTTATCAGCTCCGATTTGGTGTGCTATTTTTGATACACTCTAGAGGCGCAACAGGCCAAGCGACTAGGCAGATGCTCAGGAAGACTGTGTGATAGGTTGATCCGTGAATGGGCCGTGCAACCAACCTCTGGCAATGTGTCCATATGCAGCCTCCGTCAAGTGAATGCCATCCCAACTCCAATGTGTATTTGGATCAGCACACGCTGTAGCACCAGGCTCACCGCACTTGGCTGTCAGATTGAAGTTGTAAGGACCCGTCCCAGGAGCGCCACAGCATGCTCTAGGCAGTTGTTTGTGAAATCCTACATCAACAGCAGAAATATTAGGTACTTCTCCATTTGTTTGGCAGTATCGGACGCTTTATTGGCACATATTTACATCTTATTTATACAAGTAACCACACATTTTTGCCCCTCATCAGGTTCCAGTAGTCATGACGGACTATCAGCGTATGCTACTACTGTGCCCATGATGAAGAGATGAGATGAGAGGCTCATGGCTGAATGTGTACCCATCTCTTCATGTCCTGAAAGCAAACAGTAAATTGGGAAATTCTCCCTGACACAGATGTGTCGCCCTGTAGGGGCCTTCGTTTATTTGCTCAGAATGTTGCCTAAACTAGTAGGTGGGAGTACATGTTCATTTTCTACAAGAGTAAGCAAAGAAATATGAAAAGAGACGAGATAAGAAAATATCTGATGAGCTGAAGATGCGTTCAGCAAACTGAGCGACTTTCCGGTGTATGTGTTCCTAATGGTAAGGACATGAATAAAAAAATTGTTATTCAGAAATCTTACAATTTCAACAGTTGGTACCAAAATACCAGGGGGGTTACCCGGGTACAAGATGATGCTCCAACTCGAATAAAAATCCTAATTTAGCAATATTCTCGTGCAAGAGTAATTTCTTCTTGATAATGTTATAATTACGACAAGAAGATAACGAAGAACGAAAACGAAATCACAGCAAGGGGACACAGATTTAACGTGGAAAAACCTCTCCAACAAAGAGAGGAAAAGGCCATGGGCGCCAGCCAGCAAAACTTCGCTATATCGGAGAGTTTTTACAAACGCCGGGGATTTCACAGATGCAACTCATCCCAACCGGCGGCTTACAAGGGGTTTATATATCGGTGGAAACCTAGGTCTTCGACGATCCGTACCGTGCCCTAAACCCTAAACCGGCCCAAGCCTCCGGCGACGTGCCTCACTCCACTCGTCAGAAGTTGGCCTATACTTTGTAGAATTTGGATCAACATATAACAGATAATTCGCAACCCGTAGTTTTTACTTTTTAGTGTGCCATGATACACTAATACACACATTTCTTTGATGTTTTATAGATATACCTTTCCAGGTTCTTAGGATTTGTTTTAATATGGGTTAAACATGCTATAAATGGCAAGGTCAAATTTTGTGCTGCGCATGTTGTATGGTCAAAAGAAAATCCACCACAAAAAGATTCATTGCTAGGAATGTCCCACAGCTTTTGACAACATGCACAACTAAGAGCATGAGAGCTGGCAGTAATAGGTGTGTTTCCCAATGTTCAGAAAGAAACAATGCAAAATCTCGATACTAATATTGTGCAATAAGATCTGCGCGGTCTTTGTATCATTTTTAAATACTTAAATAGTATCCTGGATTGTGCATGATTATAATCCACTTAAGTTGTTTTATCTTTGTAAATTGATATTAAGAATAAGATTTATCGCATCTTAAAAGCACTGAAGATAAACGAAACTGGCTAAGACAGTGGTAAACCTACACCTGGATGCACCTAGATCTGAATTATCAGTAATATTTATTGCATCTCACATCAACATAGTTTGACAGTTCATTCCACTGCGAAGTTGAATTAGGCATATCGAGAAATGTTAAATCTCTCCCAAACTTAGCACTGACAAAGCAAACCTAAAGGTAATATAAAATCAGGCTCCTAAAGTTTTCTAGTACTAAACAAGTCAAATCAACGTCACGATATGTCATGACCAAATAACATCAAAATAGAAGAATTTAGAACTTACCAAACTTCTCGGGATTAAGCAAGAACTGGATAACTGGTGTAAAGTAATCGCCATATATGATCCTGACACCAGGGTGCTTGACACGAAGCTTCTCTAGCGCACGTTTGAGTAGTGCATTGTGCACCCACGAGAATGTGTTGAAACGCTTGAGGCAGCCGCTACGCAGACCATACCCCTCTTTCGGGTCAGTATACATTGTTAAGTACACTGGAAAGCATCCAGATGGCATCACTCCAGGCACAATCAAATCCTTTGCTCCCTCAGCAATTAATTGCTGCATCACGCATGAGAAAATTAGAACAAAGCTACACATGACATGCTGGAAACCAGCAAAGACAAAAAATGCTACCTCAACACCATCTGAGATGCCCTGAACTACATGGGGCATCAACTGGTAAGCGTCCTTGAGGTCCTTCCCGGCGAAGAGTGGCGCGTTGTAGTCATTTCCACCAAATTCCCCGACGACAAATAGGGACTTGGCAAAGAAGTCCTTGCATTCTTCAGATACAAGTGAAGGAGGAACACACGACCACATCCAATTCACATCAATATCACGCATCAACATCCATGAAATGGAACTGGACTACGTAAGTAAAGAATCATTTTTATTTTCTTTGTTCTAACCTTGAGTGGAGTTGCAAAAGGTGGGCTTGAGGTCGCGTAGCCACTGGATTTGCGTGAAGAGGGAGCCAGAGTTCCAGACGGACTTGCCGAGCCCCCGCTTCTCGAAGAACTCGGTGTCGAGCGCCGTGGCGCCGGTGATGGCGAAGTTGGCGCCCTGCGCGAAGCTGGCGTTCTTGGCCTTGGAGGGGGGCAGCAGCGGCAGCCCGAACTCTTGCGCTGCGGGCACCAGGAAAGCCAAACCACAGAAAATCCATCAAAAATCTCGAGCCCAGGACACGCGGAAGAACGCACTCAAATGAACCAATCTGCCGAATTACCGATGAAATCGATGACGAGGCGGCCGTCGGAGCAGCGGCCCGTGGGGTACCCGAAGTAGGACTGGCCGTAGGGCGGCCGCGCCGTGGCAAGGTAGTCCGGGATGCCCTCCGTCACCAGGTTCCCGGCGTCCACCAAAGAGTCCCCAAAATTGAACACCGCGTTGTACTTCCCGGCCTCCGCCGCCGCGAGAAGGAACCGCAGCATCGCCGCTAGAACCGCCGTGACCATCCACCCCGCGCATCTCCTCCTCGCCCTCGCCATTACTGCTTCTCCCCCGTAGTCCGGCTCCGGCCGGGAAACTTTGGGCGGGGAGAATAAAAGAGGAGAGGAAGAAGGTTACTTTGGCTGGGTTTCTTGGCTTGGCGCGGTTAAGTAGTGGCTTCCTGTGGGCGCGGTGCGGCGCTTGTCTTCTTCTTCCCGAGGGGAGTGAAAGGCCACTACGACCTTGGAGATAGAGTCATGGCCTGCGTAGTTCGGCCGGCGCCGGTAGTCTGGTCTTTTGTGGCTACGCGGTGAATGGTGATGGACTGCTGGAATCGGATCCTCGTTCACAGCTCCGTTTTATTGCACATTTCCGCTCCCAGCTGCGGCGTCCTCAGTGGCTGACGCGGTGATGGGCCGGTGTCTGGGGACGGATGGCGTTTGCTGGTGCTGCCGGAGTGGCGAGGATGAGGTGGTGCCGATGGTGGCGCATTCACTGATAGCAACCGTGGTTGCGGTATTGAATGCGGGCGTGGGTGCAACACCAGGACGGCACGGGGAGGGTCGTGTAGGGAGACAGGAGCGGACGGAGGTTAATAGATCGTGAAACGTGGCTTCTCACCCTGGTAACGTGTTGCCTCGCGAGGACGGAACCAGGATTGCTAAAGCGCTGGGTTTTGCTCCGAAAAACTCTCATCGCATCCAGTATCTCAGCCCACCATCAATCCTCAAGCCGACCTTTTAAACGTGATCTGGACGCTTCCTTCATCAGGATCCCCTGATGTCCACTCCATGTCACCCACATGGTCCAAGGAGAGGAGCCACCACCACTGTAACCTCGTCCCGCCGCCGAGACGCCCATGCAGTCCACCTTCCGGGGCCGCCGCCCCGGCATCCGAGAACTCGCGTCCGCGTGACACGGGTGACGTGTGACCAGCGAGGCGGGAGGGGGGGACAAGCATAGGTGGAGGGCCTCATAAGCACGACCTCATGGAGGAGCCCCGTCCTCCACCACGGTAAGTGGTTGCCGGCCGGACACGGCGGCAGGGCCACACCAGGCCTGGACAGGCCCGGCCAGGCCCAAGTCAGACTCGTAAAGGCCCCATCATCACGCTGCAGCATGGAGGTCACGCCAACGATACCCACGAGCTCGAGCCCCTCCAGTCCCCACCTCTAGAGGACGACCACGCCACGCCTTAGGAGGCCAGCCTAGGCCTAGATGGGGCCCACATGGCCCAGATCTGCGCCACCAGTGCACCGGCCGGCCACCGACAGCGTGGCCTGCGTCGCCTTGCCGCCCTGAGTCAGCACTGCCGCACCCCGCCACCACGAACCGTCCCGCCTCCGTTGGAAGCTCCAGGAGGTCGAGAAGGGCAGTCTGCTGCCGTCGAACCACAGCCGCAGCGAGGAGAAGACCCACGCCGCCTCAACTTGCAGGGGGCTGCCTCCGCCGCCACCCGTCGGCCGCTGCCGCGCTAGATCTGGCCGCCCCCGCCGAAGGTCACCACCGCCATGGAGCGCCGCCCCGCGCCGGCCTCCACCCACCGGGGAAAGAACGGCCAGCCGCCGGCACCGCACGGGCTTCGCTCGGTGGCGCACGCCGCCCTGGCCGAGGAGATAGGTGAGGAGGGGACGAGAGAAGCCGACGATGGGAACCGCCCCAGGGACGCGCGGGGGTGACCCAGGAGCAGGGTATTTTTTCTGCTTGTATCTAAACGTGCCCCCTGATGGTGTTGGGAAGCACTTCATCGGGAAACCCCGAGAGCAAGGTGTGAAGCAGCACAGCAGCAGGTTTCCTCAGTAAAAAACCGAGGTTATCGAACCAGTAGGAGGAAAGAAACGTCACACAGGTGTTGCAAGCAACGTGGAAACCTGCACAACACAAATTCAAGACTTTGCCCTAACGAATCAGTGAGGTTGTCAAGCTCACCGGTTTGCTGTAATCAAGGATTAAACATATGGTGTGGAAGATAATGGTTTGCAGCAAATAAACATGTAATAGTGGAGGATGTATCAATGGTAAAGATTGGACCAGGGTCCATAGTTCACTAGAGGTTCTCTCCTTAGATAAACAACATGGCATGAAAGGTAAAGAAATTACAGCAGAGCAATTGACAGGAACTGAACAAGGCATAACAATGCAATACTAGACAAAAAGATCCTATGAGATTCGATTGGGCAGTACAACAATATACATAGACCACCATCCAACTGCATCTATGACTAGAAGTCTGCCTTTAGGTTATCATCCGACCCTCCTCCAGTATTAAGTTGCAAGCAATAGACAACTGCTTTAAGCAAAGTGTGTAAGGTAAACAATCCACTTGTTTCATGAACAAGAGACCGTTCTTTTCTCCCTAGTGGCAACAACACATCTACAACCGAAGAGATTTTTGTCACTTCTCTTGGAAACTAAAGGCATGAACCCACTATCGAGCATAAATAACCCCTCTTGGAGTCACTAGAAACTACTTGGCCAAGATAACTACTAACAACGGAGAGCATGCAAGATCACAAACAACACAGACATGATAGTATCAAATATACAAAACCATTAATCAATCTGACATAGTAATCTCAATATCCATCGGATTCCCGCAAACACAACATGCATGATTATAAATAGATTAGATCTTGATCATGAACGGAGCTCACAAGATCTATACATGAAAGCACAAGGAGGGGACACAACCATCTAGCTACTACATGGACCCGTAGTCCAAGGTGAAACTACTCACGCTTCATACCGGAGAGGAAGGCCTTCGGGGTGATTTCCCCTCCGGCAGGGTGCCGGGAAGAACGTCAGATCCCCCTCATCTAGGGACGACGATGGCGGCGGCTATAGAAGGTTTTCATGGAGTTTTGATCGGGTGCCTAGTGTTTCTGCATCGGGAACTTCTTATAGGTGAAGAGGCGAGGCTGGGAGGCGTTCAGGGGGCCCACACCCTACCCAGGCGTGGGGTGGTCCACCCGCGCCTAGGGGGTGTGGTGGCCTTGGTTCTCCTCTCCGTCTCCCCTCCGGACTTCGTGTCGCCCACGGTAGACTTTGGCTTTTGTCCTGTCCAATTCCGAGAATATTGATTTTCTGCCTTTCTGGAACCAAAAACAGAAGAAAACAGGCAAATGGCACTGTGGCAACTTGTTAATAGGTTAGTTCTAGAAAAGATATAAAAACACCTCAAAGTGTAGACAAAGAAAAGCAAAGTAGATATAAAACAAACATGGAGCATCAAAAATTATAGATACGTTTCCGACATATCACCCCCCGAATCATAATGTATATGCTTCTTCTTTGCTACGGTTCCTGAATTTTGGCGAGTACTAGGCGTCAGGCGACCAATTTGGATAAAGATCGGTAATCCCCCAGCCGTCTGATCTACTTATTAGGGTAGATCTAGGTTGCTCATCTCTCGCAATAAAATCCACCATAGCAACAACAAAAAGTACAACTCCCTCCGATACATATTAATTGTCACTGGATTAGATGTATGCAGCGCTAAAAGTCTAAAACATATCAACAATTAATATGGTGTCTAGATATATTTATTTCTGCGACAATTAATATGGACCGGAGGGAGTACTATTTTTCAGTAAGATACAACCTTTGGGAAAGATTTTCTTGTATGTGTTCCTAAGAATAGTAATTTGTCCTCATGTTTTTGGGTCTTAAAAAGGGGCACGAAAACAAATAATGCAAAAAAATGCAACAAGTGGTTACGCAACATTTTTCAGTGCTTGTAGCAAAAATCGTAGGTCATGCTAAAACCCAAGATTTTTTTAAAAAAACTGCAATATGGAGGCCAATGTTGGTACCATCAAGAGAACCTTTGCAAATTTAAGAAAAAAATTTGTAGCAAAATCTTGCTTATGCATTCGCAGCAAAACAAAAACGTGTTTGTAGCATTTTGAATGCATGTATGCAACATCAAACTCCAAGAAAACAAACTTATACATACCCCCTCCCCCAAATCCTTGCAACACCTCGTGTGTGTTCACATTAAGATGCATATTAGTTTGTAATATTTAGGACGTACATATGCAACATAAAAATTCTGAAAAAAAAATATCTTACCTTGTCTTTGCTGGAGTCCCGTCAATGCTAGATTTGGCGACCCCAGACCTATTCCCACTGTTCCCGTGTCTTCCCGGGCTTGGATACCTCCAATGCAAAGCTCCACCATGGCCATGGTTGTGCTTGACCTTTAGCTTCCATGGATAAAAAGGGCAGGGGCAAGGGATCAATCACGTTGACTCTCATGGACAACAATGTTAGAGGGGTAGCAATAAACGGTAGGGTCATACTACGCGTCCTCCGGGGGATAATTCCACAAAATCCCCAGGTCCTCCTGCTAACACGAGTCCTTTTTAAAGGTTCCAAATACCGCTTTTGCTACAAATAGTCCCGTTTTTGCTACATGTAGCAGAAAACGGTTCATTTTACAAAAAGAATAAATAGACTAGACCTCGCCAGAGAGTTCGCCGGCGACCTTGTAGCAAAAAAATATCCTAATGTAGCAAAACTGACTTCGCCGAAGATTATCGCCGGAGGCTCTTGCCGGAAAATATCATCACCGGAGACCTTGTAGCTAAAAATTTACACTAATGTAGCAAAACCATAAAAGGTTGTAGCAAAATATTTTTTCTACTATAGCAAAACCGACTTTGTCGGAGACATCACCAGAGACTCCCGCCGGAGACCTCGTAGCAAAACATAGAAATTGGTTGTAGCAAACCAATTGTGTGAAAGTAGCAAAAAATTAGCAAAAATAATATGCTAAAGTAGCAAAACGTTAGTAGAAACAATGGATAAAAGTAGCAACACCGGCCAACTAAAATAGCAAACACTCTGAAAGAGCATGTGGGCCCCCATGTATGGTTTTGGTAATTAATGATAATCTATATGGACTAATGCTTGTATCAAGTTGCACTTGTAGGAATTGTCCATTGGCAATGCTTGAACCATGTGGTGGTGTCAAGGTTGAAATAAGAAGAAAATGAAGAAGATCAAGTGATGACCAAGATGTTCAAGGAGTGATCCAAAGATTGGACATGAGAGAGTTGAGCCTATGGCAAGTGTGTCTTGAAGAATAAGATGGAGTGATATCTCTGGTGTACCTTCAAGGCACCAACGTAATGAAGAAAATAAGAAATGAAGTGCAAGTTCAAGATGAGACATCTCGAAGAGATCATTGCAGTGACCCAGCATACCACTACATGATGTAGTACACTATATTCGTTGACATAACACCAATGAAACACCGTTCACTAGTATTACATCCCTCATAGTGGTACAACAGAAACACAACAGGTTCAAGACATGACTATAGGTTACAACTTGACTCTTTACATAAGGTCCAGAGAACACTCTAGGTTAAAGAGAGAGAAAGAAACTTCTTACAAAGAAGAATCAGAAATAACCAACTCAAAACTATTATGCTAATAAGATTAGCATCTAACTATTTGGCTTGTATTGCCGCTATTGCAATATTCTACAGAAATAGGTTCTATGGCTAGAGATTATATCCTATCTAATCAGTAACTTCGTCTTCACTTGAGTTGATGTATATGTTGACTTACTTGACTTCATTGAAGAGCTTGGGCTTTTGATGATGATTCCTGGAGTATAACTTGATGTAGACATCGTCTGTACTGGCTTTAGAATCTAGCAAGGGTTAAGAAGATACGTTGAGTACGAGCGTACTCAGCAAGTTCACTAGAAAGGAGTGTTTGATGCACTATATCTACAGCCATAGACCGTAGGTTGTAGGCAATGCAGGTTTTCGAAAACATTTCTTCAAAGGTTGCTTTTATTCTGAAAAGCTATGTCCGTCAGCCTTCACGGGTTTACCAGAACTTTCATGGAGTTCCTTTTCCGCCGCGTTCGCAGCTCCTTTCCGGAACAGGGAGTAACAAGTTACAGTTCTTACACTCTGCAGAGGTGCGTTACTTTACCCATGAGAGATCTTAGCGTTGTTGCACATCCGAGTTGCATTCTCGTCCACACTTCCTTGGTGTGGGGCCCAGACTAAGATCCAAGCCAATCACTGCCCCCTTCGCGACCTCACATGCCTCCTTGGTGTACACCATACCCACCCATTGAATTACGACAATGGTTTGTACATACCGTTAGATGCCGGAACTATCGTGGGACGTTAAGGGTTCCCACCCATATGCTGCATATCCTCTACGAATTACCAATTAATATGCATGCTACGAGGGATAACAGCCACGACCTGCACATTCGACTACATGCGAGAGGAAGAAGATACAGCTGACTTCTCCGTCTCATTCCAAATCTCATGGTTAACGTGTGATATACGGCGCAAGAATCACTGGCGATATTGGTTGTTAAGTCCTAGATAATATGTTCCTTTACCACCGGAACTTTTATAGTAGGTTATTACCTCATGGTAAATAACCTATAATCACATTATTATGAAAATAGTGTTTTTTTTTCCTTTTTCAAATGCAGGTGATGACAACACTGGATTTGCAAAAGACTTTACAAAAAATAATCAAAGGGCATGATAAAGTGTGAACTTGCCTTTTGTGATTGCAAGATTATGCACTCACGGTCTTCGAGACAATATAAGATCCAATATATGAAATCAGCATCATTGGTCCGGTAAGGACTAATGTTTAAAGAAGCAATATGCAATTATGCATAAGTAATGCTATGAATTTTGTAAATTCCCAAAGTGAATCCCCAATAATTTGAGTGAAGTGAGTTTGGGTAATTATTTTAAGAGTTGATTCATCTTCAAATTTTACTTTACAGGAAATGTATTATAAGGAATTTTAAGTCTTGATATACAAGATATAAAAGTAGAGTGCAATAGTAATTTAAGATTTAGATTAGTTGCTATTTGGTGATTATGATGGAAGTCTATGTATTGGATTATTAAGGTTTGAAAGAACTATCCTAGAGTTGTTGCTTGAAGTGGCAAAAAATAACATTTGAAGAAAGAATTTCTTTTCCAAGGTTTAAACAATCTTTGTGGTTAATCAAATGTGGTCGATGTTGTTTGTGCTTGCTTGAATAGTTTGGACTTGAGATGCTTTACTTCTTAATTATAACAGACCAAAGTTAACTATAAAACTCATAAGAAGGTCTTTAGCATTATATTTAAGGCTTGTTGACTTAAAGTTTACTTTAAAAGGGTAAATAAACTTAAGGTGTAATTGGTTTTAATTATTCTCAAGTTTTGGATTTGGGATAAGTATGACTAAGGTGTGGAGTTATTCACTTAATATTTAAGAGATTGATTAGTTTAAATTTTGTTTTGCTTTTATGAAAATAATATGTATTTATTTAATGGGACCATAATTAGATAATCTTAATAGTTTGTTAGGATTAAGATATAATGATTATCCACCATATTATATATGAGTGATATACAATGTTTTATTAAAAAGGGTTTTTCAATTTGATTTTTTAAAGATTTTTAAAAGAATATTTTAAAGTTTAAAGTTATACTTAAGCTTGATTATGAATTTAAGGTATGGTTTTGGAATTAGTACTTAGATATTAATTGCTCAAGGTTTTATACAAATTGTGATTATTTCATACTTAATAATTTTTTTTAAAGAATTTACAAAATAGATAATAGATAAGGATTTATTATTTTCAATTATTAAAAACTTTTCTAATAATATAATTAATATTTTTCTAGTGTAATATATCTATTCAAGACCTTCAAGATGATTTTTATCTATTTTTAAGTATTATTTTTATGTTTATAAAATTCCATAAAGGATTAAATGTATTTAAATATTTACTTCAATTTTTATTTATATATAAAAAATTAGACTAGTATTTTTATAAAATAGTAGATTTATTTTTATGCACAAAAATGATTTTATTCATTTTTAGGATTTTCTTATTTTATGAGACTTCACTTGGGACTTAATGGCGTTAATATTTATTTGTTTTGTATTTATTTTAAACAAATAAAGTTATATTTTTATTAGGTAGATATTATTATTGTGAACATTTTGATATATTATATTTATTTTTAGGATTTTTCTATATTTTCTTGGACTCTTAGAAATTTGTAGGCTTATTTTGGGAAATTCTAATTTTTATTTTCTTACTTTATTTATCTTGGCCTGTTTGGTTGGATGGGCCCAATACCGACCCAAGGCATGGACAAAATTGGCCCTTACTCCCTTCCCCTAGGCTCGACCTTATCTCCCTCATTCTTGTGGTGGCGATGCCATGACCGCCTCTATCTCTGCTCGATTCCGGCAGACGCGGCCACTCCAGTTGCTGCCGCCGGTCGTGGACCATGTGCTGCTCTCTGATGTGTATTCCCACCTAGATGGATTTGGAAGTGAGCTCTCCTCTGCTCGCCCCCTTTGGTCTTGCAAGTCTAGGTTTTGGTGATGCGTCGCCACCGTCTTGGTGGTGAGGTGGATGTTGGTGAAGATGGGGTA
Source organism: Avena atlantica (assembly GCA_910589765.1). Lineage (NCBI taxonomy): Eukaryota > Viridiplantae > Streptophyta > Magnoliopsida > Poales > Poaceae > Avena > Avena atlantica. The sequence goes on along the minus strand of OU342739.1, from coordinate 482,369,438 downwards.
TGTTCTTGGGTTGGTGTAGCTTGGCGCAGGTCGCAGGTTGCAGCTCGGCGCAGGCTTAGGTGTCGCCTATGCCGTGGTTGTTGCTACTACGACCATCCCGCCGGTCTGCTTCCTCTTCAAACTCCAGCGAGGACCACGAGTAAGTGGGGAATCTCCTTTTCTTTTCTTCACTTGATTCCTCTCTGGATTTATTTCTGTGATGATGGAATCATCCTAAGTAGCACCGATGCTCTGTTCTAGGGTTTATGTAATAAGGATCTGATCTCCTTTGAATTCTCTATGCTAATTAGCAGATGAAACAAACATATGAGGCTGTGCAAGCTATCAGTATAGTGATCTACTAAGTGGAGGATATTGTGTTGATGAAATATATTGGATAGCTTGTGACATTTATTGTTAGAAGTGAGGTTTGTGATTATTGTTACCCTCTGATCTAAAGTCTGGTACAAGTATCTTGATTTCTTTTACAGTCAAAATTTGAGATCATTGCATAAGAGGGTTCCTAGGGATGACTAGGAAACAATTTGATTGTTGTGTCTGTATTCAGCAACCTAATTTGCTTGTCCTCGAATCTTGTCCATATGACAGTAGGTTGGTACATGATTTTTGGTTGGCTTCTGCTGGTAGTCAGGTTCCCGTGGTGCCTCCTTGATGGAAGGTGCACAGTGATGTGCTTTGCACTTGAGATTCTTGAGCTATGTGTTGACTGTAAACTCAGTAGTAATTATCTTAAATATGATTCCTAGATAACTAAGCTAGGAAGATGATTTCAAAAAATTGATCTGAATTCATGTGGTGTGCTTTGCAAGTATATTTTACTTGTTTTACTTATACTGTCCACATGATAGACTACGGTGGAAATGATTTCTAGCAATTAGAGGTAGAGAAATGATTTGAATTCTTTAATAAGTGAGATTGTGATTTATTTAAAATGGACTTGAGTTTGTACTTAAGACATTTTTAATCTGCTAGGTACAGAGGTGCTACCCTCTGGGAATGTGCCCTGTAGCCTAGCAGTTGTGGTACATGCTTGTCTAGTATAAAACTAGAGAATAAACTGATGATGTTATATCATGCATGGCATGATCTTGAACAAATATGAATTGGAATATGCAAAGTAGATTCTCTTTATCTACTTAAATGCTTGATACCTAACTAAATGATTCCTAGATCAAATTATCTAGAAAAATGATTTAAATCATGCTCTGATTGCTTGCAAGGATTCCTAGCTTGATTAGCTAGGAAGATGATATGAAGAACTTAATAAACCTTGCTGAGAGGTAAAGTAGAAGTATCATACTTCTCTATTTCTGTTGACAATATTCTAGATGGCTTCTGCCATTCTGGAAATCCTAGTGTGGTGCCTCCTTATGGAGTGTGCACACTAAAATTCTAGAGAGCATTTGATCATGCTATTTATGTTATTTCCTTGGCTTATTAAGATTTTTTGCCTGATGGTTTAATGATGGAAATTAAGATGGATTAGTCCCTTTCATGTGATGCAAAGATTGAGGCCTTGATATAAATAAGAACAGATATTTATTTATTTTGGTGGCTTTCATTCTCTGTGATGAGATTTGCATAGCATCTCTATGCAAGCCTGAGAGAAAAGTCTCCATCCAATCCTCCTAGATAAACATCTAGTGGAAGGGTAGATGGAACTCGTTGATGTGTATTATTTTTCTTGAATTCCTAGATCTGTATGCAAGATATAAGAACATATGTTGTATGATCTAGTGGAAAACTCTAATGATTTTTATCTGCTGTTGGTGAGTGATCTATGGCCTGCTGGAGATCTTGATCATCTAGCCTCATATCAGAATGCTTGATCTTTTCCACTTTGGTGTTGTCCTACACCTCCTGGTGATGCTGCTGCCCTTGATCTTAGCATGCACCTCCTGGTGCTGCTGCTCTTGCTTTCCATCAATTCAACCCCATCCATTAGGTGACCATTGGATGGTTTCTTGATGGATTATGTTGGTGAGTTGTGGTTTGATCTGCTAAAACTCTAGAAAGTGCTGATGTTGTTTGTTGTGGTGTTCTTGGGAGCTTGGTAGTGGTTTGAGATAGATTGGAACCGAGGCAGTGGCTAGCAGTTGTGTTGCGGCTGTGTCCTCTTTTATGTGAATTGGTTGCTGCTGTTGTGTTAAAAACACACCATTGCATGCTGCTGACTGAGCTACTAGTGTGCATGCCTCTCCTGGTTGGATCAGATCAAGTAAAAACTTGATATTTCCTGATGGGTTTTACTTCGTATCTGTTTACTATTTTAAACCAAGGTGAAACTTGCCCCTGGCTTATGATGCTAAGCCTAAAGCCATTTTTATGATAAGATCAGATATACACATTGGTGAAACTTGCCCCTTCAATTATAAGCTCAATGATGTGTCTAAACAGTGCATTTCACTGTCAGACTGAGAGCAATCCAATTAACACTAATTCATTTTTATTTATTTTTGTTTGTTGTTTTTGTTTACAGGTTAAAGAAGTTTCAAAGAAGATAAAAAACACTTAGATTAGGATTAGTGTAGGCTTTTCCTTTTATTTCTATTGTAATTATTTTTTGTTGTAAAATCAATGTAATATTGTATACATTAATAAAGTTAATTTTTTCTTTCTATATGAAATCTAAATCTTGTAATATTTATATTTTGTTTATTTCATTGTTGTAATTTATTTTCTATTGTTTGATTCATTTCTTAATTGTAATTTACTCTTATTATTTTATTGTAAACGAACAATGTAATACTTATTGTATTCTTATAATAAAGAATTATTTTATATCATTATTTATTTTTACTTAATTATAGCATTATTATTTCTGAATTTCTAAATTCAAAATCTGAATTGAATTTGGAAATTCAAGGTAGATTTCAAATTCTATCCCTCCAAAAACAGAGATAATACCTAAAGGTCATGTCAAAATCTATCGCACTTGCCCTGATGTTTCTATCAAAACAAGATAGACATCGATCCCTTTATAGCTTCTTAGTTTTGCGCGAAAATTCCCCGGATTTTCTGATGCATGAATGCAATGCATACACCTGTGTCCTGTCTATTTTGAGGTGCTAATCCTGGGATGTTACAATCATATTCTTGGGGCTTGCCATCATTATGGTGATCATGGATATGTGAAGATATGCCTAAAAGAGAGGCTCTCGCATAGTGAGTATGGGGAGCAAACTGGAAGACTTCACCAAGCTAGCGCAATCAAGAAAGGTGTTCTATCTTTAGGTGGACAAGATTGTTATCGTCAAGCCCAAGTGGAATATGCTCAAGGCAAAGGTATGTTATTGATAGAGTTTCTTTCTTACCGGTCTCATGGTGTTGGTTGGGGAGACCGGTTTATAGTATAGGTAACCGTACTATCAAGAGCGGCTCTCGAGTGAGTAACTTGATCGTATCCCTCGGTGAGAGCTCAAACCTTTGCATATTTGGCATCTTATTTCTTTGTTCTTATTTGTTTCTTATACATGAGAGGATTTGGATCTTGTGTTAATCTCCACGACAAGCTCAAGTTCATCGAAAACGGATTTCATATGCATTCTCTGTTGCGTTTTCGATATTGGAGGTTTTACCGGTTTGTCTTTTCTAGATAGGTTAAACCTTTCACCATTTGGTTCTATCCTCCCTTGCTGGACTATGATGGTTCTCTGCATGATCTTGTAGATCTCGTTACTATCTTCGAAACGAGCCCAAGATCATCAAAATCGGAGTTCGGATGGAAAAGTTATGGTCGTTTCAGTTTTGTTGTTTCTGTCAGTTTTGCCTAGGGCGGAATGTCCGCGATGAAATCGCCGGACACTCCGGTGTCACGCAGAAATATCAGATATTAGTCGTGGGGTTGCCATACTGTGTCACATATCGGATTCTGCCCGGACACTGGCCGGAATGTCCGGCCCGTACGCTCCAGATCTCCAACGGTTGGATTTTGGAGGACCTATATAAGGGGCCCTTCTTCCCCAATGGAACCCTAACCATTCTTGCAAGTTTTCCTCTCCATTGTTGACCTTGTTGAGCTTGCTTCCCCTCAATTCCTCATATAGTTCTTGAATATTCTTGAGGAATTTGAAAGAGGAGATCTAGATCTACAATCCCACCAATCCATCTCTCCTGTAAGTGAGGGGAACATCTTGGGATCTAGATCTTGGAGTATTTTGTAGATTTCCTCCATTGTTCTTCCTCTCTTATTCCCCCACAAGCTTTTGTATATTTGGTGGAATTTGGGAGAGAAGTATTTGAGCACTACTTGTCTTCTTGCCATTGCATTTGGTGCATAGGTTTGAGTTCTCAGTGAGGATTCGATTGAGTGAAAGGTGAGAAGATTTTTACTCTTGGGTTCTTGGAACCCTAGACGGTTTGGTGGTTTTGCAGGTTTTTGGATTACTTGGGGCGTCCAATTAAGTTGTGGAGATTTCCCCAAGCTTGTTTGTTGGGAACCTCCAATTGAGTTGTGGAGAAGTGTCCCAACCTTGTGAGAGGTTCCGGATTGCCACCGACAAGTGCACCGATAGTGGAAGTGTGGATCGATCCCGTTGGGGTGAGATTCACAGGAGCATAAGGGAGGCCTCTGTGGCGTTCGTGGTTAGATACCATCCCCTCTCCAAACGAGACGTACTCCAGGTTGGGAGGAACTCGGTAAAACATCGTCGTCCCCGTGTGCCTCGGTTATCTCTATACCCGAGTTGTTTACTTATGCACTTTACATTGTGATAGCCTTCGTGCTTGAAGTAATCTATATCTTTCTATCACATTGTTGCTTGTATTTCTTAGCATAAGTTGTTGGTGCACATAGGTGAACCCTAGTTATTCTAGGTTTTGTGCTTGGCAAAGTAAACGCTAGTTTAATTCCGTCTTTGTCGAGCCACTCTCAGAAAAGTTTTTAAAACCGCCTATTCACCCCCCTCTAGGCGACATCTGTATCCTTTCAATTGGTATCAGAGCCCGGTCTCTCATTTTAGGCTTCACCGCCTTGAGAGTAAAGATGTCGGATAGGGGATTTGTGCATAATGACATGTTCATATTCGATGGCACAAATTATGATGTTTGGAAACCTCGCATGCTTAATTTATTTCGGGGAATTCACCCAAATATCGAGGGATATCTATATACGGGTTTCTCTTCTCCTATGGATCCCCAAAATGAACCTTTAGAGGAGAAGTTGAACTCTTGTATAGATGCTCTAGCTACTAAAATTCTTTCACTTGTTGTGAGCAATGTAGTTCTTTCTTCTATCATGCCTTATTCAAGTGCTCATGAAATATGGACCAAGCTTCAAGATAAATATAGCAAGTCCAACATTATTGAGGATGATTGTGTTGCTTCCACTTTCGGTCGAGATGAGTTCTCATCATCTACCACTTCACCAACATGTGATTTTTCACAAGGTAATGATACAGTGAGTGGTGATAGAAATTGCAATGTGGATAGTGTGCTCTCTATTTGTAATCCTTCATCCCTATCTAGTTGCAATGATCTATCTTCGGACCTTAACACTTCTAGCACTCACAACTCCTTACATGCTAGTGTTGACAGTCCTTGCATATCATGTAGTAATGGCTTGAATAAATCTCATGATGATATGCTTGTGTTGTCTTGTTGCCATGATCAAAATGCTTCTATTCCCTCTAGTGCTTGTGTTGCTAACCATGTAGAGGAAAATGGAGATTCTATGGGCCAAGACAAGGTCTTGAATAGAGCTACAAGTGCAATCTCATCATCACCTTCCTCCGTTCTCACATATGCCTTATGGCTAAGGGAACAAAGGTAACCACTTTGGATCCTATTGTATCTCATGATGATGATGAGGTTGAGAATGAAAATGAAAATGATGATTATCGAGGTAAGTATGATATTACCTCTATTAAGAAAATGGGAGAGGTTATATATAGTGATCTCTACAAAAATAAAATTGCTTCCTCCAACTTTCTTGAAATCTTGAATTATGCTATAGAAGGCAATGATCTTATTGAGGAGCAAGAAAACATTATTGATGAAAAGTTTGCGCTTGAGCGTGAGTATGCTAATGAACTTGCTCAACTAAAGGACTCCCTTGAAGAAGAACAAACCACCAAAGAATCTCTTGAGGAGACTTTTACTCTAGAGTTATCTAGAGTAAAGGAATACCATGATAGAGAACTGATGACCCACAAGTATAGGGGATCGCAACAGTCTTCGCGGGTAGTATTACCCAATTTATTGATTAGACACAAGGGGAGCCAAAGAATACTTGCAAGCCTTAACAACTGAGTTGTCAGTTCAGTTGCACCTGGAAATAGTTCTTGCTCATAGAAGTTTATCAGTAGCAACAGTTTGTAGTAGCAACAACAAAGCAACAGTAACATCAACAGCAATAGTGAAACAAGAGCAAAAGTAACAGTTACGTTAATAGTAGGATTCGAGTGCGGTAGGCATATGGATGGATGTACGGGCATTGCATGGACGAGCCTAAACATGTAACTTCAAGACCTAGGGCATTGCAGATAAATGATAACAAGCATCCAAGTACTAAACAATCCTAGGCATGTGCTCCATATATAGTCATACGTTCTCGCAATGATGAAGGGAATATGCCCGAGAGGCAATAATAAAGTGGTTATTATCGTATTCCTTGTTTATGATAAATGTTTATTTTGCATGGTATAATTGTGTTAATACGGAAATGTTAATACATGTGTGTTTAATAAACAAAAAAGGAAGTTCCTAGTTATGCCTCTCTCATAAACTAGCTCGTTGATTAACAAGATGATCAAGGTTTCCTGATCATGGACATTGGATGTTGCTAATAACGAGGTCGCAACATTAGTGTAATGGTGTGATGAACATTCATCCGAAGTATAGCATTACGATCAAAGTCATTGAGTTTATATTGCTATAAAAACTTACGAAGTGATCCTAATCCTTAGACCATGAGATAATGTCAATCACTAACACCGGAAGAGTTTCTTGATAACATCAAACGTCACACCATAACAGGGTGATTATAAAGATGGGTTCAGAACTACTAAAGTGTTATGTTGATGCCCATGGATCAAGAGTGTAATATGTTCATCCCGATGACGGATAGATATGCTCTGGGACCTCTCAGTGATATCACATTGATTAGCTTGCAAGCAAGTGATTTGATCACTAGAATATTATATCACGGGAACGAGAAAATAGTGCATGTCAGTAACAAGATCAAACTAGGTAAGGAGATACCGATGATCGAATATTCGACATGCAATATATCACGAAACAAAAGTATTAAGATACTAGCATAAAAGGTTCTCGCGATCACAAGAAAGTCATCGCTGAATGTGTGGGAGCCAGTATGGGTCTCTAGATCCCGTTACTGATTATTGATCCGAGAGTGGTCTCGATCATGTCCGCATTATTCGCGAACCATAGGGTGGCACACTTAAGAGACACCTACATCCAATTGGAGCAAAAGTTTCATGCCGGAAATAATAACAAGCGCAGGAATTTATTTCACTAGACACCGAAACTGTTTCGGTTGAAATTGCTGAAACTGGTTCTGCATGTGAAATTTAAATGTTAGCAAGGGGTTTAATGTAAATGTTTTTTAATTAAAGTAATTAACAAAATTCTGAATAAATAAATAAAAGATTTTTATTTAAATGAGAGCTTGCATTAAATTTGGTGGAAATTTAATGCATGTGAGTGGATTTTTGAGTGGAGGCTCTTTTATGGGAGTGGAGGCTTTTCATTTTGAGTGGGAGCTCCACCCACATGAATGTGGAAGAGGTGGGGGCAGCCACCATGGCTGGCGCCATGCCCCTTGGGGTGCCCCCCTCTCCCTATAAAAGGCCCCCCTCTCCTCCTCTCAAAGCACACCTCGTCATGAAGGATCTCTCTCCCCCTCTAGTATTTATCCCCCATGGTCTCGGACTAGCGAGATACATGTTCCCGGTGGCTATTCAGCAAGAAAGAGTTGTACTTCCGCTGCATCGCTGGAGCGAGGAGGCTGAGGTTGCTCGGTGTCTTGTACGTGTGTGCGAGCACGGATGCGCTGCTGTTTTGTGGCGCTAGGACTTCCTCTCGATCTTGAGATCGGCAAGAGATCGTCTAAATCAACCACGAGTTTGGACTCGTTAAGCTTTGTTGGTCTTTAAGGGTATGTTCTCTACGGATGTATATCCGTCCGTTGATTGTATCTAATAGATAGATCTTGGTACATAGTTGTTCCCATCGTAGGAATTTTTTTGTTTTCTATGTTGTGAACCCTACAAATGAGAACTTGCACAACATCTTCTGTCTAGCCAGCCCGTGGCAGCGGGGCCTCTAGGGAACTACTGGCAATTAAGGTGATCCTTTTAATAGAGCACCGTTGCATAATTTATTGTAGTCATTGGCATTCGTTCACCACCTTATGCTTAGTTGTAATTGAGATAATAGAACTATAGAATTCTGGATATTTACTTTACGAACTGGTATCGTATTGTGTTGAGTGTCAATCTAAAGTTTAAAGTCCTATTGCAAACTCTCAGCAAACTCTGTTTACTCCATGAAATTTAATAATTGGTATTAAATCAAGAGTAACAATTCCAGTGTTAGTATCTTAAGTATCATGTTTGCCTCTATGATTCTTGATTTAAATATCGAGATTATCTAGGAGCTGAAAGTATTGTTTTAGAAACCATCATGTGTGACAGATATAATGATATCTGAAACAATGTTTTGGTTGCAATATGATATAGTATAATATATTTTCTCATATTGGAAGAGAATTTGCAAAGGTTGGAGATGCTACACATCCTAATCATCCAAAAGGGTTTTGGAAAGTAACATTATACTCACGATTCGTCTTTATAAGCTACATTAGCTTGTTATGAAAGTCGTCATGATAAGGATGAATAGAAGATGTATGTAAAGTGTTTACTACACTAAAAGATTACTAAAGAATGAATTTTTGAAAGAATGTCGATCATTTGATGATGGTGATGTACTTCAAAGTGCAAGTCCAAAGGTATTATTATTTGAATATACACGCTTTGGACTATGTGTCATGTATATGGCACCACTATTGATGTTGATAGATTCTTTTAAAAGGAAAAGGAAATGCTGAAAGAGAATCTATAAAATATATTTGGCAGAAAATAAAAGATTGGAAATATCCAATTTAGGTATATAGATGATATACATGTTATGGTTGTATTCTTTTCTTGTTAAACAATGAGGTTCTTGGGTATTGGATACCGAATTGGTTGGTATGAAATTTCATACGGAACGACGCAATTCATGAACCACAATGGCCTAAGTAAATAGCAAGAGAATATGTGATGATGTTCATCAAAAACAAACAAACCGTTGTTTGTATTTCTCGTTGACATCAAAGCTTGACTTTAAGATTTGTTTTAATAATTGTTATTTAAATCAGGTATTATGAGAACAAAGGTTGTTCAAATAATTATCGTATTCCATATAAGATGGATGATTTACAAATCTAGTTGGATAAATCACATCCATAAAAACTAATGCTAAAATGTCGCAAGACAAATGATTGAAAGATCACTTACGAAGTGACATCGACGTTTAACTTATATTGGAAAGAAAACATGAAGAATCTCCATATTCATGGATTTTTAGAGTCTTTGATTTGATGAAGTGACACTTGTGAGACTTTCCTCGGGCTAATTAAAACTTCGTTCAAAGGCCAAAGAAGAACGAATGACTAAAATTATTGGAATTTATACATATCGATGTATGTAGTCCATTATGTGTAGTCGTAAGCGATGGATTTCAATTTCATATGCTTTCTCCAGAAATTTGAGTGAATGTTCACTTAATGAGAAAGAAGTATGAAATATTTGAAAACGTTCAAAGACTTTCAAGATGAAGTGGAAAATCATTGTAACAAGAAAATCAATGGTTTATGATTTTATCATAAGGGATTTATTTGAGTTACAAGTGTAACAATAAAAATAAATGAATTATGATTTATCATAAAGGGATTTATTTGAGTTACAAGTTTAGGAAAAACACCTAGATTTACATCTCCCGAAACACCATAGGAATAATGGAGTGTTTGAGATTTGTAATGAAACCTTGTGAGACATGGTTGGATCAAAGGTGTTATTTATAAAACTGCCATTATGTTTTAAAATATTAAAGCTTTAGATACTACCGCTTTTACACTGAAAAGAGATCCATCTTGATCCGTTGAAATGACACCATGGAAGTTATGGTTTGGGGTAAAACTCAAATTGTCATTTCTTAAATTTTGGTATGCTAAACATAAGTAAGATGTTTACAACTGAAGTCATATGAGAATGTCTTTGTAGGTTATTTTGAATAACAATTGGTTATTCCTCCATAACACCAAGGACAAAAGGGTTTGTCGCTTGAAACGTGAAGTTTCTTGAAAAAGGAATTTTTCGTAAAAGTTAAGTGGGAGGATAATAGAAATTTGATAAGGTTAATGAACCTTAGCTAAATGTGTTGAGTTGTGCAGCGGCAGAAATCGTTCCGAAGGCTGCCATAATGCTTATAGCTTATGTGCCTCAAAGGTTGTGGTCACGGAGATCTAAGTTCTTATTGAACCAATTCGGTCGAATAAACAATCAAATGCTAAGATTTGAGAGTAACTCATTATTGTTTGACAATGATGAACCGACCATATGCAAAGAAGCGATGATGGGACCTGACTCCGTCAAATGTCTTGAAGCCATAAAATCCGTGATAGTTCCATACACGAGAAATCAAGTTTTGAACTTGGAAGACCCTCCGGAAAGGTGTAAAAACCTATCGGTCGTATTTGGATCTATAAAGAAACAGACATGGATGTTTCACATCTATGAAATAGTCGACATGTCGTAAAGTATTTTATGACAATGTTCAAAAAGTTGACTATGACAAGATTTGATCTTTTATAGCGATATTTAGTCTGGACGGATTAATGTAGCAACCACTACATATAATTTAGTATATGGTAGATGAATAAACAAAATAAAGTTCTTCTAATAGAATGGTTACCTAGGACGTGTGCATGACACGGTCCAAAGGGTTTTGTTAAATTCAACAGATGCTAAAAGGGCATGCAAACTTCAATGGTTGAAGTAAGCATCGCGGAGTTGGAATCTTCACCGTGATGGAAAAGGAGTTTTCATCTGGAGACGATGAAGATGCTTGCATTTGCAAGAAATTAAGTGGGAGCGCTGAGACATATTTCTAATACATTATGTGGATGACATCTTGTTGATTAGAAATGATGTATCTTTTATTGACAAAGGTTAAGAATTTCATTTTAATGAAAGACTTAGGCAAAACCCGAATATTTAGCATGAATATCTATAGTGGATAGACTGTGACGATAATATGGTTGTGCCAAACGTACATATATGATATATTGAAGGAGTTTAATATACAAACGACAAGAAGTGATTCTTGTCGGATGGAAAGGATTGAATCAAGATTCAAGTGTATCGACACTTGATAAGCGAAACAAGATTCAAGTGCTTTGACACTTGATGAGTGAAATCACAAGAATGTTTTAATCAATCATACCATGATATGTACACATCCAGATATGTCATATGCTCTAAGTGTTATGAGCATATACCAGAATGAATAATGATCATTGGACGATAGTGAGGATATTATTATGATATTTTAGAAGAACTAAGAATATATTTGTGTAGAGGTGAAAAACAATTACAAATAGTTTATTGCAAAGCGTTACATTGATACTAGTTTTATCACAAGATACAAATTAAGTTTATCTCAATTTAAACTATGGGTGGCACAATGAAATGGAAAGGAGTTTCCATGACGGATTTGGATGAATTCCAAAGTTACGAAATTGTGACGGATACTATAACAAAAGGCTAAGTACATGACTTCTATAGTAGCAGCAAAGGAGGGAATTTGTGTCAAGTAGTTTGTTATCAAACTAAGGTGTGGTTCGCAACGGGCTAACACTAAAGATATATTGTACGAAAATAGTATCGACATGATTTAACCCCAAGGAACTAAAGGTCTCACCAAAATACCAAATTTATACAATGCCATCTCATTGGAGAATGAGTGATGTGTGAAGACGCAAAGACATGCAAATACACACGGACCTGAAAGTGTCAGATCCGTAGATTATATTAACCACTTGCAATCACGTATATGGAACAACAGAAAGCCATAAGTGTTCAATATGAAAAGTTTTCAAACTAGATTATTGTCTCTAGTGCAAGTGGGAGACTGAAGGGAATATGCCCGAGAGGCAATAATAAAGTGGTTATTATCGTATTCCTTGTTTATGATAAATTTTTATTTTGCATGCTATAATTGTATTAATACGGGAACGTTAATACATGTGTGTTTAATAAAAAAAGGGAAGTTCCTAGTTATGCCTCTCTCATAAACTAGCTCGTTGATTAACAAGATGATCAAGGTTTCCTGATCATGGACATTGGATGTTGCTAATAACGAGGTCACAACATTAGTGTAATGGTGTGATGAACATTCATCTGAGGTATAGCATTACGATCAAAGTCATTGAGTTTATATTGCTATAACAACTTACGAAGTGATCCTAATCCTTACACCATGAGATCATGTCAATCACTAACACCGGAAGAGTTTCTTGATAACATCAAACGTCACACCGGAATAGGGTGATTATAAAGATGGGTCCAGAACTACTAAAGTGTTATATTGAGGCCCATGGATCGAGAGTGGAATTTGTTCTTCCCGATGACGGATAGATATGCTGTGGGCCCTCTCGGTGATATCACATTGATTAGCTTGCAAGCAAGTGATTTGATCACTAGAATGTTATATCACGAGAACGAGAAAAGAGTGCATGTCAGTAACGAGATAAAACTAGGTATGGAGATACCGATGATGGAATCTCGGATATGTAATATATCGTGAAACAAAAGGATTAAGATACTAGCGTAAAAGGTTCTCGCGATCACAAGAAATTCATTGCTGAATGTGTGGGAGCCAGTATGGGTCTCTAGATCCCGCTTCTGATTATTGATCCGAGAGGCGGGGGTAGCCACCATGGTTGGCGCCATGCCCCTTGGGGTGCCCCATCTCCTCCTCTCAAAGCACACCTCCTCGTGAAGGATCTCTCTCCCCCTCTAGTATTTATCCCCCATGGTCTCGGACTAGCGAGATACATGTTCCCGATGGCTATTCGGCAAGAAAGAGTTGTGCTTCCGCTGCATCGCTGGAGCGAGGTGGCGGAGGTTGCTCGGTGTCTTGTACGTGTGTGCGAGCACGGATGCGCTGCTGTTTTGTGGCGCTAGGACTTCCTCTCGATCTTGAGATCGGCAAGAGATCATCTACATCAACCACGAGTTTGGACTCGTTAAGCTTTGTTGGTCTTCAAGGGTATGTTCTCTACGGATGTATATCCGTCCGTTGATTGTATCTAATAGATAGATCTTGGTACATAGTTGTTCCCATCGTAGGAAATTTTTTGTTTTCTATGTTGTGAACCCTACAAATGAGAACTTGCACAACATCTTCTGTCTAGCCAGCCCGTGGCAACGGGGCCTCTAGGGAACTACTGGCAATTAAGGTGATCCTTTTAATAGAGCACCGGAGCAAAGCATTAACACTCCGTGAACACATGTGATCCTCACACCACAGCCATCCCCTCCGGTTGTCCCAATTATTGTCACTTTGGGGCCTTTGGATCCGGATTGATATGTGTACACAACTTTCAGATAAGATCACAAACAATACTATCATAATGATTCAATAATAAGTTCAGATCTGAGATCATGGCACTCGGGCCCTAGTGACAAGCATTAAGCACAACAAGTTGCAACAAAGTCAAATAGCACTAATAGAGATACGAGGTACTATGCCCTAAAAGATCTTATTCGATTACATGATAGAACTCATCCAATCCCTACCATCCCCAAGCCTATAGCGGGGGATTACTCACTCATGGATGAGGGAAACATCGGTGGTTGATGGAGATGCGTTGGCGATGACAATGGCGATGATCCTCTCCATATTCCCCGTCCCGGCAGGGTGCCAGAACGGAGTTTATGGATCCGAATCATGGTTTCTGATGGCGGCGACGGAGCAGAACTCTTTCTGGTAAACTATCGAACCCCCCTCTGTTTTTAGGTCAGAAGGCAACTTATAGGTGCGGAGGGAGGCCGAGGAGCTGCCTAGGGTGGCCAGACCTCCCTCAGGCGCGGGGTCAGTGGGCCCGCCCTAGGGTGGGTCTGGGCCCCCCAGGCCTCCTCTCTGTCTCCCCTTCTGGCTCCGTGGATCTTCTGGTGAGAAATAGTTTTTGACATATTTTCCAGGATTTTTCTTGATAGTTCATTTTCTGCACAAAAACAAGACACCAAGGTAATTCTGCTGAAAACAACGTCAGTCCAGATTAGTTGTATCCAAATCACACAAGTATAGAGGAAAAACAATAGCAAAGTGTTCGAGAAAGTAGATACGTTTTGGACGTATCAACTCACCCCAAGCTTAGCTTATTGCTTGTCCCCAACAATTCAATTGAAAACTGAGTGCGATAAAAGAACTTTCACGAACACTTTTCCTCATATGATATAAATATTCTCAGCACATGAGTAGATGCTTAGACAATTCATAATAAAGAGTATGCAACTAAGTCTACTCAATAGTCATTGCAAGCTATGAAGAGAAACCAACTCAATAATAATAAGTAGCATGAAACATAAACATAAGCAACATTGCAATGCTCATAATAAGGTATGATAGAGTGGTATCTCGCTTGCTTTTGTTTGAAGAGCACAATATAAATGCTGAGGCACCTCTGAAGTTCATATGAAGACTAGAGATAAAGATATCAGAGATATAAGCATCAAACTCATGACATAATTAACCAAGTTTTCGAACAAACACAAGAATGACAACTATGCTCTCAAGAAGGTGCTCATAGAATAAGTGGTGACTCAACAAAGTTGTGAAAACGATTTTGTGAAGGTTTGAAAGGCTTCCCAATGCTGAAAGGAAGGTACTCATTAGCTTTGAGCTCTCATTGCCCCTATCATAGGAATCTTCATGTGGTTAAGGTGAAAGTGAGGTCCACTCTGAATCATATGCTTGATAGACCATAGACTGGAAATCCCAAGTCCCTTGAGTATGAGGGTCGCTCCGCATGCTACTCAACTTTGGTCACCTGAAAGTTCTTGTCATTCTAAATACATGCATATCATCGAGAAACGCCAATGGGGTACCCCTTGCATATGGTATATGAGCTTTCCCATAACCAAAATGATAAGTCAAGCAGACAATGAGCATCTCAACAATCTTATTATTTACCATATGCATAGCTTTTTATTAAGGATGCTTCATATATGCTCATTATAGTGACGCTGCAAGTTTCCACCATGATTAGGCATGGCTTAGGCTAGCGGCCCAGGCGTTTTCTCTAACACAATGTATAAACTCCATGAACTAACAACTTCCCCATTTATTTCACATTGTCGACATACATAAACAAAAGAGCAAGGAATAAACTGGATGAGATATCCAACAGGTGTTGAAAGCGTTCCCCGTGGCAGCACGGTTCTGCTGACTCCCAGTATATAATAAGCAAGCATATAACTTTCATGGACTAGTCACAATGGTTCAGAATTATTAAGCGCAAGGAATAAAGTGTGCCAACAAGTTCGTGAGAGCTTTACTAACTAACTTTCTCAAAACAGGCAAACATTTTATTTTGGAAGAAAACACGGCATATGGAATATGCACTGAAATAGCAAATGATGCTAATAGGTAGGTATGGTGGACACAGCTGGCAATATTGGTTTTGGGGAGTTGGAAGCACAGGTAGAGCACATACTCAGTGCAAGTGAAGGCTAGCAATAGAGAGGGAGCGACAAACGAGAGAGCAATAACTGTTATAATTATGCTTGCAATAAAACAGGACTAACTATGGCATGAAAGCGATACAAGAACTCTGAGGCAAAATAAATCATCGAGGCTTACTGACTATTGATTAGTCATATGCATGCGTGAGCATGTTCCAAGTCGATTCACCTGAACAATCAAAGGAGGATACCACAATATCATACCAAAGTATGAATAAAATAATGCAAGAAAATATTCATATGACATGCTACAAACTATTAGCAAGCTGGAGCTAATCATAGACAAGCAAGAACTACTAAGCATCCATAATGGCATACACCTTACACAAACAGGATAAGCATGCTCACAATGATGAATATATGTACAAAAATGAAACAAATAGAGTTTGTTACCAGCCTCTTACCACACCTCGAGTTGTCTTAATCTTCACTATTGCCCTTCACTTGAGTGATTTGAATAATAACATGAAACCAAAATCCACTGAGGACGGCTGAACCCTGCAAAGAACTCACAAAACCAAAGAAGAACAAAAAATATTTTTGGTGTTTTCGAATTTTTTTAGAAGGCAATCAACGCAAAACCAAACGAAGAAAAATAAAACCAAAAACAAAAACTAAGCGCTCCAAGAATAACACAATTGTGCATGAAACAATAAAAACGAAGTGTCTAGAAAGACCTGAGGATTTTATTGATGAAGAAGGGGATGCCTTGGGCACCCCTAAGCTTTGACGCTTGTACCTCTTGAGTAATTCTTGGGGTGACACGGAGTGGCTCCCCCAAGCTTTATCTTTTGTCCATTCTTCATCTCATTACATCATCCTCTCTCTACACCTGAAATTCTTCTTTCATACAAAACTTCACACAATCTTCATTAGCAACATTAGTTTATTCAAAAGATATTAGACCTCTGGCAAAGCTTTGGAACATCAAGACTTCTCATTAAAAACACAAGTTACTGTAGCAACTCCTTCAAAAAGCTCAATTTCCCAAAAATAACCCGAAAATGAATCAATAAGAAGCAAATGCAAATAATGGCAGAAATCTGTCAAAATAGACCAGCAGGTAGAAACCGATTTTTTCGAACATCTTCTGTTGCTCAAATAAAAATTTGTTGAACTAAATAAAGTTATCTAACATACTGGGGGATTTATTCGTAAATGTTCAGCTCAATCCGTGTTACATAGCCTCCTCACGAATTTTTTAGTAGAGGACAGAAATCTGTTCCGGGACAACAACTCCCCAAATCTTACTTCCCTCTCATTAGAGGTCATTCTTGGCACAAAAAGCAAACAAAAAGAATAAGGAGAGGTCATTACTGAAGTAATAACTTCTAAGACTCAAGGAAACTCTTGGGTTATCTCCCAACAAGTACTTTTTTTAACGCCTTTATGTTAGGCACGACGAAGAGCAAAGATTGGAAAGGAGAAAAATAAAAGTGAGCAAGTATAACCACTGTGAAAGCATTGTTTTGTTCATTTAAATCCCTTTGTTAACAAGGTTGATCAAGTATTGTTACCAAAACAATCTTATATGACATAAAACTTTGCATTTCACTAGGTGATTATGTTACCTCATACTTGATAGCAATGGTCCCAATCATAATAGTTTCAAAATTTTCTTATGGAATGGGACAATATATTTCTCCAACCTTGATGCTCTCAATATTTTCAATGGAATTCAGGCAATAGCTCTTAACAACCTTCTTGGGGAAATAAACAGTGTGCTCTTTGTCATTAATATTGAATGTTACTTTTCCTTGATTGCAATTGATAACAGCACCTGTAGTATTAAGAAAAGGTCTCCCAAGAATAATAGACATATTATCATCTTCAGGCATTTCAAGCACAACAAAATCAGTTAAGGCCATGCAATTATGAGAAACTTGAACAGGAACATCCTCACATATACCAACAGGAATAGTAGTTGACTTATCAGCCATTTGCAAAGATATATGAGTTGCTATCAACTTTTCTTGCTGGAGTCTCTTATAGAGAGAAAAAGGCATAACACTAACTCCAGCTCCCAAATCACATAAAGCAGTTATAACATAATTATTCTTAATGGAGCAAGGAATAGTTGGTATGTCACATCCCAAAATTCTCCTAATTTTGGAATGTGAAATAAATAAATAAGTTTGATTGATTGTTTGACTTTGTTGAAAATTCTCAAAGAGAAGAAACTTTTTGAATAGAAAATCCTCTCAACCTTGAATTCAAAATCCTATATTCTTTTGTTAAGACCTAAGTAGCCATATAGGCAAAAGGGCATGGATTGATTTTGGATTGTAGAGTTGGTGTGCAAGATTTCAAAATGAAAAGCATGAAGCATTCATAAGCATTTCATCCATGCAAAGTTCTCACAAACTAAATCCAAATCTTGGTATCTAAATCCTATAGTTGATTCGCCCAAATGTTCCTAAGGGGAAATTAAATTGACTTTATAAAACCCACTGTTGCTAAGGCATAAATTTTTGCTAAATCATAGCCTAAAGAGATCCAATTAATACTACAAAATTTTAGAAACAAAATTGAGCTCATTTGGAGCTAGTATGAAAAAGTTATGGAATAAATACAAACACATAAGGATATAAATAAAATGAGATATACAAGGTTTTATAAACCCACTACTTCTAAACTAGTAAAAAGATTACAAATTTGATCCTATAATGATCTATTCGATTTTAGAAAAATTTAGAAACAAGAATCATATCATTTGGAGTTCGTATGCAAAAGATATGAGAGAAACAAGTAAATAGAAAAAAAAAACCCAATGGGCCGGCGGCCCAGCAAGGCCGAACCGGACCGAGCCGGCGACCAGGAGCTGCACGCGCGCTGTAGGTGCCCAGTTTGATCTAAAAACCGTGCGAAATCTGTTTTCTAAAACCTATCTCTACTCAAACTCTTATAACTTTTTATCTACAACTCCGAATCGACTTCCGTTTGTTTCTACTTGTTCCCTACTCCAAGGCCTATCTCTAAACCATCCTAAATCTCCATATAAACTCGTGGAGCCACGGCTGTACAAGTTTCTATTCTCGAAATCCCGAATCTACCTATTCCCGAATCTTGTTTCGCTTTTTAACTCATCTAGACTTCGTCGTTTGCTTTCGGTCAAAACACGAAAGTTGTAGGGATCGTCGAAATCGTTCAATCCCGACAAACCTCACCTCTTTTCATCCAACACAGCCGGAGAATTTCGTATCGCAATATTTCAGATCTTACGGTGTAAATCCAAGATGTACTCGCGCTCGTTTCTTCAAATCCAAATTCCTTTGGTGAGAAGGTAGGAATAATTATTCCCCACAACTTTCATGTTCTGAGTTTTTCGATTTGACCTACGGATTTGTCTCTCTAACACAGATCTATTTCTTGTCTATTCTGAGCAAAAATCGGGTCAATCTCTTCTTCTAGCCACCGGATCCTATCCAGACGGTCGAGATCCAATCAAACCGGTGCGTGCCATGTCGTCATCCCGGTCATCTTCCTCATCAACGCCACATCAATGTAAGGTCAACATCTAGTCCCAGTCAGCATGCAAAGTCAACCTGTCCAGTCAGCGGAATATTCCCTGAAATATTCCGTTCGAATTTAAAATTGCATATTATAGATCTAACTTGTAAAATTCATTAGAAATTCATACCACGTCCAAAAATTGCGTATAATATATAAAATTGAAGATAATTTCACATAGAATCATCTTATCAGATTAGATCCAACTTTTACTGTACGTAGTTACTGCAGTAATTTAATTAGTTTTAATGGTCTTTTAGGTTAATAAATTCATAAGAAATTATTTGTAACTCCGAAAAATATGAATAATATATCAAATTGAAGCTACTGTAATGTACTTTAACGATATCTGGTTGGATCTAGCCTTTGGAGATTATTTAACCCGTAGCAATTTAATTAGTTTTAATGGCTCTATAAATCATTAAATTCATAGTAAATTAATTGCTTGTCACAAAAATATAAATGATATACCGTTGGAAAGCTGGTTCCATGTAGATCATCAATATGCAATTAGTTCAGCCTTTTACTGTAAGGTTTTGCCGTGAAGATTTAAATGGTTTAATGTCTTATTTAGAGTAATAAATTCATAAGAAAATAAATACTATTCAGAAAATTACAAATAATATGTCCCTGAAATCACAATTCCGTGGAGATTACAGATATAATTTTAGTTTGATTTTTAGACAACAGAAACTATATGAATCATTTAAAACCATTAAACACTATTTAAATCATACAAAAAGATCTATAACTCCGATTAGGGTGAATCCAAGTGCTAAGGTTTTGTATTGACAATATCTATACAGAGAAACTGCATGACAAATTATTTGGTACTGTTAAAACAGAAATTCATACAGAAATATTTAAACCCATTGAAATAGTGTTTTAATCATAAGAAAATTTCTATAACTCCTTTTTAGGTGATTCAAATTGCCACTGTCTCTAAATTGCATTACCTATCCAGTAGCATCTAGTTCACAATATAATATGACATAAACATATTTAGTTCAATTAAAGTGGTATACACCATATTAAATTGATACAACTTTAGTAATAAAAGCTTTAGTGCATTAAATGACTTTCCACATGCATCATGTAATCTAACTATGTTCAGAACACTAAATGCAACCATTGTGACTCATTAAATCGTCATGCATGCATCTGTTCATCATTGTTTTCTTATAATGTTGCACTATTGCATGTTTGCAATGTTTTGAATGGTGTTTGTTGTGTTTGCTTCAAACGTTAGATTGCGAGGAGTGCAACTACTGTGATTGCAACTACTATGATTGCAAGTATTGTGGTTATGACGAGTGCCACCATTATATCTATGAGTATTGTGAGGATTATATATAATCGACTACATCTACAACAAAGGCAAGTGGTGCTATCTTGGTCATAAATGTCCTACTGTTTTCCTATGCATTGTAGATGTTTTTGTAGAATTGCATATGTAGGAATTGATGTTTATATGCTATGCTATGTCCCATATTATTCCCTAGTATCCCTTGTTTATGAGCCATCGTATTGGTAGATTGCTTAGCTATGCTATTTAGACGAGGAAGGGAATCACATCATGAAAAGTTATATGTTTTGAAAGGCTTATATTTTGCTAAATGACAAACCAACATGTTTTAATGAACCACCTGGGCGGAATGGCATTGATTGGGTCATCGAGTGTATTTATGGTGGGGAATGCCGCCCAGGACACTGAGAAAGGATTGGTTTCTTTGTTTGGAAGCTTTCGTGTGCAACCATGTGCCAATAATGAAATGGGCGGTTGGTTAAACTCAGTAGGTTGTGGTAACTCGAACCCGCGTATCCAGAGATGTAGATAGTGTAGGTTGGACCGGTGCGCGTCGGGATTGGGGAGCTACTTCCCGAACGGTTCCTTCTTGGACTTCTCCCTATCATCACCCAATATGAGAGTGGTGGTACGAGCTGGGCTGGCCAAGTCACATGGGTAAAGTGTACTAACCCCTGCAGGGTGTATAAACTAATCGATTAGCCGTGTCCCCGGTTATGGACAATTTGAGCGACCTGATACTGATGCTATGATATTTCTCACTCATCCTTATTTCTTAATTACTAAAACTTGATGGGTGAACATGGGTTTAGGAGCATACGAAAGCTGAACTGTCTTGTATCTACATGGGTTTATGCTGGTATGTCCTTAGAAGATTGTTTTTGAAGAAAGAAAAGTATTTTGAAAGTAGGGAAAAGTTGTATTGCTTTATGCAAATAAGCCTGAGCTCCACTTGGCCAAATAAGCATGTAGTTGATAGATCTGTTGTTAACCACTTTAGCCTACTTGCCATACATTCAATGTATTGACCATTCGTGGCTGCAACGTTTCATGTTGCAGGTTATATCGTATATGAGTGATCGTTCATAGGTCGCGAGACTCCACTCAACATTTGTTCGCCTGTGGCACATTTGAAGGATGGAGATCTACCTTGTATTCGTTTTCCGCTGTGTACTTGAAAGAATAATGTAAATTCTGGATTATATTCGTTGTATTTATGATGCACGGTTATATTTGGTATCATTTTGTACTGTGTGTGCCAGTGAACCGATCCAGGGATTGGCACTATACACATGAACTCAGCCTTACCAGGCGAGGGTGTTACAAGATGGTATCAGAGCTGTGTGTTGACTGTAGGATCGTGACCTTAGAAATGGATTAGCAATAGAAGACCTTTATTAGGAGAACTATCATATTTTATACTTATTAGAGTTCTTATATATTCCTTGTCTATCATTTTCCAACACCTCTCCTTGTTCAAACTTGTAGATGTCCATTCATTTGATAAGTAGAAGAAGTGATCTACCATAAAAACTATAAGAATTGGAAAATGTTATTAGTAGTTTTCTATAAAGAAAATCACTATATGAGAGTTGGCCTACAAGTAAAGAACAAATAACATGACATAAATGAACATATCATCAAGTTTGGTTAGGTCTAGACCACCATGTTCTATCTCTTTAGGAGATCATCGCTATCGTGTTAGCATATTGTTCTTATCAACTTATGTGGTATGACAATATAGGTTGTTTGCTTGGTTGTATTGAGCTATTTTGTGTGATGCCTTGTTTAGGATATGTTGTTTTGAAACTCTAAAGTTGCTGGAGTTTTCGTGTGGTTTTAAAATTATTTTAATGGTGTGAATTGATTGAAATTCGTGGAATTACTGCTGCAGTTTTCTGCCGGACCTGCAGTACCGCGCGATTTTTCATATTTTATTGGTAACTCATAAAAATCTAAAAAATAGGATCTGGAGCGTAATTACCTGTAGTACATGCACAAAATTGGCTAAAATTCCTGACGAGTTTAAGTTAGTCAGAAAAATTCGTGAAACCTGCTGTACTATTTTGACAGATTTAGTTTAGTGCTTATATGTTGCTATGTTTTACTCTAGTATTGTTCCCAATGCTTTCAAACTATTTTGTGGTTATATACTACTAAATTTAGACCTCTGTGTTATTGTTATGCAAGTGCATGCTTGTGTGTTGATTTATTATGATTGTTTGCTTGTTTGTGACATTGATTGCTTCATATAGTTATGGGTAGGATTATTTTCTCAGTCGTTTCTTTCCTATAGAATCTATCCTTTCCTATCTTGAACCCTTGGAGATATAATGATGTGTTAAGCGGAAGATTTGACAACACAATACATTTAGGAAAGAGAATGCTTCACCTAATGAAAAAAGGATGTGGAATTATGAAGTGTTGCACATGATGTATGTAGTAGATTACGCAACCTGAAAGTTGAAGTAGCGATAGTTTAGTTTCAGCAGTAGCTTTGTTGATTGAATACATGGCAGTATACATAGAGCATTAGTTCGTGCCCATGGAAACATTCTTCAAGGCAAGTGAGAATGCCCGAGTGATAGAAAAACGTGATTCATCTATCCTCATACAAGGTAATGATTTGGGTGCAGGATGGATTGATCACCATTCCTACTACTCTTATTATTCGCTCTTGTACTGTTGGCTTTGCGAATCTTGAGTGCCTTTCAGCCTTAGCAGAGAGCCGGCGTTGAGCCTAAACCTTAGAATGGTAGATTGTTCCACCTCTATAAAAGCATTCATTGCTAAGCGTAGGAATATACGGTAAGGATGAATTTCAACCATTATTAATGGGTATCATGAAGCAAACGTTACCTAATTGCCCACCATAAGAGTTTCGCTAGTTTAAGAAATGCTCCCTCAGAAACTATCAATCATGGAATTAGAATGTGCAATGAAAACCAATTGAGCCAAGTGAATCCTTGAGAAGTGACCTAGTCAGATTTCTTTTAAGGGTGGTAGCATCCTAATGGATCCTGAACCTTTCTTTCTTTCTAGCCTTCCCAAATCTCGGGACGAGATTTCTTTTAAGGGTGGTAGTCTGTCACATCCCAAAATTCTCCTAATTTTGGAATGTGAAATAAATAAATAAGTTTGATTGATTGTTTGACTTTGTTGAAAATTCTCAAAGAGAAGAAACTTTTTGAATAGAAAATCCTCTCAACCTTGAATTCAAAATCCTATATTCTTTTGTTAAGACCTAAGTAGCCATATAGGCAAAAGGGCATGGATTGATTTTGGATTGTAGAGTTGGTGTGCAAGATTTCAAAATGAAAAGCATGAAGCATTCATAAGCATTTCATCCATGCAAAGTTCTCACAAACTAAATCCAAATCTTGGTATCTAAATCCTATAGTTGATTCGCCCAAATGTTCCTAAGGGGAAATTAAATTGACTTTATAAAACCCACTGTTGCTAAGGCATAAATTTTTGCTAAATCATAGCCTAAAGAGATCCAATTAATACTACAAAATTTTAGAAACAAAATTGAGCTCATTTGGAGCTAGTATGAAAAAGTTATGGAATAAATACAAACACATAAGGATATAAATAAAATGAGATATACAAGGTTTTATAAACCCACTACTTCTAAACTAGTAAAAAGATTACAAATTTGATCCTATAATGATCTATTCGATTTTAGAAAAATTTAGAAACAAGAATCATATCATTTGGAGTTCGTATGCAAAAGATATGAGAGAAACAAGTAAATAGAAAAAAAAAACCAATGGGCCGGCGGCCCAGCAAGGCCGAACCGGACCGAGCCGGCGACCAGGAGCTGCACGCGCGCTGTACGTGCCCAGTTTGCTCTAAAAACCGTGCGAAATCTGTTTTCTAAAACCTATCTCTACTCAAACTCTTATAACTTTTTATCTACAACTCCGAATCGACTTCCGTTTGTTTCTACTTGTTCCCTACTCCAAGGCCTATCTCTAAACCATCCTAAATCTCCATATAAACTCGTGGAGCCACGGCTGTACAAGTTTCTATTCTCGAAATCCCGAATCTACCTATTCCCGAATCTTGTTTCGCTTTTTAACCCATCTAGACTTCGTCGTTTGCTTTCGGTCAAAACACGAAAGTTGTAGGGATCGTCGAAATCGTTCAATCCCGACAAACCTCACCTCTTTTCATCCAACACAGCCGGAGAATTTCGTATCGCAATATTTCAGATCTTACGGTGTAAATCCAAGATGTACTCGCGCTCGTTTCTTCAAATCCAAATTCCTTTGGTGAGAAGGTAGGAATAATTATCCCCACAACTTTCATGTTCTGAGTTTTTCGATTTGACCTACGGATTTGTCTCTCTAACACAGATCTATTTCTTGTCTATTCTGAGCCAAAATCGGGTCAATCTCTTCTTCTAGCCACCGGATCCTATCCAGACGGTCGAGATCCAATCAAACCGGTGCGTGCCATGTCGTCATCCCGGTCATCTTCCTCATCAACGCCACATCAATGTAAGGTCAACATCTAGTCCCAGTCAGCATGCAAAGTCAACCTGTCCAGTCAGCGGAATATTCCCTGAAATATTCCGTTCGAATTTAAAATTGCATATTATAGATCTAACTTGTAAAATTCATTAGAAATTCATACCACGTCCAAAAATTGCGTATAATATATCAAATTGAAGATAATTTCACATAGAATCATCTTATCAGATTAGATCCAACTTTTACTGTACGTAGTTACTGCAGTAATTTAATTAGTTTTAATGGTCTTTTAGGTTAATAAATTCATAAGAAATTATTTGTAACTCCGAAAAATATGAATAATATATCAAATTGAAGCTACTGTAATGTACTTTAACGATATCTGGTTGGATCTAGCCTTTGGAGATTATTTAACCCGTAGCAATTTAATTAGTTTTAATGGCTCTATAAATCATTAAATTCATAGTAAATTAATTGCTTGTCACAAAAATATAAATGATATACCGTTGGAAAGCTGGTTCCATGTAGATCATCAATATGCAATTAGTTCAGCCTTTTACTGTAAGGTTTTGCCGTGAAGATTTAAATGGTTTAATGTCTTATTTAGAGTAATAAATTCATAAGAAAATAAATACTATTCAGAAAATTACAAATAATATGTCCCTGAAATCACAATTCCGTGGAGATTACAGATATAATTTTAGTTTGATTTTTAGACAACAGAAACTATATGAATCATTTAAAACCATTAAACACTATTTAAATCATACAAAAGATCTATAACTCCGATTAGGGTGAATCCAAGTGCTAAGGTTTTGTATTGACAATATCTATACAGAGAAACTGCATGACAAATTATTTGGTACTGTTAAAACAGAAATTCATACAGAAATATTTAAACCCATTGAAATAGTGTTTTAATCATAAGAAAATTTCTATAACTCCTTTTTAGGTGATTCAAATTGCCACTGTCTCTAAATTGCATTACCTATCCAGTAGCATCTAGTTCACAATATAATATGACATAAACATATTTAGTTCAATTAAAGTGGTATACACCATATTAAATTGATACAACTTTAGTAATAAAAGCTTTAGTGCATTAAATGACTTTCCACATGCATCATGTAATCTAACTATGTTCAGAACACTAAATGCAACCATTGTGACTCATTAAATCGTCATGCATGCATCTGTTCATCATTGTTTTCTTATAATGTTGCACTATTGCATGTTTGCAATGTTTTGAATGGTGTTTGTTGTGTTTGCTTCAAACGTTAGATTGCGAGGAGTGCAACTACTGTGATTGCAACTACTATGATTGCAAGTATTGTGGTTATGACGAGTGCCACCATTATATCTATGAGTATTGTGAGGATTATATATAATCGACTACATCTACAACAAAGGCAAGTGGTGCTATCTTGGTCATAAATGTCCTACTGTTTTCCTATGCATTGTAGATGTTTTTGTAGAATTGCATATGTAGGAATTGATGTTTATATGCTATGCTATGTCCCATATTATTCCCTAGTATCCCTTGTTTATGAGCCATCGTATTGGTAGATTGCTTAGCTATGCTATTTAGACGAGGAAGGGAATCACATCATGAAAAGTTATATGTTTTGAAAGGCTTATGTTTTGCTAAATGACAAACCAACATGTTTTAATGAACCACCTGGGCGGAATGGCATTGATTGGGTCATCGAGTGTATTTATGGTGGGGAATGCCGCCCAGGACACTGAGAAAGGATTGGTTTCTTTGTTTGGAAGCTTTCGTGTGCAACCATGTGCCAATAATGAAATGGGCGGTTGGTTGAACTCAGTAGGTTGTGGTAACTCGAACCCGCGTATCCAGAGATGTAGATAGTGTAGGTTGGACCGGTGCGCGTCGGGATTGGGGAGCTACTTCCCGAACGGTTCCTTCTTGGACTTCTCCCTATCATCACCCAATATGAGAGTGGTGGTACGAGCTGGGCTGGCCAAGTCACATGGGTAAAGTGTACTAACCCCTGCAGGGTGTATAAACTAATCGATTAGCCGTGTCCCCGGTTATGGACAATTTGAGCGACCTGATACTGATGCTATGATATTTCTCACTCATCCTTATTTCTTAATTACTAAAACTTGATGGGTGAACATGGGTTTAGGAGCATACGAAAGCTGAACTGTCTTGTATCTACATGGGTTTATGCTGGTATGTCCTTAGAAGATTGTTTTTGAAGAAAGAAAAGTATTTTGAAAGTAGGGAAAAGTTGTATTGCTTTATGCAAATAAGCCTGAGCTCCACTTGGCCAAATAAGCATGTAGTTGATAGATCTGTTGTTAACCACTTTAGCCTACTTGCCATACATTCAATGTATTGACCATTCGTGGCTGCAACGTTTCATGTTGCAGGTTATATCGTATATGAGTGATCGTTCATAGGTCGCGAGACTCCACTCAACATTTGTTCGCCTGTGGCACATTTGAAGGATGGAGATCTACCTTGTATTCGTTTTCCGCTGTGTACTTGAAAGAATAATGTAAATTCTGGATTATATTCGTTGTATTTATGATGCACGGTTATATTTGGTATCATTTTGTACTGTGTGTGCCAGTGAACCGATCCAGGGATTGGCACTATACACATGAACTCAGCCTTACCAGGCGAGGGTGTTACATGGTATACCTGGATCACCAAGTTTCTTTGGAACCTTATCATTGAAGGAATAATTAGCAAGTAGAGTAGAAATCTCCTCATTAGGAATCTTCCTTTTATTAGAGACAATATCCTTCATATACTTTGAATAAGGAGGAAACTTGATAGCATTAGTGAAAGGAATTTGCAAGAATAAAGGTTTCATCCACTCACAAAACTTGTTGTAGTGTTCTTCCTCCTTTGACTTGTGTTTCTTACCTGGAAAAGGCATAGGTTTCTGCACCCAAGGTTCTCTCTCTTTACCATGTTTATTAGCAATAAAATCTTACTTTTTGTACCTAGTGTTTTTAGTGTGCTTCTCAGGTTCTTCCTCAACTTCCTCCTTATCAGGAGCATCATTATTATTACCACTCTCAGTTCAGCATCAGAGGCAGATATACTATTAGGATCTACAGCAGGTTCAAGGGGTTCCTCAACTACTTTATGTTTCTTTTTCTTCCTCTTACGAGGACTACCACTATCTTCACCTTGTTGGGAATCCTGCTCTATTCTTTTAGGGTGTCCTTCGGGATATAAAGGATCTTGAGTAGCTGCACCACCACTAGTTCTAATTCCATAAGCATGTTTATTTCCTGAAGTATTAACTAGCATATCATTTTGTACCTTAGCAAGTTGATCAAGTTGAGTTTGAACCATTTGAAAGTGTTTACAAAGCATTTTAATATTATTAGAAGTTCTTTCCACAATATCTTTCAACTCATGGATAGCTCTAGAGTTTTCCAATAAATGATTCTGAACTTGTTTATTAAAATACCTTGTTTAACAATAAATGTGTCAAGTTCCTCTAAGCATTGATCAGGAGGCTTACCATAAGGAATATCACCTTCATTAAATTGAAGAGAGTGTACCTAAATAGTATATGAGTGGGGAATTGGCTTACATTATTCTTATATAGGAGGTAGATTCTTCACATCTTCAGCTCTAATACCTTTCTCCTTTAGACACTTCTTAGCTTCTTTCATTACTTCATCATTTAATGCAATAACTCCCATCTTCTTTGTTGTTGGTGTTGGAACTGGTTCAGGAACAACTGGTTCAGGAGTAATAGGCTCAGGTGTATTCATCTTAGTTGAAGTCCAATCATCATAATTCTTGCTTATCTTGGTCATTGATTCTTCATCATCTGTAGGAGTCCTTTTCCTGAAAACACAATCAGCAAAGCTATCTAGGTATGCCCTAGAATCATCAGTTAGTCCATTATAATAAATATCAAGAATTTAATTTTTAGGTAATGGACATCCAGGATGTGCATGAATCAAGGAACATAATTTTTTCCATGATTCAGGCAATTTCTCTTCTTCTCCCTGTTTAAGTTCAAAAAGTCTCTGCAAAGCAGCATGTCTAGCACTGGGAGGAAAATATTTATGAAAGAAAGAAGCAATCAGGGCTATCAATGGAACCAGGAGGTAATCTATTAAACCAAGCCCTAGCTTCTCCTTTTAGTGAAAAAGGGAAGATCTTAGCAACAAAGTACTTGCGCATCTTAAAATCATCAGAAAACAAAGCACTCATAGTAGAAAGCTCATTCATATGAGCCACAACACTCTCATTTTCAGTCCCACAAAAAGGTTCTTTCTCAACAATATCTAAATAAGACAAATCAAGAGAGAAATCATAATCTTCATCTTTAATATCTATGGGAGAGGTGGCAAACTTAGGATTAGAGGAAAACTTAGGCACAATAGTACGTCTATGTAGGGATCCCAATCTTAGATAAGATAGAGCCCTCTGTGTTTTACAATGCTAGTCCCTGGATCAATAGCTAGCATCCACAGTTAAGATGTAATATCAAGAAACAAAGGTCATAATATAACTTTATTAACATAATTTTATTACATCACACATAGCTCATATGGCTATTACATTACATTGCAGCGGAATAAATATAGTCATGGGTCCTTCATCTTCAAAGTGCCACAGGCAGATGTTGGTTGTAGACTTTGTAATCCTAATCAATCAATCTTCACTAAAAACAATCAAACCTGCAACATACAAGTTACAGCCACAAGGGTCAATACATTTGAATTGTATTGGCAAGTGATACTATGGTAGTATAGTGGAGTCTATCATCTATATGCATTTGGCTAAGTGGAGTTGAGGCTTGCATTGCTCAAAATAGATTTTTCTTATCATTTGAAAATACTAAGAGTTTGCTTGACAAAATCATTTTTCTCAATCAAAGATTTCAAGATCCTTGTACCAAGCCATCTCTCCATCAATGATTGAAGAATTCAAACAACCCTTGTTCAAACCACAAGATTTTAATTTAGAAGTTGGAATGATGAGATTCTTGATTGCTTCCATGTCTTGATGCTCAAATTGTCCTTTACCAGGGACATGGCTAAGTACTTAGATTTTACACTCTGCAGAGGTGGTGCACTTTCCCCACAAGACTTGGTTTCCCAAGACAAGATCTTTCAGAAGCCTTCCCTTAGACCAAAATGGACGCGCTCCAACCTATCAAACACTACCACCCACTGTCCATTTGGCTAAGTTCTTGCAACCTATATGATCATGGCAGAGCCCATATTGCCAAGTGGTTGCACTTGAAGCTTCTCAACATTTGACATCTCAAATCCCTTTGTTTCCTGGGTGGCATTCCACAAGTGAGATACACAATCCAAGCCCATGGCATTGTGAACCACTCAACCATTCTCCACCAAGCAAGCCCATTCCACCCAGGGGATTCATTAACTTAGTTGTTTTATTAAACAAAAACATAAGTCTTCAGACTTAGAATATTTTTCCATAGTGTGAATATTTATTCCACCCATGTTTTCTATTAGCTAGGCTAAGCTTGGTAGTAATAGGAAACTTAACTTATGAAAATCCTACTAAGGATTCATCTACTAGGTTTTCATATAGTAAGGTCTATACTTAGCAAAATCCATGCAAGTTTTACTTAGCAAAATTCACTAATGCATAGAGAATGTAATGGGACAAAAAATATGAAGCATCACTTGCCTTTTTGGTAGGGAATGGTGGTTCACTCCTTGATCTTGCTAGTCTCACACTTCTCTACAAGTCAATCAAGCAAACACCAATTCAATTTACATTCCAAACCAATAATCACTCAAACAAATTCACACACACAAGACAATGGAAACCAATTCATGCATGGGAGCATGCACAAGATAGTTTTATTTTGCAAAGGGGTCTCCATGGGGTTTCTAAACTTTGTAATATCCAAATTGGTCATTTACCAAAGTGGCAAAGTCATTAGCAAGAGGGTTTTGTCCAAATACTATTTTTAAATCCATTCATCATTTCATGTGGTGAAAAATGTTTTTATTAAGGCAAAACTCTTAAGTTTTTCACCAAATGAGTTGCTATTGCAAAGCTTGGTGTTTTTGGGTCAGTAGGTTTGATCCAAACCATTTTCTCAAAGTTTTCTTTCCATAAACATTTTTATTAAAATCAACAATTTTATTTGGCTAGAAATGGACTAAACTAATTAATCCATTCCAAACTTTTACAAATTTATTTTCCAAACCATGGGTTGGTTCCTAGGGTCAGTAAGGTCACAACAATCCAATTTGCAAAGGTTTTATCCTTAAATTCAATTTTAAACAATTTTTATACTCTAAACAAGCATACAAATGAATCTGCAAAAATGAGCAAACAAACAAATACTATTTGCTAAACCAATTCCACAGTTGGCTAGGGCTTGTTCTCCTGAATCCATTGATATAAAATTTGCCAAATTTGGACGTGTGGTTCAAAAGTTATAAGGGTTTGAAAATTACAAACAAATCTGTTTTCAATTTCTGTTTTTAAACAGACAGGTGACACGCGGCGTTATCTTACTGGGCGATACCGGTTCGGCCGGATCGGGCGATGCTAGCCGTTGGATCTAATTATCATCGCGCGGCTCAGATCGACGCATACCTCTTCGCTCACTTTCTTTCCTAGTCGCTGGATCAAGATCGGATGGTTGCTGCTGCCTGGCCAAGGACTGGCGGCGCGATGACAACGGCGAGCGGCGGAGCGACCAGTTGGCGGTGGAGCTGGCGAGGCAGGAAGCAAGAAAGGGTAAGAAGATGCTCACCAGGCTCAGGAGGACACGGCGAAGCTCAAGGTACTACTGGTTCGACGAGGGGCACGCGAAGTTGTGATTAATTGCTCGCCGGAGACTTGGTCGGCGTCAGATGGTTCTGGAGCTCGTCGTGGGTGGAGCTGTGGTTCGCCCCGAGGGAAAACGAGTACACGATTAGACGCAGTCGAGTGTGGCGAGTGTAGGAGCATGAACGAGAGAGCACGGGGCGGTCGGTGTTTACCAGGGGACTTCGTCGGAGTGAGGCAGACGCGGCGGCGCGGTCAGATGTTGTCGAAGTCGATGCTCTGGGCGCCCGCGGATGAATGATTGGCACGGTAAGATGCGCCAGGATGCGGTGAGCGTGCTCGTGTGTTCGGGGAGGCAGGAGGTGGTGTGGCTCGGCCGTATTCGTCGGTGGAAGCTCGTCGGAGACGGAGCTGTTCGAGGAAAAATTGCGACGGCCTGGAGGCGTGCTCGGGGAAGGAGGCAGAGGGGAAACGGAGAGGAGTGACTGGTGATTTAACACACGTGATCACTGCAGGGTTTACTCGTGGCATTAAGTCGAATTGACGACGCGAATCACTGCCAGGAACGGGGAGGAACGGTCGAGCGGGGTGGAGAGGAAGAACAGTGGAGTGGGGCCGTTGCGTCAGTGGGAAAAGAAGTGAGAGGGAGGGTCCACTTGTCGGTTGCTCCGAGGGTTCTTTCTACGGTGAGAAACGCTTCGCTGCGGTGGGGTGGGAATTGGGCTAGGTGGGCTGTTTGGGCTGGCTCAGTTGGGTCAGTCCATTCCCATATTTTTTTCCTGTCTGATTCTTTTTCTATTTTCCAATTCTGTTTTGAAAATTCAAACAACTAAACAATGTCCAAAAACAAATCAAACATTCACCAAACCTTGCACTATGAATTTGGTTCTGTTTAGTAACCTGAACCAAAATCCTAAATAAAATAAATAATACTTTAATCTTTTTAGGTTCCATCCTTAATTAAATAAGTAGGCCATGGTTTATTAATTAAATGGAGTTTTTGTTGTTTATTAATAAAATCTTTATTTGAAATCCAAATGTTTTCAAAATCAAATCAGTAGGTATGATTTGGAAGTAAATAATACTTGGATACTTGTTTCAAACAAAATATTATTTTACTTTAGGGTCCAATATTAGTTAAATAAAATGGGCCAAGGTTTATTAATCAAATAGGATTTGATTTTATTAATAAAATCTTTATTAGAAACCTAAATATTTTCAAAACCAAATCAGTGGGTTTTATTTGGGAAATATAGAATACTTGGAGATTTGTTTTAAAATAAAATAACATCTTATTTTAGGGTCCATTATTAATTAAATATAATAGACTTTCATTATTATTTCAAATAGGTTTTATTTTATTGAGATATTTATTTTGAATCTAAAATAAAGCCAAAACATTTTAGTAGATTTTATTTGTGAATTTCAAATAATTGGAAAACCTATTTAAAATAATTTAACAAGTTTTGATGTTTCAATTAAATTGGTAAAACCTTTTATTTTAAAAGAGTTTGGATATTAATTCCTTATTATTTTATTTAAGCAAACCTTTGCTAATTTTATTTAAAATAAAATGTTTTAATTCCAAAGCTTGGCCAAGGTTTAATTTGGCTTTATAAAATATTCTTTATTTATAAACTTCTATTTCATTTGAAAACAAATCTTTTCATTCAATTGTTTCAAAATAGTATTTCCAAATGTTTTTATTTTTCCTTTTATTAAATGTTTATCTTTTTAAATCCCTTTAGTTTTTATTTAATTCAAATGGGTTTGAAGTTCCAATTGAATTCAAAAGTTTCTTCTGGCTCTGAAAATCAAACAAAGTTTTATTTTATTCATTTATTTTCACATTACAAGATTTGGAAAATCTTGGGATGTGACAGTCTAGCAAGGAGACTCTTCATAGCACTAGTGCCATGTGTGTTTCGGCACTCTTCAACAAATTCATCAGTGAACTCAATGTATCCATCATTAATATCATAACTCTAACTAGCAGGTGATCTAACAGGTGTAACAGTGTCTTCACTAGGAGTTTCGGTATTTCCTAGACTAGCCATAATAGCATTTAGGAAAGGACCTAATGAACCACTCGCATCAAGCATAGTAGAAGTAACATCATGAGCATCAAAAGCAGTTTCAGACTAAGCAGTAGTAGCAGTGTGTGTATCATGTGTATGTGGTGGTGGTGTGACAAGCTTACTTATAACAGACGGTGAATCAAGAGCAGCAGAGGTTTTTAGGATTGTACCTCTTCTTGTAGTGGATGGTAAAATAGGGAACTTTCCATCACGGGACTTATCCATGATGAAAGGAGTAGCATTCAATAATAATAGATCCAAGTGAACTTACAAATAAATCTATGCTCCCCGGCAACGGCGCCAAAAAATAGTCTTTATGACCCACAAGTATAGGGGGTCGCAACACTTTTTACGGGTAGTATTAACAATTTATTGATTCGACACAAGGGGAGCCAAAGAATACTTGCAAGCCTTAACAACTGAGTTGTCAGTTCAGCTGCACCTAGAAATAGTTCTTGCTCATAGAAGTTTATCAATAGCAACAGTCTGTAGTAGAAACAGCAAAGCAACAGCAACAATAACAACAACAATAGTGAAACAAGAGCAATAGTAACAGTAACGGTAATAGTAGGATTCGAGTGCGGTAGGTATAGGGATGGATGGACGAGCATTGCATGGACGAGCCTAAACATGTAACTTCAAGACCTAGGGCATTGCAGATAAATGATAACAAGCATCCAAGTACTAAACAATCCTAGGCATGTGCTCCATATATAGTCATACGTGCTTGCAATGAGAACTTGCACAACATCTTCTGTCCAGCCAGCCCGTGGCGGCAGGGCCTCTAGGGAGCTACTGGAAATTAAGGTGCTCCTTTTAATAGAGCACTGGAGCAAAGCATTAACACTCCATGAACACATGTGATCCTCACACCACAACCATCCCCTCCGGCTGTCCCAATTATTGTTACTTTGGGGCCTTTGGATCCGGACTGATATGTGTACACAACTTGCAGATAAGATCACAAACAATACTATCATAATGATTCAATAATAAGTTCAGATCTGAGACCATGGCACTCGGTCCCTAGTGACAAGCATTAAGCACAACAAGTTCCAACAAAGTCAAATAGCACTAATAGAGATACTAGGCACTATGCCCTAACAGATCTTATTCGATTACATGATAGAACTCATCCAATCCCTACCATCCCCAAGCCTACAGCGGGGGATTACTCACTCATGGATGAGGGAAACATCGGTGGTTGATGGAGATGCGTTGGTGATGACGATGGCGATGATCCTCTCCAAATTCCCCGTCCCAGCAGGGTGCCAGAATGGAGTTTATGGATCCGAATCTTGGTTTCTGATGGCGGCGGCGGAGCAGAACTCTTTCTGGAAAACTATCGAACCCCCCTCTGTTTTTAGGTCAGAAGGCAACTTATAGGCGCGGAGGGAGGCCGAGGAGCTGCCTAGGGTGGCCAGACCTCCCTCAGGCGCAGAGTCAGTGGGCCCGCGCCTGGGGTGGGTCTGCCCCCCTGGTCTCCTCTCTGTCTCCCCTTCTGGCTCCGTGGATCTTCTGGTGAGAAATAGTTTTTGGCATATTTTTCGGGATTTTTCCTGATAGTTCATTTTCTGCACAAAAACAAGACACCAAGGTAATTCTGCTGAAAACAACGTCAATCCGTGTTAGTTGTATCCAAATCACACAAGTATAGAGGAAAAACAATAGCAAAGTGTTCGAGAAAGTAGATATGTTTTGGACATATCAAGAACTTGCGGTGGCTAACTCCTTCAAGATTAAAAATGATGAACTTGAAGTTGCTTATGCTAAAATTGTTGAGGATTTTAAGCACCTCGAAAATGGCTCTCGGGTCGTTAAGAGGGAGATCATCAAACTCCTCGAGTCGCATGAGCAACTTAAAGCTTCATATTCAGAGGAGCTTGCCAAGTTGCCCTCACCTCTTGCTAATAGTGATGATGCTTGTGCTACTAACTCTATTTCTTGTGAAGCATCCATTTTGAAGGAGAATGTTAAGCTAAAGGCTCAACTTGCTTTGCTAACTTGCAACTATGGTAAATTAGAAGAAAGTCATGTTAAGCTCTCAAGCTCGCATGAGGATCTTATAGTCTCTCATGGTAGGCTAAAGTTAGCTCATGAGGCCATCGTGTCAAAGGTAACATCTAGCGGGCCTCATTTGGACATTAGAACTATATCTACTCCAAATGTTATATTGCCATGTGCTAGTCCTTATAATTCATCCTCTCACAACCATACTATATCTTGTGATGAATTACATTCCGTGCCTTGTTGCTCTAACAATGTAGCATCTACTTCCTCTATTACTTTTGTTGAAACTAACCATGTTGAGGAAATCAAAGAGCTCAAGGCTCAAGTCACTTCTTTGAAGAATGACTTGAAAAAGGGTCATTAAGAGAAGGTCGCACTCAACAAAATCTTGAGTGTGCAAAAATCCCCCAATGACAAGAGTGGGCTTGGATTCAACTCCAATGTCAAGATCAAGTCCACTATCAAGTTGAATCACAAGGACAACAAGAAGAATGGCCAAGATCAAGTCAAAAATCTGGAGAACATTGTTTTCTTCAAGTGCAAGGAAGAAGGGCATCATCTTAGATCTTGCCCATTGAAGAAAAAGCCTCTTAGTGTGAAGCAACAAGGGAAGCAGCCTCAAGCTCCACCTCAAGTCATCGACGGGCCTCTTCCTAAGAGGACTACTCGAGCTCTTCCTCGAGTTGTGGCTTCACCTAAGAAGAAAGATGGCAAGAGAAGAACTTGCTACATATGTCGTGAAAAGGGGCATATTTCTTCCTCATGCACTATTGGTATCTCCTCATCCAACCCTATCATTATTGATGATGATTATTCTCTTTGTAAGGATGATGTTGGCAATGTGTTTTCCAAATTTGCTGGTGCTCAATGTGGTGTCAAGAAAAGAACCATTTGGGTTGCCAAGCCTATTGTGACTAACCTCTTAGGACCCAACTTGGTTGGGGACTAACAAGCCAAAACTTTATCAATAGGTGTGTGTTGGAGGGCATTGGAGTCTTGGCTACATTATGAAGAATTGAGGGATCTTCATCAATTATAATTGTGAAGCCAAGCCTTTTGGATTATCATTCTTATATTATATATCCAATGTTCCTCCTTTCGGTAACGTTTGCTAATATCTTTACATTGAAAGTTACTCGCCCCCTTGTGCATGTGTTGGTTTTTTATCTTCCATGCTTTTGTACATGTTGTGCTTTACA
This sequence comes from Avena atlantica, assembly GCA_910589765.1. Classification (NCBI taxonomy): domain Eukaryota; kingdom Viridiplantae; phylum Streptophyta; class Magnoliopsida; order Poales; family Poaceae; genus Avena; species Avena atlantica. The sequence continues at coordinate 482,332,285 of OU342739.1, read as the reverse complement.
CTTAATTATCTTGAGGTATCAAGCATATTTGTGTATGATTAGGTGGCACACCATGTATGTGTGTTTCTTGTGTTTGAGCCTTTCTTGATTATATTTGGTATCTTATTTGGCTCTTGTAAGAGATTAATGGAATATCCCATTTTGGGGGAGTGTTATGCTTGGGCATTCCACAATCCTAAAAATGTGTGTACATGAGGAATACCACCTAGTATTGATATTGCAATATTATATAGTCTCTTTATAGTATGTTTCTCATGATAAATTTAAGTTATATAATGTCCATTATTTATCTATATTTGGATCCATTGACATGTGTTGGTTTTATGGTAGTATCACATTATGGGGGAGTCATATGGTTAGTGCATATTACAATCCTAGAAAATGTGAATATTCGAGGTTGTGTCACTTAGAATTGATATTGATAATTATCTAGATCCTACGGGACACATTTGCTCATACAAGTTCCAATTTGCTTGAATGCCTTCATTGCTCATATTTTGGATCTTGTATGTGAGAGTGTTTCTTGGTATGTGTTTCCTCATATTTAGATATCTATATCCTCATGGAACCATTTACTTCAAGTTACTCTAATCACTAGTGATTGTGTGACTATTGGAAGCTATCAAGAATCTCTTTCGAAGCATCAAGCTTAATTATTATAATTTTTTATATGCTTCTTGTTGTGACTATGATCTTGGATATCCATGCAAGCTACCGTGGGAAAATTATTCCCAATATTTCTTGTCCTTGGACAGTGAGTACTCAATTTATGGTAGAATTTATTGATCATATTCACTTTGGCCTTTGTTTAATTTTATCCTATCTTTGGCCAAGAAAATGTTGTGTGTTGTCTCCCAAGCCTTCCTTGCTTCTTGTGGATCTTCTTATTTTATTGATTTCCTCGTGTGTTTTATTTAATGTAGGAAGTAGTGATGATCTCATTTGTGTGTACTTTGCATTCAAAAGAAAAATTCTATATAATGTACTACTTTATGGGTGAGCTCTCCTATATTATCTAGAACAAACCTTTTATGCTTCCTTGTTGGATCCATATCAGGGTTTATGTGCTTGGAAGTTTGATCTTTTTGTTTTGGTATTTTGTGCCATCATGAAAATTTTGGAGAGTTTGGTTTAATTGTTGGAACCTTACTCTTTTTGGGAGTTGGTTTTGTCTCATTCCTTGTTTCACATTTTGACCATTTTAGAATGAGATAAATCCTTGAGCATTTGTATTTTTATCTATCTTTTGCTCTTTGGCTTTTGCCTAGTTATTTTTTGAACTTATGATCTTTCGTGTGTTGAATTGGTTCTTTGATACAATTTGGACACCGCTTGTATTTTCACACTCTTGGTTGTGCAATGTCGATTTACTTGGTGTTTTTGTTCAAATTGTATCTCCTTTTTGGTTCTTGAAACCTTTATGCATGCATATTTACTACATGTTTATATTATGGCATGCTTGCTTTCTATGATCCAATATATAAGGGAAACTCCACCAATTCCCATTGGCTAAGTTGTGCATGAAATTCATTTTCATATCAATATGCACATAATTATGTGGAGTCTCTCCTATGTATTGTAGTTGCACTAACTACTTTGGACCCAATATGTTTGGGACCATTTTGTACTTAATTATGTTTTAGGTACATTGGAGATATATTGTATGCTTGTCTCTCAATTTTGAAGAAGTGGTGCATAAATGAAAATTTGAGGCAATCTATAGGATGATCAATGAATTCATATCCTCTACATCCTACCAATTATATCTCGGTAAGAAGTATCTCTTTCTCATGCATATTTATCTTGCTTCCAACCTCTTGTAGGTTGCATATTGGCATGAATCTTGTAGGTTGCATCTTGGCATGAATTTTTGTTATTTGTACAAATTGTTGTATTTATAGCCATGGTATTAAGAGAACTCTCTATTGTAGATATGCATAAGTTGAGATGAGTGCATATAATTGGGATTAAACAAAATCATGCATATGATCCACCAATCCCAAATATGTCAATCTAGCAATTTTATTGCCTATCTTTTCCTCAACTTCTCTCATGTGCAATAGTGAGATTTTGCTAGTTGATTTCTCCTTGTGATACTTGTTACCTTTCTCCATATATTCCAACTTTCTCCTTTTTCCCTTGGTGATAGTTGTAATGTATGGGGTGTGTTGGTTGTTGAAGCTCATCGATGTACAATAAGATTTGAGCCTTTGACCATGCTTTCAAGAAAAAACTTATTGGTATTTTCATGACTTCATTTTGGATATCTTGCTCTATTGATTTTAAGTATCTACTTTGTGTGTACATGTTTCTTTGTGGATCAATATCTTTGCAAGATTGTCTACTTAGAAACTTATACACATGAAAGAGGTTACTCTATTTTTTTCTTAATATCTTCCTTGTTTCGTGTGTGTTGTATGGTCATACTAAGCAATATCATTCATTGAAGACTATGTGGATACGCAATGATCATCCTTGTACTAGTCTTATAATATGCTTTGTCATGCATCTCACACATCCTTGTGGTTGAGCCTGCTAATATGTTGTCTCTTACTTATTTCTCAACCATTTGTTTCTTGCAAATTTTATGCCCTGGTATTTGCTCATTTGCACAAAGCTGTGTTATAAGTAAAATAGAGGAAGTAAGGATTCCATGTTGAGCACATTGTATTCACATACAAAAACCTAATGTTGCGCATACCTTGGGGAGCTTCCTAGTTTTATTTATAGCATTACTTTGTGCTTATCATATTTGTGCTCTCATGCCTTGTATTGTTAAATGGAGTTGGATGAGTGAGGATTCCATGATTATGCACTTTGTTCCCAAATGCAATTATCATAATTGGTGCATTATCTTTGGGGAGCTCATCTAATTCATTTAATAATGCTCATTTGTCTTCTTTCTCATTCGTTCTGCCTTAAATGTTTATGAGGGAGTGATAATTCCATATTTGTGCATTCTATATTGAAATACAACTATTTTAAAATGTGCACAAATCTTGGGGAGATTCTCTATTTTAATTTAAACATTTATTTGATCCTTCATTTGTTGTGTTAAAATGCTTATGGGGAGCAAGGATTCCATATTTGTGCATTATGTATTCTAAATGCATTTATTTTTAAATTGTGCACAAATCTTGGGGAGCTTCTCCATTTATTATTTAAAAACATTCTTTTGCTCTTATCATAATATCTTGTTGTTTCCACTTGGACTCATTTGTTGTTTTCAATTGGTTTGTCGGATCTTGTGATTGCTTACATCATTTGTTGATGCTTCTTTTATTTTATTTCTTTTGGCAATCTTTGGGTCCTTGATATAGTTCTACTTCCTCCCAAGTATTCATCATTGAATATGTGCGAAAGAACACCTTTGGAGGATTTATCAATATATTGGCCTTCTAGAACTTGTCACCCATTTCGGCAATCGATGCCAATGGGGGAGAAGTTTTAGAGGGATTAAGGGAAGTCGGTTTATGCATTGAGTGTGTTCTTAAGCATTTGCCTTTCATGCTATTGCATCTTTGTTGTTTCTTAGCATATGGTATATATAGAGGAAACTCCACCAATGATAATGATTAGCAATATATGCAATGAAATTCAAGTTCATCACACATGCATAGTATTGTGGGGGCGTATGCTCTATATATGGTGGTGGCACCAATATCACATACTTATGTAGTATTTGATATTGGTGTTACCATTTTATTCGTTAAATTACTTATACTACCTCCGTTTCAAGGCTTAAGGCGCACACGCTTTCCAAAGCAAACTTTGACCAAAAGAATTGAGCAACAAAATCTTAATTATATTATACATAATTAGTACCGTTGGATTCGTATTGAAAAATACCTTCCAGTTATACTATTTTTATACCAAAACTCTTTATGTATTTAGAGTAATTCTTGGTCAAAGAAAAAACACGCAAACCGAGGACGCCTTAAGCCCTGAAACGGAGGGAGTATAAACCCTCTCAAAGGGATTTTCATCAATTACCAAAATGGGGGAGATTGAAAGAGCATGTGGGCCCCCATGTATGGTTTTGGTAATTAATGACAATCTATATGGACTAATGCTTTAATCAAGTTGCACTTGTAGGAATTGTCCATTGGCAATGCTTGAACCATGTGCTGGTGTCAAGGTTGAAATAAGAAGAAAATGAAGAAGATCAAGTGATGACCAAGATATTCAAGGAGTGATCCAAAGATTGGGCATGAGAGAGTTGAGCCTATGGATAGTGTGTCTTGAAGAATAAGATAGAGTGATATCTCTGGTGTACCTTCAAGGCACCAACATAATGAAGAAAAGAAGAAATGAAGTGCAAGTTCAAGATGAGCCATCTCGAAGAGATAATATTCGTGGGGCTTGCCATCATTATGGTGATCATGGATATGTGAAGATATGCCTAAAAGAGAGGCTCTCCCATAGGGAGTATGGGGGAGCAAACTGGAAGACTTCACCAAGCTAGCCCAAACAAGAAAGGTGTTCCATCTTGAGGTGGACAAGATTGTTATCGTCAAGCCCAAGTGGAATATTCTCAAGGAAAAGGTATGTTCTTGATAGGGTTTCTTTCTTACCGGTCTCATGGTGTTGGTTGGGGAGACCGGTTTATAGGATAGGTAACCGTATTATCAAGAGGGGCTCTCGAGTGAGTAACTTGATTGTATCCCTCGGTGAGACCTCAAACCTTTTCATACTTGGCATCTTATTTCTTGGTTCTTATTTGTTTCTTATACATGAGAGGATTTGGAGATTGTGTTAATCTCCATGACAAGCTCAAGTTCATCGAAAACGGATTTCATATGCATTCTCTGTTGCGTTTTCGATATTGGAGGTTTTACCGGTTTGTCTTTTCTAGATAGGTTAAACCTTTCACCATTAGGTTCTATCCTCCCTTGCTGGACTATGATGGTTCTCTGCATGATCTTGTAGAGCACGTTATATCTTCGAAACGAGCCCAAGGTCATCAAAATCGGAGTTCGGATGCAAAAGTTATGGTCGTTTCAGTTTTGTTGTTTCTGTCAGTTTTGCCTAGGGCGGAATGTCCGGGTTGAAATCGTCGGACACTCCGGTGTCGCGCGTAAATCTTAGATTTTAGTCATGGGGTTTCCATACTGTGTCACATATCGGATTCTACCCGGACACTGGCCGGAATGTCCGGCCCATACGCTCCAGATCTCCAACGGTTGGATTTTGGAGGACCTATACAAGGGGCCCTTCTTCCCCAATGGAACACTAACCATTCTTGCAAGTTTTCCTCTCCATTGTTGACATTTTTGAGCTTGCTTCCCCTCAATCCCTCATATAATTCTTTCATATTCTTGAGGGATTTGAAAGAGGAGATCTAGATCTACAATCCCACCAATCCATCTCTCCTCTAAGTGAGGGGAACATCTTGGGATCTAGATCTTGGAGTCTTTTGTGGATTTCCTCCATTGTTCTTCCTCTCTTATTCCCCCACAAGATTTTGTAGCTGTTATGGGGTAACCCGTGGGTTGGCCTGATCTTTCACGAATTCCACGAGAAACGAGGGGAAAGCGGTGGTCGGGGGATGAAATCGAGGGGGGAGATGAAAACCACGAACACACACACACCAAAACACGATACACGCCTGTCTCTCACGCCGGTGGCAACCGGTCCAACATAATCTCTAGGATCGGTGTTGGGCGAAGCTCGCTCTCCACGCCAACAACGGGGGATGAGGTGCTTGGTGAGATCTTGACGACTTGGGGGCGAGAAACCGAGAACCCAAGGCCTTGTACAACTTGAACGCACTAGGCAAGATCCAAGAGGGGGGTGGATAATCCGGTGCTCCTTGGTAGGAGCATGAGACCAATAGATATAAGTCCTCAAAGGGTTTCCTTAATATCTATTATTATCCAAGTCTAGGGTTTACAATGGAGGGTGGGGGCTATATATAGTCCAGCCACAAAACAGGGGTAGTTTCGGAACGAAAAGGTAAATTATAGGAAGGGTTACAAGGCACATGGCCGAACTCAGGCATTTAGGATCAGTCAGGGCCGGTAGTACCGGTCCGGCAACCGGTAGTACCGGTCGTAACCAGTAGTACCGCTCCGGGAGCGGTAGTACCGCTTGAGGGCCTGGAGCTTCCGTCGGAGGCGCCTGTGGCGAGCGGTAGGAGGGGGCGGTAGTACCGCTGTCCGGTAGTACCGGTTGCTAGGCCGGTAGTACCGCTTGAGTCTGGGGCGTGGAGTGGTGCTTCCTGGAGCGTCCGGTAGCTGGGGCCGGTAGGACCGCTTGGAGCGGTAGTACCGGTCGGCTCAACCGGTAGTACCGCTTGCGTCTGGCAGCGACTGGTTGCTTCCCCTCCGTTCCTTGGGTCCTTCTCTTCGTACCTGATGATGCACAGTGTATGCATATGAAGTAGCAAGCCATCCAAGGGTGTGTCGAAGTCACACAAGGAGAGGAGCGAGTTCACCTTAGCTTGAAGGAGTTTGGCTCGGGCGCGAGTCATGGGTCCACTTGGGGAGCTCGTGGGAGTAGATGTAGTAGCGGTCGTAGGGCGGGCTGCATCAGCTCCCCCCCCTTGGGAAAGAGTCGTCCTCGACTCTTCAACCGTCACAACTTCCTCTTCACCATGTTAGGGTGAGAGGTCCTTGACATTGAATGTCGAGCTCACAAGATACTTCGATGTTGGTATATCGATGACATAGGCGTTGTTGTTGATTCTCTTGAGCACCTTGAATGGTCCATCGCCTCTTGGCTTTAGCTTGGAATCGCGTTCCTTGGGGAAGCGGTCTTTACTCAAGTGGATCCACACAAGGTCGCCCTCATCAAAGATCATCTCTTTCTTGGTCTTGTTTAGCCTTGATGCTTGGCGAAGGACTTGTTGCTCGATCGTAGCTCGTGTGTCTTCATGGAGTTTCTTCATTGTTTGGGCACGCTTGACAACGTCCATATTGACACGTTCATGAAGTGGAAGTGGAAGGATATCGAGCGCGGTGAGAGGCTCGAAGCCGTAGGCGATCATGAACGGGCTCCTCATGGTGGTGGAGTGCTTGGCGCGGTTGTAGGCGAACTCGGCGTGTGGAATACATTCCTCTTAGTCTTTAAGGTTCTTCTTTATCAACACCCGGAGGAGTGTGCCAAGACTTCGATTGACGACCTCGGTTTGTCCATCGGTTTGAGGATGCGAGGCGGACGAGAAGAGGAGCTTGATGCCGAGCTTGGCCATGAGAGTCTTTCAGAAGTAGCTCATGAATTTTACGTCGCGGTCGGAGATGATTGTTCTAGGCACACCGTGTAGCCGAATTATTTCCCTGAAAAACAAATTGGCTACATGTGAAGCATCATCGGTCTTATGGCACGGAATGAAATGTGCCATTTTCGAAAAGCGATCCACTACCACAAATATAGAATCATGACCATGTTTAGATCTAGGCAAGCCTAACACAAAGTCCATGCTAATGTCCGACCAAGGTGCATGAGGAATCGGTAATGGCATATAAAGACCAAAGGGGTTGGACTTAGACTTAGCTTGGATACATGTGGTGCATCGTTGGACGTGGTGCTCCACGTCGCGCTTCATCTTTGGCCAAAGGTAGTGAGTGGAGAGCATGTCATATGTCTTGTCACGGCCAAAGTGACCCATAAGGCCTCCACCATGGGACTCTTGAAGAAGCAAAAGTTGGAGAGACGATTTCGGAATGCAAAGCTTGTTTTGTTTGAAAAGAAAACCCTTATGCAAATATAAATCATTAATCCCTTTGTCTATTGAACATTGTGCAAATATTGGTCCAAAGAAAGAGTCGGACGCGTACAAAGATTTGATGTCATCAAGACCCAAGACATTGACTTCGAGTCGTGTAAGAAGGCTTGTGTTTTTGCGAGACAAGGCGTCCGCTACCACATTTTCTTTGCCCTTCTTGTATTTGACAATGTAAGGAAAAGACTCCATGAAATCAACCCATTTTGCGTGCCTTTTACTCAAGTTGGCTTGGCCCTTAAGATACTTCAACGACTCATGGTCGGAATGGATGATAAATTCTTTGGGCCAAAGATAGTGTTGCCACACTTGAAGAACTCGAACCAAGGCAAAAAGTTCTTTGTCATAAATGGGATAATTGAGGCGTGCGCCATCAAGTTTCTCACTATGGTAAGCAATAGGACGCCCATTTGCATAAGGACGCCACCAATGCCAATACCACTAGCGTCACATTCAATCTCAAAGGTTTTTGTCAAATCCGTCAATGCAAGAAATGGTGCTTCGGTGAGCCTCTTTTTGAGCTCATCAAAAGCCTTTTGTTGTGCTTTTACCCAAAAAAACGTGACATTTTTCTTGGTCAATTCGTTGAGGGGGCAAGCAATGGTAGAAAAATCTTTCACAAAGCGACGGTAAAAGCCAGCCAACCCATGAAAACTACGAGGTTCACTAACATTTGTTGGGATGGGCCAATCTCGTATGTCCTTGACTTTTAAGACATCCACTTCTATGCCATTAGAAGACACAACAAAACCAAGGAAAATCAGCTTGTCTCTTGCAAAAGTGCACTTTGGGAGATTAGCATAAAGCTTTTCATGACGAAGGATTTGAAGGACCTCCTTAACATGAGTAACATGCTCCTCTAGTGACTTGCTATAGACAAGAATGTCATCAAAGTAAACAACTACACTCTTCCCAATGAGAGATCTCAAAATATGGTTCATTAGACGCATGAAGGTAGATGGGGCATTAGATAAGCCAAAAGGCATAACCAACCGTTCATAGAGACCAAGCTTGGTCTTGAAGGCGGTTTTCCACTCATCCCCTTCGTCCATGCGAATTTGATGGTAACCACTACGAAGATCAATTTTCGAAAATATAGTGGCTCCACATAACTCATCAAGCATGTCATCAAGACGCGGTATAGCACGGTGATAGCATTGATTGGACGGCAGTCCATGCATAACCGCAACGTATCATCCGTTTTTGGGACTAGAATCACGGGGACCGCGCTTGGGCTAGTGCTTACTTGGATCAAACCTTTGGAGACGAGTTGGTTAATTTGACGTTCGATCTCCTTCGTCTCTTCCGGGTTCGTGCGATACGCGGCGCGATTTGGAAGTGGTGCGCCGGGTATGAGGTCGATGCGGTGCTCGATTCCACGAAGAGGAGGAAGGCCATGAGGAAGCTCTTCGGGAAAAACGTCTTGGAATTCCTGCAAAATAGTCATCAAAGAAGGAGGAACATTTGTCAAGTCGTTAGTTCCTTGCGCTAGTCCCTTACATACAAGGACATAGTGCAAGATGGATGGGTTGTTCCGCACTTCTCTCATCTCACTTTTGGTGGCAAGAAGAACACTCTTAGTTTTTCCACTCGAGTTTGGCTTGTAGCTCTCACTCACTATGGTGTGGTTCTCTCGCTCATCACTCTTCTCACAAGGTGTTTTTGCGTGTTGCGCCCTCGCTAAAGCCTTTGCATTGTCCGCAATTATTTGGCTAGGAGTCATTGGTTGCAACACACAAGTTTTATCAAGCCATTTGAAGGTGTAAGTGTTTGAGTGACCATTATGCAAAGCATGCTTGTCATATTGCCACGGCCTTCCGAGCAACATGTGGCAAACCGTCATTGGGACCACGTCACATTCCACGGTGTCCTTGTAGTGCCCAATTGAGAACGTCACCGAGACGGTGTGCTTGATCTTGACGGATCCTTGGTCACTTAGCCATTGGATATGGTAGGGGTGTTTATGCGGATGGAGGGTGAGATTGAGTTTCTCACACAATTCCGTGCTTGCAAGGTTGTGGCAACTCCCTCCATCGATGACAACTTTGATGGACTTCCCATTGATTCCGGCACGAGTTTGGAAGATGTTCGAGCGTTGGTATTCATTTTCATTGACTTGTGTAGTCAAGACCCTTGTGACCACAAGCGATGGACTTGCGTCATTCTCACACACAAGAAGTTCTTGGTCCTCTTCCAAATGTTGCCTTGCCAAGGATTCCTTGACCCTTGCATCAAACTCTTCTTCAATCAAGTATTCTTCATCGCCGTTGTCATGGATGAACAAAACTTTCTTGTTTCCACATGCATTCTACTTGTGCCCTTTGCCTCCACACTTGTAGCATTCACCATTGAATGGTTGATCATCCCTTGTGTGTTTGCCACTTGGGGGCTGTTTTCCTTGAGGGAGAGTTGGCTTGAAGGGAAGCTTGGTGGTACTTGAGGAGCTTCCATTTGGTGTTGTTGGAGTAGTGGTTGATGCTTGCTTGTAGGTGAAGTACGTCTTTGGCTTGTTGTACTTGATGTCCTCTTGCACTCGGCGCTCGGCCTTGGATGCGATGTGTACAAGCTCAACCATGTTGTTGTACTTTTGGAACTCGGTGATGCGCTTGATGGAATGGTTCAAGCCATTGAGGAAACGTGCCATTGTTTGCTCATCTCGCTCTTCAATGTTGGCACGGATCATGTTAAGCTCCATTTGCTTGAAGTACTCTTCCACGGTTTTTGTCCCTTGACTAAGCGTTTGAAGCTTGTTGAAGAGGTCACGCGTGTAGTGTGAAGGAACAAAGCGGGATCTCATATGAGCCTTCATATCTTGCCAAGTTGCGATTGGAGGCTCTTCTTTTGCTTCGCGAGCGAGTTGGACTTGTTCCCACCAAAGGTTGGCATACTCATCAAAATCGAGGGATGCCATGGCCATCATCTTCTCATTGCTATAGTTGTGCATGCGGAAGATCTTGTCGACCTTGAGTTCCCAAGAGAGATATTCCTCGGGCTCATTGGAACCGGTGAACTTTGGCATGGTGAACTTGAGCTTGCCGAAAGTTTCTTCTCCATTGCGGTTCCGGTTGCGGCGGTTGCCATGATTTGGGCGGTCATCATCATCATCCGAGCTCTCATGTCTTGCTTGGTGATTGGTGCGTTGCTCTTGCGGTTGTTGAGGTGCCGCGTTTGGTGGTGGAACTTGTTGTTGACGACGAGCTTGGGGAGCTTGCTCGTTTTGTTGACGCGGTTGAGGACGAGGAGGAGGTTGATGGTCCTCATGACGAGCTTGGGGAGCTTGCTCTTGTTCTTGTCGTGGTTGATGGCGAGGAGCATTGTATTGCGCCCTGTGGCGAGGGTGACATCGAGCCACATGCGCAATGGGTTGCTCTTCTTCTTCTTGATGTGGCGGAGGCTCGTCATGACCATCATGTTGCCGACGTGGACGATCATGTCGATGAAGACGCCTTGGAGGATCTTCGAGTGCTTCACGTCGACGGTGATATTGTTCGTCCTCTTCGGATGCTTCACTTGGAGTGGAAGGGACATGTCGGCGACGATGGCCTTGGTGGTCCATGCGAGGTTGCTCTTGTTGAATCACAAGTGCCCTTGGTTGTGGCCGGTTCGCTTCGCGTCTTGGAGGTCTTGCGGAGAGGTCACCATCATAACTTGACGTTGCAGCGTGACACGGAGATGGTACCGCTTGCGAAGAGCTCATGGATTGAAGAACGGGTCCATCCCGGTGCCTTGAAGCGTGACGGCGAGGTGCACTTGATTCGCTTGAGAGTGCCGAGATGAGCTTGATTCGCGCGAGCGTGGCCTTGCGAGTCCATCAACGAGGCGTTGTAGCTTCTCATCCGTTGAGGCGAGTGCACGACCAAGAGCTTCATTTTGATGACCGAGGTTGTGTTGCATGGCATGCATTTGACCACGGACTTCTTCGAAGCGGTTGTCGATGTTCTTGAATTCCACATGGGCCTCGCTAAATTGTTCATCTTGGCGCCGCTCAAGAGCTTCACAACGGTAGTTGAATTCTCCTCGGACCTTCCAATGGTCCCATCTTGTCATGAATTGTGTGTCATCCTCCGGAGGTTGTGGTGGTTGGGATGGCTCTCCATGCCTGTCCATGATGAGAAGCCAACAAGGGTTGTATATGGAGAATAAGGTTGCGGAGAGTTAGCCTTTTACCTTACCTTGGAGATTATATCAAACCAATTGCCACACAAATGATCGAAAAGCGTGCAAAGTGAAATGTGCAAGAAACTCACACACAAAGATGCAACAACTCACAAAAGCTTTTGGTGGAAGGTTAGGGTTATGGAAAACCAAACGAAACGATCCAAGCAAAAGGTTATTATCCTACGTGGTAAAGAACCAAAGATCGAAAGCAAAAGGATACGATCTACAAAAACACGGAAAAAACACACGTGGAGAAAAACGGGGTTAGCACGACTATGAAAATGAGCACAAAAGGTCCTAACAAAGACTACGCTCGGTTGTCGTGCCAACTCAAGGAGAGACCACAACTCGTTTGCCAAAAGAGGATAAGCAATAGATTTGTGCACTTGCCTCGGTGCGCTCTTTCTTCTCTCTTGTTGGCTTACAAGCTTGGTATTCTCTTTGTATTGGGAGACTATGTATCTTTCTATTCTATATTTTTCTTTTCTTCTTTTTTTTGATTCTTTTTCCTTTTTCTCCCTTGCTATGCTACTATGTTAGCTTTTGTATTTGGCCTCACACTCTCACTTTCCGAAGGCAAGTGCACAATGCTTAGACAAACACAAAATGAGTTGCTCTCATAGGATAGATACACACAAAGGAAGATATGGGGCTGTCAAGGTGGTTCAAGTTATACCTTTGGTATTGTTGAGGACTTGCAACCGTTGGTGGGGGATGATGTTCGAGTGTCGCGGTGTCGTTGAGCGCGTGATGACTTTGATGCGGAAGCTGTTGTTAAAATGACGACAAACACGCGAAACATGAACAAGCGAAGTGGAAAGGTCAGCGAACGAAATTGAGGCGTCAAAGGGCAAGGAAGCTCGGTCAGAGGCGAGCGGTAGTACCGCTTGCAACGACCGGTAGTACCGGTAAGCGGTAGTACCGCTTGTACTACCGGTAGTACCGGTTTCTTGCGGTAGTACCGTTTGCACGGCCGGTAGTACCGCTTGGCATAGAACTGGAACGGGATGAACTTGCTAAAAACCTCAAATTCGTGAAGATCTGACCGAAAGGCTGGGCTAGAAACAACAGGGGCTATAGATCGACTCCCAAAGCAACAGATCTATGGACCAAAACCACGAAAAACTCACCAAATCCAGAGATCGATCCGAAGGCAAATTGGGGCTCTTTTTGGTGGGATTTTCGATTTTAAGGTGGAGAAAAGAAAAATTGGGGGGAAGTTCGTGATCAACCGTGCTCTTGATACCAATATGTTATGGGGTAACCCGTGGGTTGGCCCGATCTTTCACGAATTCCACAAGAAACGAGGGGAAAGCGGTGGTCGGGGGATGAAATCGAGGGGGGAGATGAAAACCACGAACACACACACACCAAAACACGATACACGCCTGTCTCTCACGCCGGTGGCAACCGGTCCAACATAATCTCTAGGATCGGTGTTGGGCGAAGCTCGCTCTCCACGCCAACAATGGGGGATGAGGTGCTTGGTGAGATCTTGACGACTTGGGGGCGAGAAACCGAGAACCCAAGGCCTTGTACAACTTGAACGCACTAGGCAAGATCCAAGAGGGGGTGGATAATCCGGTGCTCCTTGGTAGGAGCATGAGACCAATAGATATAAGTCCTCAAAGGGTTTCCTTAATATCTTTGGTGGATTTTGGGAGAGAAGGATTTGAGCACTACTTGTGTTCTTGCCATTGCATTTGTTACATAGGTTTGAGTTCTCGGTGAGGATTTGATTGAGTGAAAGGTGAGAAGCTTTTTACTCTTGGGTTCTTGGAACCCTAGACGGTTTGGTGGTTTTGCAGGTTTTTGGATTACTTGGGGCCTCCAATTAATTTGTGGAGCTTTCCCCAAGCTTGTTTGTTGGGAGCCTCCAATTGAGTTGTAGAGAAGTGCCCCAACCTTGTGAGAGGTTCCGGATTGCCACCGACAAGTGCACCGATAGTGGAAGCGTGGATCGATCCCGTTGGGGTGAGATTCACAGGAGAATAAGGGAGGCCTTTGTGGCGTTGGTGGTTAGATACCACCCCCTCTCCAAACAAGACGTACTCCATGTTGGGAGTAACTCGGTAAAATATCATCGTCCCCGCGTGCCTCGGTTATCTCTATACCCGAGATGTTTACTTATGCACTTTACATTGTGATAGCCTTCATGCTTGAAGTAATCTATATCTTGCTATCACATTGTTGCTTGTATTGCTTAGCATAAGTTGTTGGTGCCCATAGGTGAACCCTAGTTGTTCTAGGTTTTGTGCTTGATAAAGTAAATGCTAGTTTAATTCCGCCTTTGTCGAGTCACTCTCGGAAAAGTTTTTAAAACCGCCTATTCACCCCCCCCTCTAGGCGGCATCTGTACCAGACACCATACTTAGTAGAGCGTCACCGCAACGCATCGTCGTCGGGATTGTGCTCGCAGCCGCGGCGACAAGCTGCGGATGGCGCACGACCTGGTCCTTGGTGGTGGACGGGAGTTCTCTGCCATTCCTTTGTAGCAGTACGCCTCCATGGTGGCAGTCTTGCTAGCAAGGAACCTCGATGATCATAGTCAGCCCCGTCGTGCCTTGCTAGCAGCCCTGCCGTGTCTTGTAGCATCGAGGCCTGCAGGTGGTACCATCAATGTTGGCCACGGGCTCCTACTGAGAGAAGCCATGGAGACGGGCCTTGCAGCAGCGACGGAGGGAGGAGGCCCAGCAGTAGCAGAGGGACGGCCATGGCGTCACGCCTTGCAATGGCGAGAGGGAGACCATGGAGGCGCGCCTTGCAACTATATCGGAGGGAGGCCCATGGCGGCGCCTTGCAGCAGCGGTGGCGGGAGCCATGGCGGCTCGGCGGCGGCGGCGCAAAGCAAGCAGCAGGGCATGACGGCGACGCGGCGCTAGAACGAGGCGAGGAAGACATTACTGCGAGAGAGAGTTGGGAGAAGTTAACGATGCGGAGCTGGGCCCACCCACAAAGCCACGACGTGCACTCAGGGGATCGATGCTTGGTATCCCTCGGGGGAATCCAATCGTTTTCCTAAATGATATGGTATGCGCGGGAGCTGGGCAGTGGGAAGCGACAACGCATGGACGAGGAAAAAGGCACGTGGGAAGAAAACGGCAAATCAGGACGTGCGACCGGTCGCCCGTCTTGAATTGTTTTCCTTCATGAATTGTCGATTGATATTTTTAGAACGAAAAATACTTGCCCAACCGTCTTTATCCGGATGTGGAATACGTCCACTTAGTTTTTTTTTCTTCAAAAATTCAACTGATCCATTAATAATCATCAACAGAAGAAAAAAAGGCCCCTATAAAAATTACAGATATGCTTTTGGACCACCTAGTGGTGACTACATACATTAACACGACTAGTTATTGTTCTTGTCCCTTCATCACCGGAGTTAGACAAAACTTATCATAATATAGCTTGTAGTAGTGGATAGCTGGGAAGTTATCGTGCTAAGAAGATACAAAACAAATTATATAGA
Organism: Avena atlantica; assembly: GCA_910589765.1. Taxonomy (NCBI): domain Eukaryota; kingdom Viridiplantae; phylum Streptophyta; class Magnoliopsida; order Poales; family Poaceae; genus Avena; species Avena atlantica. The sequence goes on along the minus strand of OU342739.1, from coordinate 482,316,932 downwards.
ACACAAAAGGCTAAAATGGTTCTCCAACAAACTTATCCCTAAAAAGGACAAATTCTTATATCGTGCCCTAAAAATTTGTAGTTGGTGATGCAAGTATATATCACCGAACCGATGATGCAAGTATATATCACTAAGCCGGTGCATAATACAGCTACCCGCGACCACGCACCACCAGTTGGACCTCCATCCCACCGTCGGATCTCTAGTATGACAAAATTTAACTTGGTGACCTAAAACTATTTTATTGTTTCCTATTATGCATCAAATGTTGGATATGCGCTAAGAGCATCTCTAATGGATGATTTATATTTTCTAGTGAAAGGATACATATGCCGCCTAGAGGGGGGTGAATAGGTGGTTAAAAACTTTTTCGAGAGTTGCTAAACAAAGGCGCACAAAACCTAAAGCAACTAGGGTTCACCTATGTGCACCAACAAATTATGCTAAGCAATACAAGCAACAATGTGATAGCAAATTACTTCAAACACGAAGACTATCACAATGTAAAGTGCATAAGTAAAGAGCTCGGGTATAGAGATAACCGAGGCACACGGGGATGACGATATTTTACCGAGTTCCTCCCAACATGGAGTACATCTCGTTTGGAGAGGGGGTGGTATCAAACCACCAACGCCACAAAAACCTCCCTTATTCTCCTACGAATCTCACTCCAACGGGATCGATCCACGCTTCCACTATCGGTGCACTTGTCGGTGGCAATCCGGAACCTCTCACAAGGTTGGGACACTTCTCAACAACTCAATTGAAGGCTCCCAACAAACAAGCTTGGGGAAAGCTCCACAACTTAATTGGAGGCCCCAAGTAATCCAAGAACCTGCAAAACCACCGAACCGTCTAGGGTTCCAAGAACCCAAGAGTAAAAAGCTTCTCACCTTTCACTCAATCGAATCCTCACCGAACTCAAACCGATGCACCAAATGCAATGGCAAAAACACAAGTAGTGCTCAAATCCTTCTCTCCCAAATTCCACCAAAGCTACAAAATCTTGTGGGGGAATAAGAGAGGAAGAACAATGGATGAAATCCATAGAAGACTCCAAGATCTAGATCCTAAGATGTTCCCCTCACTTAGAGGAGAGATTGATTGGTGGGATTATAGATCTAGATCTCCTCTTTCAAATACCTAAAGTATATGCAAGAATCAAGGGATGGATTGAAGGGGAGCAAACTCAAGAGGGTTAAGAATGGAGGAGAAAGCTTGTAAAACTCGAGCAATGTCCATTGGCGAAGAAGGGAACTTTTTATAGGCCCACAGTTTTCTGACCGTTTTCTGGCCGTTGGGGACCTGTCAGACTGCAGACTCCGGTGTGCAGACCAGAGACTCCGGTCTACACCGGAGATTCTGGCCAACCTCCGGACCACCTATCAGACTGTCCCGGCGCCTTTGGAAACCAAGTGGACCGAAGACTCCGGTCAGTCTCCGGACCTTCCTCCAGACCACACATCAGACTGTCCCAAGATAAATTCTAGAGCCCCCTCCGGGGACTTTTGGTGTAACTCCGGACTACACCGGAGACTCCGGTCTGGACCAAAATAGAGACAAACTTCAAATGGCGATATCTAGAGTTTGGAAACTCCGATTGACCCGAAACCAATTTTGTTGGAAAGAGGACAACAAGAGCTACCTCCCTTGGTGAGAAACCGGAAAACCTCAAAGATAAAAAACGCAATATGATATAAAAGGGAAATCCATTTTTGATGAACTAGAGCTTGTTATGAATATTACACAAGATCTAGAACCTCACACGGATAAGATCCAAATAACAACCAAGAAAGGATTATGCTAAGTATGCAAAGGTTTGAGATCTCTCTGAAAGATATGATCGAGTTACTCACTTGAGAGCCCCTCTTGATAATACGGTTATCTATCCTATAAACCGGTCTCCCCAACTAACACCACGAGACAGGTAAAAAGGAAACCCTATCAAGATCATACATTTGCCTTGCGTATATTCCACTTGATCTTAATGTAGACGATCTTGTCCTTATCAAGATGGAACACCTTTCTTGATTGCTCTCGCATGCACTCGTTTGATGAAGACTTGCAAGTTGCTCCCCCGTACGACATGGGGCAACCTTTACTTTGACCTTGTCTTCATCTATCAATAATCACCGAGGATGGCAATCTTCAAGTATGATCTCTTCTAGATATGTCACATCTTTAGCTTGCACAACATTTCTTCTAACACCATTTGGATTATGTCTTGAAGATACATATGATAAACTCTATCTTCTTCTTCAAGACACCCTTGCAATAGGCTCAACTCTCACATGACCAATATGTCGATCACTCTTTGAACACCTTGGTCACCACTTGATCCTCTTCACTTTCTTCTTCACCAAACCTTGAAGCCAACATATGGTTCAAGCATTGCCTATGAACAATTCCTACAAGTACAACTTGATACAAGCATTAGTCCATAGATATTGTCATTAATTACCAAAACCACACATGGGGGCCCACATGTTCTTTTAGCTAGTTACCCAAAAAATTGATTTATAGGCCACAAAAGGGCAAAAAAAATCTCTAATGGGTGATGGATACACCACATGCCCTAAAAAAATCATATCAAGCCCAAAAAGCCCCTCTACTAATGTATATTTGGTGCAGTCTTGCGCTGCTGACCAAAAACCATTTCCAGCCACGCATGCTTCCCAACGGCCACGTTGAAATATCCAGTCCCCTCTCGACGTCCTCCCGCATCCCCTTCCATGTTGCTGTCTGTAGCCCTCCCCCACCATCGTTCCACCGTTGAATTCGCCGCCCCTAGATATTTCTCAACCAGATCCGCCACCCCTTAGTCGTTCCCCATCGATTTCATCACCGAATCAACCCGCACAGCGGCCGCTCCCATAAGATGTCGCCCTGCCGCCGCATGAATAGGAACACCGGGTTTCACTGCGTGAGGTTGCGCCCTTTCGGTCGCTATGCCGCCGAAATCACTGCCGACGACACTCGCTAGTGGATGGGGGCCTTCAAGTCGGCGGAACTCTCCGCGCAGGTGTATAATGCGGAAACTTGGAGGTTCGGCCGCCCAAGGTTAGAGATGAACTTCCCAGAGGTGGAGCCTGTGACAGATGCGGAGTTTTCCGCACCATCGCTGTAGTTCATCGACTGCGCGATCTGGCGGGAGCACCGCACCACGATGTTGGCTTCAAGAACGATGACTTTGATTGGGTTATGAATAGCTTCTCCGTTGACATATGTAGTGTCGAATCGAAGTTTGAAGTGTTGAATCGAAGTTTATAGTGTCGAATCAAAGTTTGAAGTGTTGAATTGAAGTTTGTAGTGTCGAAGCCGGTGTTTGAAGTGGTGGACATGTCCCTTCAGCACCCTATTTTGCATTATCCATTAGAATTGCGGTGCTTTATTTTGCATCATCTAGAATAGCAAAAACCAATTTGGTGCCCTAAAAGTCAAAGACAGGTGCCTTATAATAGTTTTGGCATGTCCTTATTTTACATCATCCATTAGAGATGCTTTAATGTCCAACGCACCAGGAAAAAAAGCAGACATCGCCAATAATGACAACCATAGCTCGGAAAATACTGACCTGAAACCACACAAACAAAGAAGAAACTTGACGATATGCCAAAAGATCCGCCAGACACATAACTTCACGCGTCTTACACCAGCGCTAGATGCACCACTAAAGCGAGGATAGGGCACATAGAACCTTATTTTGAAACCAGAATATAGCCGCCACCTCACAAAGCTTACTAAATGTGGCATCCCGCAAAAACCACTACTAGAAAATTGCTTGGTATTTTTGTTTTGTGCATCATCATGACATCATCATGCATCTCATTGACTAAAACTATTTTGTTAAAACCTACTTTTTCTTTCTACAAAGATCCCTCTCTATTTCAAAATAATCCCCGGACCCTTCCGGATATTTTATTTGTCTAAAAATAAATTGCACAAGTCTTTTAAACAATACATAAAATTTTATATTAATTTTAGGGGGCAGCCAAACCGGGCCGATCCGACCCAGTCGGTCACCCCCAGTTCAAACCGGTCCACCTAAACCCTTTTTATACCTAGTCCTAATCTACCCAGCCCCCTCCACCTCACCCCCACCAACCAGTGCCCGCCACCTCACCGTTCCCTCCACCTCATCACTCCTCACAGCCACCTCACCAATCCCAGCCTCCACCCCACCCCCTGGCCAACACCCTTCTGGCTCCACTCCCCACTTCCTCCCAACCGACCAGGCCCACCTGGGCGGGGCCCCCAACGCCACCTGGCCAACCCCCCTCTCTCTCTCTCCCCACCGATCCCCACCCTCCTGGCCCCACCTCGCGATCCCCACCCCATCGCTCGTCTCCCACCCCGCACGCCTCTCTCGCTCTCGGAACCCCCCACCAACCCCGCCGTCATGCGCCCGCTGCAAGCGCGCGCCGCTGCGAGCTTCTCTCCGGCCGCCCTCCTCCACCTCGCGGCTCCGGCCTCCTCCCTCTGCCCCGTACCACAACCGCCCGCCACCAGGGACCCCGAGCCCGCCGCCGCTGCCGGCCCCCGACGCGTCCCCGCGAGCAAGGTCGCCGCTCGACCTCCTCCCTCTGGCCTTCCCTCCCCGCTGTCGTGTTCCCCTCTTCGGACACCGCCGCCGGACACCATCCTCGCCGTCGGCCTCCCTCTGTGTCGCCGCCCCTGTGGCCTCGCCCCTGTCCGCCGCCAGAGCTCTCCTACCCCGCGGCCCCTCCTCCGTTTTGTCCCCGCCGCCTTCCCCTTGCCGACCCGCAACGCCCCGTCGCCCTCCTCTCCGGCCGGCCTCGCCGTCCTCGCCCTGCTGTGCCGCCTTCCTTCGGCGCCGCGGCGACCTCGCCCCCGTCGTCGCTGGCCGCGCGCCATGCGCCGTCACCGACTCCGGCCGCCTCTGCCCCCCGGCAACCGCCGGTCGCCTCCGCCCTCGTGCGCCGGCCGCCAGTCATCTCCCTCCGCGCTGCCAGGCCTCCCCTCGCCGGAGCCCCCGGGACGACCGCCTCACCTCTGCTCCCTCCTTGCAGTTAGCATCGCGCCACCATGGTCCTGCCCTCACCGACCGGCGCCGCATGCCCTCTCCATGGCGCCGCCGCGAAAGCCAAGGCTGCCGCTACAGATGACCCTCTGCATGCCTTCCTTTTTCTCCTGGCTCGTCGGCCTGGCGCATGTGTCGAAGCTACCGGAATACAGTGTCGTACTAGCTCTGCCTGGTACCTTGGTTCTTGTATACTTGCATTTTTGTTGATGCCCCGCAACACCGTCAGGTATCCAAGTTCTCCGTGGCATGACCGTTTGGTGCAAGTCCATGACCTCCAAAACCGTTCTGATGGTTATGCATCGAGGCGATCTGCAACTTCCACAAGATCTCATGTGCGTCCAGAGCAACCACATCAAGCTCCCCTTCACGGAAAACCAAGCCCTCCAACATGGACCCAGAGAATCCCCGGACGACGAGCTCTTCTACCCGGACCCGAAGACCACATGTGCGACAAGTACTCCTTCCCGAATGCGATGCTCGAGAAGAAGGACGGTAAGGACGCCGACGCAGAACGCCAAGTTCTTCTTCCCGGACGCCAAGACCGATCCCGTCGAACCCTGAACCCTGAGACCGGACCCCGAACCCCCGGAACCAAGATCTTCCGAACCCAGATGTGTGATCCCCTTTCCGAGCCCTATTTTACAATTGTAATATAAACTTGTTGCATATTAATTGTCATGCTTGCATGCATATTTGTGTGGTTTGGGGGCCTTATGCCGATTCACCTAAATTAAATATGGGACCCATATGCGGACAAATCTAGTCTAATATTGGCCCTATTTAAATTTGTGTAGCGAACCGATACTATGTTTTGCCTTGTTAAGACAACATTTAAATTGGCGGGTATCTAAACAACTAGAACCATATATTTAATTGTCGGGACCCCCGGTTCCGCTTAATATTGCCTAATTGCACTGCACCTTTGCCATGTCATACATCATACATGCATCATGCTCGATTTTCTGCCGTAGTATTAAATAGTGCATCCGGTGTTTATTCTAGTGTTTTGCTTCTTCGCGGATTAGGCCGATGAGTTGATGTGAGTGTCGACCCGATCTTCGGATGAACCTTCGGCAATGTTTTCAGGCGAGCATCTCCCCCTTTCTACCTATCTTACTTTTATAGTATTTATTCCCTCTTGTTGATCTATTGCTATTTGTGTTGCGATGCTCTAGTTTTCGTACCCGCAATATCCCTTGCAGCCTTATATTGCCTTGGTCACCTCCTATTACCTGTTGTTTGGTAGATAGTTGGACCTGCGCGTCGTAGTCGCTTGCTCAAGTGCTGTTGCGTGTCGTCGAGTTCCACAGTTGGTGGAGTATTGCCGTGTGTTTATTGTTGGAGATGATCAGGACTTTAATTACTGTTTAACAACTAAAATTGAAGTAGGTAAATGCAGAGGCACAGGTGGGCAATAGATGTTATTTGGTTGTAAACCGTCCACTTGTGTCCCGTAGGACCCCGAGTACTTGATACCTGTTCCTTGAATATTCGCGCTATCCACATCCGGGAGGATTATGGGACCCCCTGAGCCAGAGCTTGATTCATTCTTATTTCTTGGGGCCACAAACTAGTTTGAGGTTTTATTTACTATCCTGTACTTATGCCATGTTTTACTACTTTATTTACGATTGTGCGAGGAGCACCTGTACTGTTTAGGATCGGGACACGATTTCGCGGTATCGACAAGCCCAGTCACACTTTCGGGTTCCCAGTCGTTTACAGCCGTCCATCCAAACCTTGGGTCCATCTCGGAGTCAGCTAACTTCGTTGCGGGTGTACTCAATGGGGTGGCCCCCTGAAGTATTTCTGAATCTTGTGATTGCTTTGTCGTGAAGGCCTCGTTGGTTTTTGATTTGGTTTTTCCGAGGTTGATCGAGTGTGTGTTGCTATTTGTGCACCCCTGCAGGGTAAAACTTTCTGAAAGCCGTGTCCGCGGTTATGGACGACTTGGAGCACAGTATCTCGATCATAGACAACTATAACTAAAGTAGTGCTATAAATTTGACTTTATAATGACTAGTAATCAGCTTCACTATAATGGAATGGCTAAATAAAACTGCCAACAATTGCTTGCTTGTGTTGTCGCTTGCGACCATTGTATCTGACTAGTAAGTATCGCAACTATAACGAAATGGCTAAATAAAAGTACCAACAACTGCTGGGTTTTGGGTTATCTCATGCTAATTGTATCTGACTAGTAAGTGTTGCAACTACGACGGAATGTTTAACTAAAAGTGCCCACTACTTATCTTATCAGGATGATTATCTATACTTGACTAGTAATTGCTGCAACGATAACCGAATAAATAAAACTGCCAACTGTGTGAGTTCCTCGGTTGACTTCCTCGTTTGGTCTCGAGGGGGAAACACCAGGATGGGTTTGTTTGATGGTAGCATCAGGTTGGTTCCGAATAGGTCTTTCTTATCCCTCTCTGATCACCGACAGTTGTATCGAGTCTCTATAGGTTGTTTAGTGCATGCTGCGCTGCCGCTCAGTCCACCATACCTATGTAGGCGAGGACCGCCGAATTCTAGCATCGCCGTGTACTGGCCTCAGTACTGACCGCTCTCTCTTTTTCCTTTGCCCTTTGTCGGCACCCCTTTTGTTTAAGCAGGTTTTGAGATCGACGTCGTTAGCAGGGTTACCCTTCCGGCTTGGCCTGGGCAGGGTTATGGACGCCATTGGTTATTCTTCAGGGCTCTTAGCCCCATTTGCATCTTATCCGTAGTCGGACGCTCTATTGTTTTTAAGGTGATTTGGATCTTTGTATATTCTATCTGTATTCTTGACTCCTGGAGTCGTGTTGTATATATATATCTGTTCTGTGGGTTCCATCGAGGACTGTTGTGTAATGTTATTACTTCGTTTTCCACCCGCACGCAAGTGCCTGGTGGGCACCTTTGAATCATTTCTATGCGGGTTTGGCGGGAAGCGCTGAAACTTGCATAGGGCCGATTCTGAGGGTGTTACACTAAAACAAGAAACAAAAGCCCTCCTGCTGACAAGAGGCCGAGATCCACCACCCTCCAAGGTTAAAGAGGCCATCGGAGGTGGGTCAACCGTCTGTGCCGTTATCGTGGCTATGGCGGCACTGCACGTGACAAGAAGAATCGTCCATGATCTCATGACAACGTTGAGGAGGGCGAGGAATCTCGTGATGTGTTGGCATTAGGAGATTCAGATCAATTTAATGGTGACGATTTTAGCTTTGAGATGCCGGTCCCTAAGGACACATGCATGAGACTTCAAGGCTGTTATCTACAAATTTACAACATCAGGCGGCCTCTAGGACATTGTTCTAGTTGCCTTTATTAATTTAAAGACTTGCATTGGCTTCATTAATTAAAACCTCGATGGTCTTAGGGTACGTACAATGCAATGACGTGAGTCTTTCCTTATGACTATCACGTTGGATATTTGCTTAGTTGGAGAAGAGAGAAATAAGAAAGATAAGGTTGTCTTTCCTTAGCTAAGGTATGGTCTCTTAAAAATATAAGAGAAGACTAATTTCTTGGTTGTACCACGTGTCTTTCCTTAACAAATCAATTTCTTATTAAAAATAGACAATTTTTATTAATTGGTAGAGATGAAATTAAAAGATAATGCATTATACAACTTATCTCTAATGACTTCTCTAGATGATGTGGAGGACTAAGGGAAGACATGCTCTCTCTAGCATTGTACACCACTGGCATTGTACATGTCCTTATTAATTTAAAGCCGTGCAGTACGTGTTTTATAGTATTTTTTAAAGAAAAATGTACTCAATCATGAAAAATATTAAAGGCCTGTTAGTGCTAGCACGGCAAGGAAATGGATCACGTTACACGTGCACTGACGTGAGAGTGAGATTTACACTCGAATACTACCACGGATATACTGCTAACTCGATTACTGAATCTTATGAGCCGGATTCCTTCAGATACGCTGACGGTGGTGCACGCAAAGGTCGACCAAGGCTGAGGTCCTGCCTAGCAACGAAACACTGAAGCTGCTCAGCCAAGAACAGCTAGCTGAAGGCCCAGACCACTTGTACACAGGCTGACAGTTCATGACGATCTCGGCTGCATCGTGCCCTCTCTACCACTTGCTGTTGCCTGGCCAAGACCCGAACCTATCATCTCCCCCCGCAGTGCAACCACCACAGCGCCTTCGCGTTGCATCTCTTGGATAAGTTGCTCGACTCTCGGATTTCGCTGAACCACAAAACCAAACAATGCTCCTGTAGGAACAACCAAGCTCGAGCGGTTTGCAGACGATGTGCTAGCATCCATGGTAGGATCTCCAGTAGCAGGTCTCGGCGCGTTGGCTCGAGCCAGCGAGGGATTTTGTTCCTGCTCCATGCCCCGCATCTCCATTTCTTCCGGAGCTTCAGGTCCAGTGTGCGTATCTAACCCTGCAACGCTGTGACCCTCTTTGTCCACACTGGAATGTGAAGCCTGCTGTTTCCCATCTCATCCTCTGATTTGCCGTGTTGCTTCGCTTCCACTGTGGCAACCTTATTTTTCCTGCGCTTGAACACCGCCCACAGGTAGGGTTTCCCTTGGAAGGCTGAAAGCAAAGGAGGCAAATATTACATTGTAGTGAAAGGCATACTGGTTCGTGAGAAAATAAATTATTTCTTAAGGATGATTAGTATGGCTACACTTGAATACGCATGCTGCTAGAAATCAGATGCAGCACATCTTGTGTGACAATTATATTTTCAGATAAGAACAGAGTACATACTTTGGTGTTGCTCGGGCAGTAGAACAGAAGGAAGTATCAGCATCTCAGCCTCGCCAATAGCGGCTTGTAAGACCATATCATTGTCCACAATTTCCTTAACTAGTTGATCCAGATCTGCATCTTGCCTAAGGATTAAAGTTAGAATTATTAGATGATTCCAAATGGTTAGATTAGAGGCGGTGCAAATTAATTTCAGAGTAAGCAAAGCACCTCATTTGGCAGGGCAAGAAATACAAGGCGATGTTGCAATCAGTAGGCCTTGATGCCTCAAAGCTCTTAGGCCAAGCCTCCATCCTAGAAAGCTTTGTTACTACAATCTCTGGCTGCAACGATCCTGCCAATTTCCACACCTGCTCACAGCATTTGGTTGACAAATGTGCAGCCAATGTAACTTTTTCGTTGCTGCTTATCTTAATTAATCCACTGTTGAATAAACAACACCAAAAGTTAGCATATAGGGAACAGTATCTAAGGCACTTAGACAGTGGAAAAGAAAGCATATGTTTTACCTCCAAACAGGTTCATCTATGGGGAGAGAACCATATTGTTGCTGGTTCAAAGATTCTGAAAGAAGTCGATTCGGGACTTTGATAGGCGAATCCTTCACAACAGCAGTTTGTGATGTCAATCCAGCGGTATCAATCTCAACACCAGCCATATTATCACCGTCATCGTCTTCATGATCATTGAGTATAAGTCTTCTTCTTTTCTTTGTTGGCTTACGGTTCTCACCTTCTTCACTATCATCGTCCTCATGTGTCTCGGGGTTCTCTTGTGCCAATGCTTCTGTCCTCTTCCTCAACTTGTCATCAATGGTTCCGCCATCCTCCACAAGACCAATCTTCAGATTGTCAAGTTGAACGGAACAGTCCATTGGTTTCACCCTCGTGCTCTTCTCAGCATTTGTTCCTTCATCCTTTGAAAGGCCAAATTTCCGCTTTCTACCATCAAGTTGAATGTGCCCGTTCATTGATTTGTTTTTAGCTTCGCCGCTCACATTTTTTAAAGCAATCCTCGAGTTGCCAAAGATGGATGAGTGGTTTGGTTCTTTTAAAATGCCAAAAACAGAATTCGAGCCATCTTTCAACACCGAGGAAGCTTCGTTGCTAGGACGAGAGGGCCGTGACTTCAAGGACTCATTGTTCTTCCCCAAAGGAACCAATCCACTATATGGCTTTGATGAGATCACAGAGTTCTCAATATTCACTGGCGGATAAACCCTGTCATTGTTCGAGCTTAAGGAAGAGAATCTAGGCATGTCAGTATTCTTTCTGTGAGAAGCTTCACCGTTGTTCAACCTTGTGTCAGAGGTCCTAGGCTTCTCGCCGTTCTTCGATTGAGCAGCACCACCATTTGTATTCTTGTGCAAAGAATCAATGCCATTGGTCGATCTCGAGGAATATGGCCTAGTGTTTGTAGTTCTCCAAAAAGAAACCACACCATTGTTTGCCTTTGATGAAGAGGGCATAGACTTCTTTGGGAGAAGTTTTGAGGAAGATGACATACCATTGTTCGGCCTTGAGGAACGTGTCAAGATAATTGTCCAAGGGACCATCCTTGGCTCCTTCAAAGGAGTTTGTTGGCTTTTCTGCGGTACAACCTTATTTTTCGTGTCTCTATTGGCAACATTACGATCACCTTGTTCATTATCATTATTATATTTTGTTGCCACCGACTCCCTATAAAATTCCCGAGTTCTCTTTAGTTGTTTGAGACTCTTTTTCATGAGCTTTGTTGGATCCTTCTTTTTGGTTGGCTTGCGCATGCTTGGACCAAAGACATAGGCATCATTGCTTCTCATCTTTCTATGAATAGTGCTACCCTTGATTTATTTTGGTAGGAGAGAAAAACACTAAAGTTGAGAAACAATTGTGTCCACACAGTATCTACAAATAAAAATAAAGCCTAGTCATTATATAGAACATAAATTGTATAAACTAATGAACTATTTGCTAGGCACTGATAGATCGTTTAAAATATACTCCCTCCGTTTTAAAATATAAGATGTTTTAGCTTTGTGCTTATACTAAAAGAAGTCTAGATACATTTTCTTCACAAACCTAAAACATCTTATATTTTGAAACGGATGGAGAGTATACGATACTTCCTCTGTGCCAAAATGTAAGGGGTCTAAGATTAGTCAAAAGACGAAATTTTATAAGCTTGACGAGGTTTACATAAAAAAATATGAACATCTACAATATTGAATCAATATCAATTGATTCATCATAAAGTATATTTGCTCCAAATGTGCATCCTAGTAGGATTTGACTTGCGACTAATCTTAGGCACCTTGCATTTTGGGCGGAGGGAGTATTTTATTAGACATGATTCAAACAAATAGGTGTGATTCAAAATATTGAGTAGATTGCACTATTACCAAGTTTAAGTTTTGTTAGGGTAGTTGCAATTCCCATGCATGTCAACGAGTAACACTTCGCACCATGAGGGCCCACAACAAGATCAATTTGTGAGAGATGTCTTACTCACATGAGAATAGCCTAAGAAACATGTACTATGCACCACACTGGCATATGGCGTGGGTTCATCCCTAACCTTTTACATGGGGATCTTTAAATTACAAAAAATTTAAACCATCACAAAGCTAAAAGATGACCCCATTATAAAATTGGAAAAAACAAATTTGAAAACTATATTTTGTTAAAATAAATATATATTTAAGTATAGAGCTTACGACCAAACTATCATTCTCTAAAACATATAATTGTAAAGTTGTGTGCTTACAGCATATATTTTATCTCTATGTTACCATACCATTCAATGAAGCCCCTATTATGCTAGAAGTTTCAAGAGAAAATCAAAAGGTCTAATTAAATTACATTCAACAAAATACCAACCCATAAGGCACTGTGACAATTTAAGCCAACCATATGTTCCACAAAATAAAAGCACATTAGGACCTTAGACCAAATTGTCATATGTTATGGCAAAAGGCATTTTATAAAGAAGAATAAAATTCCATTGACATACACACACAATGAACTTGTTCAATGCATATTGAAATGTATAAAGTGTCTAAGGTGCTAACCTAGTCTCACTAGGGATGTTTCAAACTAAGTGTTTCTTCAATAAATTCAAATGTTAAAATTAGCTATCTACACTTCAAATGAATAAGGTACGTTTTGATTTATTGATACAAGAATTTAAGCAACAATTTACTCACTCAATTCCAAAAAAAATTAAAATCTTGTGAGTAAAACTTTAAATTTGATAGGGTTTATAGAAAAACATACTCCCTCTGACCCATATTAGTTAACTTTGATTTATCTAAGTATGAATGTATCTAGACAAGTTTTAGTGCTAGATACATCCGTATATAGACAATTTTGAGTCAACTAATATGGGTCGGAGGGAGTATTAATATTTATGAGATTTAAATATTTTTCTATAAACTTGGCCAACCTTTATAAATCTGACTAAGGGAAAATCTAGAACATAAAATGATTTGGAATAAAGGGAGCATATGTTAATATTCTACCAATGTGATACAAAAAGAACAATAAAATTATATGTTCCAAAATGTTTGAATATCAATCGAAAGAATTCAATTTTGTCACATTAGAATATATCATCAAGTTATTTCTTAGTCAAAATAATATAGAAATTGAAAATACGTCGTTATCTTAAAATAGACAAAGCAACAATTAGCTCCAACTTATAGCCCTAGGAAGCACAAGAAGCTTATAACATGCTACCATACCGCGAGGCATCAACTCATGTCTCCTCACAACACAACACACTCAAGGCCTCAACAATATACTCCCTCCGTTCCTTTCTATAGTGCCTATAGTTTTTTTAAAAAATTCCAAAATATAAGATATATTGAGTTACAAAAGTCATATGAATAACTTTTTTAGAGAGTTTACATAAAGTATATAGAGTTTCATGTCTCCTACAAACTCCTCTATTTTATCACATCAATTGGCCACGAGAAATCCCACCCAAAACTATTTTAATTTTCTCTCCACATGCGTTTCTTAATTTTCGTGCCAAAAACTATAGGCACTATAGAATGGAACAGAGTGAGTAACAAAATAACACTCAACAGAGGCAAACATAAAACTTAAAACTAAGATTAGAATCCATCTATTTCAGGAAGTGAGTCATTGATCATCATAGTTTAAAATAGCTGGCTATTGCATTTAGCGGCGAATTTTTCATAGGCTATGAAAGGTTATATCGCAGCTATGGCGGGTTATTCCATTTTGGGTTATTTTAAAAAATAGAGCAAATTTCATTCAAATCCTGTCATCAGAAGGAAAAAACTATGAGTCAAACAAGATTCTAGCTACAACTCATGCAACTATTCAACGCAAGTAAGTATTCAACCAATTAACTCACAAGTTTTATCGAATCGTATTGAACATAAATTCAAAACAAAGAAACAAAAGGAAGAAAATAAGAGATTTCAGAAAGCATAAGTTTAGAGGCTAAATTGAGGCCAATTTAGGACTAAATCAGGCTATAGCTGACTATTAGCAGCTATTCTATGTTTAGCCTATGAAGAGACTAGCGGTAGGCTACTCGAAAGGCTATAGCCGGTAATTTAAAACTATGTTGATCGTTGATAAGATTTATAGTGATGTTCATTGGTCACGACAGATTAGGCAAGGCCAAAAAGAGTCGTCCTCGACTCTACATGCTCAACACAAAGTAGAAGCGGTCGAGAGACCTTCTTGATCCTGGGGTTCACCATATAGTCGTCCTCGGGAAGATTGACTTGACAACACTTCAATGTTCCTTCACCTTCCTTGAAGCCTACAAAGCTCACAACAAAAGCAAAGAAACACTCAAAGCGTAGCCAATTCATAAAGATTATTGCAGGAGTCCTCAAGTAGAAGGAATTCACCTTAGCTTGTAGAGATAGCTCGATGAAGGGTAGCCATAGGTAACTCTCTTCGGTTCTTCTTGTCAACATATCGTCCATAGAGGTTGACGTGTATGCACTTGTACCTTCACACAACAAAGACCAAGCAAAATATTTTCGTGCGTGATAGAGGAGCATGTCAAATGTGGCATGTCCATTCTTGTTCACAACACTATTAGTACAATGCATGTATAGCAAATGGATTGCATATGCAAGGTCAAAGTGCATGGAAATCATTTGAACATCATCCAAATGTGGGAACTCAAAAACTCCATACAATGTAGTAGTGGGGCACTCAAAGCATTGGATCAAAATTTCAATCAACATCTTTGACGCAAGAATAGGAGAATTCGGCAAAAACACACAAGGAAGAATGTCCAAAGAAACATCATTATGTGTGCAAACCAACCATTGGAAAGAGAAATTGTTCAACATGTTGGATGTCACACACAAATCATCGAAAGCAAATATCATGGGAATATGAGTATCCCAAGCGGAAGCAAAAACAATATATTTGCAAACAAACCAAATGAAAGAGCAAGTGGTCCTTATGTTTGTTGCAACAACAAGACGTGATTCTTGGAAGCTCTCATGACAATACATGCTCTTAATGGAATTGTGGTTGCACCCAAAACATCGGAAAGAGAAAATGTTCAACATTTTTGTTGCAACACACAAAACATCATTATCTAGATGCGAAGAAACATGAATGTCACAAGGGGAGATAATACCATTAACATGCTTGCAATCAAACCATATGAAAGAGCAATTTGCCAACATGAAAGATGCAAAGCATGCAAAAGGTATCAGAGTTGGGTTCGATCTTGAACTCACTTGTGGAATGCTCTCTAGAGCTCTTTTTGTCAACTCGTGCTCAACCGAGGTTGACATTCTCGTGCGGGTACCTACACACATCATATGTAAAAGGAAGAACGTGTGTGCATGGTAGAGATACACATCATCCATCATGACGTATCTCTTTTTGTGCACATCGCCATTAATGTCAATCAAGTATGAAATAGGTGCATGGTGAGTATGCAAGTGGGGAACATGCTTATCATGTCAATCAAGTATTAAATATTGCATCCGGTGTTTCTTCTAGTGTTTTGCTTCTTCGCGGATTGGGTCGTTGAGTTGATGTGAGCTTCGCCCCGATCTTCGGATGAACCTTCGACAATGTTTTCAGGCGAGCATCTCCCCCTTTCTACCTATCTTACTTTTATAGTATTTATTCCCTCCTGTTGATCTATTGCTATCTGTGTTGCGATGCTCTAGTTTCCGTACCCGTGATATCCCCTTGCAACCATATATTGCCTTGGACACATCCTATTACCTGTTGTTTGGTAGATAGTTGGACTTGCGCGTCGTAGCCGCTTGCTCAAGTGCTGTCGCGTGTCGTCAATTGCCACAGTTGTTGGTGTATTGCCGTCTGTTTGGTGTTGGAGATGATCTCGGCTTTACTTTTCGTTCACTTTAATTACTGTTTAACAACTAAAATTGAAGTAAGTAAGCAGAGGCATCGGTGGGTGATAGATAATATTTGGTTTCCGACCGCCCACTTGTATCCCGTAGGACCCCGAGTACTTGATACCTGTTCCTTGAATTATCGCGCTATCCACATACGGGGAATTATGGGCCCCCCTTAGCCAGAGCTTGATTCATTCTTATTTCTTGGGGCCACAAACTAGTTTGAGGTTTTATTTACTATCCTGTACTTATGCCATGCTACTGCTTTATTTAATATTGTGCGAGGAGCACACTGTACTGTTTAGGTAAGCGGAATGTTTTCGCGGTATCGACAAGCTCAGTCACATTTTCGGGTTCCCAGTCGTTTACAGCCATTGACGCAAACCTTGAGTCCGTCTCGGAGTCAGCTAGATTCGTTGCGGGTCTACTCAATGGGGTGGCCCCCTGAAATATTTATGAATCCTGTGATTGCTTTGTCGTGAAAGCCTCGTTGGGTTTTGATTTGGTTTTTCCGAGGTCGATCGTGTGTGTGTTGCTATTTGTGCACCCCGGCCGGGTAAAACTTTCTGAAAGCCGTGTCCGCGGTTATGGACGACTTGGAGCACAGTATCTCGATCATAGACAACTATAACTAAAGTAGTGCTATAAACTTGGCTTTATAATGACTAGTAATCAGCTTCACTGTAATGGAATGGCTAAATAATACTGCCAACAATTGCTTGTTTGAGTTGTCGCTCGCGACCGATGAACCTGACTACTAAATATTGCAACTACAACGGAATGGCTAAATAAAAGTACCAACAACTGCTGGGTTTTGGGTTATCTCATGCTATTTGTAACTGATTAGTAAGTGTTGCAACTATAACGGAATGGTTAACTAAAACGGCCCACTGCTTATTTTATCAGGACGATTATCTATACCTGACTAGTAATTGCTGCAACGATAACCGAATAAATAAAAATGCCAACTGTGTGAGTTCCTCGGTTGACCTCCTCGATCGGTGTTGAGGGGGAAACGCCAGGATGGGTTTGATTGGTGGTAGTATCAGGTTGGTTTCGAATAGGTCTTTCTTACCCCTCTCTGATTGCCGCCAGCTGTAATGAGCCTCTATAGGTTGTTTAGTGCATGATGCCGCTGCCGCTTCAGTCCACCATACCTATGTAGGCGAGGACCGCCGAATTCTAGTCTCGCCGTGTACTGGCCTCAGTACTGACGCTCCTCTTTTTCCTTTGCCCTTTGTCGGCACCCCTTTTGTTTAAACAGGTTTTGAGATCGACGTCGTTAGCAGGGTTACCCCTCCGGCTTGGCCTAGGCAGGGTTATGGACGCCATTGGTTATTCTTCAGGGCTCTTAGCCCCATTTGCATCTTCTCCGTAGTCGGACGCTCTATCATTTTCAAGGTGATTTGGATCTTTGTATATTATATCTGTATTCTTGACTCATTGAGTCGCTGTTATATATATATATCTGTTCTGTGGGTCCCATCGAGGACTGTTGTGTAATGTTATTACTTCGTTTTCCACCCGCACGAAAGTGCCTGGTGGGCACCTTTGAATCGTTTCTATGCGGGTTTGGCGGGAATCGCTAAAACTTGCATAGGGCCGATTCGGAGGGTGTTACACAAGGCAAATGATCATCGTCGCGAGTGTCATGTGGACGACCAAGTGAACCACCTACATCAACCATCGGCAAGGCACGCCAATGACCTCCGTCGACACCATCATAGGGCACCTTCAACTACTCGTGCCACCACCATAATGGCACCAAGAGCAAGCCTTCCTCCACGCCATCAAGCTTCAAAGCCGACGCTTGACTTCTATGACCTCGTGAACAAGGAAAATGTAGACGCCTACTTCGCCAAGTTGGATAGCATGAGCCTACCTCCACCACTACTACGAGATGGCCACAAGACGGTCGAGCATGGGATTTTCCCTTCGACCATGGAGGAGAGCGATGATGCCCACCTTATGGCATCTAACCTTGGAGGCGACAAGGTCAAGAATGGTGAGCATGGGATTTTCCCTTCACCAAAGGAGGCGCATGGAGTTGAGGAACCCGAGCCTACCCCCATATGCTTGAGTGATGATGTGGTACCAATCCCATGTGAGTATGAGAGCCACTTAGCCCACTTGAGTGAGAACAAGAGTGACATGAGTGACGCCACCTTATGTGAGATTGAGTGCTTCCACTTGGAGGGCATGAGCGATACTCCTAGTGAGTTGAGAGTGGTAGTTGATAGGTCAAGTGAGACCATTTCGAATTCTAACAACTTACCCTCTACCTCTAGTGTGTTCTCTTGTGTTGTGCTAGGTTCCATGGATGAAGACGCCCGATGCTATGAAGCAATGATGCCTCGAATGGAGAAGATGTACATGGTAGATGCTACGCCATGGATACACCAAGAAGAGGAAGTCGTCCACAAGGAGGCCACTAATTCCACAACACCCACTTCATATGAGAGGTATGCACAAGGTAACAATAAGGGTGTTGATGATGCCATGATCCCACTAGTGGACATGATGAATTGTGAGGATATGCATGCTATGGATGATACTTGTGACATTACATATGCTTCATCCACTTTCCCATGTGATGATTTGCCTTTGCATAATATTGATCATGTGGAATTGTTTGATTGCGATATCATTGCCATAAACATGCCATGCTATGCATCTTGTGTGTATCCTCCAATTGCTATGGACATGCTTTGTCATGCTAGTCATTCAATTTTTCCCGTTGCTTGCCATAAGATGAATGCTTGCAACAATGTTGACCACTGCGTTATAATGAGATGGCCCCCATAGCTTTCTCAATTTTTGGAGATTTTGATGATTGCCATGATAAGCATGTTCCCCACTTGCATACTCACCATGCACCTATTTCATACTTGATTGACATTAATGGTGATGTGCACAAAAAGAGATACGTCATGATGGATGATGTGTATCTCTACCATGCACACACGTTCTTCCTTTTACATATGATGTGTGTAGGTACCCGCACGAGAATGTCAACCTCGGTTGAGCACGAGTTGACAAAAAGAGCTCTACAGAGCATTCCACAAGTGAGTTCAAGATCGAACCCAGCTCTGATACCTTTTGCATGCTTTGCATGAATTTCTTTAGATTCAGTCGTCCGTTTGTTTTGTTTTGAATTGACATAGAGAAAGATTTCTCGCGTTCCCTTAATTCAGGAATAGGTGGCGAAGGCTACTTGTTCCTTGGCGGACTATATATAAAGGAAAGGGGTGATTTTTCCTTTACGGCAATAAGAGGGTCTCCAACTTACGCCAAGTCGTCATGGACTCCAAAGGTGAATCTGTTCCTCTATGCAAGCCCCCTTCCTCCCCTATTGAATGGTATGCTACTTCATACTCCGTCACATATGCATGATAGGTTCACACCGACCAGTACGGAGGCAAGGGAGGAAGCCCGGAACATCAAGCCCGACAAGACGGAGGCTTGGAAGAGGAGACGGAAGAAGATAAGTCAATAGCTGCCAGGTCCAAGCGGTACTACCGGTTGTGGGAACCGGTACTACCGGTCAGCGGTACTACCGCCCCTTCTACCGCTCGCTACTGACGGATCCAACGGATGCTCCAAGACCGCAAGCGGTACTACCGGTGCTAGAGCGGTACTACCGGTGATGACCGGTACTACCGGTCCCAAGTCCGGTACTACCGGTCATATATGTGCCTGCGCGCACCTGTTGGGCCACAGCCCATGTATCCCCCTTTTACTTACCTATTCGCCTAGTTTTTTCCCCAAACTACCCTTGTTTAGTGACTGGCCTATAAATAGAGCCCCCACCCCTCATGTATCCCTTAGGCATAGATGATAGACTAAAGAAAACCCCCATTGTGGAATCTCTAGTTTTGCCTCATCCCCTTTACCAAGGGGACAGACTATCGTCACCAACCTCGATTGGACTTTACATCACGCATCCATCGTTGAACAAGGCCTTGGAGTTCGATGTCTCGTCTCCAAGTTGCCAAGACCCTCCCCAAGGTGTTCTTCCCTCTCCGATGTGGATTTGAGGGAGCACGTTGACCGATCTTTCCTTGCGAGGATTCTATCGGACCGGTGGCCGCCGTTCGGGAGCAATCGGCCTTGTATCGTGTGAGTTTTGCGTGTGTTCATCGTGTTCTTCGCGAGGTGTGTGTTCGCTTCCGCTACCTTCTCCCTTTCCCCTCGCTTTCCCATTGATTTGACCACGAGATCCGTGAATATCGGGCACCCAAGAGGATGATGCAGCCCGACCTACGGTTGTTACTATATAAAGGTCTCCAACTTACGCCAAGTTGTCATGGACTCCAAAGGTGAATCCGTTCCTCTATGCAAGCCCCCTTCCTACCCTATTGAATGGTATGCTACTTCATACTCCGTCACATATGCATGATAGGTTCACACCGACCAGTACGGAGGCAAGGGAGGAAGCCCGGAACTTCAAGCCCGACAAGACGGAGGCTTGGAAGAGGAGACGGAAGAAGACAGGTCAATAGCTGCCAGGTCCAAGCGGTACTACCGGTTGTGGGAACCGGTACTACCGGTCAGCGGTACTACCGCCCCTTCTACCGCTCGCTACTGACGGATCCAACAGATGCTCCAAGACCGCAAGCGGTACTACCGGTGCTAGAGCGGTACTACCGGTGATGACCAGTACTACCGGTCCCAAGTCCGGTACTACCGGTCATATATGTGCCTGCGCGCACCTGTTGGGCCACAGCCCATGTATCCCCCTTTTACTTACCTATTCGCCTAGTTTTTTCCCCAAACTACCCTTATTTAGTGACTGGCCTATAAATAGAGCCCCCACCCCTCATGTATCCCTTAGGCATAGATGATAGACTAAAGAAAACCCCCATTGTGGAATCTCTAGTTTTGCCTCATCCCCTTTACCAAGGGGACCGAATATCGTCACCAACCTCGATTGGACTTTGCATCACGCATCCATCGTTGAACAAGGCCTTGGAGTTCGATGTCTCGTCTCCAAGTTGCCAAGACCCTCCCCAAGGTGTTCTTCCCTCTCCGATGTGGATTTGAGGGAGCACGTTGACCGATCTTTCCTTGCGAGGATTCTATCGGACCGGTGGCCGCCGTTCGGGAGCAATCGGCCTTGTATCGTGTGAGTTTTGCGTGTGTTCATCGTGTTCTTCGCGAGGTGTGTGTTCGCTTCCGCTACCTTCTTCCTTTCCCCTCGCTTTCCCATCGATTTGACCACGAGATCCGTGAAGATCGGGCACCCAAGAGGTTAACCCCTCCATCATCTGGTATCAGCAGCTTTTGGTTGCCACGGATTTCTCATCGATTTGGTCTTTTCCCCATAAATTCGAAATTTCCACCAAAAATAGCCCCAATTCATGTTTTGGATCGATCTGTGATTTGAGTGCGTTTTGGTAGGTTTTGATCTGTGGATTACTTGCTAAACTTGTTGATCTACCTTCCTTTGCGTTCCCATAGCCTAATCCCTTGATTTCCCCCTTTGATTTGGTGCTTTTCTTGAAGATTTTCCGCCCAAATCACCCCAAAATCGCGAAAATGCGTCAAATCTGGGCATCCCAGGTCCAAGCGGTACTACCGGGTCCAAAAACCGGTACTACCGCACTTAACCGGTACTACCGGACCCAAAAGACCGGTACTACCGCCCTATTCTGATCCAAAACAGCAAGTTCCAGATTTCAGCCTCTCACCGTTTTGGGCATAACTTTTGCATACGAACTCGGATTTTGGTGTTCTTTAGCTCGTTTCGAAGAGGAGAAGGAGCCCTACATCATCATCCACGTGGTTCATGCTATCTACTCCATCCAAATTCTGTGAGCAAGGCGGAATCCAACAATAAATGGTGAAGATCGTCGACGAAAGGTATAAACATTCCGCGACTTCTCCCCACTTGCATTCCTTTGTGAACCCCACTATCTTTGCGAGCAACAAACACCTATTGAGACTAGTTCCTCTTATGATTGCTTGGGCTATGCACATTTGATACCTTGTAGAATTCCGAGCAAACATTGTGAGTGCTATCTCATATAGTTATCTTGTATAGTTGTTGGCACAAGGAAGAGGCAAGTGAAAAAGAAATAAAAGAAAAAGAGTGATACAAAAAGAAAAAAAATAGAAAATAGGAAAATAGAAAAAGAAACAAATATACATGTGCCTCATAGAATAGGAAGCGCAAGCTCGATGAACATCATATAGGTGGTACTTATTGTGCATATCTTATAGCCCACCAATTTTGTGCAATCGAACTAGCGTCTCTCCTTGTACTTGTGTGACACGAGCTTATAGTCTTCGCTAGGTAATCATTTGGTTCTTAGCTCACTTTCTCCGTCGCACTAGTCCCATTTATCCCACCGTGTGTGTTTCCTTGTACATATTTCCTATCTTGTGGATTGACTAGTTTGCTTGGTGATCATTGTGGTTCTTTACTTGCCATTACAACATCTTGATTTCGGATTGGTTCTTGACATGCCATTTTCCATACCTATCCACCATAGGCCTTGTGTGTGTGTTTTTTTTTGTTGGTAGTTGGTTTTGGTGTTCCGCGTGAACTTCACTTTGCTTGGTTTATTGCTCTCAAGTGTGGCCACTTGCACGATACGATCTTCCAAGGTAAAGTAAGGTTTGACGTTGTATCCCTAACACCCTCTACCACTTCCATATACAACACTTGGTCTTGTGAAGCATGTCTAGGGACTCCGGGACCGAGGATAATTTCTATGAAGAATCCACGATGAGCCACCATGCCTATGTCTCCACAAGCATGGATAACATGATGGAGCACTACACCAACAATGGCTCCACATGCTTGGGTGACATGGAGTGCTACAACAACAATAACTCCCCAAGCATGGGCGACTTCAAGAACGACAACGACAAGCTCCTCAAGTCGCACCGACCAAGACGGAGCGTCCAACTCGAGTGCGCCAAGGTCCATCATCAAATGGACAAGTTCCAAAGCGACCTCCACAACTTCAAGAAGGACATGGACAACGACTTCGACAAAAACATGAGGATGGTCGCCAAGACTAATGATGCTTTGTGCTCATTAGAAAAACTTACAAGGAAGAGTGCCAAGGTCAAGGGCCATCGTCGTGAGCGTAATATGGATGACCAAGTGCGCCACCTACATCAACCATCGGCAAGGCACGCCAATGACCTCCGTCGACACCATCACGAGGCACCTTCAACTTCTTGTGCCACCACCAAAATGGCACCAAGAGCAAGCCTTCGTCCACGCCATCAAGCTTCAACGACTACGCTTGCATTTGAAGACCTCATGACCGAGGAAAATGAAGACCTCTACTTCGCCAAGTTGGATAGCATGAGCCTACCTCCACCACTACTACAAGATGGCCACAAGACGGTCGAGCATGGGATTTTCCCTTCGACCATGGAGGCGAGCAATGATGCCCATCTTATGGCATCCAACCTTGAAGGCGACAAGGTCAAGAATGGTGAGCATGGGATTTTTACTTCACCAAAGGAGGCGCATGGAGTTGAGGAAACCGAGCCTACCCCCATATGCTTGAGTGATGATGTGGTACCAATCCCATGTGAGTATGAGAGCCACTTAGCCCACTTGAGTGAGAACAAGAGTGAGATGAGTGACTCCACCTTATGTGAGATTGAGTGCTTCCACTTGGAGGGCATGAGTGATACTCCTAGTGAGTTGAGAGTGGTAGTTGATAGGTCAAGTGCGACCATTTCGATTTCTAACAACTTACCCTCTACCTCTAGTGTGTTCTCTTGTGTTGTGCCAGGTTCCATGGAGGAAGACGCCCGAAGCTATGAAGCAATGATGCTTCGAATGGAGAAGATGTACATGGTAGATGCTACGCCATGGATACATCAAGAAGATGAAGTCGTCCACAAGGAGGCCACTACTTCCACAACACCCACTTCATATGAGAGGTATGAACAAGGTCACAATAAGGGTGTTGATGATGCCATGATCCCACTAGTGGACATGATGAATTGTGAGGATATGCATGCTATGGATGATACTTGTGACATTACATATGCTTCACTCATATTCCCATGTGATGATTTGCCTTTGCATCATATTGATCATGTGGAATTGTTTGATTGCGAACTCATTTCTATAAACATGCCATGCTATGCATCTTGTGTGTATCCTCCAATTGCTTCGGACTTGTCTTGTCATGCTAGTCATTCAATTTCTCCCCTTGCTTGCGATAAGATGAATGCTTGCTATTTCACTTATTTTGCTTGCAACAATATTGATCATATGCGTTATAATGAGATGGCCCCCATAGCTTTCTCAAATTTTGGAGATTTTGATGATTGCCATGATAAGCATGTTCCCCACTTGCATACTCACCATGCATCTATTTCATACTTGATTGACATTAATGGTGATGTGCACAAGAAGAGATACGTCATGATGGATGATGTGTATCTCTACCATGCACACACGTTCTTCCTTTTACATATGATGTGTGTAGGTACCCGCACAAGAATGTCAACCTCGGTTGAGCACGAGTTGACAAAAAGAGCTCTAGAGAGCATACCACAAGTGAGTTCAAGATCGAACCCAGTTCTGATACCTTTTGCATGCTTTGCATCTTTCATGTTGACCAATTGCTCTTTCCTATGGTTTGATTGCAAGCATGTTAATGGTATTATCTTCCCTTGTGACATTCATGTTTCTTCGCTTTTAGATAATGATGCTTTGTGTGTTGCAACCAAAATGTTCATTGGTCACGACAGATTAGGCAAGGCCTGGAATCTTCACATGCACGCGGCGAGTAGAAAAGTTTGTCCCACAGACCGTGAAGTATTTGATAAACATATTTTCGTCCAAAGCCTAGAACAAATTCCGGATTTTACCCCCTAGTTTACCATTTTTGACACTACTTACCCCATTTAGCAATTTTCATCCTAATTACCCCATTTAGTAAAAAATTTGACAAATTTTACCCCTTTTAATGAATTTCGCTAGAGAAAAGGACTATGAACACGTCTCTTCGCTGACTGAGCCTCAGATCTAGAGGCAGCGGCTGGCATGAAAAATAGAATGCGCTCTCATGTATGATCTATTGGGAGGAATATTTTCTCATGTTGGATGGAGGGAGTAGTAGATTTTAATTCCTCATGTATATTAGTCCAGCATGAACCGACCCAACAAATTTGTTATGGTCTCACCACTTACCACACGTATCATCTCTAGGATCATCCATGGGTGCATGCGCTCCAGCTAGAAGTGATCTATACGGACAAATATATTGCTTTTTTTTACATGGACCAATCTATAGCTGATTAGAGGTATATATTCCTTCATCAATCTGTACGAATTGTGTAGACGCGGCTCGGCCAAAAACTAAACGGTTCGGCTCGTGTAATCAGCCTTGTTCATGCACAAATTCCAACAAAGAAAAAACCTAGAATGTGACGAACCTGATAACGTAGACCCACATGTTGAAATAAAATAAAAACCTTAAAAGGGGTAAAAGTTGGTAAAATTTTCACTAAATGGAGTAATTTGGATAAAAAATTGTTAAATAAGATAATTAGTGTCACAAAAGATAAGCGGTAAAAACTGAAATTTACTCTTTATCCAAGCAACCTCAGTTTAGATCTAACATCTATTTGAGCCCGGCCTTCTCCATCCTAAAATAAGTGACTTAGATCGATTTATCTAGATTCAAATATAACTATATACTAAAATAAATCTAGATACATACGAATCTAGACAAATCCGCGTCACTTATTTTGGATTTTGGGAAGGAGGGAATAAAATAAACCTATTCTCATCCAATCAATTATTCACAGCTTTTCTATCTCTTAGATCTAAAGCCACGTTCGGCCACCCCAGCTAATCAGTTTTTATAGCAAACCAGAATACCTACTAACAAATCCTTTCAGCAGTCACATCTGACACCAATCATAGCATTATATAGAGGCACATAGAAGAAACAATAAAACGCACAACCTTAGCGACATATATATATATATATATATATATATATATATATATATATATACTCTTGAGACGAACAGATAAGCAGGAGAAAACACAAAAGAAAGGGCATTACCTTGCAGCCGTCTGCTCCAAGAACTCCTCTGCCGGCAATAACGAAACGGCGCCGAAATCCTCACCTCAATAACAAACTCCTGCCACAACAAGAATCCCAACTCCTCCACCCAAGAACTTCCCCGTAGATCGAGGCACGAACTCGCCAAGAACCCGCACTGACCAAAGATGAGATCGGCGCTCGAAATCGCCCGGGAACTCGCACTCACACTCGCAGAGGACACGATCGATGCACGAACTCGCCGCGATCTCAGGTGCCCGCTAGAAAAAACCCTAGCAAAACCACAACGCGGAGCAGAGGATGCAACCGTGGAGAGCCGAGGCGCGGCGGCACCGTTTATAGGCGGTAACAGCGCGTGCGTGCTGAAGCCCCGGAGACCGGGGCGGAAAAGAATCCGGAAACTGAACGCGTTGCAAACGGAAGGAAGCGCTATCGCCTAACGATATGTTTCCTTTCCGGCGCGGATACCGTCTCGACGTCCGCTCTCCGCTGGGATTCCGGATGGCCGTTTTCAGTTTGCCGTAAATGTTTGGCGATATCTGCGGGGTAGTGCAGGTGCAGGCAGCTGATCTACAGGAGCGCCTGACACGCACTACAGGAAACACTCAAGACACTGACGGCCATTTGCTACGCCTAACGGCAGGAGACGGGCGGGCCGGCAAAAGGACCGTTTAGAAAAGCCGTCGGTGTAGATAAAAATAGTTGTCGATGTAGACGGGCCATCGGCGTAGTAGATAAGACGTGACGGCAATGTGACGGCGTCAATGCTACGCCGACGGCAAAGCTATTTTTCTTTTTTATTATTTAATACTAGAAAAAACATAACTAAATCATTCTAATTTAGAAAAATACATATAATATAACAAAATTTGCAGAAAAATAAGATATATCTAAATAAACTAAAATATTACATATTTTTATTGAACAAAATATAAAAACACTACATATACTTTTATATAACATATTTTCTATTTTCCGCGCGTAAAAAAACGGGACGTTTTATGAAGCAACCACCAAATGAAAGTTTTAAAATTGTATTATCATATTTTTCAAAAATATTAGACCACCTTACATGGACAATGTTCCAACCAGAGTACCTCAAACCTTTCTGTCTACCCTGGTGAAAAAGACAAATGTCTGCCGAATCGGTAGGAAGTGGGTCCGGTCTGAACTACCGGTACATGATGTAATGCTCATGATTTTTTGAAAAAATCATTTTTAGACTCACAATATGATGTTTCTTCAGAGATCCAATGCAAGTTTTAGCGAGGCACATCATATATCTTCATGCCGACCGTTTTGGCATAGTTTGAAACAAGAAAATTTTGAAACGAGCATAATTTTTTTTTGAAAACTGTTCGAACAATGTCAATCCTTCGTGTGATGTCATATTATGTGACATAGTTGCAAGGAAAAATACCAACCTTGATAAATTGATTATGTCTCAAAAAAACCTTCACAAAACGACCTATCATATTCGAGGTTTTCTAGCTTTCGGGTCAAATGACCAATGTTATGACTACAATCAGGGCATAGTTTGTGATACTGTGTTCATATTATGCATGCATGCATGTGAATCATTGGATGGTGAACAATGTTGCATGAGGATGTTTTCCTTTTTGTCGTACGGAAAAGCCATTTTCTATTTTCCGAGCGCAAAAAACGGGGCGTTTTGTGAAGCAGCCACCAAGTGACAGTTTTAAAATTGTACCATCATGTTTTTCAAAAATATTAAACCACCTTACATAGACAATGTCCCAACCGGGGTATCTGAAACCTTTCCTTCTACCCCTGGTGAAAAAGACATATCTGCCAAATCGGTAGGAACTGATGATGTGGGCTCAGTTGATTGTTGAGCTTTGTTGGGAAACCCCAAGAGGAAGGTATGATGAGCACAGCAGCAAGTTTTTCCCTCAATAAGATACCAAGGTGTTGCTAGCAACTTGGAGACCTGCACAACACAAACTCAAGACTTTGCCCAAACGAACAGTGAGGTTGTCAATCTCACCGGTTTACTGTAACAAATGATTAACTGTATGGTGTGGAAGGTGATAATGGTTTGCAGCAAGTAAACAGTAACAGTGGAAGATGTATCAATGATAAAGATTGGACCGGGGTCCTAGAGGTGTTCTCCTTAAATAAACAAACATGGAAAGCTGGGTAAAAAGATTACTGCAGGGCAATTAACAGGACTGAGCAAGGCATAACAATGCAATACTAGACATAAAGATCCTATGAGATTCGATTGGGTAATACAACAAGATACATAGACCGCCATCCAACTGTATCTATGACTAGAAGTCCACCTTTGGGTTATCATCCGAACCCCCTCTGGTATTAAGTTGCAAACAACAGACAACTGCTTTAAGAAAAGTGTGTAAGATAAACAATCCACTTGTTCCATGAACAAGAGACCGTTGTTTTCTCCCTAGTAGCAACAGAACATCTACAACCTTAGAGATTTCTGTCACTTCCCTTAGATTAAATAGAGGCATGAATCCACTATCGAGCATAAATACTCCCTTTTGGAGTCACTAGCAACTACTTGGCCAAGATAGATACTAACAACGGAGAGCATGCAAGATCACAAACAACACAGACATGATAGAATCAATAAGACAAAACTATTAATCAATATGACATAGTAATCTCAATATCAATCGGATCCCCGCAAACACAACATGCATAATTACAAATGGATGAGATCTTGATCATGAACGGAGCTCACAAGATCTAGACATGAAAGCACAAAGGAGGCGATACAACCATCTAGCTCCTACATGGACCCGTAGTCCAAGGTGGAACTACTCACGCTTCATACCGTAGGCTGGCATGATGAAGAAGAAGGCCTCCGGGATAATCTCCCCTCCGGCAGGGTGTCGGGAAGAGCTTCAGATCCCCCGATCTAGGGACGATGGTGGCGCCGGCTACAGATGGTTTCGTGGAATATTGATCGGGTGCTTAGGATTTAGGCATCGGGGGCTTCTTATAGGCGAAGAGGCGAGGCGGGAGGGTGGCCAGGGGGGCCACACCCTGCCTAGGCGCGGCCTAGGGTGGGCCCACGCCTGGGAGGTGCAGCCGCCATGTGGCTTCCCTCCGTCTCTCCTATGGACTCCGTGTTCTCCTCGGTGAAATATTGACTTTGGCTTTTGTCCCGTCCAATTCTGAGAATATTTCCTTACTAGCTTTTCTGGAACCAAAAACAGAAGAAAACATGCAACTAGCACTGTGGCATCTTGTTAATAGGTTAGTACCAGAAAACATATAAAAACACCTCAAAGTGTAGACAAAGCAAAGCAAAGTGGATACTAAATAAGCATGGAACATCAAAAATTATAGATACATTTACGACGTATCAAGCATCTCCAAGCTTAACTCCTGCTCGTCCTCGAGTAGGTAAGTGATAAAAAGAATAATTTTTGAGGTGACATGCACCATCAAAATCAAGATCAAACCATTTGCAAGCATTGAAAGCTGGGATCAGAGAACTCTAAACATGTCATGAAAGATGGAGTTGTAACAATAAGACCAAATTAACTATGCATGCAACATGAAAGGCTACAGACAAAGATCATGAATAACATGCATTGAAAAACATTTGTTTGTTTTATATATAGAAAACATAGCATAGTGGCATTCAACTTGTCCCTTATAGAGTAGAAAATAGATGCATAGGACACCTTCAAAGGTGATAAGAGTGACTGGATACAAATAGCACAAGAACAAGTAATATCAACAATATGCATCAATCAATAAGTTTTGGGACAATGCACATAGAACTAAGAATGACAACTATGCTCTCTTAACTGGTGCCTAGAGGTAGAAGGTGGAGACTCAATATAATAGTGGAAGAAAGGCCCTTCATAAAGGGAAGCAGGGATTTCAAGTTTCAAAAAGAGCTTCCAAAAATTATGGTACTTGGTAGCTTTCAGCCCTCATTGCCCCTATCATAAGCTCCTTGAAGTGATTAAGGTTAAAGTGAACAAACTATGGAGTATATGCTTGACAAAGTATAAGTTGGCAATCTCATGTCCCTTGAATATGAGGGCCGCCCCTCATGCTACTCAACTTTAGTTACTTGCAAGTTCTTGTCATAGTAAGTATATGCGTATCATAGAGAACCGCCAACGAGGTACCCCTTGCACATGGTACAGGAGCTATCCCATAACCAAAATGACAAGGCAAGCAGACAATGAGCATCTCAGCATTCTTCTTATTTACCATGGGAATATGGTATTTTTTCTCTTTTTCCTCTTTTCTTATTTTTTTTCTTTTTCTCAATCTCTTTTTTTATAATAAGAATGCTTCATAGATGTCACTATGGTGATGCTGCAAGTTTCCACCATGATTAGACATGGCTTAGGCTAGCGGTCCAGGCGTTTCTCTAACACAAAATACATAACTCCATGGACTTACAAGCCCCCCTTTTATTTCACATCGACGACATCCATAGACAAAATAGCATGATATCAACTGGACCGAGATCCAAAAAGTGTTGAAAGCGCTCCCCATGACAACATGGTTCTGCTAATCCCAACGTATAAGTGCAAGCATATACAACATAGATGACACAATGGTTCAAGTTTATTAGGGGCAAGAAAAATAAAGTGTGCCATCAAGTTTGTGAGAGCTTAATCACTAAGTTTTCACATAAAAAATACTTTTTAATTGGAAGATAGCTGAAAACAAGAATATATGTGGAATGGTGTAACACACCATGCATAGGAATTTATAGTGGACACTTTGGAATAACTTGATTTCTTGGGAGTTGGAAGCATGAGTAGAGCTTACTTATATAAGTGGAGGCTAGCAAAAGACTGAGAGCGACCAACTAAGAGAGTAATAATGGCCATAATCATGAAGAGCGACAAAACATTTCTAATCAAAGCATAGAGTGGTATTACAAGTCAAGGAATAAATGATCATAGAGGATATGATGACTTGTTCATAGTCATAACATGGTGTGAGTATGTGCCAAGTCAACCCAAACAAAGCAGCAAAGGAGAATGCCACAATACTATGTTTTTGCATGATAAAACAACGCATGATCTTTTAAAGGCACACTAAGCAATCCCAATTGTTTGGAACAAGTCATGCTACAACAATAATCACTAAGAATAAGGTCAAAACAACACCTAGCATGATATGCTAAAGTCTAAGTCACAGTCAAAGCAAGCTCCTCTTGCACTATCCAAGCAAGAACTTTCTACTCCTTTCCAACACCAATCAACTTATTTGAAACAACACGGCAAGAGCGGGGGCTCAAACTACTTTATTCAAGCAAACTAAGAAAACTAAGCAAAGCAAACAAAAACTAAGACGCTCCAAGAACAACACAATAGTGCATGAAACAATAAAAACGAAGTGTCTAGAAAGACCTGAGATTTTTATTGATGAAGAAGGAGATGCCTTGGGCATCCCCAAGCTTTGACGATTGTACCTCTTGGATATTTCTTGGGGTGACATTGGGATGGCATCCCCAAGCTTGAGCTTTTGTCCATTCTTCATCTTATTACATCATTTTCTCTCTACACCTGAATTTTTTTCCTTCATACAAAACTTCACACAATCTTCATTAGCAACATTAGTGTACTAAAAAGATAATAGACTCTTGGGTTTAGCTTTAGAACATCAAAACTTTTCAGTAAAAACACAAGCTACTATAGCAATTCTTTCAAAAAACTCAATTTCCCAAAAATAACCAAAAAGGAATCAATAAGAAGCAAATGCAAATAATGGCAGAAATCTATCAAAACAGAACAGCAGTTAGAAACCGATTTATGGAAGACCTTCTGTTGCTCAAATCAAAAAGTGTTGAATTAACGAAAGTTATCTAACATACTGGGGGATTTATTCCTAAATTTTCAGCTCAATCCGACTTATAGATATTCCTCGCGAATTTTTATGATGGAGCACAAAAATCTGTTTCGGGACAGCAACTCCCCAAATCTTACTTCCCTCTCATTAGAGGTCATTCCTGACACACAAAGCAAACAAAAAGGATAAGGAGTGGTCATTAATGAATTAATAACTTCCAAGACTCAAGAAACTCTTGGGTTATCTCCGAACAAGTACTTTTCTTTAATGCCTTTAAGTTAGGCACAAGAAGCAAGAAATCAAGTATTTTCAAATGAAGAAGCATTAACATCAACTCTTTTGCTCCTACCTTTCTTCTTCTCTTTATGGAATATATGGTTGCTTACTGGAGGAGAAAAATGCATAATGCCCTTTCCCACATCTATTATTGCTCCAAGGTGTTTTAGCAGGGATCTTCCGAGTGTAATATGTCCTTTTCCTACACATTCAATAACAAGATAATTAGTAGACACCATTTTCCCTTATATTTTTGTAAACACACCTTCAGCTATTCCAATGGATAATAAGGTTGCATTATTGGTAAGAGATATTTCTTCTCCTCCTTTAGAAAGTACCCAAAGACTCAAAGATTCATAGATATCCTTAGGCATAAGGCAAAATTCAGACATGGTATCACAACGAGCATAGAGACTTTGATTGTAGGAAACCACTTGGAAGGCTCAGAGTTTATTGGAACATAACCATGGTGCTCTCTAAGTGTGTGATAGCAACTGTTCAAAGCAGCAGTACTGGACTCAAGAGTGTTTAACCTAGCATAAATGTCTATAAAAGAAGAATTAGACTTGCCAGGCATATTATAAATTATAATCAATCTCTTTATAGCATCTAAAGCTTCATCCTCAATACAACGAAAAATATCTTTCTCAGCCACAACATCCAAAGAATATCTATAACAAAGAGCAATACCGTGGTAGAAACTATTAATAACCAAGCTAAGACTCATCTTAGGCTCAGTTTCCCTTTGTAAAGCAGAGATTATAGACCAAGCTTCTTTGAAACTCTCTCCACTTCCTTGCTTTAAAGTAAAGATCCTTTCCATAGGTGACACAAGGATTGGACCAAAACCAAACATAGTAGCAACAAGAGCAAGAACTAATTTTGTGTGTGTTTTTATAAGAGAAAGCAAACCAAACTAAACTATTTTTTTTGGAGTTTTTGATAAAAAGGGGCAAACAAAACCAAGCAAAAGAAACTAAGCAATCCAAAAACAAACTAAAGAGAAAGGTTGAGAAGGACTCCCCTTGTGAAGACGTCCTTAGCCTCCCCTGCAACGGCGCCAGAAAAGGCTTGATGTTGGCTCAGTTGATTGTTGAGCTTCGTTGGGAGACCCCAAGAGGAAGGTATGATGAGCACAACAACAAGTTCTTCTCTCAGTAAGAAACCAAGGTTATCGAACCAGTAGGAGGAAGGAAACGACTCAAAAGTGTTGCTAGCAACTTGGATACCTGCACAACACAAACTCAAGACTTTGCCCCAATGAACAGTGAGGTTGTCAATCTCACCGGTTTGCTGTAACAAAGGATTAACTATATGGTGTGGAAGGTGATAATAGTTTGCAGCAAGTAAACAGTAACAGTGGAAGATATGTCAATGATAAAGATTGGACTGGGGTCCATAGTTCAATAGAGGTGTTCTCCTTAGATAAACAAACATGGCATGCTGGGTAAACAAATTACAGCAGGGCAATTGACAGGACTAAGCAAGGCATAACAATGCAATACTAGACATAAAGTGTAGGGTTTCGTAGCATGGAAAACAAAAAATTTCTATCGCATACAAACAAACAAGCCAAGATCTATCTACTAGATTGTAGCAACGAGTCGATGGAATAACTCACCCTCGAAGATTCCAGAGTGTTTAACGAGAGCGGATTCTCGTGGGTGATGTAGTCGTACTCTTCCCGATCTCAAGATCGCGTAGACGATCCTTCCGGTGCTGCGTTCCGGCAGCGCTCCCGCAGTCGGTCACACGTTCGGTACTCGACGAATACCTTCCTCTCCCTTGTTCCAGCAGGCAGCAGAGGTTGTAGCACTCTCCTCGCGATTCCGGCAGCACAACGGCGTGGTACCGGAAGTAGAGGGGAGATCTCGCAAGGCTTCGCCTTAAGCCGGAGCGAGTATGGTGGAGTATGAGAGAGTCCCTCGATGATCTAGGGTTTAGACACGCTGAGGAGGGGGCAAGCCGGCGGCTAGGGTTAGCTAGGCGGCGGCGGTTGCCCTAGGGCCGGCGGCGGCTATGGAGGCGGCGGCGGCTTGGGGCTAGGGTTTAGAGGTAGGAACTTGTGTGTCTAGGAGGGGAGCCCTGCCCCTCCTCTTATAGGTGGAGGGAGGCGCGCCAAGGGAGGGGAGTCCCTCCCCAACTCGGACCCAAGGTGGGCCGGCGGTGGAGGTGGAGGGACTCCTCCCCAACTCGGATTCCACCTCCCCTCCACTTCCCAAAACTAGCCGTTTGACTTTCAAATTGCTGTTTGACTTTTCAAACTAGGATTTGATTAAAACCTTTATTTTGTTCAGCGATGACACCTAGTACATGATGCAATCATACCAACTTGATATAACACATTCATGTACCCTTCCCCTCCGGAGTGCCGGACATTCCGGAACCTTCTAGAACATTCCCGATGAAAACACCGGAACCATTCTCCAACTCCGAAACAAGACTTTCCTTATATGAATCTTATTCTCTGGACCATTCCGGATCTCCTCGTGATATCCCGAATCCCATTCGAGACTCCGAACAACATTCGGACTCTTTCTCATCATTCCATAACTACTCAAACAACGTCGAATCCTTAAGTGTGTCTCCCTGCGGTTCGTGAATTATGCGGACATGATCGAGACACTTCTCCGAACAATTACCAATAGAGGAATCTAGAAATTCATATGGCTCCCACATATTTCTACGATTACTTTGCGATCGAATGAACCACTTACATACGATACCAATTTCCCTTTGTCTCACGATAGTTTACTTGTCCGAGGTTATGATCGTCGGTATCTCTACATACCTAGTTCAACCTCGTTACTGATAAGTACTCTTTTCTCGTTCCCGTGATATGTGATCCCTTGTGAGCCAGTCACATGCTTGCAAGCTAATTGGATGACATTTCACCGAGAGGGCCCAGAGTATATCTATCCGTCATATGGATGGACAAATCCCACTCTTGATCCATGTGTTTCAACCAATACTTTCCGAACACTCAATGCCACCTTTATAGCCACCCAGTTACGGTGTGGTGTTTGATGTCATCAAAGCATCCATCCGGTAAAGGTGATATGCATGATCTCATGGTCGAAGGAATTAGGTTACTATGTATTAGAAAGCATATAGCAATTGAATTATTAAAATGACTTGATCTTTATGCCATGCTTATCTATAGGAGTATGTCCATCATATCATTCTCCTAACGATATGATCTTGTTGTTAATAACATCTCAATGTTCATGATAGGGAAACCACAATCATCTATTAACCAACAAGCTAGTGATGTATAGAGGCTTTACTAGGGACTTCAATTTAAGTTTACAAATCACACAAGTATTAATGTTTCCTTGTTAATACTATTATAGCATGAATGTAAACATTTATCATAAACACAAAGATATAATAATAACTACATTTATTATTGCCTCTAGGGCATATCTCCAACATAAAGATCCTATGAGATTCGATTGGGCAATACAACAAGATACATAGACCGCCATCCAACTGCATCTATGACTAGAAGTCCACCTTTGGGTTATCATCCGAACTCCTTCCAGTATTAAGTTGCAAGCAACAAACAACTGTTTTAAGCAAAGTGTGTAAGGTTGTTTTCTCCCTAGTAGCAATAACACATCTACAATATTAGAGATTTCTGTCACTTCCCTTAGATTAAATAGAGGCATGAACCCACTATCGAGCATAAGTACCCTCTCTTGGAGTCACTAGCAACTACTTGGCCAAGATAGCTACTAACAACGGAGAGCATGCAAGATCACAAACAACACAGATATGATAGAATCAATAAGACAAAAACATTAATCAATCTGACATAGTAATCTCAATATCCATCGGATCCCCGCAAATACAACATGCATGATTACAAAGAGATGAGATCTTGATCATGAACGGAGCTCACAAGATCTAGACATGAAATCACAAAGGAGGGGATACAACCATCTAGCTACTACATGGACATGTAGTCCAGGGTGGAACTACTCACGCTTCATACCGGAGGCTGGCATGATGAAGAAGAAGGCCTCCGGGATGATCTCCCCTCCGGCAGGGTGCCGGGAAGAGCTTCAGATCCCCCCCACGATCTAGGAACGATGGTGGCGGCGGCTACAGACGGTTTCGTGGAATATTGATCGGGTGCTTAGGGTTTAGGCATCGGGGGCTTCTTATAGGCGAAGAGGCAAGGCAGGAGGACGGCCAGGGGGCCCACACCCTGCCCAGGCGTGGCCTAGGGTGGGCCCACGCATGGGGGTGTGCAGCCGCCCTGTGGCCCCCCTCCGTCTCTCCTCTGGACTCCGTGTTCTCCTCGTTGAAATATTGACTTTGGCTTTTGTCCCGTCCAATTCCGAGAATATTTCCTTACTAACTTTTCTGGAACCAAAAAACAGAAAAACAGGCATCTTTTTAATAGGTTAGTACCAGAAAAAATATAAAAACACCTCAAAATATAGACAAAGCAAAGCAAAGTAGATACTAAACAAGCATGGAACATCAAAAATTATAGATACGTTTACGACGTATCAACTGGGTCCGGTTTAAACTACAGGTACACCATCTAATGATCATGATTTTTTGACAAAATCATTTTTAGACTCACAATATAATGTTTCTTCAGAGATCTAATGCAAGTTTAGCGAGTATCATCACATAGGTAAGAATCTTTTTGCCCGCCGTTTTGACCATTTTTAGACTCACAATATGATTTTTCGAAGATTTGGACACTATTATTATATAAATTTTATTTAAAAATACATGATGCATGATAAAAAATGTGATATGGATGTCATGTTTGGATTCTTCTCATTTTTCTGATCAATTTACACATATTATTTGTCGGATTTCGATTTACAGATTTAAAGATATGAATTATTCCATATTAAATAGTTAAAGGCAAAAAATACATTTATTTTATTGTCATGTAAATTAAAGATTATTATTACTTATTTATTTTTGTTTATTTAAATAATTTTTAAATTTTTTAAAAATAAAGACATGTGACACTATGGTCCAAGGTTAATATGATTGATATGGCAGTATTATCAACAAGGTCTAATTTCTTTATGGAAAGCTCATACGGAAGAAATAGAGAAGTTAAGCGTCTTGGGGCAGGAGTATTGTTAGAATAGGTGATCGATCGGAAAGTTTAATTATTAGTACAATTTAACCAAATATTAAGCATGTTTAGAGTTTAAAAAATCGCTTGTGAGATAAAAAATAGAAAAGAAATTCTAAAAAATAATAAAAATATATAAAAACTAGGCCGATGGCTAAGCCGTCGACGTAGCCTCCTGCCAAACACGCCCAGACACACCCACGTGGAAATCTAGGTCGTCAGCATAGTTTCTTCTGTCTCTAACGGCCGTTATGGGACAAGCGGGACCCACAGCAAGCTACGCCGACAGGTCTATTCTTCTGCGCCTAAGCCGTCGTACGCCGGTAGCAGCCGTCGGGGTAAACCTAAACCGACGGCTTGTTGACTTATGCCGACGGCAGCGTTTCCTGTAGCGACGTACCGTGCATGCACAGCCGAGGTAGCAACTTGCGCCTACGCTCGAGGCCTGCTCGTCCGTTCTTATCCGAGCTACAGCGGGAGCAGCTTTTGGCCACGGAGCACGACAAGCCTAGTCTGTCTCTCGGTACCCGACCATTGCATCGGCCAATTTGGAGTCGTGCCAACCAGTGGCTAATGAAGGATAAGAATAGAGGGTGAGCTCAAAGAAAAATAATTATCAGCAACTCCATGAATGCTATAATGTTAAATACAATATCAGGTCCTTGTACTTGTCCGGTGGATCGATTTACTCATGTTCTTGGTAATTCGCACAATTTTTAATCGGTGTATTTGTCAATTGTACTTGAATTATTTAAAAGAAATGGCGTTTATTACTTATATTATAGTAATAATTATACTTGGCCTCAACATAACTAGGATGTACACGGGTGATAAAAACAAAAGTAACAACAAAAGAAACTAGGCTGTCATTATACCAAACTATTTATATATATGCCTAGAACGATGAAAGATCAATACGTAGATCACTGATACGTCGGAAAACGTATCTATAATTTTTTATGTTCCATGATTGAGTATCTACTTTATTTTGCTTTGTCCACACTTTGAGGTGCTTTTTATATGTTTTCTGGTACTAACCTATTAACAAAATGTCACAGTGCCAGTTGCCTGTTTTCTTCTGTTTTTGGTTCTAGAAAGGCAGAAAATAAATATTCTCGGAATTGGACGGGACAAAAGCCAAAGTCAATATTTTACCGCGGGGAACACGAAGTCTGAGTACGAGACGGAGGGGAGGCACCAGGGAGCCACACCCCCTAGCGGCGTGGGCTAGCCCTAGCCGCGCCTGGGGGGTGGGGGTGACCACCCTGGCCGCCCTCTGCCTCGCCTCTTTGCCTATAAAGTCCCTCCGATACTGAAACCCTAAGGACCCGATTAATATTCCACGAAACCATCTGTAGCCGCCACCACCATCGTCCCTAGATCGGGGGATCTGAAGCTCTTCCCAGCACCTTGCCGGAGGGGAGATCATCCCGGAGGCCTTCTTCTTCATCATGCCAGCTTCCGGTATGAAGCGTGAGTAGTTCCACCTTGGACTACGGGTCCATGTAGTAGCTAGATGGTTGTATCTCATCCTTTATGCTTTTATGTCTAGATCTTATGAGCTCCGTTCATGATCAAGATCTCATCTATTTGTAATCATGCATATTGTGTTTGCGGGAATCCGATGGATATTGAGATTACTATGTCATATTGATTAATAGTTTTATCTTATTGATTCTATCATGTTTGTGTTGTTTGTGATCTTGCATGCTCTCCGTTGTTAGTAGCTATCTTGTCCAAGTAGTTGCTAGTGACTCCAAGAGGTGGTATTTATGCTTGATAGTGGGTTCATGCCTCTACTTAATCAAGGGAAGTGATAGATATCTCTACGATTTTAGATGTGTTGTTGCCACTAGGGAGAAAACAACGGTCTCTTGTTCACGGAACAAGTGGATTGTTTACCTTGCACACTTTGCTTAAAGCAGTTGTCTGTTGCTTGCAACTTAATACTGGAGGGGGTTCGGATGATAACCTGAAGGTGGACTTCTAGTCATAGATGTAGTTGGATGGCTGAAAGAGCATTTCCTATTCTTATGATATGTTTGATGATAACACACCTATCGGTTTAATCATGCGCTAAGTGCATCTCAGGTATTTATGGTTGTGGCATGAAAAATGAATTGCCCACTATTGGCTCGTGCCAAACGCACCAGTGCTGACCTGTAGTACCGGAAGTCACAACCGGTACTACCGCTTGGCACCGATAGTACCGCTTAATTTTATCGGTCACATATGATAGGGAAGCAACGCGCTCGTCAACCCTCAGTACCACCCGGTATCGCGGTGCGGCACTACCGCTCTGACCGGTAGTACCGCTTGCACCAAGCGGTACTACCGCTTGGCTGTACCAGGCGACACTGAGGGAGGACAAGAGCCTTTCATCCCTCTCAGTACCAACCGGTACCTGGAGTCGGTACTACTACTCTGACCGGTAGTACCGCTTCTCAGGACCGATACTACCGCTTAGCGGTACCATCGCTAGGTTGTTCCGGAGGGGCCTGAGGTTGGGTCAACCATGTGGTGCATCTCCGATACCTGGACCGGTACCTGACCGGTAGTACCGGTTGAGTCCGGTACTACCTCTTGTGTACCGGTAGTACCGGTGCATTTAATGCCCAACGGGCAAATTTTCTCCAAGTGCTATAAATGCTCCCTTCACCTACCTTGGAAGGTTGCTCGTCTCACTCAAGAACACCACCTCCATTTCAGCCACCAAATCGCCATGATCTCTTCACTCAACCATCCAAAGTCGTTGATCTTTGGAGAATCGAAGGAGGAGCCCTTGATCTATTGCTTCACCAAGAGATATCTTCATTTCCTCCTCATTCACTTGAGGGCCCCCTTGCTCTAGTGTTTCGTTGGAAACTCTAGTTCTAAATTTGGTTCTTACAAGTTTGTCTTTGATTGTTTTGATACCTTGCTTGTATTTGGGAGCCTCCAATTAAGTTGTGGATATGTGCCCTGAACTTGTTCTAAAGGTGTCGGCTTCCACCTTGAAGGTTGCCGATATAGTGGAAGGTGAATCGATCCCCTTTGGGGTGAGGTTCATCGGAGAACAAGGGAGACCTCTCGTGGCGTTGGTGGTTTGAAACCACCCCCTCTCCAAACGTAGATGTACTTCCCCTCAAAAGGAAGGAACTACAGGAAACAAATCCTTGTGTCTCCATGTCCACCACTTTGGTTACTTATATCCATTACCGCACTTTACTTACTTGTTCTTGCTTAGTGTTGTGCTAGTTGTTGCTTGGTTGACATATAGGTAATTCACCTTAGTTGCATAATCTAGAGAATTTACCTTTCTTGTCAAACCCTAATTTGAAAAAGAAGAAAATTTTAAGTAGCACCTATTCACCCCCCTCTAGGTGCCCATACGTTCCTTTCAATTGGTATCAGAGCCTCGACTCTTTATTCGGGCTTTACCGCCTAAGAGTATATGGGTAGCAAAGTAGGGGAAGTGGATGGTGAGACTGCCGCCTCGGTTACCATGGAGGATCTCAATAACTTGGAAACAATATTGAGCTCCACCATGGCCAACAGGATCAAACAATTGCAAAAGTTACTTGAGAAACTCGTTAAACATAAAGGTGGCTCATCATCCCCTTCTCCTCAAGAGGAACTTCCACCATTACCTAAGGAGAATGCCCCGGCATCACCCACGGGTAAGGTGGTGGGGGATAATCAAGACAACATTAATTTGTAACATCCCTAAAATCATGTTTTCAAAGATTGCATATCATTCATGCATGCATATCATTTAGGGGACAATTTCAAACTCATTTCATGAAAACAGAAGCACTGAGTGCTATTATTTTATGTGAGCAAGCGTTGATCAAATGCCCCTCTGAAATGAGAGTATAATTGTTTTAAACCAAGCTTTGTTTGCCCTCATGTTGGTTTAGATGAATGTTAGAGTTGATTAGAAGATTTACAAAACCAATATGGGTTTAAAACTCATTTCAAATCTTTATCAAAACAAGTACTAAGGCACTGCTGTTTTAAATTTTTATTTCAAGGGAACTAAGCAAGTCCAGCAAGGCAGCAT
The DNA here is from genome assembly GCA_910589765.1 of Avena atlantica. Taxonomy (NCBI): domain Eukaryota; kingdom Viridiplantae; phylum Streptophyta; class Magnoliopsida; order Poales; family Poaceae; genus Avena; species Avena atlantica. The sequence goes on along the minus strand of OU342739.1, from coordinate 482,275,498 downwards.
GGTTTTGTATTCAAAATTTATACAGGATTCACATTACAAAGGGCTAGAAAGATTTGAAATACAAATGCTTTTAAATTCATTTGAAATTGATTCCAGAAAATCGAATTAGAAAAAGAAAAAGGTTTAAAAACCCAACTGGGCTAGGCGCCACGTTTTCAACCCATCAGCAAACGCAGCCCAGCAAGCCCACCCGGGGTTTTTCCCTCCTTCTCTCACGCGGCACAGACCTACCCCGCGCTCACTGACTGGTGGACCCAAATGCCACGTGAGCATCGTCCCCGAGCCACACACCCCCACGACCCCGTCGACGCCGTCGTTACCTTATCACTGCCGCGATTGAACCAGGCTTAATTGCCGGCGTTTCCTCGCGAGATTCTCGCCCCTGCTCCGGCTATAAGACCCACTCCCCTCTCCGCTCATTTCCCCTCACTCGGCGCACCATTTCCGCCACCAGGCTGCCCACAATCGCACTTGCACCGCCGCTATACCGAGCCACTCCGGCGGGTGATTCCGGTAAGCTCCGACCGCCCCTCTGCTTCTGGTTCAAACGAGCGTGACCGCCACGTTGCATCTGCTAACGCCCCTGGTTTGCCTGCTCGTGACCCAGGTCGCCGTCTTCGTTCACGCCCGCAACCACCAGAGCCGCCGCTCGACTCCGACGAGCAATAGCAGTAAGAATCGAATGCCCCTTGACCCGCGTGCATACTGTCAAGTTCTCCTTGTCCTTGCGCAGATTTTGACACCACTGACTCGTGCTAGGGTGACGTAGAGCCTCGGCAACGTCGACGTCTGCAAGCACCTGACGCCGCGCACAACTCCGACGAGCTCCAGCGACATCCACGGTGCGCCCCTTCGCCAACGAAGACCACGTTGAGCTTCCTCGTGACCGTGCGAGTCTGGTAAGACACGCCACACACCCCATCCCCTCCTGTATTCGCCGGAGCGTCGCTGACAGAGCGTCGCCGCCGCGCCACCGTCGCCAGCGCCGCCAGGCTTTGGTCGCTTGATCGCGAACCGTTGGATCTAGATCCAATGTGTTAGATCGATCACTTAAACGAAGGGGTACGGAAAAGATCTGGCCGTGCGATCTAAGTTAGATCTGACGGTCCACGTTAGTCGATCCGCGCGAATCGGTATCAACCAATCAGAGAGCGCTGCGTGGCTAGTCCTTTGTTTTAAAAAACAGAATTTAGATCTATAGATGTTTAAACTTGAAAAATTCATAACTTTTGATTCCCACATCCAAATTTGACAAATTTTATATCATTGGAATCAGGAGAGAAAATACTTTCTGTTTATGCAATGTGTTTAATATTTTGCCTTTGAATAAATGATTGTTTTTACAGAAACATTTGTAGACATAATTTGAGTACAGTAATTATATGAAAAATGTTATGTTGTTCAAATAAAGTTTATTTGGCATGTTTTGGACTTGTTTATGATTCAGTACTGTGTACTTGTCTTGTTTGGTGTAGAAAATCATCACATGGCATTTTTGCATACATTCATGTATTTTTGCTTGTATATATTGTATATGTGATTTTGTGCCATTATTTTATGTGTAGATTTTGGTGCAAATAGTGATTGTGAGGATTGTAGCTACTCCCCAAACTACCAAGGAAAGTGGTGCTTCATGATTTTATTCCTATGTTTTTCAACTATGCACTAGAAATATTTTGTATAGGACTTGCATGAATATTTTGATCTATATGCCATGCTTGTGAAATCCCAGTAGTTGTAGAATTGCTAGAAATTTCTAAGTTAATATGCTTACCATTGCCATGCTTAGCCTAGCTAGTAGCAACCATGGGTGGTTATATATTCATGTTATGTGAAAATATTTCATGGAGGGAGCAGCTCATCTCAAGACCCGATGGTACAAATCTTGCAAATGTTAGTATCCAACCGAGAAGCCGGTAGAACCGAGCATCAAGCCAATCTAGACACTCTTCAACAAATCACCCAACTGGCGCATGACAACCATGGCCATGGAAATCAGGATCATCATGGATCCAAACTTGAGAACATCCAGAATACCAATCCCCCTATGTTCAGCAAGTCAGAAGAGCCCTTAGATGTCGATGATTGGCTGCAGACTATGGAGAACAACTTGGAAGTTGCCGGATGTAGTATCCCATTTGTCTAACAACTGTAATGCTACTTGGTTTAGTAATATAATGGCTACTTCCTATATATAATTGTTGCATCATCATGATATCATGCTCATGTCATCATGCCATCATGCCACCTTGCATTTGAGCATCATACAAGAACCCTTTTTGTTTGGTTCTTATCTCATATGCATTATTATTTGTATTTGCCTATTGATATTGTATTTGGTTCTTGATATATTGTTAAATGCCCAAGTTGAGTTGGGGGCATATCTTTTATTCAACTCCACCACCTTTCTTTCACCACCTTACAATTCCACCATCCCATTATCCATGAGCTTGTAATTATTTTTCTTTTGTTGTTTAATCTAGCTCATGAGAGATAGGGTGGGTCCAATTCTACAAATCCTTTTGCTTGGCCCTTACTACATATTTTGAGGATGCAAATAAATAAATGCCATGAGATTTTATTTTGTTTTCACAAGATTAACACATGGCATTCAATACTTGCATGGGCCATGCAACCATCACCCATTTGATCTCTTTTGGTCTTTCTTTGGTTGTTGAGTGAATCATCCTCTATTCCTCCCTACCACTCCTTGTGTTTGACCATGTGTGTCCTTGATCATGTGCTTGATCACCTCACCCCTCTTCTCCCTCTCTCATCTCACCTTCTCTATTAAACCCTAGTCCCTCTCCCTAGTCCAACACCTCTCTCTCTAACCCCCCTCCTTTCTCTAACCTAGTTAACCCTAAACCTAGTCTTCCTCTAACCTAACACTAGTTACACCATCTTCCCCTCTCACCAAACCGAGCTACCCTACCCACCCCTAGATAAAACCCTAACCCGAGGCTATCCTCTCTCTCAGCCTCCCTCCTCTCTCTAGCTCTCTCCCTGCCACAAGGCCCCACCAGCCCCACCTGACCACCCTGGGACCATCCCCCTCGCATGTGCCTCCCCTGGTTCCCCCTCTCTCTAAACCCCTAGCCCGAGCCTGCCCCTGCCTCCTTGGCCTCGCCCTCTGGTCCACCTGGAAGCCCCCATGCACCTGTCCTGGCCGACCCAAGCACGTGAGGAGGGGAGGAGAGAAAGGTGGCACCGAGGCCACCTTTTCCCATCTACCCCATCTCCCCACGGCACCCCCCTCTCCCCCTCTGCTTTACCACCACCTCACGGTCCTCCTGCATCTCCAGATCTGGCCGAGGCGCCCTGCCCGCTCCCCTCTCTTCTCCATCGCCGCCAGCTAACCATCGCCGGCCACCGTCGGCTTCAGCGTCCACCTGCAGTACGAGGAGGCGGGCGTGGTGTTGTGGACGTCGAGGAAGGACAGGAGATCCCCGGCATCGCCTCGGTACACAACAGCGAGGAGGAGGAGCCCCAGGCCGCTGAACACCGACGCGCTCCGACCCCGAAACCCTAGTCCGTTCGGCCTCTGCATCATCGTCGCCCTGCTGCGCCTCGAGCCGATCCACCTACATCGACGCACTCTCGGTGAGCTACCCAACCCCCCTAGACATCCTCGTCGTCGTAGCCCTGCCCTGGTCGCGCCGGACAATCCGACGAACGGCCTCCGTGCGCCGGCGTTGCGTACGTTTCTCCTCGCCATAGCGTCGCTTAGCCCTATCTAGGCCTCGCCCATCTCCCTGACAGCAACCCCAGCCCGCCGCAGGGGCTCCGCCCTCCGCGTGCGAGCCCTAGGTCCCGCGTTCGAGCTCCCACCCCGCTCTGCACCGCGCGCGAGCACCGATCTGTCCGCGAGGAAGATCCACAGTGGCAGCGGCTTTTTGCACAAACCCCCCCTGCCCTTTTGACCCCTGCAACCCGCGCTCCCCTGAGCCCCACCAGTCAGAGTCTGCTACCTTTTTCCAAAAGCACCCTGCACGTTGGTCGCATCAACCCGCAGTCCCCCCCTGAGCCACGTGGTCAGCCCGCAGCATCTCTCTGTCAAGTGGGCCTGCGAGCCAGCGGGTCCCACCTGTCTGTCTCTGAGACTAGAGCAGTCTGTGGTATAAAACGTTCTTCTGCGCGCGTGTGTCCCAGTCAGCAGAGAGGCCCACCCGTCCGCGTCAGGGGCTAGGCTAGTCTGGGTATAAAAAGTATGTCTGCTTTTCTGTTTAAATTCAAATCTTTTCCAAATCAAATCAAATTCAAATTTAATTCTGTTTTTAAATAACTTTCAAAATATAAATTCAAATTAAACATATGATATATGTTTTAGAATCAGAAAAATGTGAGGATTTCAAATATGCCATTCAAAATATTATTTGAACACTTTAAATTTCCAAGTTGATTAAAATTACAATAAAATGCCCTTTTCCTTAATTAATTAATAACTTTTGTTTTATAACTCCAAATTTAACAAATGATATGTCTAAAATGATCAGCTCGACGAGACCTTTCTGTTTATGCATTCCATGATCTGTTTTGCAGCATGCATCATATAAATATAATGCAAACAGCAACTGTTATGAGGATAAAATGTGGCCAAAACTCAATAAAATGATTTATTCTTGTATTCCACACCTCACCCATGCCATGTTACTTTAATGCCATGCAAATTGTGCATCATTCATCATGGCATGATTGTTTGCTTGACGCATTTTATTCCTATGCTTGTGCACTTTATTTATGTTGGCCCTTGTTTGTTTGGTTCTTCTTCGAATAGACGCTGAGCAGGGGATATATCAAGAGAACCAGGAGCACTACCCAGATCCTTCTCTCGCTTCAACTGAGCTGCCAGGCAAGCACTACCACATGCTTGCATACATATAGTACCTATTGCCTCTATCTTATTCTTGCATCATTGAGTCCCGATTGCATTAAATTGAATCCCAAGTACTGCATAGCCTTTACTGTTAAACCCCACCGAAGCTTGTTCCTCCATCCCATGAGCCAATACTACAGGAGTTGTTTGAGCCATGCGAGTCGTAGAACAGCATGTGTAGGGTATGTGAGTGTCTGATGGATAACGAGGTACCTAAACAACTTAACCTGAGTAGTAATGAGATAACTAATGAAAGTGGCACCGGTGAGCAATATCTGCTATTTGGTTTTTCCTGCTCACTTGTGTCCCGTAGGACCCCGAGTACTTGATTCCTGTTCCTTGAATACTCGCGCTATCCACATCCGGGAGGCTTATGGGACCCCCTGAGCCAGAGCTTGATTCATTCTTATTTCTTGGGGCCACAAACTAGTTTGAGGTTTTATTTACTATCCTGTACTTATGCCATGCTTTACTGCTTTAATTACGTTTGTGCGAGGAGCACCTGTACTGTTTAGGTAAGCGGAGTGTTTTCGCGGTATCGACAAGCCCAGTCACATTTTCGGGTTCCTAGTCGTTTGCAGCCATTGACGCAAACCTTGAGTCCGTCTCGGAGTCAGCTAACTTCGTTGCGGGTGTACTCAATGGGGTGGCCCCCTGAAATATTTCTGAATCCTGTGATTGCTTTGTCGTGAAGGCCTCGTTGGGTTTTGATTTGGTTTTTCCGAGGTTGATCGAGTGTGTGTTGCTATTTGTGCACCCCTGCAGGGTAAAACTTTCTGAAAGCCGTGTCCGCGGTTATGGACGACTTGGAGCACAGTTTCTCGATCATAGACCAGCATAACTAAAGTACCGCTCTTAATTTGACTAAGTAACTGACTAGTAAATAGTGCAACACTCATGGAATGGATAATAAAACTGCCAACGGATGGGGGTTGTTCGTCCGCTTCCTCGTTGGTAAGCGAGGAGGAGGATGGATCGGGTGAAGTTACTGTTATAACTGTTGTCATTAATTCATGGACATCCGTCTATCTTTGGTTAGGCGGATGGTTAGCGAGTATCTGTAGAATTGCTAGGTATTATCTTTTGCTGCAATTGCGTCACCCCAGGTTGTGTCCCCATTAGAGGCATAAAGACTTGCTGAGTACCCCTAGGGTCTCACACGATAAATTGTTTGATTCAGATGGACAGGTACACTCACAAGATGGATACTGGGTGGAGGAGGCAGACGATGTGGGCAACGATCGTTCGGTGTAGAGATTCCGGGAACGGGGATCCGTGAGATCTGTGGGCGGGATGTGCTTATTTGTGGGGCATCTTATGCCGATTTGCTTCTTATCCGTACTCGGACCTTGTTTGCCGCTTCCGCCTGATACTCTGATGTTTGATGTATGAGGAGATATCCTAAACTATTATATCTATCTAGGACATTTGAATCTTGCCGTATGGCGTTGCTATATTTCCTTTCTTTTAGATGGAATGGCTCTGATGTACTGTTGTATGGTGGCTTGCATACATACTCATTTGTGTATGTAGTTGATCCCTTCGCCTGCCGATTACGCCGCCCGTTCTTGTCCCGATGTTTGGAAATGGTTGGGACGGCCGAGAGGTCTACCTGTGAGTGGCATTTTGGCCCCACCGTACTATTTCAACCATTTCCGCTCATCCAGGCTTGTAACTAGGACCGTAATTCACCGAGGTAGTTACACCGGAGTAGAGGAGGCGGAGTGTTGTGGGAATGGCCACGGCAGATGCTGCAATCGGCAGCGAGTAGTAGAATGAAGGGCAAGGGTGGCCAGCCATGTGTGGTGCGAGATGAGGGCGAAGACACAGGGTTTTACCCAGGTTTGGCCCCCCAGAGGGTAAAGACCTACTCCTGCTAGATTGTATTAATGGGAGAGTACAAGGACGAGCTCGACGACTAGGCGGCGAGTCGCAGGGTGTGTATGATGGAATGTGTCCTCTATGCATACCCTAGGGAGGTTTATATAGACTCACCTCGCTAGGGTTTACAGATCTTCAACTAAATTAGTTAAGGATTCGAAGGGTGTTTGGCCTAATCCGACTGGGCCTAGCTACGCTTCTAGGCCTTCAACTTCCAGTCGCGTGGCTCCTCATTGGGTCTTGATCTAGTTGCCGTCCTGCAGGCCCACTCGCTGGTAGAATGGGCCAATAGGAAACGTCATGTTGGGTACACCCCACTCGACATATCCCCATCAGTAGTCCCCGAGGCCGTCATTGATTCGTTGCAGGTGTTCTTTGGCAGTCGGAGTATGCGGGTCCAATTTGGATGCCCAGTCGAATCGGCGGTGGACTCCTTTAATGAAAGAGAGTATACATCATCTTAGTCGCAATGACGGCGACCAGTAGAATCGCAGCACGGCGAATGGGTCGGCGAGTAGTCGAATCGCAGCTATGGCGACTGGGTCGGCGAGTCGAGTAGACGAAGTTGGACCGTCAGACTTGGTCAAACTAGCCGTTGGGTAATCCAACGGTAATATCGGCGTAATCACCGCGCGGTAACGGCTCCCCGAAAATGGCGAGTAGCAACCGTTATATAAGGAGAGTGACGGGCGAAGAGCGATCATTCCCCACACTTCCTCCGACCTCGCGCGTCTCCCAGTCTCCCATCCCTCCGTAGCGACCAGAGCGACCCAGAGCGATCCCGCAACCCTAGATCCTCCAACTGATGGCGCCCCCAACAGAACCTTGGGGGAGTTCCAAATGCACGAAAGTGCTGCTAAAGTCCTTCGAGGATTCGGGAATCCTCCATGCCGGGAGATGGCGCATCCCCACAGCCATAGAGGTGGTACCGGATCCGCACGAGGGTGAATTCATCTGCTCCACCAGCCACCTGGAGCGGGGGCTCGGTTTCCCCACCTCCATCTTCTTCCACCGCTTCTGTGCATATTGCGGCATCCAGCCGTCGAACCTAGGGCCACACAACATCGAGAAACTCGCCATTTTTGTGGCGTTTTGCGAGTGATACCTAGGTTGCCGACCGTACTTCCCCCTGTGGCAAGATCTGTTCCACGGGAGGGTCGGACGCGAAGTGACAGGCGACCCGATGCTAGCTGCGGGCGGCCTCACCTTCTAGCTGAAGTCCAAGGCCTCCTTCCTTGATCTGATGCTGCCGAAGAAGGCAGGGAATGCGTGGAAGAAGCATTGGTTCTACGTGACCGAGTCGACGCCGGACGATGAGGTGGCACTTCTGATGTATTCCGCCGACCGGCCGAGCTGTGTCAGCTTCAAGTCGCCAAGCTCCCGCACGACCAGCGGATGGTGGTCGACGAAATGCTGATGACAATTCACAACCTGAAGAAGAAGGGCCTCCAAACTATTTACTTGTACAACTGTTGGCTTGAGCAGCGGCTAGTGCCTCTGGCCAGCCGCGCCCACTGGATGTACGAGTACACGGGAAAGGATGACATGACCAAGTCTTGCACCGCCAAATGGAGCGCCAATGACTACGCCCTCGCACTGAAGATCAGTGAGGTGGAGTACGTCGACTCGAAAGCCAAGATTCCCCCGTTCACCGCGAAGCGCAAGGTGCCACCGGTAAGCTTACTTTCCCTTGTTTAATCCGTACTTGTAAAATTACAGTCGCACTTGGATGATCACACGCTGTTCATGTAGCTGTTCCAAGTGGTGGAAGGTTGGCTTCCACCCGATGATAATGAGAACTCGAACGAGTCCGTCGAGGACGAGAGCGAGTCCTCCTCCGACAAGGGCAACGTCGGAGGTGATGATAATGACGACGACGATGAAGATAAAGACGAGGCCATGGAGGTCGCCGCCCCACGGTCCGTAAGACCCACGGGCAGCGACAACACGAGCTCGAGGCTAGCAAGAGCCTCGAGCCTCACGACGGGGGTGAAGACTAGGTTCCCAAGCACACCTCGCGGTGCGTGGCCACGCCGTTGAAGAAGAAATCACCACAGAAGAAGAAGAAGATGGACAAGGCAGTGTTGCCGCCTCAGTCCGCGAGTAGCTCCGAGGCTACCAGCGCGGCGAACGAGGTCGAGGCTAGTGCGCCGACACGAGCAACCGTGGCAGCCGATGCGGCTGTGGTGGAGGATGAAGTGTCGTTGGCGTCACTGCCACCACCCTTCACCGCAGTCGCCGGGCTCGGGAGCGCTCCATCCGCGGGTGCCTCGCCAGTGAGGGAAGCACCTGCGGCGATTGTGGCGGATCCTCCTGCCGCGGCTTCATCCTCGAGGAAGCCCTCGGTGTCTTGGGCCTAGAGCGTGTTCAAGACGGGACTCAGCTGGAATCTGGGGCAGGAGTTGGAGAAGCCGTCGAATATTCGCACCGGCCTTCGCTTTATCCCGGTCGCCAAGTGTGTATCCTTTAGAGTATTTCTTTGGGCGACTCATTTATGTTTGTCCGGCGAACTTGCTAACGACGTCGTGTTGCAGGACTAGTGTGAAGAAAATAGGTCACCCTTCGGTGGCTAAGGTCCCATTGGGTATCGCGGGGGCGCAAGTCGATCCCTCGAAGAAGAGGAAGAGCGACGAGGTCGAGGCGCCCGTTGAGGGCGCGAAGAAGGCAAAGGGCGACGTGGTCATCACAATCTCTGACGAGCCAGTCAGCGCCCCAAGCAAGGCTCTGATTGGAGCGGATGCGGTCACGAAGGTCGTAGTGGACGCGGAGTCGCAGCGGATAGAGCTCCCGGCGCCAGTTGAGGCAACGGGCCCAACGGCGAGTGCCGCAGGGGCAGCGGTGGTGACCTTCCCTCGCTTTGTGGTGAGGGCCTCTATGGAAAGTGCTTTAGCGCAATCAGCTTAGGTCGAGAAGTGTTGCGGGCACACACCTCTTGTGCTTCCATCAGTGGACGCGGTCGAGCTCCACAATATGCTGGGTGCGGCAATCCAGGTATGTCCAGCCCCCGAGCATCTAGTCACTGAATTTTAGCGGGTAGATTCTTACTTTTTCGTAGTCTAGTCCCCGAGTGGCTGGTCACTGAGTTGCAGCGGCTAGGCACTTGATGATTTCTTCGTTGTCCAGTCCCCGAGTGGCTAGTCGCTGAATTTCAGCGGCTAGGCACTTAGGAAGTGCTTCATAAGTTTTTGCTGATGGTCGCCATGGTTTTGCAGGGCCTCCAACGTGAATCAGCGGAGCGATTGACCGCCAAGGAACGCCTAGAAGGGGAAGTCCGTTCCGTCCAAGAAGTGAATGAGCAGCTTCGAGCGAATGCTGGTAAGAGTTTTGAGATGTCGTTAGTTAGGGACGTCTTCTTATGTCGTGCTCACGGCAGTGATGATGCAGAGTTTCATACGTCCGCAGTGGACAAGGCTCGCGAGGGTATGGTCCCTGCGAGCGACCTGACGGCCTCCCAATCTTCCTTGAGCACCGCGGAGAAACGGGTCGTCGACCTGGAGCAAGAGTTGAAGGCCGCAAAGGCGGAGGCGACTTCAGCGGATGAGAGAGCTAAGGCAGTCGTTGCTGTTGCTCACGAGGAGCGGAAGGTGTCAGATGCGCTCCTCACCGGGCCGCAGACTGACTTCTCTGGTCTGCAGGACTTCATTACGGGGATCTGCCATCCCTTGATTGGTGAGCTCTTGTTCTTTCGAATGATTGGTGAGTCCCCGAGTGTGCGGGTCGCCTTTGTTTTGTTGGATCCTTTATGATTGTGTACTTGTGCTTTGCAGGGAAGATTCTTGACAATGAAGCCGAAGCACAGTCGTACGACGCGCGGCAGTGTGTCACTATGTTGGTGGACTCTGCCGCCCTGTCGGCGGCATCCGCGTGTACCTTCAGGAGATTTCGCCAACGGAGGTTATCCCCAGTGAGCTCACCGAGGTCTGGCGGTATCTGGAGAAGGCTCCAGCGGTTGTGGAATTCATGTCGCGGTCGGCTTTTCGCCGTGGGGCGGCGACTGCGCTGAGCCTTGGGATCGTGCACTTCCCCAACGATTTCGACCTCGACGAAGTCACCAGCGGCTATCCTTCGTGCATGGACGCGGTCGAGATCTCCGACGTGCTGAAGCTCACCGACCGGGCTGCAGTCTACTCCGATCGGGTGTTGGCTATGGGCAACTTCCTGTCGTATCAGGAGACAATCATCACCCCGAACGACGAGGAGTCGGCGAAGCGTGACTTCAAGGTGGAGCAGCTGTTCCAATCGGTGATGGTGGGCACCTTGACAACGTATTCGTCGAACCAGTGGGTGCCCTTCATCCGCGTCCGCAGAAGTAGTAGAGAGTCGTCGTCGAAGCCTGTGGAGTAGGAAAGTTTGCCGAGTGGCATTAGTAGTAAAGGAAAAATGTGCCTGCCCTTGTAAGCAAACAAATTTTGTTGCCATAAGGAATGCATGGATGCTTTTGTCAGTTTTTGGTTTGATTGTGAATTGTTGAGTTGTGCGAGTCCCCGAGCGTGTCCGCCCTTTTGTGGGGTTTACCTCGTTTTTATGTGTATGTTTGTTGTTATACTGTTAGTCAGTTGAGGTCGAATCGCCGTGGCTTGAAAAGCCAGTCGTATGGCGACCCCAAGGGGTGCTCTATACTTAGCCGTTTTCCCGGGCGCGAACGGGGTCGGTTGGCCGAGTCCCCGAGGGTGGTATTTAGCCATTCTAGTCGCATGCTCGAGGTAGGTGAGGACGAGGCGCGTTGTATTAAGAGCGTCGCTCCACCAGACCTGGAGGATCAGTCGTGTGGCGAGTCCAGGACACGCTCTCATACTTGGCGTTTTCCCTAGTCGCTCGGGTTTGGGCTGGTGTCAGTCCCCGAGCGTGGTACTTAGACGTTTGAGTCGCTCCGCCAAGGATGTGGAGGACTAGGTCGCTGTTGGAAGCGAATGCAGTCGTCTTGTCTCAGAAAGCCAGTCGAGCGAGGCGACTCCGATGGGGCTCTGGGTTGGCGTTTTTCATGGACGATACGAGGCCCGAAATTTATCGGTGCCCTCGTATCGCACTACTTGGCTTGTGCCGGTCGCGTGACCAAGGGTTGACTTCCGCGAGTAGCGTAGCGCTGTTATTACGAGTGCGAATGGCACAAGGTATGGAGAGTGGACACAATTTGTGCGAATCGATCTTCTTTATTTCATAGAAGGTAGAGGGTACATGTTTGGAGTTCTAGGAGTAGAACTTCCGTAGGAGATTTACAATCCATGGCCGCTTGACGTCGAGTTGTCCGTCACCTCGGACATCGATGAGGTAGTAGGCGTAATTGCCCAGGACTCGCCCGATGGCGAATGGTCCCTCCCAAGGGGGAGAGAGCTTGTGCATGCCCTTCTTGTCCTGGATCAGTCACAGGACCAGGTCGCCTTCCTGGAAGGTGCGAGTCTAGACTCGCCGGCTGTGGTAGCGGTGAAGTCCTTGCTGGTAGATGGCGGTGTGGGAGCAAGCTAGGTCGCATGCTTCGTCGAGCTGGTCGACCCCGTCCTGGCGTGCGAGCTCGTTGTCGGCCTCTGCGTAGTTGACCACCCGAGGTGAGTCGTCCTCGAGATCGGTTGGCATGACGGCTTCAGCGCCGTACACCATGAAGAAGGGGGTGAACCCTGTCGACATGTTGATGGAGGTGCGGATGTCCCAGATGACGGAGGAGATCTCTTCGACCCAGCTGTCATGGTATTGCCGACGAGTACGTCATGGAGGGGTCCTCACAGTGCATGTTTAGAGACGTGGGGTAAGGCGGACGGTTGACGGGTACAAGGTAACACAACTTACCCAGGTTCAGATCCCACAACGGTGGAAGAATCCTACTCCTGCTATGAATCACTATAATGGCAATACGTCGAGTTACAGAGATAGGTTCGCTGTGCGCGGTGTGTGTAAAAACGATGCCCTAAAGGCTCCCATAGGCCCGACTTATATAGTCGCCAGGTCCTAGGGTTACAGGGAAAAGTCCTAGCCGGACAGGTTACAGAGTTCTACACCGTCTATTACTAGTCTTGTGTATCTTGCACTCCAAGGCTCCGGGTACGCTGGTGACTCCATCATAGCCTTCCTTTATCCGGCATGGGCCTCCCTTCTGGATCCACCTAACGGGGCCGCCCAGCAGGCCATAGGCCATGCTACCGACTATGGGACACCCAGGTTAGTCGGATAAGAGACATGCTATGAGGATACCCATATAGCATATCCCCAACAGTAGCCCCCGAAGAACTCCGAGATCTTACGCCGTCTTGCCTCTTCCCGTGGAATGCTCCGTTTAGATGGATGTCGGCAAATCGGCAAGCAACATCTTGTAGTCCTCCCAAAGAACTCTGCAAAGGTTTCTGTCTTATATAAGTAAGTCGGAGAAATGTTGAATCTTCCATCGCATGCTTCCGTTGTCGGATTAAATCCATCCATGCCGGAATCTTCGATGGTACGGCTCATCTACCATGTAAGTTATGGCGACGTAGGTTGTAGGTCAGCGACGCCTTGTAACTCACACATGCATAGAACGTAATCATATCCGATTTTCCCGCGCGAGCGATACGAACCGTTGGCGGCGGCGGTTGGAGACGTGGCGAAATTACCACGCACGTTCACAAACACGTCGTCTATGCGGCAACCGTCCGATTAGCTGCACGAATCTTGACGCAGAGTAAGATAAATAGTAACCGTGAGACACTTGCCACTTTTTCACCCCATTCTCTCGCATCATCGTCTTCTTCCTCCAGCCGCACGCCTCCTCGAGCTCTCCACGGAAAACCTCGAGAAACCCTAGCCTCTTGCCTGCACCAGTCGCGTTCTTTCCCTCCTCCATGGCTAGCAGCAGCTCATCCCCGTCAATGGCGGCGTCGAGCGAAGCCACGGCAAAGCCGGCGAGCTCCGTCGTCGTGCCCCCAGAGGGTCTGGTTATCCCCGCATCGGCGGTGATTGAAACCACCGGCAGGGACCACAATCTGGCGGCACTGGAGCCCCTGGAAGAGGACCCAGACTTGCATAAAGGCGACTGGCGCGGCTCGGACATCACCGGCCACGACATCCAATAGATGGTCGCTAAGGGTTATCTCCCCGCGACGGAGGGGCTCGCCTGGCGGGCGGCGCCGGCCGGCGTGGTGATCCCTTCTCCCCAAGCCAGAGAAAAAGTATACCTCAAGGCGCAATTGGTACGCGGAGTTTCTCTGCCCATCTCCCACTTCTTCCTGTCCATCTTGAATCACTTCAAGGTCCAACCCCACAACCTCTCCCCCAATAGTATCTTAGTGCTTAGCAACTTCGCGGCACTTTGTGAGGGTTACCTAGGGATTAGGCCTAGGTTAGATTTATTTGTATACTTCTTCACCGTCAAACGTGAAGCCGGACACAGTAGAGAGGAGCTTAGAAACTGCGGCACCATAAGCTTCAAGATCCGTCCTTGGCCGGGTGTTCCCCGACATCGTCGGCCACGAATCGTGCAAAAATTGGCAGCGGACATACTTCTATGGCCCCGACATCCCTTTGGCAGGCCGAGAAGTAACGTACCCGGACTTCTTGGATGGAGCCGCCGCTGAAGTCCCCACATGGCGGTCCCATGCCTCCCTTCCCTCCGACCTCAACGCTTCTCGCGCAATAAGGCGGATCGAGTGGTTCGTAGAGACGGGTCTGACCGGCTTGGACCTAGCCATGTGCTGGTTCATCAGGCGGATCCAACCTCTGCAGCACCGTACGAAGGTCATGCACGAGTACACCGGCGAACGAAGGGATACCCTTCGGATCTCCGAGGACAACTTCTCGAGCGACTCCGTCAAATTCCGCCTTAAGGACATCGTCAAGGTGAAGGACAAGAAGCGTGGCTTCACCCTTACCTATGACATGTTCGTAGACGGAAAGTGCCCAAAGGTAGATATTTATTTTCCGTGTATGACATTGCTCCAGTTTTTCTGTCTTGCCAATACCATCTTGTCTAACACGATGACTTCTCACTTAACAGCTTAGCGATCTAGAGGAGGGCAACCTGGCTGCCCAAATCTACGATCCAAAGATGAAGGAAGTCACGGTCGTGTCCGACGACGATGCCCCGTTGGCGCGAAAGCGGAAGAGCTCAACCTCTTACGCTGCCGACGGAGGTAAGAAGAAGAAGATGGAGGGTGGAGCCTCCAAAAAGAGTACTGCCGCCCTGGAGGCGGAAAAGAAGAAAGCCACCGGGATGTTTGCCAAAGCTCCCCCCCTTGTGTAAGCTTCTCATTCCCCGACATTGTCTCATTTATCTGTCTTATTCCTGTACTTATGCACTTTGCACGTTTCAGGAAGAAGGCCACAACCAGCCTCAAGAAGTCCTCCAAGACTCTTGGGGCTTCTAGAAATATCAAAGATATGCTTCATCGCGACTCTTCTCCCGCCATCGCTCCTGCTGCTCCTGCCGTCAAGCCCTCCTCCGCTTCGACAAGATCCCAAGTCCAGGAGGCACCAGGCCCTTCCGCCATGGAAGTGGATTCTGGCGCCTCTACCGAACTCACAGTTGTCGGTGAGCAGGCGACGCAGGAGAGCGCTGCTCTTCAAATGGCTGAAGCTCCGGGTAAGGATGCCATCGGTAGCGGCAAGGCGGTGATGGGTGCTGGTACTTCTGCCGAAGGCGGCGCCTCTACTCCCCAGAAACCCTTCGAATTGTCGAAGATTATTTACCCGGTGCTTACGCCGGGTTACACAACTATGGTTCCTGGAGGAGTGCCGTCATCTCCGACGTGCGGTCTTGAGGAGCTACTCCGTCAAGCAGACATCTTGCGAGGAAATAACATTTCCTTTGGCAAGCTTCTAGCCGAGAGCGCTACAAACCTCAAGATCATCGCACTTGTAAGTTTTACTTTTAACTTTTGCATTTCGTATGAGTATCCCACTATAGCCCCCGAGGATGTAGACAGAAAACCATTGGTTTTGCATCTATATGCTCTAAGAGTGACTAAGTTAGAAAAAACTCTCACTGTAGCCCCCAAG
Source organism: Avena atlantica (assembly GCA_910589765.1). Classification (NCBI taxonomy): domain Eukaryota; kingdom Viridiplantae; phylum Streptophyta; class Magnoliopsida; order Poales; family Poaceae; genus Avena; species Avena atlantica. The sequence continues at coordinate 482,259,783 of OU342739.1, read as the reverse complement.
CATTTAGATGGAATGAAATATTCCGACTAGATGCTTTTAAGAGTAGCATATACAGTGTTCATAATTTTGAGTGATGTAGCCCCAAGCTTCTAGTTGTAACTGAATTAGTTTCGACTAGATGATTAAAGAAAAGCTAAGAATTTTCCGAGTTAAAACTTTATACTGTAGCCCCCAAGCTTCTAGTTGAGAACTGAATTAGCTCCGACTAGATGCTTAAAGAAAAGCTAAGCATATTGCTAAGTTAAAATCTCTCGTTGTAGCCCCGGAGCATCTAAGTGGAAAATTTCTGACTAGAGGCTCTAAGCGGACTAAACAACGACTTGACTTTGTGTTTGTTTCCACAGAACGAGAATGCTCGGAGGGGCATGGCCAACGACAAGTATCAGAAGATGCGCACAGATCTTGAAGCCGAAAAGGGTAAAACCGCCATCTTGAAGGAATAGATCATCAAAAACAAGAGTTTGTTTTCTTTTTGCGCACTTCCGTCTTACTTTTGTGCCTTCCTTCTTCGAGTACTCACTGTGTTCTTTGTTTTCTCCGACTTGCAGAGCATGTTGCCAAGGCCAAGGATATTGTCGAGCAGTCCAAGCACATCCAGCAGCTGGACAGCGAGAACAAGATCCTTAAGAAGGAGAGGGAAGAAATGCTGAAGATGCATGAGGATTCCATGAAAGCCCTGCAGGACTCCGCCTCCGCGGAGATCAATCGCTTGAAGGAGGAGCTTGTGATCCTAAAGGATCAGAAGCAAGCTGCCGATGAGCAAAACCTTCGCCATAGCGAGGCGTTTAAGCTCCTCCAACAAGACAAGGAATCTTTGGCAGACATCGTCTGGCAGGCTAAGGCCTGCATCTTCAGTAAGTGTCCTCCGCCTTGTAGCTTTGTAGTCTAAATATTTAGAATTTATTGAACTCATGCAATGATTGTCGGAATTTTCAGCGCCTATGGGTTTAACCCGCTCGCCTCCTTCGGAAAAGGAATGCATGATTCTTGCCGGCAACTTCATCAACACCGCCATCACCCAAGCCAAGGAGATCGCCAAGCCCCTCCAAATTTATATCAAGGCCTCTGACTCCGTGGTGAAGTACTCGGAGATTCTGTGTCGAGCCCCCGAGCGTGTCGCAAGCTGGAAAGCTTCATGTGCACGGGCTGGCGCAAGGATGGCGTTGTCCATGGTGAACCCACACTATGAAGGTGCCGACATCGACACGGTGACATCTGGTATCCCCGACGTAGATGATGACGGCAAAGAGATCGATCACGAAGCCATCCTGTCATCACTCGCGGGTTATGACACCAGGGTTGTCGAGTTGGTGGATGTCGACGTCTTCGTGCACAGGAACTTTCTTGATAACGCCAGCCCTGAATCCTCCGAGTCTCCTCCCAGTGGCGACGTTGAGGGTGAATCTCCGGCTGGTGATGACGCGGCCTCCAAGTCCCCTGCACCCAAGGAGTGAAAAACACTTTGTAATTCTTGTTTCACCTTTGGAATGTGCATTGAAAAAACTTGGTGATGTAATCTTAAGGCGGAAAACAATGGTTGTCGTATCCTGCTATTTTAAGAATTAATTCCCAGTATGTATATATTTTTTAAGCAAGTGCTGGCTTATCCGTTACTCTGGTTCTTATGCTTGTCTTTTCGTGAGTCGGAAGACTCGTTGTCGGAACCATGCGATTAGGTGATGATGCCCAATGGCACCGTCAATAACCTGAGCACAAAATCGCCGACAATAAGTGCCAAAAGTCACTACTCCAGAATCCACATAAAAACAACAAACAACGTGTAGACCAGAAAACTTAAGCTAACGCCCGTAGGAGAAATTTTCACAAGTGCAATTGCAAAGCTTGTGCATAAAGGTTTATATGATCCAAAAATGAACACTAAAGGAGGTAAAAGACTCAGCAATATGAATGAACCAAAGAGCTTTATTTCATTGATCATATAAGAGGTACACGATTAGATAAAAAATGCTAAGTGTAGAAGGGATGTAGCTGTGCTATGTTCCATGGCCGATCAAGCTTCGGGTAGTCATCATCCAGGTCACGTCGCTTACGCTTATGATCCTCGTTGGGTCTATCCTTGAGCTCACGATTGTCGACAAGGTAGTAAGACCCATTGAGCAACGCCTTGCTTATGATGAACGGTCCTTCCCATGGCGGGGATAATTTGTGTGACTTCTTCTACTTAAGTCGGAGTACTAAATCCCCCTCTTTAAACGAGTGATGCCGGACGCGGCGACTATGGTAGCTGCGTAGCTTCTGCTGGTAGATGGCGGATCTTTGGCATGCCAAAATGCACTCCTCCTCGAGAAGGTCCACATCAAGGCGTCTGGATTCTTCAGCATCATCTTCGTCGTAGGCGGCAAGTCTTGGTGCATCGTGGAGGATGTCGGAGGGTAGGATGGCTTCTGCTCCATATACCATGAAGTAAGGGGTGTAGCCGGTGGATCTGTTAGGTGTAGTTCGTAAACTCCACAGCACAGATGGCAATTCTTCCGCCCAGGCTCCAGCTGCTCTATGTAGCGGTGCCTCAAGACGTGGCTTGATTCCCTGCAGAATTAATCCATTGGCTCGCTCAACTTGACCATTGGATTGTGGGTGTGCCACAGATGCAAGGTCAAGTCGGATGCCTTTGTCCCAGCAGTAGGCCTCCACTTCTCCGAGTGACAAGTTGCTTCCATTGTCGATGATGATGCTATGTGGGAGACCAAATCTCACCACAAGATCCCGGACAAACCTGAGGGCAGTTGCCCCATCAAGCTTTCTAATGGGTTTAGCTTCTATCCATTTGGTGAATTTGTCAACTGCTACAAGCAGATGCGTAAATCCACACGGTGCCATTTGTAACGGTCCCACCATGTCTAGCCCCCAGACTGCAAACGTCCAAGTTATTGGTATTGTTCCCAATTCTTCAGCAGGGACATGTGGTTGTCGGGCATAATACTGGCATCCTGTGCATGTTTCAACCAGCTTGTCGGCGTCCGCCTTCGCGGTCAGCCAGTAGAATCCTTGCCGGAAGGCTTTCGCGACCAACGATCGAGGAGTGGCGTGATGCCCGCAATCTCCGAGATGGATTTCACGTAGGATTTCCATACCTTCTAGCTGGGAAACACACTTTAGGTATACACCAGTAGTGCTCCTTTTGTAGAGTTGCCCATTGATTATGGTATAACCATTTGCTCGTCGTACTATTTGCCGTCTTTCGACTTTGTCATCGGGCAAAGTTCCGTGTTTGAGATATTCCATGAACGGTTTTTTCCAAGATGGAGGGATCTTTGTCACCATGTTGACGAAAGAATCAGCTCTATCCGGGTTGTCGATGTCGGCGCCCTTCACGGATGGTGTGCGTAGATGCTCTAGGAAAACTCCTGGTGGAATTTGCTTGCGCCCTGATCCAAGTTTAGACAATAGATTAGCCGCCTCGTTTTGCTCCCTAGGCACATACTTGACTTCGTAGCCCAAGAATCTCTTGGATATCTCGTCCACTTCGTCGCGATATGCTGCCATCATAGGGTTCCGCGCATTCCAGGTGCCAGCCACCTGCTGGGCAACCAAGTCGGAATCTCCACAGCAAACTATGCGCTTGATGCCAATATCCTTGGCTACACGCAGTCCGTGAATGAGTGCTTCATACTCCGACATGTTGTTTGTAGCCTCGAAGTGGATATGCAGAACGTAGTGTAGCTTGTCTCCTTTTGGTGACTGTAGCAATACACCAGCCCCCGAGCCATTGAGCAGCTTTGATCCGTCAAAGTGCATCACCCAGTACTCTGGTTCTGGCAATGGAGTGGCATCCAGCATCTCCGTCCAATCTGCAATAAAATCCGCCAAGGCTTGTGACTTGATAGCGTCGCGTCTCTTGTAGGTGATCTCGAAGGTGGAAAGTTCAATGCCCCACTTCGCGACCCTTCTTGTAGCGCCGCTTTTGTTGATAATGTCGGATAGTGGAGTCTTGATCACTACTGTGATTGGGTGCTCCTGAAAGTAACGCATCAGCTTCCGAGAAGCAAGGAATACTCCATAGGCTATCTTTTGGTAGTGCGGGTAACGCTGCTTGGACTCCGTCAAGACCTCGCTTACATAGTAAACCGGTCGTTGAACTCCGTGCTCGTAGCCTGGTTCCTTCCACTCTACCACGACGACGATGCTGATAACCCGGTTGGTTGCCGCCATGTAAATTAACAGGGGCTCACCAGGCTCGGGTGCTGCAAGGATGGGCGCTGAGGAAAGAATCTCCTTGAGCTGCTTCAATGCTGCATCTGCCTCGTCCATCCACGTGAATTTGTCCGCCTTTTTCAGCAACTTGTACAGCGACAGAGCCTTCTCTCCAAGTCGGCTGATGAACCGACTAACTACTGCAACACAACTTGTTAGTCGTTCGATGTCCTTTAGGCATGTCGGACGGTTTATGTTTAAGATGGCCTTGATTTTCTCCGGGCTGACCTCGATTCCGCGCTGGGAAACGATGAAGCCCAACAGTTTGCCGGCTGGAACCCCGAAGACGCACTTCTTAGGGTTGAGCATCATGTTGTATTTCCGGAGATTATCAAAGGTTTCTTTTAAGTTGGAGATTAAGTCGTTTGACTTTTTAGACATCACCGCGATATCGTCCACATAGGCGTGAACGTTCCGACCAATTTGGTCGTGAAGGCAACGTTGCATTGTCCGCTGGTAAGTGGCACCTGCGTTTTTCAGCCCAAAGGGCATCGTGACATAGCAAAACGTGTCGTACGGGCTAGTGAACGAAGTGGCCAATTGGTCCGACTTCCTCATCTTGATCTGGTGGTATCCTGAGTATGCATCGAGAAAACACAAAAGTTCCGAGCCAGCCGTCGAGTCAATGACTTGGTCAATGAGAGGCAAAGAAAACGGATCTTTGGGACATGCTTTGTTCATGCCGGTGTAATCAACGCACATTCTTAATTCATTGGTTCCCTTTTTGGGGACAAGTACAGGATTGGCCACCCATCGGGTGTGAAGGACTTCTCGGATAAACTCAGCCTTAAGTTACCTAGCTATCTCTTTGCCAATGGCGCGTCTCTTCTCATCTCCGAAGCGTCGTAGAGGTTGTTCCACAAGTTCCACCGGCTTGGTCTTGATGGCGTCCTTGAACGCAGGAGCGGAGTCGGAGATCTGCTTCTTCGACGCGGGCATCTCTGAGTCATTGACCTTGCTCTGGATCTCCTTGAATTCTTCGCTGTAGAGGACAGCTTCTGCAACGGCTGCTTCATTGATCTCGCAGTCCCTTGCCTTGGTAAAGCTTCCGGATACGATGATGACACCGTTTGGTCCGGGTATTTTGAGTTTGTTGTAGACGAAGCATGGCTTGGCCATGAACGTGTGGAATATGTCGTGGCCGAATATGACGTGGTACACGCTCTTGAAGGGGACCACCTCAAAGGTCATGCGCTCTTGGCGGTAATTATTGACATCGCCAAAGGCTACCTGAAGTGTGATGCACCCAAGGGACCGAGCCTCCCGTCCAGGAACTACGCCATGGAAAACGGTGTTGGTCCACCTTAGGTTTGCCTCCGACAAGTTCATCTTCTGCAGTGTATCCAGGTACATGATGTTGATGTTGCTTCCACTATCCACCATGCACTTGGTGACTTCCACGCCATCAATTAATGGGTTGATGACCATGGCGTATTGGTTCTCTGTGGGCACAAGGTCTGGGTGGTCCGTCCTGTCCCAAGTGATTGGAACCTCCGACCAGCGCAGGTATTGGGGGACTGGGGGAGAGTGCCCATCAGGATCCTTAGAGAGGTCTTCTGTTGTCGGACGGTAGGGGTGCCAAGGAAAGTGTGGTAGACTGGGGCCTTCTTTGCAAAGGGGTTCTTTCCCTTGTCGTTGCTCTTGGCGGCGTGCTTGGGGTCAACGTCCTCGTACATGTCACTTGAATCCTTGGACTCCTCCTCCTTCTTCTTCCCCTTGCCCTTGCCTCGCGATCTGTTCTTCCGACTTCGCTTGTAGCCGGACTCCGGGTCTTCCTTGAGGTCATTGACAAACTTGCAGTGTCGATTGGCATGGGTGGCCTTGCCGTTGACATCGAGGTGTACGAGGCACGGCATATCGCGGTACTCTTTGTACGTTTGGGGGATGCGGAGCGGCGCCGAGTTGGTTTCACTTCCTCGTTGCTGCCCACGGCCTGCTCCCCTTCCTCGGCCACGTTGTCCGCCTTCTCCTCGTCCTGCAAAAGTCATGGCGACCATGTCGGTAGATTGCTTTTCTTCTAGAGCAGTTTTCCGCTTTGTACTGCTGTTCCTCTGAGCTTGGGTTGGAACGGCCGTTGCCGGCATAGAGCCACGAGCATCATCGTCGGCAGCTGCGAACTCACTAGCTAACTGAATCATCTGATTCAAGTCAAGCAGGTGATTGTCCTGCAAGCGCTTTAGCTTATGTTGGAGTAACGTGCCCCTTTCCAATCCATCGATGAAGGCGGCCATGGCGGTCTGGGCGTGCACTCCTGCGCATGAGTTCTTCATATCCAGCCAGCGGGAGAGGTAGGTGCGAGATGTCTCGTCTTTCTCTTGCACGCACCGCTGTAGATCGCCCACAGTGCAGGGACGCTTGTATGTACCCTCAAAGTTCTTGGTGAACGCTTCTTGCATGTCCAGCCAGTTGTAGATAGATTTTTCCGGCAAGTCGTCGATCCATTGACGGGCCGTGCCCGCCAACATTAACGGGAGGTACTTAACGGCGATGTTGGGGTTGCCTCCAGCAATCTCCACCGCGTTGTCGTAGTCCTGCAACCATGTGGCAGGCTTGGCGGTGCCGTCATAGGGCTTGATGGTCTTATCTATCCGGAAACCTTTGGGGTAGGTTGCATACCGTATTGCAGGTCCAAAGCAACGCGGTCCTAGGTATGGTCCTTCCCGGGCCTCGTGGATCTTATCGATCCGCGAACGTGCATCGTATGGCTCCGGATTCTTCTTCTTGTTTTCAACGGGGGATGGGCTCCGTGAGCAACGCGGGCCTCTTCCTCCATGGTGACTGCTTGGCGGTGACGGAGGCGGAGGTGGCAGTGGGTTACCTTCTTGCTGTTACCCTCCTGCGACGCCCCACGCCTGTCACGGTTGCTTGTCGGACGCGGAGGGTCGTGGTGTGACCTGCTCTTATGTCCTTGGTGGCGCTCTTCATCATTACGGGTCTGTGCCGCGTTGTCGCGAATGACGATGCCGCACTGCTTTGGTGGGGGCATATCCGTGTGATGGTGAGCCTTGTAGTCTTCCTGACATCGGGGGGATCGGGGCAGTGGCGATGTGCGGCGAGGTTGGGCTCTTTCTCCGTGGTTGGAGGATATGGGGATAGCATCCTTCCTATTGCGCGCATCCCTCCGTCTTTGTTCTGATGAACCCGTCCGCGATCCGACATCCTGAGGAGATCTGTCCCTTGGCGGTTTGTACTGGCTAGATCGGCAGAGCGCTGGGTCAGACTCAAGCCTCTGAGAGGTGCCTTTTCCTGCTGCTTTACCGCCTTGGCCACTAGGTCATAGACCTGTTCTACTGCCTCAGGCGATCTATCCTGCTCCAGAAGGGTCTTGGCGACGGCGAGGTTAAGGAGTGGGGTGGGCATCACCTGCTTGCCTTCACTATCAATGTATGGCTTGGCCTGTGCCGGCTTCGAGGGAGCCCATCCTAGGTTGCGCCGTACACCAGGATCGTTGATGACGCGAGTCGGAGCTTTCTTAGCCTTCTGCTGCTGCAGCAGAGTCTTGTACTCGGCCTCCATTGCTCTTTCTTTCTCTATGCACTTCTGTGCGTTGACCAGATCTCGATCTAGTTTAGCGCCTTGCTCCGCGATGGCTTGCGCCTCCTCCAGCAGCTGATGGCGCTTCTCGTCAAGCTGAGTCACGTTCCGGATATGATCAATAGTTAGAGGCTCAACGAGGAGATTGCCGTACATCACTCTATCAGCTGGAGTAACATGGCCTGCTGCCGACGTGGATGCTGGAGGTGGCAAGTTCGTGGTGTTGTTGTTGCTCAGACCGGTGCCGCACTGGGTTAGGCGGAGGCGACATGACCTTTGCACGATCAATGTCGTCAGCAATTAGTGGCCCCTTCCCCTTATCCAGTGTCGTAGGCGGAGCTTGCCCGGGCTGGTCTTCGTCCATCGCTGTCCCAATGGTGACGAACACCCCTCGAGACATGACGGTGTTATTAGCTTACTCGTCGCGCGAGTACTCCTCCTCCATCTCCTGCATAGCGGAGTCTAGCTCTTCTGGACTGAAGTCTATTTCCTCTGAATCTGCACTGAAATCAGCATAAAGTGCGTCAATGACAGAGTCGGAGGGTGCCAGGACTTCCTCGATGACGGGTGGTGGAGGTGCAACGGCCTCGACGATGACTGGAAGTGGTGGTGGAGCTGCGACGATGGCGGCCGGAGGCGGTGGTGGTGGCTGAATCTGAGGGGCTCCGTCAATGAGCGCAAGCGCTGTCTGAGCTGCCGCTTCAGCCTCCGCGTAGTTGTTGACGGTGTTCACCATGCCTTCGAAGGTAAGGCGTCCTGACGCCTGTTGCCGTCTTAGAGAGTGTCGGAGAAGCGTGCCATGGTCCAGTCCTTCCACAAAGTGATATATGGCATCATCATTGGGGTAGTGGGCCAGATAGGCTCGTATACGGAGCCACCTGGCCAGGTAATCGCGGGGGTTTTCGCCCTCTCTCTGAACACAGCGTGCTAGATCGAATATGGTAACCACGCCGACGAACTTGGATCTCTGATGTCCAGATGCACGGACAAAGCCGGCGGATTTGCAGCCATCTTCCACCTTTATATCCTGCACAGGGGCGGTTTGGGTGGGTCTTGAATTTTTCCGATCTTTGCCGGCAAACTCCAAGGAGAGATCCAACATCGATCCTTCCGCGAATGTATCCTGCCCGTAGGCAGTCCGTGCGGGTCTTGATGCTCCTCCGACTCCCAAGGAACTAGTGCCCGAGTCGGTTTCGCCGATGAAGAGGTGGATGTCTCCGATAGGAATGATCGAACACCGTGTAGGGTTCGTCTTCGCCGGGATCCAGAACTCGTCGGGGGGGACGATCGGAACGTTGCCGGAGAAGAGAACGCGACCGATGGCTACGGTTTCGCCGATTCCCGCGAATATCTTGGTCCTCGCCCGCTGAAGAGCCTGAAGCGCCTCTTGCTCCAGACTCGTTAGCTATGGTAGCGGTGAAGTCCTTGCTGGTAGATGGCGTTGTGGGAGCAAGCTAGGTCGCATGGTTCATCGAGCTGGTCGACCCCGTCCTGGCGTGCGAGCTCGTTGTCGGCCTCTGCATAGTTGACCACCCGAGGCGAGTCGTGCTCGAGATCGGTTGGCATGACGGCTTCGGTGCCGTACACCATGAAGAAGGGGTTGAACCCTGTCGACATGTTGATGGAGGTCCGGATGTCCCAGATGACGGAGGAGATCTCTTCGACCCAGCAACCCAGATTTCGCTCGTGGGGAACTTGCAGTCGCGGCTTCATGCCATGGAGGATGCTCTGGTTAGCGTTCCGCCTGGCCGTTGGACTCCGGGTGGGCAACTGAGGCGAGGTCGAGTCGTATGTTGTGCTCCTCGCAGAATTCGGCCATGGCTCCTTTGGCGAAGTTGGTGTCATTATCCGTGATGATGTTGTGCGGGAACCCGTAGAGATAGATGAGCTCGCGTAGGAACTTGGTGGCGGTCTTCCCGTTGCACTTGCAGACTGGCTTGTCCTCCACCCACTTTGTGAATTTGTCGACTGCGACTAGGAGGTGGGTGAAGCCAGAGGGGGCCTTCTTGAAGGGGCCTACCATGTCCATGCCCACACGGCGAATGGCCAGGTGATGGGGATGGTCTTGAGCGCCGATCTTCGGACGTGGGTCTGGTTGGCGTACTTCTGGCACTCGACGCAGCGTTGGACGATGTCGACCACGTCGGCGTGTGTGGTGAGACAGTAGAAGCCATGTCGCATGGCCTTGGTGACTAGGGATCGAGCACCAGCGTGGTGTTCGCAGTTGTCGGCGTGGATGTCTTGGAGGATTTTGCGACCTTCCGCGGGTTGTATGCAGCGTTGGAACACGCCGGTTACGCTGTGCTTGTGGAGCTCACTATTGATGATGACGAAGGACTTGCAGCGGCGTACTATCATCCGGGCCTCCGTCTCGTTGGCGGGTAGGGTTCCTCCCTCCAAGTAGGTGGCGTATGGCGCGGTCTAGTCGCTTGGTTCCACGACCATGGCGACCAGGGCTGGTTCTGGTTGCAGCGGAATCCCAATGTCGATCTCTCTCGGGGAGAGACGGGCGGCTTGGTGATGGTGTCGAGGAAAACACCAGCGGGTGGCGCGAGACGAGCCGACCTAATGCGGGAGAGGGCGTCGTCCTCTTTGTTCTTGTGCCGGTCGATCCACTCGACGGAGTAGCTGGCAAAGTGGCCCCCCAGCTGGTCCACTGCTTGGCGGTATGCCACCATGGTGGGGAAGACTGCATCGCAGGTACCGACGACTTGCCCGGCGATGAGGTCGGAGTCGCCGTAGCAGCATAGACGGTTGATGTTCATCTCCTTGGCTGCTCGCATGCCGTGGAGGAGGGCCTCGTACTCGGCCATGTTGTTGGTGCAGGGGGTGAAGTCGAGGTACAGGATGTAGCACAGCTTGTCACCCTTTAGAGATGTGAGGACGATTCCTGCCCTTGTGCCGTCCGCATTCTTGGATCCGTCAAAGTGCAGCGACTAGTAGTGGAGGTACGGCAGCTTCTCCGGCTGCTGCGCCTCCTCCCAGTCGGCGAGGAAGTCCGCCAGGACCTGCGACTTGATTTCCTTGCGGGGCTCGTACCTGATGTTGTGGACTCCAATCTCAATGGCCCACTTGGCGACTCGCCCATTCGCCTCGCGGTTGCGAATGATGTCTTGCAGCGGCGCTGAGGAGACGACCATGATTGGGTGCTCGTGCAAATAGTGCGGCAGTGGCCGCTGGGCTCAGAAGACTGCATATACCAACTTCTGGTACTATGGGTAGCGCTGGCTTGACTCGGTGAGGACTTCGCTGATGTAGTAGACGGGTCACTGAACCGGGCGCTCCTTGCCCTCTTCTGGTCATTCGACGACCATGACGGCGCTGACGACTCGCTCGAAAGTCGCGACTTAGATGAGCATGGGCTCTTTGTCGATGGGGGCGGCGAGTAGCGGGGCCGCGAGTAGAACTTCCTTGAGTGCGTGAAGCACGTCGTCTGCCTCCTTGTCCCACTGGAACATGGGATTCTTGCGCATTAGGCGATAGAGAGGTATTGCCTTCTCGCCTAGCCGGGTGATGCAGCGACTAAGAGCCACGACTCGCCCGGCCAACTTCCTGACGTCGCGCAGGCACTCGGGTTTGCCGAGCCGGGCGATCGTGTTGATCTTGGTGGGGTTCGCCTCGATGCCTCGTTTGGATACTATGTACCCAAGCAGCTGTCCAGTAGGTACACCGAAGTTGCACTTTCCTGGGTTTAGTTTGATCTTGTACCTCTGCAGATTTGCGAAGGTTTCGGCCAGGTTGGCGAGGAGGTCGCCCTGGCGAGTGGACTTCACCACCACGTCGTCGATGTAGACATGGATGTTGCGGCCAATTTGGCTCGCAAGGCACTCCTGCATGCACCTCTGGTAGGTCGCCCTGGCATTCTTGAGGCCGAAGGTCATGGTGGTGTAGCAGAATACTCCGAATGGCATGATGAACGCCGTCTTATCCTCGTCCTCGACTGCCATTTTGATCTGGTTGTTACCAGAGTAGGCGTCAAGGAAACACAACGACTCTGAGCCCGCGGTCTAGTCGATGAGTTGATCGATCCGCGGGAGGACGAACTGCTCCTTTGGGCAGGCGCTTTTGAGGTTTGTGTAATCGATACACATTCTCCAGGTCCCATTTTTCTTCTCGACCAGGACTGGGTTTTCCAGCCACTTGGAGTATTTGATTGGCCATATAAAACCTGCAGCGAGTAGACGTTGTACCTCCTCGGCGATTGCTCGGTGGCGCTCTTTATTGAAGGGCCACAACGACTGCTTGATGGGTCGCGCTTTGGGGTCGGCGTTGAGTTTGTGCTGAGCGAGTTCCCTCGGGACACCATGCATGTCGCATGGCTTCCATGCAAAGATGTCGCTATTCTCACGGATTAACTCGATGAGCGCGCCTTCCTATGCTAGGCTCATGCCCGTTCCGATCGTCACCGCCTGGCTGGAGTCGCCTGGGACTAGCTCGACGGAACGCGTGTGCGTGGTTGCCTCGAAGGCGATTGAGCCGCCACCCTACGAGTTGGGATTCTTCAGTATTGTGGGGTCGTCATTGTTGACCCCGCTCGTGTACTTGGCGAGCTCCTCCGCGTGGTTGGCTTCTGAGGCTATGACGGCATCGGCGAGCTCGGTGCCCTTGGCCTCGCAGTCTGCGGCCATGTCGGGGTCGCTGTGGACGGTGATGATGCCACACGGCCCTTGGACCTTCATCGTTTTGTACACGTAGTGGGGCGCTGCCATGAATTTGGTGAACGCTTGCCGCCCCAAGACGCAATGGTAGGGGATATTGAAGGGCACCGGCTCGAAGATGATCCGCTCGGTGCGGAAGTTTGCTGGTGTGCCGAAGGTGACTGGCAGCGTCACCTTGCCGATTGGGTACGCCTTTCGACCAGGGACGATGTCGTGGAAGGTGGTGTAGGTCGTCTCGATCATCGACTGTGGGAGCCGCAGTCGCATGAATGTGTCCAGGTAGAGGATGTTGATGGAGCTCCCACCGTCCATCAGCGTCTTGGGGAGCCAGTAGTCGCCTACTTTGGGCTTGACCACCAAGGCGACTCGCCCTGGATATTCAATCCGTGGGGAGTGGTCCTCCCGGATCCAGGTGATCTGCGGCTCGGAACAGTTGAGGAAGCGAGGGACGTCGACTTGGGATACCGCATTGACGGTGATGGCGCGCGTGATGACCTTCTTCTCGCGCTTGGTGCTGAACCTAGTGAAGGTGTGGAGCGACCCAACGTCGTTGCCGAATGCCCCGCCGTTCGGCGGGTGGTTGTTGGGGTCCTCCCGTGCACGTCGTGCCTTCTCAATCTCCTTAAGGGAGTGGCAGTCGGCGGTCGAGTGTGTGGAGGGCTTCCCCTCCCTGCTATGTAACACACAGGGCTGGTTAAGGAGAGCCGCGGGCTCGAATTTCGGCCTCGCCTTGTAGTTGCCGCTGTCGCGGCGGAAGATTTTGGGCTCGCGTGGCGCGTAGTCAGCGTTGGCGACAAAGTCGACTCGCCCATCACCGTGGAGCATGCCGGTGAGGCGAGTGTTGCTGTAGCGTAGCTCGGGTCGTCTCCCGCTGTCGTGGCCGCTCGGGCGGCGATTTCCTCCCGACTTGTTATCGGTTTCTTGGTTCGGGTCCTCCTCCGTGAACCGCTTGGCGATCTCAAGGAGGTCCGATATGTTATCGAGGGTCTTGTACACCCGCTTGAGCTTGGCGACCAAGGGCTCATAGAGGCACGAGGTCTTGAAGAAGTGTATCGCTGTGTCCGGGTGGATACCGTCCGTGTTGAACCATAGGTCCTGCCACCGCTAGACCCAGCTACGTGTCGACTCGCGGGGTCCCTAGACGCATCGCTCCAGGTCCTCGATGGTGGTGGCGCGGGTGTAGGAGCCCTCGAAATGCCTGACGAAGTTGTCGCGCATATCCTCCCAGGAGTCGATGCTGTCTGCGGGGAGGGTGTTGATCCATTGCTGGCTCACTCCCTCCATCATCAAGGGAAGGTAGCGGGCGGCGAGTAGGTCGGTGTGGTCGGCGATTCCCATTGCCATGAGGTACGTGTCCAGTCCCACGGACGGGTCGTACGAGGGATCGTACTTCTCGATCTCCATTGGCGCTTTGAAGTTCGTCGGGTATTTTTCGCCTCGGAGCATTGGTCCGAAGCACTGGGGGACGACTCTGCTGAGCGATCCCCTTGGTTCGCCGTCGCGGTGGTCGATGAGGGTGTGCCTCAAGTCATCAGGCTAACGTGCGCGCTAGCTCTGGTTGTTGATGATGTGGGTCCGAGCGTCGACTGGCTGCCCGTTGGCAGCGACCATGTTGTTCGTCGGTCGCGGGTCATTGGTGGAGAGTGCCGCGTTCGTGAGTCGCGGCTGGAGCTGCAGGGGATCTAGAGGTGGGAAATTGATAGTATTTTCCATGTTTGGGTGGCCGCCCTGCTTCCTAACGTGTGGGATTACATGCGCCCCCGTGAATCAACGCTTGTGGTTTGCTGCTCGACGGCCTTTGCGAGTAGGTCCTTGGCATACTGGATCTGCAATGCGCCTTCACCCGTCAGGTTGATGCTATCGAACGAGGCTCGACTCGCGATGACGTTGTCCATTGGAGTAGAGAACAGCAGGAGGCCGTTCGCATCCCGCTCTTTCGGGGAGATCGTTGAGCCCGATGGCGGCCGAGCGCTTCCTCCTGGTGGCGCATTGTCGCAGGCCACGTGGTCGGCCATGCGGTCCGGGTCGTTTTCGTCGTTGAAGTTCAGGGCACGGCCCTAAACGGTGGTGTTCAGGCGCGACCTGATGTGGCGTTGGTGGTAGAGTAAGAGCTCATGCGCCGTTACTTGCTCGAGGCGAAATTTTTCATGCTCGGCCTGTTCCTTGTAGACCGCCTCCTCCAGTCGCAGGCGGAGTTCCTCGACCTCCGTCGCCATCGCGGTCGGCAGGATCGGCGTAGAGAAAGGGTCTTGCGGGGCGCTCGTGCCGCTCGCCATGTAGGTCGCGACGAAGCGACCCGATCCGGCATGGAAGTCGCCGGAGTTCTCCGACCTAGAGTCAGAGTCGAAGATCCCGGGGATGGAAGTATCCTCGAAGTCCCCCACGTTGGAGACCTAGGTGATGGATCCGCGGGTGATGCGGCGACGATGGATCCGGCGACTGACGCTAGGGTCGCCGAGTCGGCGTCGTCGTTGAGGTCCTGATGCAGCCCGTCCTACGAACGCTACTACATCTACTTCTACGAGCTCCCCAAGTGGACCCATGACTCACGCCCGGGCCAAACTCCTACAAGCTAAGGTTAACTCACTCCTTTCCTTGTGTGATTTCAATACTCCCCTGCATGGCTTGCTACTTCATACGCCCACCCTATGCATGATCAGGTACGAAGAGAAGGACCCATGGAACGGAGAAACCACAGCGGAAGGACCAACTGCATTCAGACTCCCGTGGTACTACCGGATCAGGCGACCGGTACTACCGATGCAAGCGTCACCACCGGACCCTGCTACCGGACGCTCCAGGAGGAACCCATCCAAGCCCCAGACACCAGCGGTACTACCAGAGCTGGAACCGGTACTACCGGTCAGCGGTACTACCGCCCTCTACTACCGCTTGCTATTGACGACTCCCACTGAAGTCCCAGGACCGCAAGCGGTGCTACCAGACCCTGAGCGGTACTACCGGTCGTGAGCCCGGTACTACCGGTCATGACTGAACCTGTTCGCGTCAGCTCGGCCCAGCGCCTGTACCCCTCTCTATATTTTTCCGTTTTGTTCCTAAACTACCCCTGTTTATGTGGCTGGCCTATAAATATCCCCCACCCTCTATTGTAAACCCTAGAATTGGATAATTGTAGTTGAAGACACCCCTTTGAGGATCTATCAACTATTTGTCTCATGCTCCTTGACAAGGAGGACCAAATTATCGACAACCTCTTGGATTTTGCCTAGTGCGTTCAAGTTGTACAAGTCCTTGGAATCTCGGTGTCTCTTCCCCAAGTAGTCAAGATCTCATCAAGCCTCTCACCCCCGTTGTTGGCCGTGAGAGAGTGTCTTGCCCAATGCCGATCCTAGGGATTGTGTTGGACCGGTTGCCACCGGCGTGAGCTATCGTCTTGTATCATGTTTTCGTGTGTGTGAGTTCATCGAGTTCTTCGCGTGTGTGTTCGTGGATTTCATCCCCTTCCTCCTTCCACCGCTTTCCCCTCGATTCCCACGGAATTCGTGAAATATCGAGCCACCCTAAGGGGTCACCCCTAACATATTGGTATCAGAGAAAGGTTGATCACGAATTTCCCCTCAAAATTTTCTTCTATCCACCATAAATTCGAAAATTCTCCCAAAAAAGAGCCCCAAATCGCCTTCAGATCGATCTTTGGATTTGGTGAGTTTTTCGTGGTTTTGGACCATAGAACTGTTGCTTTTGGAGTCGATCTATAGACTTCTTATGTTCCTAGCCCAGCCTTTCGGTCAGATTACCACAAATTTGAGGATGTTTTCAGGTTGATCGCGTGCCAGGTCTGCGCCCGGTGGTACTACCGGTCATACGAGCGGTACTACCGCAAATCACCGGTACTACCGGTCGTACCCGGCGGTACTACCGCTCGCTACTGACAGTTTTCCAGTTCCTTTTGACACCTCAACATCGTTTGTTGACTGGCCTCTTTCGCTTGTTCGTGTTTCGCGTGTTTGTCACCATACTAACAAAAGCTTCCGCAACAAAGTTCACCTCGCGCTCAACGACACCACGACACTCGAGCATCATCCACAACAACGGTTGCAAGTCGTCAACAATACCAAAGGTATAACTTGCACCACTTTGACAGCCCCATATCTTCCTTTGTGTGTATATATCTTATGAGAGCAACTCATTTTGTGTTTGTCTAAGAATTGTGCACTTGCCTTTGGAAAGTGAGAGTGTGAGGGCAAATACAAAAGTTAACATTGTAGTATAGAAAGGGAGAAAAAGAAACAAAAAAAAGAAAGATACATAGTCTCCCAATACAAAGAGAGTTTCAAGCTTGTAAGCAAAAAGAGAGAGGAAAAAGCGCGCCAAGGCAAGTGCACAAATCCGTTGCTTATCCTATTTTGGCAAACGAGTTGTGGCCTCTCCTTGAGTTGGCACGACAACCGAGCGTAGTCTTCGTTAGGACATTTTGTGCTCATTTTCAAAGTCGTTCTAACCCCTTTCATCTCCACGTGTGTGTTTCCTCGTGTTTTGGTAGGTCATATTCCTTTTGCTTTTGATCTTTGGTTCTTTACCACTTAGAACAATAACCTTTTGCTTGGATCATTTCGTTTGGTTTTCCACAATCCTAACCTTCCACCAAAAGCTTTTGAGAGTTTTAGCTTATTTGTGTGTGAGTTTCTTTGCGATTTCACTTTGCAAGCTATTAGCTCTCTTGTGTGGCAATTGATTTGATACAATCTCCAAGGTGAGGTAAAAGGCTAACTCCCCGTGGTTTCTTCTCCATATACAACCCTTGTCGGCATTGCATCATGGACAGGAATGGCGAATCGTCCCAACCAACACCACCTCAAGAGGACGAAACACAATACATGACAAGATGGGATCATTGGAAGGTCCGAGGAGAATTAAACTACCGTTGTGAAGCCCTTGAGCGGCGCCAAGACGAACAATTTAGCGAAACCCAAGTGGAGTTCAAGAACATCGACAACCGCTTCTAAGAAGTCCGAGGACAAATGCATGCCATGCAACACAACCTCGGCCATCAAAATAAAGCTCTTGGTCGCGCCCTCGCCGCAATGGATGAGAAGCTTCAACGCCTCATTGATGGGCTAGCAAGTCCACGATCGCGAGACTCAAGCTCGACACGACACTCCTCAAGTGAATAAAGAGCTCCTCGCTGTCACGCTTCAAGGCACCAAGATGGACCCGTCCTTCACTCCATGAGCTCTTCTCAAGCGGTACCGTCTCCGCGACACGCCGCGACTTCAAGCTATCATGGTGACCTCTCCGCAAGACCTCCAAGACGTGAAGCGAACCGTCCACAACCAAGGGCACTCATGATTCAACAAGAGCAACCTCACGTGGACCACAAAGCCCATCGCTAATGACATGTTCCTTCGACAACAAGTGAAGCATCCGAAGTGGACGAACAAGATCGTCGTCGGCGTGAAGCACTCGAAGATCCACCAAGGCGTCATCATCGACATGAACGTCAACGTCGACAAAATGATCATCATGACGCACCTCCTCCACATCAAGAAGAAAGGGAGCAGCCCATTGCGCATGCGGTTCGTCGTCCTCCTCGCCACATGGCAGAAGACAATGCTCATCGGCATCAAACACGACAAGAACAAGAGCAAGCTCCCCAAGCTCGTCGTGAGGACCAACAACCTCCTCCTCGTCCTCAACCGTGCCAACAACACGAGCAAGATCCCCAAGCTCGTCGTCAAAATCAAGTTCAACCACCAAACGCGGCACCTCAACAACCGCAAGGGCAACGCAACCATCACCAAGCAAGACATGAGAGCTCATATGATGAAGATGGCCGCCAAAATCATGGCAACCGCCGATACCGGAACCGCAATGACGAAGAAACTTTCGTCAAGCTCAAATTCACCATGCCAGAGTTCACCGGTTCCAATGAACCTGAAGAATATCTCTCGTGGGAACTCAAGGTTGACAAGTTATTCCGCATGCACAACTATAACAATGATAAGATAATGGCCATGGCATCCCTCGAGTTTGATGAGTATGCCAACCTTTGGTGGGAACAAGTCCAACTCGCTCGTGAGGCAAAAGAAGAGCCTCCAATCTCAACTTGGCAAGATATGAAGGCTCATATGAGATCCCGCTTTGTTCCTTTGCACTACACGCATGGCCTTTTCAACAAGCTTCAAACGCTT
Source organism: Avena atlantica (assembly GCA_910589765.1). NCBI lineage: Eukaryota > Viridiplantae > Streptophyta > Magnoliopsida > Poales > Poaceae > Avena > Avena atlantica. The sequence continues at coordinate 482,241,227 of OU342739.1, read as the reverse complement.
AGTCAAGGGACAAAGACCGTGGAAGAGTACTTCAAGCAAATGGAGCTCAACATGATCCGGGCCAACATTGAAGAGCGTGATGAACAAACAATGGCACGTTTCCTCAATGGCTTGAACCATCTAATCAAGCGCATCACCTAGTTCCAAAAGTACAACAACACGGTTGAGCTTGTACATATAGCATCAAAAGCCGAATGTCAAGTGCAAGAGGACATCAAGTACAACAAGCCAACGACGTACTTCACCTACAAGCAAGCACCAACCACTACTCCAACAACAACAACTGGAAGCTCATCAAGTACCACCAAGCTTCCCTTCAAGCCAACACTTCCTCAAGGAAAACCACCCCCAAGTGGCAAATACACAAAGGATGATCAACCATTCAATGTTGAGTGCTACAAGTGTGGAGGCAAAGGACACAAGTTGGCCGCATGTGGAAACAAGAAAGTTTTGTTCATCCACGACAATGGCGATGAAGAATACTTGAGCGAAGATGAGTTTGATGCAAGGGTCAAGGAAACATTGGCTAGGCAACATTTGGAAGATGACCAAAAACTACTTGTGTGTGAGCATGACGCAAGTCCATCGCTTGTGGTCACAAGGGTCTTAACTACTCAAGTCAATGAGAATGAAGACCAAAGATCAAATATCTTCCAAACTCGTGCCGGTATCAATGGGAAATCCATAAAAGTTGTCATCGATGGAGGGAGTTGCCACAATCTTGTAAGCACGGAATTGTGTGAGAAACTCAACCTCACCCTCCATCCGCACAAGCATCCCTACCATATACAATGGCTAAGTGACCAAGGGTCCGTCAAGATCAAGCACACCGTCTCGGTAACGTTCTCAATTGGACCATACAAAGACACGGTGGAATGTGATGTGGTCCCCATGACGGTTTGCCATATGTTGCTAGGAAGGCCATGGAAATATGACAAGCGTGCTTTGCATGACGGTCACATAAACACTTATACCTTCAAATGGCTTGAAAAGACTTGTGTTTTGCAACCAATGACTCCTAGCCAAATAATTGCGGACAGTGCAAAGGCATTAGCGAGGGCGAGAAGCACAAAACCACCTTGTGAGAAGAGTGGTGAGCGAGAGAACCACACTATAGTGGGTGAGAGCCACAAACCAAACTCGAGTGGAAAAACTAAGAGTGTTCTTCTTGCCACCAAAAGTGATATGAGAGAAGTGCGGAACAACCCATCCATCTTGCACTATGTCCTTGTATGCAAGGGACTAGCACAAGGAACTAATGACTTGACAAATGTTCCTACTTATTTGATGGCTATTTTGCAGGAATTCTAAGATGTATTCCCCGAAGAGCTTCCTCATGGACTACCCCCTCTTCACAGAATCGAGCACCGCATCGACCTCATACCCGGCGCTCCATTCCCAAACCGCGCCGCGTATCGCACGAACCTAGAAAAGACGAAGGAGATAGAACGACAAATCATGGTGGACTTTGTGTTAGGATTTCCTAGATCTAAGCATGGACATGATTCTATATTTGTGGTAGTGGATCGCTTTTCCAAAATGGCACACTTCATTCCCTGCCATAAGACCGATGATGCTTCACATGTAGCAAATTTGTTTTTCAGGGAAATAATTCGGCTACATGGTGTACCAAGAACAATCGTCTTCGACCGTGACGTCAAATTCATGAGCTACTTTTGGAAGACACTCATGGCCAAGCTCGGCATCAAGCTCCTATTCTCGTCCGCCTCGCATCCTCAAACCGATGGACCAACCGAGGTCGTCAATTGAAGCCTTGGCACACTTCTACGTGTGTTGATAAAGAAGAATCTTAAAGATTGGGAGGAATGCATCCCACACGTCGGAGTTCGCCTACAATCGCACAAAGCACTCCACCACCATGATGAGCCCGTTCATGATCGTCTATGGATTCGAGCCTCTCACCGCGCTCGACATATTACCTCTTCCTCTACACGACCGCACCAACATGGACGTTGACAAGCGTGCACACGCAATGAAAAGCTACATGAAGACACAAGAGCTAAGATCGAGCAACAAGTCTTCGCGAAGCATCAAGGATAAACAATAACAAGAAAGAGATGATCTTTGAAGAAGGTGACCTTGTGTGGATACACTTGAGTAAAGACCACTTCCCCAAGGATTGCGACTACAAACTCAAGCCAAGAGGTGATGGACCGTTCAAAGTACTCAAGAGGATCAACAACAATGCCTACATCATCGATATACCAACATCAAAGTACCGTGTGAGCCCAACGTTCAATGCTAAGGACCTTTCACCCTTCCATGGAGATGATGATGTTGAGAAGGTTGAAGAGTCAAGGACGACTCTTTCCCAAGGGGGGGACTTGATGCATCCCATCCTACGAACGCTACTACATCTACTCCTACGAGCTCCCCAAGTGGACCCATGACTCGCGCCCGAGCCAAACTCCTACAAGCTAAGGTTAACTCGCTCCTTTCCTTGTGTGATGTCAATACGCCCCTGGATGGCTTGCTACTTCATACGCCCACCCTGTGCATCATCATGTACGAAGAGAAGGACCCATGGAACGGAGAAACCACAGCGGAAGGGACCAACCGCATTCAGACTCCCGCGGTACTAACGGACCAGGCGACCGGTACTACCAGTGCAAGCAGAACCACCGGACCCTGCTATCGGATGCTCCAGGAGGAACCCATCCAAGCCCCAGACGCCAGCGGTACTACCGGAGCTGGAACCGGTACTACCGGTCAGCGGTACTACCGCCCTCTACTATCGCTCGCTACTAACGACTCCCACTAAAGTCCCAGGACCGCAAGCGGTGCTACCGGACCCTGAGCGGTACTACCGGTCGTGACCGGTACTACTGGTCGTGAGCCCGGTACTACCGGTCATGACTAAACCTGTTCGCGTCAGCTCGGCCCAGCGCCTGTTTCCCTCTCTATATATTTTTCCATTTCGTTCCTAAACTACCCCTGTTTATGTGGCTGGCCTATAAATATCCCCCACCCTCTATTGTAAACCCTAGACTTGGATAATTGTAGTTGAAGACACCCCTTTGAGGATCTATCAACTATTTGTCTCATGCTCCTTGACAAGGAGCACCAAGTTATCCACAACCTCTTGGATTTTTCCTAGTGCGTTCAAGTTGTACAATTTCTTGGGATCTCGGTGTCTCGTCCCCAAGTAGTAAAGATCTCATCAAGCCTCTCACCCCCGTTGTTGGCCGTGGGAGAGTGTCTTGCCCAACGCCGATCCTAGGGATTGTGTTGGACCGGTTGCCACCAACGTGAGCTATCGGCTTGTATCGTGTTTTCGTGTGTGTGAGTTCATCGAGTTCTTCACGTGTGTGTTCGTGGATTTCATCCCCTTCCTCCCTCCACCGCTTTCCCCTCGATTTCCACGGAATTCTTGAAAGATCAGGCCACCCTAAGGGGTCACCCCTAACAGGTCCGCGTTATCCGTAACCATGTTGGTCTCGGCCACGTTGTTGTTGGCTGAGTCGTACTCGGAGGCGAGGCGGTGGACGGTGCAGACCTGGCTCTTAGAGAGCCGATCGTGCGGTGGAGACTCGTGGATGCGTGCCGAATCCTCCAAGACGATGACGTCGGTGAAGCTGACAAAGAGGCTGATCGTGCCAACCGGCATGATCACGCTGTGCGTGACAGGGGCGCCGCCGGGACATAGCTTCTCGGAAATATCTGGAGGATCTCGCTGATGGCAATCATGCGGCCGGTGGCGATCGTCTCGTTGATTGGCAGATTGGATCTTGCCGTAGAACACAGGCCTGACCAGCCAGGCCCCATGGTGGGCGCCATTTTCATGGGAACGGCCACGCAGATGCTGCAATTGGCAGTGAGTAGTAGAACGAAGGACAAGGGCGGCCAGCCATCTATGGTGCGAGATGAGGGCGGAGACACAGGGTTTTACCCAGGTTCGGCCCCCGGAGGGTAAAGACCTACTCCTGGTAGATTGTATTGATGGGAGAGTACAAGGGCGAGTTCGACGACTAGGCAGCGAGTCGCAGGGGGTGTATGATGGAACGTGTCCTCTATGCGTACCCTAGGGAGGTTTATATAGACTCACCTCGCTAGGGTTTACAGATCTACAACCGAATTAGTTAAGGATTCAGAGGGTGTTTGGCCTAATCCGACTGGGGCTAGCTACGCTTCTGGGCGTTCGCTTCCAGTCGCCTGGCTCCTCGTTGGGTCTTGATCTAGTCGTCGTCCTGCAGGCCCACTCACTGGTAGCATGGGCCAATAGGAAACGTCATGCTGGGTATACCCCACTGTCATATCCCCATCACAGAGAAAGTATTGTTTGTCACCCACTATCTAGATGGTTCTCCAAGAGCATGGTGGAATAGCACATGTACCATGAATGGAGGATAGATGATGACTTGGGATGAATTCAAACTCAAGTTCAGCCGAACCCATGTACCACCAGGTTTGATTCTACGGATGAGGGGTGAATTCAAGGAGCTAAAGCAAGGAAGGATGACTGTGGTAGAGTACCACGATAGATTTCTGTCTCTGTCTAGGTATGCCCCTGATGAGATTGGTACTGAAGCAAAGAAGAAAGAGAGATTTCTGAATGTCTGCATGATGAGATGCAGACGGTGCTAGTTAATATCCCGTTTGCTGATCTAGAAGCTTTAGTGGATTCAGCAATCCATATGGAAGGAAAGATCAAGCAAGCTACTAAGAACTGTAACCATCGTATGATGCATCAACCTGGACCCCACCATACCCCAAAGTATCGCCCCAGTTCGTCTACCAGATTTGCACCAACGAACAATAGGCCACCCATGTCACGCCCAAACTTTCCCAACCGTAGCGGAGGCAACCCAAGACCGGGAGGCAACAACCATTATCATAATGTCAAACCCAATAACTTCAACCGTGCACCGCCAAGGCCCACCAACACCAATAACAATACTGTCCCAAGGACTGGAAGTAATGCCATACCTGTTGCCGGAAAGGACAAGTCAACAATCACCTGCTTTGAGTGTGGAGTGACGGGTCACTATTCCAATGAGTGCCCCAAGAAGATTGCTGCAACACCCAATGTTACTGCACCTGCCCAGCAGCAGCGTCGTGTCCAACCTGGAAAGAGATTCTCCCTAGGAAACCTGAACAACCGTGCTGGCCGTCTGTTCCACATGAATGCTGAAGAAGCCCAGAAAGCGCCAGATGTCGTGATGGGTATGTTTTCTGTTAATTCCGTACTTGCAAGAGTGTTGTTTGATTCTGGAGCATCGCACTCATTTGTTACGGAAGAGTTTGCATGCACTAGTAAGATTCAACCAACAAATTTGAAGCATGTTATGATAGTTCAAATACTTGGGTCAACTACCAAAGCTAGAAAAAATTGCAAGGCTGTACCTATCAGAATTCATGGAATAGATTTCTATGGCAATCTAATAGTACTCGGAACAAAAGGTTTGGAAGTAGTACTAGGAATGGATTGGATGTCAAAACATCAAGGACTTATAGATTGTGCCAAGAAAGCCATAACCCTGACCAGTAGCACCGGAGTATCAGTTGAGCATGTGTCTGATACCTTGCCCCGTCAATTCAAGTGCAACAAGAGTTTAGCCCAATTGACCCAATACCAAGTCAGAGTAGTCTGTGAATACCCCAATGTGTTCCCAGATGAATTGCCCGGTATGCCCCCGATCGGGATATCGAGTTTATCATAGAACTAATCCTTGGAACCGGACCCATAGCTCAGAGACCCTATAGTATGAACCCCTCAGATTTAGTAGAGCTCAAGAAGCAACTGGATGACATGATTAGCAAAGATCTGATTCAACCAAGTGCATCTCCATGGAGATCACCTGTTCTGTTTGTGGATAAGAAAGATGGTGCCACCCGTTTATGTACGGATTATCAGAAGTTGAATGATGTCACCATCAAGAACAAGTACCCACTGCCTAAGATAGAAGATTTGTTTGACCAATTGACCGGTGCCAGAGTATTCTCTAAGATTGATCTTAGAACTGGTTATCATCGACTAAAAATTCTTGCAACGGATATTCCAAAGACTGCCTTCACTACCCGATATGGATTGTATGAGTACAAGGTCATGTCTTTTGGATTAACCAATTCCCCCACTTATTTCATGAATCTCATGAATAAGATTTTTATGAACTTATTGGATAAGTTTGTCATTGTTTTCATCGATGACATTCTAATCTACTCCAAATCGGAGGAGGAACAGGAGCAGCACCTAAGAACCATCCTTGGAACCCTTAGAGAGCATCAGTTGTATGCCAAGTTTAGAAAGTGTGAGTTTTGGTTAAAGGAAGTAGGATTCCTAGGACATATCTTGTTGGCCGGAGGAGTTGCTGTCGACCCCGCCAAGATTAAGGATGCTGAGGAATGGAGAGTCCCAACCACTCAAACCGAAGTTCCTGCATTTCTTGGATTAGCGAGATATTATCGCAAGTTTGTTGAAGGATTTTCAAGCATCGCTAGGCTGATGACTCAGTTACTCAAGAAAGATCAGAGGTTTGAATGGACGGACAAATGTGAAGCGAGTTTCCAAGAACTCAAGAAGAGGTTGATTTCAGCCCCAATTTTGATCATGCCGGATATCAACAAGCCCTTTGATGTGTATTGTGATGCATCCAAGATTGGTCTCGGATGTGTATTGATGCAAGAAGGCAAAGTGATATCATATATGTCCCGACAACTGAAGCAGAATGAGAAAAATTAACCCACACATGACTTAGAGTTAGCCACCGTTGTTTTAGCCTTGAAGACATGGCATCATTATCTTATGGGTAATCGCTGTGAGATTTATTTAGATCACAAGAGCTTGAAGTATATTTTTACTCAGAAGGAGTTGAATATGAAGCAAAGGAGATGGATAGAGTTAATCAAGGATTATGACCTTGACATTCACTACCACCCCGGCAAGGCCAATGTGGTAGCGGATGCTCTTAGTAGACTACCGTGTAGATTAAACACCATGATTATGAAGGAGCAACCAAGTTTGCATAAGGAGTTGGAAGATTTCAGAATGGAGCTAGTTAGTGAAGGATTCTTAGCTAGTACTGAACTTCAAACTACCTTTATAGATCAGATAAAGGAAGCTCGGAAAGGAAATGCCAGTATTGACGGAATTAAGCGTCGTATCAGTATAGGAAACGTACCCGGATTCACGGAAGATGAGGAAGGAGTTCTGTGGTATAAAGGACGAATCTGTGTGCCAGAAGATTCAGAGTTGAAACAAGCTATTTGCATGAAGCTCATGATACTCTTTACTCCATCCACCCGGGAGGAACCAAGATGTATCAGGATTTGAAGGAGCAATTTTGGTGGCATAAGATGAAGCGAGAATTCGGAAGCTACATAGCCAAATGTGATATCTGTCAGAGAGTCAAAGAGGAACATCAGAGACCCGCAGGACTTCTGCAACCTTTGCATATCCCAGAATGGAAATGGGATTCAGTTGGAATGGATTCCATCACCGGTTTGCCTATATCTAGTAGGGGGAATGAATCTATTTGGGTCATAGTGGATAGACTTTCCAAAGTAGCTCATTTTTTACCTGTCAAGACCACTTATCAGAGCTCGAAGCTAGAAGAGTTGTACATTGCTACGATAGTCAGTTTGCATGGAATCCCCAAAAACATTGTGTCGGATCGAGGAGCCCAGTTTACCTCAAGATTTTGGAAGAAAGTCCAATAGGTTTAGGAACCAAACTGAACTTCAGCATAGCCTATCACCCGCAGACCAATGGACAAACGGAGAGAGTAAACTAAATACTCGAAGATATGTTCAGAGCTTGTGTGTTGGAATATGAATCTAAATAGGAGGACTGTCTGCCTTTCGCAAAATTCTCATACAACAATAGTTATCAAGCCAGTTTGCAAATGGCCCCATTTGAGTTTATGTATGGAAGGAAGTGCCGTACCCTCCTAAATTGGTCGCAAGTAGGAGAGAGTCAGATCTTCGGACCCGAAATCCTACGAGAAGCCGAAGAGAAGGTTCACAAGATTCGTGAGCACCTCAAGATTGCTCAGTCAAGAGTTATGTCGACAAGAGACGTCGAGATCTAGCCTTCAATGTCGGAGATTTTGTTTATCTCAAAGTATCACCCTTGAAAGGAATGCAGCGTTTCTAACTCAAAGGAAAGCTTGCACCTAGATACATTGGACCCTTAAATATTTTAAGTCGCCAAGGAGAAGTATCTTATCAGATAGAACTACCGGAAGAGATGTCAGCCGTGCATGATGTGAAGGGAATATGCCCGAGAGGCAATAATAAAGTGGTTATTATTATATTCCTTATTTATGATAAATGTTTATGTTGCATGCTATAATTGTATTAATACGGAAACGTTAATACATGTGTGTTTAATAAACAAAAAGGAAGTTCCTAGTTATGCCTCTCTTATAAACTAGCTCGTTGATTAACATGATGATCAAAGTTTCCTAATCATGGACATTGGATGTTGTTAATAACGAGGTCACAACATTAGTGTAATGATGTGATGAACATTCATCCGAAGTATAGCATTACGATGAAAGTCATTGAGTTTATATTGCTATAACAACTTACGAAGTGATCCTAATCCTTAGACCATGAGATCATGTCAATCACTAACACCGGAAGAGTTTCTCGATGACATCAAACGTCACACCATAACTGGGTGATTATAAAGATGGATTCAGAACTACTAAAGTGTTATGTTGTGGTTCATGGATCGAGAGTGGAATTTGTTCATCTCGATGATGGATAGATATGCTCTGGGCCCTCTCGGTGATATCACATTGATTAGCTTGCAAGCAAGTGATTTGATCACTAGAATGTTATATCATGGGAATGAGAAAAGAGTGCATGTCAGTAATAACAAGATCAAACTAGGTATGGAGATACCGATGATCGAATCTCGGACATGTAATCGTGAAACAAAGGGATTAAGATACTAGCGCAAAAGGTTCACACGATCACAGAAGTCATTGTTGAATGTGTGGGAGTCAGTATGGATCTCCAGGTCCCGCTACTGATTATTGATCGGAGAAGGGTCTCGATCATGTTCGCGTTATTCGCGAACCATAGGGTGACACACTTAAGGGATACCAACACCATTCGGAGCAAATAATATGCCAGAGAAAGAAAAAGGAAAGCGCAGGAATTTATTTCACTAGACACCGAAACTGTTTCGGTTGAAATTGCTGAAACTGGTTCTGCATGTGAAATGGAATACTAGCAAGGGGTTTTATGTGAATGTTTGTTAATTAAAGTAATTAACAAAATTCTGAATAAATAAAAGAGTTTTATTTAATGAGAGATTACATTAAATTTGGTGGAAATTTAATGGAGGTGAGTGGAATTTTGAGTGGGGTGGCTATTTATGTGAGTGGGAGCTCCACCCACATGAATGTGGAAGAGGTGGAGGCACCTACATGGATGCCACGCCATGCGAGGGGGCTGCCCCCCCTCTCCCTATAAAAGGCACCCACTTCCTCCTCTCATCTCACACCTCCTCGCGAAGGATCTCTCTCCTTCTTTTAGAATTTCCCCATGGTCTCGGATCAGCGAGATACATGTTCTCGGTGGCTTTTTCTGGAAGGATTTGTTGCTTCTGCTGCTTCACTGGAGCGAGGGTGCGGAGGTTGTCGGGGTACCCATACGTGTGTGCGATCACGGATGCATCACTGCTTTGAGGTGTTGGACTTGATCGTGCTGGATCGGCTGGACCAGATGGACTTCATCACGATCTTGAGCGTCTACATCATCCACGAGTACAACCTCGTTAATGCTATTCCGTCTTCGAGGGCATGTATTCTATGGATGTATATTCACCCGTTGCTTGTATCTAGTAGATAGATCTTGGTACATAGTTGTTCCCATCGTAGGAAATTTTTTGTTTTCTATGCTGCGAACCCTACAGTGGTATCAGAGCCGGATCTATGCGTAGATGCTTTGCACGGGTAGTACACATATGAGTATGTGGGCGATGATGATCATTTTATTTCTTCTTTGTTGTACTTTGGATATTGGTGGCATAGTGGGATGAAGCGTCCCGGACAAACTTTACATGTCCTCGCACATGAGACCTGTTCCACGCTTGACATGCAACTAGTTTTGCATAAGTGGCTAGCGGGTGTCTGTCTCTCCTACTATAGTCAATATCTAATTTGCAACGAGTTGTCAACAATTTGGTTATCCTCGTTGTGGTTCATGTTCGTAGGTAAGAACGGTTCTATCTTCGAAAGCCCTAAACCACGTAAAACTTGCAATGGATAAATTAGAGGCGTCTAGTTTAGATTGTTGATGGGCTAGTGTTATGATATGGTGATGTTGTAAGTAGAAGTATGAGATGATACTCTTACAACACACATAGCGTGTAAGTTCCATAGACCTTGGCCTTACACATAAAAGTATGATAGTGATCATACCACGGTGCACATGATGGAGATCATATGCGGGAACCATATCATTTCACTTATAAACATGTGATGTTTGATTGCATCTTATATTGCTTGTTTGGCGTTTTATTAGCATAATAAGATGATCCATCATTTAGATATCAAGATAAAAATATGTTCTTCCTTAAGTATGCACCGACAATGTTTCGCCGCTTCAAGACATCACGTGATGATCGGGTGTACTTGAATCCACGAGCACATCTCGGGTGTAAGACAGTTACACACGTGAATACTAAGGTTCTTACTTGGCGACCTAGCATGTACAGACATGGCCTCGGAACACGGACCGAAAGGTTAAGCATGAGTCATATGTTTTGATATGATGACCATATGGATGCTCGCCTTTGAAGCTACGCCGACTCGCGTGATGATCGGACTTGGTGTAGTGGATTTGGTTCATGTAATCACCAAAAAGATACGAGGGATATCGTTTTTGAGTGGGAGTTCATTTCTAAATTGGATTAGTAGAACTCAATTTATCATAAATTAAATCAAAGTGAATTTGCATAATTTGCTGTAGTCATTGGCATTCGTTCACCACTTTATGCTTAGTTGTAATTGAGATAATAGAACTATAGAATTCTGGATATTTACTTTACGAACTGGTATCATATTGTGTTGAGTCGCAATCTAAAGTTTAAAGTCCTATTGCAAACTTTAAGTAAACTCTGTTTACTCCGTGAAATTTAATAATTGGTATTAAATCGAGAGAAACAATTCTAGTGTTAGTATCTTAAGTATCATGTTTTCCTCCATGATTCTTGATTTTAATATCAAGATTATCTAGGAGCTGAAAGAATTGTTTCAGAAACCATCATGTGTGGCAGATATAACGATATCTGAAACAATGTTTTGGTTTCAATATGATAGAGTATAATTTATGTTCTCATATTGGATGAGAATTTATGAAGGTTGGAGATGCTAGACATCCTAATCATCCAAAAGGGTTTTGGAAAGTAATGTTATACTCACGATTCGCCTTTATAAGCTACAGTAGCTTGATCATGAAAGTCGTCATGATAAGGATGAATAGAAGATGTATGTAAAGTGTTTACTACACTAAGAGATTACTAAAGAATGGATTTTGAAAGAATACCGATCATTTGATGATGGTGATCTACTTCAAAGTGCAAGTGCAAAGGTATTATTATTTGAATATACACGCTTTGGACTATGAGTCATGTATATGGCGCCACTTTTGATGTTGATAGATTCTTTTAAAAGGAAAAGGAAATGATAAAAGAGAATCTATAAAATATATTTGGCAGAAAAGAAAAGATTGGAAATATCCAATTTAGGTATATGGATGATATACATGTTATGGTTATATTCTTTGCTTGTTAAACAATGTGGTTCTTGGGTATTGGATACCAAATTGGTTGGTATGTAATTTCATACAGAACAACGCAATTCATGAACCACAATGGCCTAAGTAACTAGTAAGAGAATATGTGATGATGTTCATCGAAAACAAACAAACCGTTGTTTGTATTTCTCGTTGACATCAAAGCTTGACTTCAAGATATGTTTTAATAATTGTTATTTAAATCAGGTATTATGAGAACAAAGGTTGTTCAAATAATTACCGTATTCCATATAAGATGGATGATTTACAAATCTAGTTGGAGAAATCACATCCATAAAACCTAATGCTAAAATGTCTCAAGACAAATGATTGAAAGATCACTTACGAAGTGGCATCGCCGTTTAAATTATATTGGAAAGAAAACATGAAGAAACTCCATTTTTATAGATTTTCGGAGTCTTTGATTTGATCAAGTGACGCTTGTGAGACTTTCCTTGGGATAATTAAAACTTCGTTCAAAGGCCAAAGAAGAACGAACGACTAAAATATTGGAATTTATACATATTGATGTATGTAGTCCATTATGTATAGTCGTAAGTGATGGGTTTCAACTTCATATACTTTCTCCGGAAATTTGAGTGAATGTTCACTTAATGAGAAAGAAGTATGAAATATTTGAAAATGTTTCAAAGACTTTCAATATGAAGTGGAAAATCATTGTAACAAGAAAATAAATGGTTTATTATTTTATCATAAGGGATTTATTTGAGTTACAAGTGTAACAAGAAAATAAATAAATTATTATTTTATCATAAGGGATTTATTTGAGTTGCAAGTTTAGCAAAACACCTAGATTTACATCTCCCGAAACACCATAGGAGTATGGAGTGTTTGAGATTTGTAATGAAACATTGTTTGACATGGTTGGATCAAAGGTGTTATTTATAAAACTGCCATTATGTTTTAAAAGATTAAATCTTTAGAGACTACCGCTTTTACACTGAAAAGAGCTCCATCTTGATCCGTTTAAATGACACCATATGAGTTATGGCTGGCGGTAAAACCCAAGTTGTCATTTCTTAAATTTTGGTATGGTAAACATAAGTAAGATGTTTACAACCGAAGTCGGATGAGCATGTCTTTATAGGTTATTTCGAATAACAATTGGTTATTCCTTCATAACACCAAGGACAAAAGGGTTTGTCGCTTGAAACGTGAAGTTTCTTGGAGAAGGAATTTTTCGTAAAAGTTAAGTGGGAGGACAATAGAACTTTGATAAGGTTAACGAACCTTAGCTATACGTGCTGAGTTGCGCAGCGCCGGAAATCGTTCCGGAGGCTGCCATAATGCTCATAGCTTATGTACCTCAAAGGTTGTGGTCACAGAGATCTAAGTTCCTATTGAACCAAGTAGGTCGGTTAAACAATCAAATGCTAAGATTTGAGAGTAAATCATTATTGTTTGACAATGATGAACCGAATACATACAAAGAAGCGATGATGGGCCCTGACTCCGTCAAATGTCTTGAAGCCATAAAATCCGTGATAGTTCCATATACGAGAAATCTAGTTTTGAACTTGGAAGACCCTCCGGAAAGGTGTAAAAACCTATCGGTCGCATTTGGATCTATAAAGAAACAGACATAGATGTTTCGCATCTATGAAATAGTCGACATGTCGTAAAGTATTTTATGACAATGTTCAAGGAGTTGAATATGACAAGATTTGATCTTTCATAGCGATATTTAGTCTGGACGGATTAAAGTAGCAACCACTACATATAATTTGGTATATGGTAGATGAATAAACAAAACAAAGTTCTTCTAATAGAATGGTTACCTAGGAGGTGTACATGACACGATCCAAAGGGTTTTGTTAATTCAAAGGATGCTAAAAGGGCATGCAAACTTCAATGGTTGAAGTAAGCATCGCGGAGTTGTAATCTTCACCGTGATGAAAAGGAGTTTTCATCAGGAGACGATGAAGATGCTTGCATTTGCAAGAAATTAAGTGGGAGCGCTGAGACATATTTCTAATACATTATGTGGAGGACATCTTGTTGATTATAAATGATGTATATTTTATTGACAATGGTAAGAATTTCATTTCGATGAAAGACTTAGGCAAAACCTGAATATTTAGCATGAATGTCTATAATGGATAGACTGTGACGCTAATATGGTTGTGCCAAACGTACATATATGAGATATTGAAGGAGTTCAATATAGAAACAACAAGAAACGGTTCTTGTCGCATGGAAAAGAATTTAGTCAAGATTCAAGTGTATCGACACTTGATAAGTGAAACAAGATTCAAGTGCTTTGACACTGATGAGTGAAATCACAAGAATGTTTTGATCAATCATACCATGATATGTACACATCCAGATATGTCCTATGATCTATGTGTTATGAGCATATACCAGAATGAATCATAAAATGATCATTGGATGATAGTAAGGATATTCTTATGATCCTTTAGAAGAACTAAGAATATATTTGTGTAGATGTGACAAACAATTACAAATAGTTCATTGTAAAGCGTTACATTGATACTAGTTTTGTCACAAGATACAAATTAAATTTATCTCAATTTAAACTATGGGTGGCACAATGTAATGGAAAGGAGATTCCATGATGAATTTGGATGAATTCCAAAGTTAAGACATTATGACGGATACTACAACAAAAGGCTACGTATAAGATTGCAATAGTAGCAACAAAGGAGGGAATTTGTGTCAAGTAGTTTGTTATCAAACTAAGGTGTGGTTCGCAATGGGCTAGCACTAAAGATATATTGTACGACAATAGTATCGACGTGTTTTAACCCCAAGGAACTAAAGGTCTCACCAAAAGACCAAATTTATACAATGCCATCTCATTGGAGAATGAGTGATGCGTGAAGACGCAAAGACATGCAAATACACACGAACCTGAAAGTGTCAGATCCATAGATTATGTTAACCACTTGCAATTGCATATATGGAACACCAGAAAGCCATAGGTGTTCAATACGCAAAGTTTTCAAACTAGATTATTGTCTCTAGTGCAAGTGGGAGACTGAAGGGAATATGCCCGAGAGGCAATAATAAAGTGGTTATTATCGTATTCCTTATTTATGATAAATGTTTATTTTGCATGCTATAATTGTATTAATACGGAAACGTTAATACATGTGTGTTTAATAAACAAAAAGGAAGTTCCTAGTTATGCCTCTCTTATAAACTAGCTCGTTGATTAACATGATGATCAAAGTTTCCTGATCATGGACATTGGATGTTGTTAATAACGAGGTCACAACATTAGTGTAATGATGTGATGAA
Source organism: Avena atlantica (assembly GCA_910589765.1). Lineage (NCBI taxonomy): Eukaryota > Viridiplantae > Streptophyta > Magnoliopsida > Poales > Poaceae > Avena > Avena atlantica. The sequence goes on along the minus strand of OU342739.1, from coordinate 482,226,176 downwards.
CATTCATCTGAAGTATAGCATTACGATCAAAGTCATTGAGTTTATATTGCTATAACAACTTACGAAGTGATCCTAATCCTTAGACCATGAGATCATGTCAATCACTAACACCGGAAGAGTTTCTCAATGACATCAAACATCACACCGTAACTGGGTGATTATAAAGATGGATTCAGAACTACTAAAGTGTTATGTTGAGGTTCATGGATCGGGAGTGGAATTTGTTCATCCCGATGATGGATAGATATGCTCTGGGCCCTCTCGGTGATATCACATTGATTAGCTTGCAAGCAAGTGATTTGATCACTAGAATGTTATATCACGGGAACAAGAAAAGAGTGCATGTCAGTAACGAGATCAAAATAGGTATGGAGATACCGATGATCGAATCTCGGACATGTAATATATCGTGAAACAAAGGGATTAAGATACTAGCGTAAAAGGTTCACACGATCACAGAAGTCATCGTTGAATGTGTGGGAGTCAGTATGGATCTCCAGGTCCCACTACTGATTATTGATCGGAGAAGGGTCTCGATCATGTCCGCATTATTCGCGAACCTTAGGGTGACACACTTAAGGGATACCGACACCATTCGGAGCAAATAATATGCCAGAGAAAGAAAAAGGAAAGCGCAGGAATTTATTTCACTAGACACCGAAACTGTTTCGGTTGAAATTGATGAAACTGCTTCTGCATGTGAAATGGAATACTAGCAAGGGGTTTTATGTGAATGTTTGTTAATTAAAGTAATTAACAAAATTCTGAATAAATAAATAAAAGAGTTTTATTTAATGAGAGATTACATTAAATTTGGTGGAAATTTAATGGAGGTGAGTGGAATTTTGAGTGGGTGGCTATTTATGTGAGTGCGAGCTCCACCCACATGAATGTGGAAGAGGTGGGGTGATGGGGATATGCTTACCGGGGTATACCCAGCAGGACGTTTCCGATTGGCCCAGGAACTGGCGAGTGGGCCTGCAGGACGGCGACTGGATCAAGAACTGGCATGGATCCAAGCGACTGGAAGCTGAAGGCCCAGGAGAGTATATAGGCCCAGTCGGATTAGGTTAAACGAGTACCGAAACCTTAACTGATTCGGTTGAGATATGTAAACCCTAGGGGGGTGAGTCTATATAAACCTCCCTACAGGGCGTGTAGAGGATACGTTCCACCATCCACCCAAGCGACTCGCCGCCTAGCCGTCGAGCTCGCCCCATTGTACCTTCATCATAATACAATCTAGCAGGAGTAGGTCTTTACCCTCCGGGGGGCCGAACCCGGGTTAAACCCTGTGTCTCCGCCCTCATCTCGCACTGCAGATGGCTGGCTGCCCTTGCCCTTCGTTCTACTACTCGCTGTCGATTGCAGCGTCTGCCGTGGTCATTCCCACGACAGTGGCGCCCACCGTGGGGCCTGGACGGTCTGGCCGGTGTTCTGCGGCGAGATCCAATCTGCCCATCAACGAGTCGGTCGCCACCGGCCGCATGATAGCGATCGGCAAGATTCTCCAGATCTTGCCGAGCTGCTACGTCCCGGTGGCGCGACCCGTCACACACAACATGATCTTGCCAGTCGGCACGATCAGCCTCTTCGTCGGCCTTACCGACGTCATCATCTCGGAGGACTCGGCTCGCATCCGCGAGTCGCCGCCACGCGACCGGCTCTCCGAGATCCAGGTCCGCACGATCCATCGCCTCGCCTCCGAGTACAACTCGGCCCACAGCAACGTGGCCGAAAACACCGCGGCCGCGGAAGACGTGGCCCTCAACGACGACGCCGACTCGGCGACTCCGGTGTCACTCGCCGGGTCCATCACCGCGGCTTCGCCCGCGGGCTCCATCACCCAGGTCTCCAACGTGGGAGACTTCAAGGATCCCTCCATTCTTGGGATCTTCGACTTCGACTCCGGGTCGGAAAACTCCGCCGATCTCCGCGATGGGACCGGTCGCCACGCCGCGACCTACAAGGCGACTGGCACCGATCCACCGGAGGATCCTTTCTCCACCCTGATCCCTCCCAACGCCACGGCAACAGAAGTCGAGGAACTCCGCCTGAAGCTGGCGGAGGCAGTCCGCAAGGAGCAAGCCGAGCGCGAAAAATTTCGCCTCGAACAGGTGACGGCGCAGGAGCTGTCACGTTACCACCAGCAACGAATCAGGTCGCACTTGAACCCCACCGTCCAGGGGCGCGCCCTAAACTTCGACGACGAGAACGACCCGGCCCGCATGGCCGAGCGCGCGATCTGCGAGAACACGCCACCCAGAGGAAGCGCCCAGCCCCCGCCAGGGTCGATGGCGAACGGCGCCCCACCTCCACCCAATCGCGCACCCCCAGGGACCACACACGGATCGTGGTCTCCTGACGGGAGCGAGACGCGAACGGCCTACCACTATTCTCCACCTCGATGGACAACCTCGTGGCGGGCCGAGCAGTGGCCGACAACATCACGGCCACCGGTGATGGCGGCCTATAGATCCAGTACGTCAAGGCCCTGCTCGCAAAGGCGGTCGAGCAACAAAACGCAGGCGTCGACTCACAGGGCCGGATGAACTCGCGTTCGTCGGGCAACAGGGCGGCCTCAAGCGGCCGTCCATTGGTGGGAAACACCCTCAACTGCCCGCCACCCTCCAACACCGACCCGCGAACGCGGCACTCTCCACCAATGACCCTAGGCCAGCGACCAACTTCGTCGCCGCCAACGGTCAGCCCGTCGACGCCCGCACCCACATCATCAACAACCAAAGCTGGCGCGTACGCCAGCCCGACGACCTGTGACACACCCTAACCAATCGCCACGATGGCGAGCCGATGGGGTCGCTAAGCCGACTCGGGCCCCGGTGCTTCGGATCGATGATCCGAGGCGAAAAATACCCGGCGAACTCCAAAGCGCCGAAGGAAATAGAAAAGTACGACCCTGCGTACGACCCCTTCGTGTGGTTGGACACCTACCTCATGGCGATGGGGATCGCAGGCCACACCGACCTGCTAGCCGCCCGCTACCTCCCCCTGATGATGGAGGGAGCGTGCAGGCAGTGGATCAACACTCTCCCCCCGGATAGCATCGACTCCTGGGAAGAGATGCGCGATGCCTTTGTGAGGCACTTCGAGTGTTCCTACACCCGCGCCACCACCATCGAGGACCTGGAGCGATGCGTGGAGGGACCCCGCGAGTCGACCCGATGCTGGGTCCAACGGTGGCAAGAGCTATGGTACAACGCGGCCGGCATCCACCCGGACACCGCGATCCATTGCTTCAAGACCTCGTGCCACTACGAGCCCTTGGTTGCCAAGCTCAAACGAGCATATCGCACACTCGACAACATACCGGACCTCCTCGAGATCGCCAAAAGATACGCGGAGGAAGACCCCAACCAGGAAACCGATGACGAGTCGGGAGGTCAACGCCACACGAACGGCAACGACAACGGACGACGGTCCGACCTACACTACAGCAACACTCGCCTCACCGGCAAGCGCCGCAGTGACGGGCGAGTCGTCTTCGTCGCCAACGCTGGGCACGCGCAGCGCAGGCCCAAGAGCTTCCGCCGTGACGGAGGACAACGCCGCGACGGCGGAAACTACAAGGCAAAACCAAGGTTTGACCCCGCAGCCCTCCTTAACCAGCCTTGTGCGTTCCACAGCAGGGAAGGGAAGCCCGCCACGCACACTACCGCCGACTGCCACTCTCTCAAGGAGATCGAGAAGGCACGGAGAGCACGGGAGGACCCCGACAACAACCCGCCAAACGGCGGAAAATTCGGCTGTGTGGCCGGCTCGCTCCACACCTTCACAGGCTTCAACACGAAGCGCGAGAAGAAGGTCATCGCCCGCCCCATCGCCGTCAACGCGGTGGCCCAGGTGGACGTTCCCCAGTTCCTCAACTGGTCGGAGCAGCCCATCACCTGGATCTGCCAGGACCACTCGCCACGCATCGAGTACCCAGGCCGAGTCGCCCTGGTGGTCAAGCCCAAGGTGGGAGATTACTGGCTCCCCAAGACATTGATGGACGGCGGCAGCTCCATCAACATCCTGTACCTGGACACCTTCAGGCGACTGCGGCTCCCGCGGTCGATGGTCGAGACGACCTACACCACGTTCCACGGCATCGCCCGGTCGGAAGGCGTACCCGATCGGCAAGGTCACGCTGCCAGTCACCTTCGGCACACCAGCAAACTTCCGCACCGAGCGGATCGTCTTCGAGCTGATACCCTTCGACAGCCCCTACCACTGCGTCCTGGGGCGTCAGGCGTTCGCCAAGTTCATGGCAGCGCCCCACTACGCGTACAACGCGATGAAGCTCCCCGGGCCGCGCGGTGTCATCACCATCAAAGGCGACCCCGACATGGCTGCCGAGTGCGAGGCCAAAGGAGCCGAACTCGCCGACGCCGTCATCGCGGCAGAGGCCAACCACGCCGACGAGCTCGCCAAGTACACGAGCGGGGTCAACAACGACGACCCCACCATACTCAAGAAGCCCAATTTGGAGGGCGCCAACACCTCAGCCTTCGAGGCAACGACGCACACCCGCACCGTCGAGCTGGTCCCAGGTGACTCCAGCCAGATGGTGATGATCGGGACGGGCATGAGCCCAGCATAGGAAGGCGCGCTCATCGAGTTCCTCCGTGAGAACAGGGACATCTTCGCATGAAAGCCCTCTGACATTCCTGGTGTCCCTAGGGAACTCGCTGAGCACAAACTCAACGCGACCCCAAAGTGCGACCCGTCAAGCAGTCGCTGCGGCCCTTCAATGAAGAGCGCCATCGAGCCATCGCCGAGGAGGTGCAGCGTCTACTCGCTGAAGGCTTCATCCGGCCAATCAAATACTCCAAGTGGCTGGCAAACCCAGTCCTGGTCGAGAAGAAAAATGGGACCTGGAGGATGTGTATCGACTACACAAACTTAAACAGCACCTGTCCGAAGGAGCAATTCGTCCTCCCGCGGATCGACCAAATAATCGACTCCACCGCGGGCTCGGAGTCGCTGTGTTTCCTCGACGCCTACTCTGGGTACAACCAGATCAAAATGGATGTCGAGGACGAGGAAAAGACGGCGTTCATCATGACATTCGGAGCCTTCTGCTACACCGCCATGACCTTCGGCCTCAAGAACGCCGGGGCGACCTACCAGCGGTGCATGCAGGAATGCCTTGCGAGCCAAATTGGCCGCAATATCCATGTCTACATAGACGATGTGGTAGTGAAGTCCGCTCGCCAGGGCGATTTACTCGCCGACCTGGCTTAAACATTCGCCAACTTGCGGAAATACAAGATAAAGCTAAACCCAGGCAAATGCACCTTCGGTGTACTAGCTGGGCAACTACTGGGGTACGTCGTCTCCAAACGCGGGATCGAGGTGAACCCCACCAAGATCAACATGATCACTCGACTCGGCAAACCCGAGTGCCTGCGCGACGTCCAGAAGCTGGCCGGGCGAGTCGCGGCTCTCAGCCGCTTCATCCCCCGATTGGGCAAAAAGGCGATGCCCCTATACCGCCTGATGCGGAAGAACCCCACCTTCCAGTGGGACAAGGAAGCGGAAGACGCACTCCGCGACCTCAAGAAGGTGCTACTCGCAGCACCGCTACTCGCCGCCCCCGTCGACAAAGAACCCATGCTGGTCTACGTCGCGGCTTCCGAGCGCGTCGTCAGCGCCGTCATGGTCGTCGAGCGGCCAAAGGAAGGAAAGGAGCGCCCGGTACAACGACCGGTGTACTATATCAGTGAGGTCCTCATAGAGTCGCGCCAGCGGTACCCGCAATACCAGAAACTGGTGTACGCAGTCTTCAAAGCACAACGGCGACTGCCGCACTACTTCCAGGAGCACCCGATCACGGTCGTCTCCTCAGCACCATTGCAGGACATCATCCGCAACCGTGAGGCGACTGGGCGAGTCGCCAAGTGGGCCGTCGAAATCGGCGTCCACAACATCAAGTATGAGCCACGAAAAGCGATCAAGTCGCAGGCTCTCGCGGACTTCATCGCCGACTGGGAAGAGGCCGAGCAGCCGAAAAAGCTGTCGTACCTCCACTACTGGAGCCTGCACTTCGACGGCTCCAAGAACGCAGACGGCACAGGAGCAGGGATCGTGTTGACTTCCCCGAAGGGCGACAAGCTCCGCTATATCCTCTACCTCGACTTCACCCCCTGCACCAACAACATGGCCGAGTACGAGGCACTACTCCACGGCATGCGAGCTGCCAAGGAGATGAATATCAACCGCCTACGCTGCTACGGAGACTCCGACCTCGTCGCTGGGCAAGTCGCTGGCACCTGCGACGCCGTCTCTCCCACCATGGCGGCATACCGCCAAGCAGTGGACAATATGGGCGGACACTTTGCAGGCTACTCCGTCAAGTGGATCGATAGGCGGAAGAACGTGGAGGCCGACGCACTCTCTCGCATCGGGTCGGCTCGACTCGCACCACCCGCCGGCGTCTTCCTCGACACGATCACCAAGCCGTCTGTCTCTCCCCCAAGGGAGATCGACATCGAAGTCCCGCTGCAACCAGAGGCAGCCCTGGTTGCACTCATCGCCGAGCCAGAAGACTGGACTAGGCCGTACATCGCCTACCTGGAGGGAGGCACCTTGCCGGCAGACGAAACAGACGCCCAGATGATAACGCGATGCTGCAAATCCTCATCGACGGCGAGCTCCACAAGCGCAGCGTGACCGGCGTGTTCCAACGCTGCGTCCAACCCGCCGAAGGACGAAAGATGCTCCACGACATCCACTCCGGCGACTGCGGCTTCACCCACCTCCTGGTCGCGGTCGACAAATTCAAAAAGTGGGTGGAGGCCAAGCCAGTCCGGAAATGTGACGGGAAGACCGCCACCAAATTCCTACGCGAGCTCATATATCGCTACGGGTTCCCAAACAGCATCATCATGGACAACGGCACCAACTTCGCCAAAGGAGCCATGGCCGAGTTCTGCGAGGAACATCACATCTGACTCGACCTCGCGTCAGTCGCCCACCCGGAGTCCAACGGCCAGGCGGAACGGGCCAACCAGAGCATCCTCCACGGCCTGAAGCCGTGGCTCCAAGTACCACTCGAGCGCACCGCCGGGTGCTGGGTCGAGGAGCTACCCTCCGTCATCTGGGGCATCCGCACCTCGGTCAACAGGTCGACAGGGTTCACCCCCTTCTTCATGGTGTATGGCGCCGAGGCAGTCATGCCCACCGACCTCGAGCACGACTCGCCAGGGTCGTCCACTACACGGAGGCTGCGAACGAACTCGCACGTCGAGATGGAGTCGATCAACTCGACGAGGCACGCGACCTAGCTCGCTCACGCACTGCCATCTACCAGCAAGGACTCCGCCGCTACCACAGCCGGTGGGTGAAACCTCGCACCTTCCAGGAAGGCGACCTGGTGCTGCGCCTCATCCAGTGTGGCGCCCCGCAAAAACCACTACTAGAAAATCGCGTTGTTTTTGTGCATTGCATCATCATGACCGCATGCTCATGTCATCATGCCACATTGCATTTGAGCATCGTCATGTCATCTTGCATTTGTTTGCATAAAACTATCTTCGAAAAATCTATTTTTGTCTTCTGAACGCCCCGTCTTTATTCAAACACAAAACCTGGGTCTCCGGAATATTTTGTTTTGTCTACCCACGGTTTGCAAAAGCCCCGTTTTAAATAAATAAAATTTTAAATTATTTTTAGGAGGCAGCCAGCCAGGCCCGAAAACCCGGCCGGCCACCTCTGAAACCCTAGTCAAAAATATCTAACCCTTTTCCTACCCCAATCCTAGTCTACCCAGCCTTTTTCCTTCCTCCACCTCACCCCGGACAACCACAGCTCGCCACATCAGCCTAACCCAAATCCCCACCAATCGCCGCCTGCCACCTCACCCCCCACCCACACACGCACTCAGACACACACGCGCGCGCGCAGCCAGCCGCTCCCAGGCGCCCACCCCACCTGCCGCCCACCAACTCCCCACCTCCACCTGCCCGTTTCCCCACACCTGGCCCCGCCACTGCCTCCCGCTGGTCCCACCATGACCGCGACCTGCCCCGCTCCTCTCCCGCAACCACACCCCAACCCGATCCCCACCTCCCTCACACCCTGCTCCTTCCTGACCTCCCTCGATCCCGCAAGTTCCCGAGCGCCGCCGCCGCCAGCGACCCCTCTCTCCTCCCTCTCGCCCTCCAGCTCCTCGCCGTCGCCCGAGCCGACCCCGCCGCCGGGCTCGCCAACGACTCCGCGCCTCCGGCGTTCCCTGACGGCCTCGCTGCGCCTTCCCGTGGCCGTCACCGCCCGCGCCTCTGCGAGCCTGAGCCGTGGCACCGCCCCTGGACCTCCTCTCCTCCGGCCGCGGTCCCGCTCTCCCTCTGGCCGCCGCGACCTCCCTCCCCGGTAGCGAGCTCTCGCCTCCCCAGCGTCGCCGCCCTGCCTGCTCCGGCCGCCGCCAACGGCCTCGACCTCGTCCCGCGCGCCTCTCGTAGGAGCTCCTCCGCGTCGCCCTAATCCCCGCCGCCTCGCCTGCGCCCATCTGCATCGAGCCGCCACCGTCTGCCACCTCCTCGTCCAGCCGGCGCCCTCTGCCCTATGCCGCCCTTGTCGACCTTGCCTTCTCTGGCTCCGGCCACCGCCCTGAGCGCGCTGCCCGCATCTCTGCGTCATCGGTGTCCGCCTCCAGCGCGTCGCCGTTCTCTCTGCCGGGCCCCATGTGTCATGCCCGTCATCCCTTTCAATGCACCCTCCTGGTGATGTTTTGTGTAGCACCTGTTTGTGCTGGTGTTTGAAAGAAACCATCCGGGGAAAATAAATATAATCGAGCGGCCCTTGATTGGTATGGAGCGGTGATGATGCCTTAGGTGCACTGTGTTTTCGGTGCACATATGTGTTGATGCTGTTGCCGTGAGAGGATGTGGCGAGGTTGATTCGGCCATTTGAGACCCTCCTGTTAGACATATCCGTCTCACGGAGCCGAAGACCGCAGAACCCCAAGGTCGTCGACATGGAACTGACAAGGTCTACTACATGGATTCGAAGACCGATCCCGGCGCGCCCGAACCCCGTCGAACACCAAGACCCTCGGAATCGCCAAGTTCTCCTTCTCGGATCAGAAGACCGAACCCGACACTCCAAGTTCTTCCTCTCGGATCCGAAGACGCCGAGACCCGGGACACCAAGATCTCCGCCGTGAAACGACAAGACCGACGACACGACCCGACGAGCCCGGATGCGACAAGATCGTCTCTCGGACGCCAAGTTCTTCTTCCTGAATGCCAAGACCGATCTCATCGAACCAAACCTTGCCTTCCCGTCGAACCCTGAGACCGATCCATCGAACCCCAAGCTCGCCGAACCCTAATGTGTGACCCCTTTCTCGAGCCATATTTTATAAATGTAATATCAAATTGTTGCATATTTAATTGTCATACTCGCATACATAATGTGGTTGTTGGGGGCATTTAGGAGATTCACCTAAATTAAATATGGAGTGTTTATGCGGGATATCTGCGTCTCATTCCGAACTCCATTTAAATTGGTGTAGCGAACCGATGCCATGTTTTGTCCTATTAAGACAACAATTAAATTGCGGGGTAGTTAAATAACTTGAACCATCTGAATAATTGTCGGGACCCTGGTTCCGCTTAATATGACCTAATCGCATCGCACCTTTGCCATGCCATACATCATACATGCATCATGCCCGATCTTCTGTCATAGTATTAAATAGTGCATCCGGTGTTTGTTCTAGTGTTTTGCTTCTTCACGGACTAGGCCGATGAGTTGATGCGAGTGTCGACCCGACCTTCGGATGAACCTTCGGCAATGTTTTTCAGGCGAGCACCTCCCCCTTTCTACCTATCTTACTTTTATAGTATTTATTCCCTCATGTTGATCTATTGCTATCTGTGTTGCGTTGCTCTAGTTTTCGTACCCGTGATATCCCTTGCAGCCTTATATTGCCTTGGACACATCCTATTACCTGTTGTTTGGTAGATAGTTGGACTTGCGCGTCGTAGTCGCTTTCTCAAGTGCTGTTGCGTGTCGTCCAGTACCACAGTTGTTGGAGTATTGCCGCATGTTTAATGTTGTAGGTGATCATGGCTTTAATTACTGTTTAATAACTAAAATTGAAAGTAGGTAAATGCAGAGGCACCGGTGGGTAATAGACAATATTTGGTTTTTAACCGCTCACTGGTGTCCCGTAGGACCCCGAGTTCTTGACACCTGTTCCGAGATCGAGCGCGCTAACCACAGGTGGGGTGTGTGGGCACCCCCATCGATTAGTACCTGAATTCAAAGTATTGTACCGGGGGCCACAAGTAGTTTGGGGCTTTATTACTATCCTGTACTTATGCCATGCTTTACTACTTTATTTACGATTGTGCGAGGAGCACCTGTACTGTTTAGGTCCATGACATGTTTTCGCTGTATCGACAAGCCCAGTCACACTTTCGGGTTCCCAGTCGTTTACAGCCGTCTACACAAACCCTGAGTCCGTCTCGGAGACCGGCCGACTTCGTTGCGGGTAGCTTAGTGGGGTGGCCCCCATGTACTTGCTTTGGGTCTGGGAAACGTCATGACTTAGGCCCCGCCGACATACCGATGGGTGTATGTTAACTGATCTGGCAAAAAGGGTCGAAGTGCGTGTGGATACTTTGGTGCACCCCTGCAGGGTTAAATCTTTTCGAAAAGCCGTGTCCGCGGTTATGGACGACTTGGAGCACAGTTCTCGATCATAGACAACTATAACTAAAGTTTACTGCTATAATTTGACTTGTATCCGATATGACTAGTAATCAGCTTCACTGCAATGGAATGGCTAAATAAAAGTACCAACAACTGCTGGGTTTGGGATATCTCATGCTAATTGTATTTGACTAGTAAGTGTCGCAACTACAACAGAATGGTTAACTAAAATTGCCCATTGCTTATTATATCAGGATGATTATCTATACCTGACTAGTAATTGCTGCAACGATAACTGAATAAATAAAACTGCCAACTGCGTGAGTTCCTCGGTTGACTTCCTCGTTTGGTCTCGAGGGGGAAACACCAGGATGGGTATGTTTGGTGGTAGTATCAATATGGTTCCGAATAGGACTTTCTTATCCCTCTCTGGTAGCCGACAGTTATATCGAGTCTCTATAGGTTGTTTAGTGCATGCTGCGCTGCCGCTCAATCCACCATACCTATGTAGGCGAGGACCGCCGAATTCTAGCCTCGCCGTGTACTGGCCTCAGTACTGACCGCTCTCTCTTTTTCCTTTGCCCTTTGTCGGCACCCCTTTTGTTTAATCAGGTTTTGAGATCGATGTCGTTAGCAGGGTTACCCTTCCGGCTTGGCCTGGGAAGGGTTATGGACGCCAGTGGTTATTCTTCAGGGCTCTTAGCTCAATTTGCATCTTGTCCGTACTCGGACGCTATATCATTTTAAAGGTGATTTGGATCTTTGTATTGTACCTCTGTATTCTTGACTCATTGAGTCGTCGTTGGATATATGTTTTGTGGGTTCCATCGAGGACTATTGTGTAATGATATTACTTTGTTTTCCACCCGCACGAAAGTGCCTGGTGGGCACCTTTGAATCGTTTCTATGCGGGTTTGGCGGGAAGCGCTAAAACTTGCATAGGGCCGATTCTGAGGGTGTCACATCCAGGACAAGAAGGGCATGCACAAGCTCACCCCCCATGGGAGGGACCATTCGCCATCGGGCGAGTACTCGGCAACGATTCCTACTACCTCACCGACGTCCGCGGAGATGGAAAACTCGACGTCAAGCGACCATGGAATGTAAACCTCCTACGGAAGTTCTACTCCTAGAACTCCACATATGTATCCTCCATTCGCTATGAAATAAAACATATTGGTTACCGCAAATTGTGTCTACTCTCCGTGTCTTGTGCCACTCGCACTCGTAGTAACAGCACCAAGCTAACTGCAGGAGTCAACCTCTGGTACAGCGATCGGCACGGCCAAGTAGTGCGCTACGAGGGCACTGGGTTACCCCAGGACTCGTAACGTCCACGAAAAACGCCTACCCGGAGCTCCATTGGAGTCGCCTAGCTCGACTGGCTTAACGAGCCAAGACAACTGCCTTCGCTCCTCACAGCGACCATGATCCTCCGCGTCCTCGACACAGCGACTCGAACGACCAAGTACCACGCTCGGGGACTGACGACCAGTTCAGCACGAGCGACTAGGGAAAAACGCCAAGTACGACAGCGTGCCCAGGACTCGCCATGCGACTGACCCAACGGGTCAGGCAGGAGTGATGCGCTCACTCTGACGCGCCCAGTCCTCACCCACCCTAGAGCCGCGACTAGAACCACCAAGTACCACGCTCGGGGACTCGGCTACCCGACCTCTTTCGCGCAAGGGAAAGCGGTGAAGTAAAGAGCACTCATGGGAGTCACCCTGCGACTGGCTTTCCAAGCTCAGGCGAGTCGACCTCAGTAACAAAACGCTCAAAACCACAAACACATAAACAAACGAGGTAAACCCCATAAAAAGGGCGGACGCGCTCGGGGACTCGTTCAACCCTCAATCTCAAACACAAGACAATTCACAAAATAACACGATATCCCATTGTAGCAGATTAAAGTTGTTACAAAATACAAGTTGCGCCTAATGGCCGAACTGCTACTAACGCCCCAGGGCACAACGTTTTATTCCGCAGGATTCGACGTTGACTCGCCGCCACCCTTGCGGTTGCAAATGAAGGGAGTGTACGGGTTTGACGGGTACGTCGTCAGCTCACCCGCCATCGCCGCACGGAAGGGCTGCTCGATCTTGAAGTCCCGGTGCGGCAGCTCGGGGTCGTTGGGCGCGACGATCGTCTCCTGATAAGGAAGGAGATCGCCCATCGACCAGACACGATCGGAGTATACCGCGGCACGGTACGTCATCTTCAGCACTTCGGCAATCTCCACCGAGCCCGTAGACAATGGGTAGCCACTCGTCACGTCGTCCAGATCGAAATCCTCCGGGAAGTGAGCGAGCCCAATACTGAGCGTCGTCGCCGCCCCACGCCGGAATGCCGACCGCGTCATGAACTGTTGGAGATATGCCCAAGAGGCAATAATAAAGTGGTTATTATCATATCTTCATACTTATGATAAATGTTTACATACCATGCTATAATTGTATTAACCGGAAACATTAATACTTGTGTGATTTGTAAACATAAAAGAGTCCCTAGTAAATCCTCTTGTTAAACTAGCTTGTTTGGTTAATATATGATCATGGTTTCCTGATCATGAACATAGAGATGTTATTAAAAACAGGGTCATATCATTAGGAGAATGATGTGATGGACATACTCCTATAGTTAAGCGTAGCATAAAGATCAAGTCATTTAATATAGTTCATTTTCTATAAGCTTTCTGATACATAGTAACCTAATTCCTTCGACCATGAGATCATGCTAATCACCATCACCGGAAGGATGCTTTGATGACATCAAACACCACACCTTAACTGGGTGGCTATAAAGGTGGCATTGAGTGTTCGGAAAGTATGTGTTGAGGCACATGGATCAAGAGTGGGATTTGTCCATCCATATGACGGATAGATATACTCTGGGACCTCTCGGTGGAATGTCATCCAATTAGCTTGCAAGCATGTGATTGGCTCACAAGGGATCACATACCACGGGAACGATAAAAGAGTACTTATCGGTAACGAGGTTGAACTAGGTATGCAGAGATACCGACGATCAAAACCTCGGATAAGTAAACTATCATGAGACAAAGGGAAATTGGTATCGTATGTAAGTGGTTCATTCGATCGCAAAGTAATCTTAGAAATATGTGGGAGCCATATGAATTTCCAGATTCCACTATTGGTTATTGATCGGAGAAGTGTCTCGATCATGTCCGCATAATTCACGAACCGTAGGGAGACACACTTAAGGATTCGATGTTGTTGAGTAGTTATGGAATGATGAGTAAGAGACCGAATGTTGTTCGGAGTCTCGGATGGGATCCGGGATATCACTAGGAGATCCGAAATGGTCCGAAGAATAAGATTCATATAAGGAAAGTCCTGTTTCGGAGTTGGGGAATGATTCCGGTGTTTTCATCGGGAATGTTCTAGAAGGTTCCGGAATGTCCGGCACTCCGGAGGGGAAAGGGTACATGAATGTGTTATATCAAGTTGATATGATTGCATCATGTACTAGGTGTCATCGCTGTACCAAAATAGAGGGTTTATTCAAATCCTAGTTTGAAAAGTCAAACGGCTAGTTTGAAAGTCAAACGGCTAGTTTTGGGAAAGAGGAGAAGGAGGTTTGAAACCGACTTGGGGGAGGAGTTCCTCCTCCCACCGCCGGCCCACCTTGGGTCCGAGTTGGGGAGGGACTCCCCTCCCCAGGCGCGCCTCCCTCCACCTATAAGAGGAGGGGCAGGGCTCCCCTCCTAGACACACAAGTTGCCTCCCTCTAAACCTAAACCCTAGCCACAGCCTAGGGATTTCTCCCAAGCCGCCGAGTTAGAGCTTCTAATTGCCCTAGCCGCTAGTTTAGTCCTTTATAATTGGTGTGTCTAAACCCTAGATCACCAAGGCTCTCTCATAGTCCACCATACTCGCTCCGGCTTAAGGCGAAGCCCTGCGAGATCTCCCCTCTACTTCTGGTACCACGCCGTCGTGCTGCCGGAATCACGAGGAGAGTGCTACAACCTCCGCTGCCTGCTGGAACAAGGGAGAGGAAGGTCTTCATCGAGTACCGGACGTGTGACCGACTGCGGAAGCGCAGCCGAAATGCAGCGCCGGAAGGATCGTCTACGCGATCTTGAGATCGGCAAGTGTACGACTACATCACCCACGAGAATCTGCTCTCGTTAACCGCTTTGGAATCTTCGAGGGTAAGTTCCTCTATCGACTAGTTGCTACAATCTAGTAGATAGATCTTGGCTTGTTTGTGTGCATGCGGTAGAAAATTTTTGTTTTCCATGCTACGAACCCCTACATGAACTCGACGACCGACGGCGCCTTCTCCAAGTACCGCCACACTTTGACGAGGTCGCTGGGAATCACTTCCGTGGGCGACATCTCCTGAAGATACGCCCGAATGCAAGCCGTGGACAAAGTGGCCGAGTCGACCGGAGTGGCCACACACTGCCGCGCGTCGTACGACTGCGCCTCCTCCACGCTGTCGATGATCCGACCTACGGACAGAGGGTGGCAGTGAGTACATCAAAGATCACACAATGCAAGTATTACAGGCAGAGGCAGGCACAGTTACCAATCAAAGGACAAGAGAGATCCGTGATGAAGCTTTGAAGAGAGGAGTAGTCGTCTTGTAGCCCAGCAACAAGGGCGTCAGAGACTTTACGTTCCTCAGCGGCGGCCGTAACAGTAGCCTTGGCCCGCCCATCCGCTGAACTCGCCTCCTCCTTCGCTTCCTTAAGCTCGCGCTCAAGGTCGGCGATCCGCTTCTCAGCCGAGCTCAACGCAGATTGAGCCGCCGTCAATTCACTCGCCGGGACAAGGCCCTGGCGAACCTCCTCTGCCTCGCAGCAATCGCCTGGAGTCCCTTGTTCGCCTCTTGGACGGCGACAAGTTCCTTCTCCGTGTGACATTTCGCAGCAAGCCGGTCGGCTGATTCACGCTGCAAACCGTGTGCAAAAGTCAAATTGTTAACAAAAACGAAATCCTAAGTGCCCACCCGCTGAAATTCAGTGAATAGACACTCGAGGACTGGAGATCAACAATCCTAAGTGCCCACCCGCTGAAATTCAGCGAATGGACACTCGGGGACTGGAGATCAAAAATACTAAGTGCCCACCTGCTGAAATTCAGCGACTGCGCACTCGGGGACTGGAGATCAAAAATACTAAGCGCACACCCGCTGAAATTCAGCGACTGCGCACTCGGGGACTGGGCGCGAGAAATAAAAACAAAACACCAAAAGAATCTAACCACTGCAATTCAGTGGCCCGATCCTCGAGGACTAGACATACCTGGATGGCTGCGCCAAGCATGCCATGAAGCTATAGCGCGTCCACGGATGCGAGAAGAGCTGGAGTATGCCCGCGACGCTGCTCGACCTCCATTTCGGCGACCCCAGGTACACGGCTCGATGGCGTGGTACCACTCGCCGTAGCCGCCCTGGCCATGAAGCGGGGGAAGGTCGCGATGGATGCGCCAGCACCAAAAGAGGCCGGCTCGGCCATCCCAGGCGAGGAAGCACCCTCCTTGATCGTCAAGGCCGCCTCCGCCGCAGGATCACTCGGAGCAATCGTTGTGTCGTCAGACACCGTGACGACATCGTCGCCCTTGGCCTTCTTGGCACTGTCTGTGGGGGCAGCGACCTCATCAGCCTTCCTCTTCCGAGAGGGATCCTCCTCGGCGACGACTGGCGGCACTTTGGCCACGGACGGGTGGCCTATCTTTTTAACTCCAGTCCTGCAAATTGGTTACATGAGCAAAGTGGTCCAAATACAACGAAAAGTAAGGCAGGAGAATAAAACTCACTTGGCGACTGGTATGAACCGCAGCCCCGTGCGGATGCTAGCCGGCTTCTCCAGTTCGGGGCCCAATTTCCGACTGAGGCCCATCTCCAGAACGTCATGCGCCCAAGACACGGACGGCCTCTTCGTTGACAAAGCCGCGATAGGAGCCTCCGAAACGATTTCGGCAGGAACTCTCCTGGGAGGCGATGCCGCCACGGCTGGAGCAGCCCCTAACCCAGAGACTGGGGCAAATGGGGGAGGAATCGAGGCCAGAGGTACCTCACTCAGGACGGCGGTGGCAACCTCTACTTCCGTCATTTGTGACACTTCCTCCCTGGCCAGGCTGGTGGCATCGGAACTACTCGCCGAACGAGGCGGAGATGCCTGTCTCGTTGGCTTCGTCTTCCTCTTCGGAGGGGTCTTCACTAACTTCTTCTTCTTTTTCGACGGAGTGGCCTCGCGACGCGAGGTGAGCTCGGGAAGCTCGTCGTCGTCGTCATCATGACGTTCAAGACTTCTACTCGCCTCGAGTTCACGCTGACGCTGCCCGCGAGTTTTGCGAACCAGTGGGGCGGCCTCTTCCTCAGACTCGTCGTCATCGTTGCTCATGTCGCTCTCGGCGCCGCCCTTGGTGGGAGGCGACTCGCCCCTGTCCTGGACGGACGAGCTCGAGTTCTCGTCGTCCGCGGGCGGAAGCCACCCTTCCACCACTTGAAATAACTGCAGCAAGTGTGAAGTCATCTCAATATAACCGCGACAGCATCAACTGCGACTGCGAATGGTAGAAAATGACTTACCGTCGGAGCTGGATGCTTCGCGGTGTAGGGGGCGACCCCCAGCCTTCGCGTCCAGGTACACCGCCTGGGTGATCTTCTTCAACGCCGGGATGTAGTCCTCGAGTGTCCACTCGGCGAGGCAGGATTTCGTCGAGTCCTCCCGGCCCGTGTACTCGTACATGTAATGGTCACGGCGGGCCAGGGGAACGAGTCGCCGCCCAAGCCAAAAGTTGTACAAATTGATGGTCTGAAGACCCTTCTTCTTCAGGTTGCGGATGGTTTGAAGCATCTCATCCACGACCATCCGCTGGTCTGTTGGGAGCTTGCCTACTTAGAGTCGGCGTGGTTCGGTCCGGTCTGCGGAGTACCTTGGGATCGCCACCTCGCCATCTGGAGTCTCCTCGGTGACGTAAAACTAGGACTTTTTCCACTCGCTTGCCGCCTTGGCAGGAAGCATCAGGTCGAAGAAGGAGGCTTTCGACTTGAGCTGGAACGTCAGGCCACCCGCCGCTAGCATTGGGCCGCCTGATTCTACACGACTAATCCTCCCGTGGAATAGATCTTGCCACAGGGGAAAGTAGGGCCTGCAGCCCAGGTAGCACTCGCAGAATGCCACGAAGATGGCGAGCTGCTCGATGTTGTGCGGGCCCAGGTCCGATGGCTGAATCCCGTAGAAGGCGCAGAAGCGCCGGAAGAAGAGAGATGTGGGAAACCCCAGCCCCCGCTCCATATGGCTGGTGAAGCAGACAAATTCTCCCTCGCGCGGGTCCGTAGTCACCTCTCCGTCCGCGGGGATGCGCCACCTGC
This sequence comes from Avena atlantica, assembly GCA_910589765.1. Taxonomy (NCBI): domain Eukaryota; kingdom Viridiplantae; phylum Streptophyta; class Magnoliopsida; order Poales; family Poaceae; genus Avena; species Avena atlantica. Next base: position 482,208,170 of record OU342739.1, on the reverse strand, counting down.
CGGCACGCAGGATCCCGGCTTCCTCGAAAGACGCCAGTAGCGCTCTCGTGCATTTGGATCTGCCCCATGGTTCGGCGGAGGGGGCCATTGGAGGAAAGGTTCATGGAGGTCGGAGGATTTTGGATCGGTTGGATCGCGATGCGCAGGAAAGCGGAGATGCGCGAAATCAGAGGAAATGACGAGAGGGTGGTTCTCCGATCGCCTACCATTTCCTTTATATAGCAGTTGTTACCCGCCAAATCAGGGAGCCGTTACCGCGCGGTGATTACGCCAAAAGTTACCGTTGATTACTCCAACGGCTAGTTTGACTGCATCTGACGGTCCAACTTCATCCATTCGACTCGCCAACCTTATCACTACAACAGTGACTAAATATTTCGCCGACCCGTTCGCCGAGCTGCGACTAGAATGACTAGTGTTTTCCTTTATTCAAGAGCCCGCCACCGATTCGACTGGGTGTCTACACTTGACCCGTATTCTCCGACTGCCAGCAACCACCTGCGCCCAATCGACGAGGGACTCGGGGACTACTGATGGGGATATGCTTACCGGGGTATACCCAGCAGGATGTTTCCGATTGGCCCAGGAACTGGCGAGTGGGCCTGCAGGACGGCGACTGGATCAAGACCTGGCGTGGATCCAAGCGACTGGAAGCTGAAGGCCCAGGAGAGTAGATAGGCCCAGTCGGATTAGGTTAAACGAGTACCGAAACCTTAATTGATTCGGTTGAGATATGTAAACCCTAGGGGGGTGAGTCTATATAAACCTCCCTACAGGGCGTGTAGAGGATATGTTCCACCATCCACCCAAGCGACTCGCCGCCTAGCCGTCGAGCTTGCCCCATTGTACCTTCATCATAATAAAATCTAGTAGGAGTAGGTCTTTACCCTCCGGGGGGCCGAACCTGGGTAAAACCCTGTGTCTCCGCCCTCATCTCGCACCGCAGATGGCTGGCCGCCCTTGCCCTTTGTTCTACTACTCGCTGCCGATTGCAGCGTCTGCCGTGGTCATTCCCACGACATGGGGGCACCTCCATGGCTGCCACGCCATGGGAGGGGGCTGCCCCCCTCTCCCTATAAAAGGCACCACTTCCTCCTCTCATCTCACACCTCCTCTCGAAGGATCTCTCTCCCCCCTTTAGAATTTCCCCATGGTCTCGGATCAGCGAGATACATGTTCCCAATGGCTTTTTCTGGAAGGATTTGTTGCTTCCTCTGCTTCGCTGGAGCGAAGTCACGGAGGTTGTCGGGGTACCCGTACGTGTGTGCGATCACGGATGCACCACTGCTTTGAGGTGCTGGACTTGATCGTGCTGGACCGGCTGGACCAGATGGACTTCATCACGATCTTGAGCATTCGTCTACATCATCCACGAGTACAACCTCGTTAATGCTATTCGGTCTTCGAGGGTATGTATTCTATGGATGTATATCCACCCGTTGCTTGTATCTAGTAGATAGATCTTGGTACATAGTTGTTCCCATCGTAGGAAAATTTTTGTTTTCTATGCTGCGAACCCTACATGATGTGTTTCATGTCTTGTTACTTCGGAAGTGTTTGGGAGTTCCAGAAATGACGGAAGTGTTCAAAAACATCGATCAGAGCTATTGAAATCAACCCAGACTTTACCTATCGTGAAGTACCCATCCGTATTTTGGAAGAATCTTTCTGGACCACCCGGACCAGAAGTATCAAGTTTCTCAAGATCCAATGGAGCAACCATACTGAAGAAGAAGCCACTTGGGAGCGCGAAGATTACATGAGGACGGAGTTTCCCAATCTCTTTAGTTCCTAGTTTTTCCTGAATCCCGGGACGAGATTCTTTTTAAGGAGGGAAGGTTTGTAACAACCCAAAAATATTAATGAAGATCATTCCCTAATTAATCAAGATTAGGGTTAACAAGAGATTTTATTAATTAAATTCAAATATTAATGCTTATGTGTATGAATGATTGTAATGCCATGTTTGATTGTTGTAAATGATGAGAAATGGTTTAGAGCTCAAAACCATATCATCTAGGTCACTATCAAACCAGATCAACACAAAAGAAAATTAAAATATGAAGCCTAGAACCTACTGGTCATTTCTGCCAAGTTAACCACTAGCTCACTTGGAGCATTTCTAGCAACTAGTCTCAAACAAAAACTTTTCCATTTCTTTTCTCCCCTTGATAGACCTAGTGACACTAAACCCAGTGGAGCTTTCCAACTTTGCAGAAACATTTTCAAACTCTTTTGAGAGGCAATTCAAATTTGAATCTATCTTATGTATCAAGATAGCCATTTTTGGAAAACCACTCAAACCTTCACCACTTAGCAAACCATTGCACCCAGAGACTACCAAGATTAGTATCAGAACACCCACTAAAAATCACTGAATTTGATGATGGTTTAGCTCTTGCGGCCATTTGATCGAACACTTGGTGATCACAGTACAAACTCAACAACTATTCACTATTTTGATCAATCCTTTGCTCACCATTGTGACCTCACCGAGCTCACACGTCGTGCACTTAACTCACCCAGTACTACCCTATGCAATGGAGCTCGTATCACTCGTCGTTTGACCCGTGCAAAATAGTACCCGAGCTCACCTTGCCACCCCGACATGGACATGAAGCCACAGACCGCGTTGCCCTCTCCCACGATGTCTAGGAGGTAGCCCTGACCTCACCGCCTCTGCCTGTGCATGCCCCGACCAAAGACAGCTCGGGGAGACACTAGCAAAGCTGTGCCCATTTAACATCGAACCATGCCGATCGTCGCGCCAGAGCGCCGAGCAATCCTGCGCGCACACGCCGCGCCTCGCCCTCACCTTGCGCCACCACGTCCGCCATGACTCCAGCAAGCTCCCATACATGATCGTTTGACCGCGTGATTGCCGTGACCACCGTATGCCGTGACGAATGCCGTCGGTACAGTCACAGAGCATGGATGTTCCACAACGATTTAGATCGCGCCTCTCCGTGCCACTGTGCGTATTATATTCGCCATGAAGAACTGCATCGACATATGCCCTTGGCCATGCCTATAGCTCACTGTAACTACGTCGCCGGCAAGACCGATCCATGCCGCCATGCCCCCTTTTCCGCAGTATAAATAGAGCCCTTCACCGACCCCAACACGCATAGCATTCCATGCCTCTCTCACCCAGAAACCTCTCAGACCCAACCCTGGAGAAAGGCGAGCACCACCGCTCCATAGTTTCACCGGAGTTCGCCGTTGTAGAGGAAGGAAGGAGCCGAAGCTAGGAGCCACCCCAGGAGCTGCCACGACCACCGTTCGAACCGTCGTCGTCGACTCGTTCGTTCGCCCCCATCGCCGCACCTATCTAGAGCCCTAGTAAGCCCCTGACGACCCCCTCCGTAGCTCTAGGGTTCTGACTCGCGCATGCCCTGCGACGGAGACAACACTCAGCCATTGATCGCGCTCTAATCATAAGGCCTAGATTCGCCGATACCGCTTCGCGTTTGCTTAGTCGCTGACAGGTAGGACTAGCCCCGGAGCAGTCCGCTGCGTGCGCGTTGTATAGTTGGGCCAGCCCATTAGTGTTGCCGCGCACAGCCCGTCGATTTAAACTTAGTTTTATCTTTCATTTGAAAATGCTATTCTATAGTGAACTTTAAAAATTAATTCAGAGAGATTCACTGCACCAAATTGAATTAATCCAATTTTGTTTGAAAGTAGATGAAAATTTCTAATCAATCCTATTGAATTCAAACAGTTTGAAAATATGGATCACCCTTGGTAAAAATAACAAGACAATAGATTTTAGCACTTTAAACATTTTTCTAAAATCAACCATAAGTGATTTGAGTTAATTCCAACTCTCAAAAATCACATTGGACAAGACCTTTCTGAATATATAAAAATCTACATACTTACATACAGTAGTCCTGGACCAAAATTAAAGAATAACTTTCTAGTCATTTTTAGCCACTTAAATATTATTAAATAGTGTTAAGCTTTATAAATTTGGCCAACCACTTTAAATCACATTCTCAAGTAGTAGAATTTGTGGTGATGACATGTGTCAATATGATCCCATATTTGGAATTGGAGAATATTAAATCTTAAGTAACTTTTCAATGAGTAAAAATTATTTTTCTAAAAAAAAAGATAAATCAAATCTTACCACCCTTTGTCTTGTAATGATAGAGATGATGCTAGATCATCTAGTGTGACCCTTGTGTGATAAATAGAAGTAGTTAAGTATTGTTTGGTGATTGTGTACCTCGTATTTATTTATAGACGCTAGTATCAATCCGGACTACGACGAGGAGGAATTCTACGAAGACGAGGACGAGAACTTCGACCACCTTATCAATCAAGGCAAGCTACATTATGCATGCTATTCTATGCAAGTGTCACTTGCAAGCCTTTGTGATACCCCTTTGAGTATACCAAATCCTAGTTTTACTTGCAAGCTTTACTTTTCGAAAAGTGGTTCTGTAGTTAATTAATTGATGATTAGTGGAAATTTAGGAAAGTGACATCAAGAGCTTAGAGCTTGATGTAGGTATAAATACTAGTGGATACCCCTGAAATATTGACAGCCTCATTTGATACATGCTAGTGCTAAAATAAACTTGATCACTAGATGGGAACAAATGATTATGAAAACCTTAGAATGATGAGTCATTCTATTGAAATGTTTTGACATGTGTTATGCACACAATGACTTGAAGATGATGGTGAAGGAAGTATGTGACTTGACTTTGATAAAAACTTTTGGTTGGGTTCGAATGCGATACCATTCCAACGTTTTCCGTACAACCACAATACCCGAATTTGGGTAGGGCTTGACTAGAAGTTTATATGTCTTAGTATGGATTCCCTCGCGGAACGAGGTGAGCTAAGGCTACCTTGTGAATGTGAAGGTCCACCTATGCAGTGCCTAAGATGACAGATGGTCATGGTTGGGAGTCCAAACTCATAGGGGAGGTGCCTATACTAGGGTGTGTAATTGAAAGGTTAGGATTGATTATCCGTATACCAAGTATGATGATTCAGGATTATTCCTGACGGATATATCGAATGTTATGGTGAAAGTGTACCACCTCTACAGAGTGTCAAACTATTCGAATAGCCAGGTCCGCGGTTATGGACAGTTGGATGGCCATATTGTTTTGTTGTCAGATGTTTTCCAAAATGACACGTGACTTGAATAATGACTTTGAATTGACACCACAAGTTATGGAGATGAAGCTAGGTTCCCACCTAAATAACTTAGACAACTAAAGTTAGGTTTTTATTACTAGGTCCTAGTTGAAATAAAATTGGCTTGTGGAAAACAAACCTAGATACTGGTTTTTATTACTAGATACTGCTTTAGTAAAAGTTTGCAAGTACCTAAAAGTACTCATGACTTTGTCCCTGGCTATTCCCATGGCCAGACTATGAAGGAGATTACAAGGAGGATGGACAGCAGGACGCTTACGATAACTAGGATCATCTCCTATCATCAGCATTGCATGTGACCCTGAAGATGGAGCCCCGACCATGCTACTATTATTATTATTACTATTCCGCTGCTTTGATTGTAATCAGACTTGATCATGCGATCAATTATTTGTAAGACCTTTATGGTTTGTAATGGATGATGAACTATGGTACCAATCTGTTATGTCTCGCAAAAGTGGTAATCCTAGGATTGCGATGTACAGCATAACAGGAATCTGGGATTAAAAATCCGGGTGTTGACAATACCCAGGAGTGTTCACGGTTAGGTCATTCCATGTGTTGGAAACCCTAGCTCCATAGCAGTGCTGCCGCCGTATTGGACCTAGCAGTCCACCGTCGGCGCTCCTCCTCGTACGTGTGGATATCAGCAGCGGTGTTGTATGATCAGCACCACGACGATCGGGATCGGATCATGAGGACTATACTGCATTCAACAGACGTGCTTCATCAATTCTGCAACTACGTGTGTAGTGGTAATCCTCGTGGACTTCTACCTCAGCTAGATCTTGGGATCACCGCGTTAGAGAGAAAAAAGTTTTGTTTTATCTCTACGTGGCCCAACAGTGGGTTCCTCGCGCGGGCTGCTAAGCTGTTGCCACTCGGTCGTCGTGTGCCTCCGCCGTTTAGGCCACATGCTAGTGTCCACGAAGAGACGGTGATGGTGGCTTCAACATCATGGTGGCGCATGCTTGTGGAAGGCGAAGGTGGGTGGTGGTGCTCTGGTGTGCCGGGTTTTTTGTGTGGACGGAGGTTGGGAGAAATCTTTGTCGGCTCGTTCGACCCTAACGCGGTGCCGCCTTCGAGTAGCACCTTTCCTTCCTGCAGGGCGTGTTGGGAATCCTATGTCCCCACTTTAATCTGAGTGTCGGGGGAAACCCTAGGACTATGGTTCGGGCAACAACACCGTGTCGACGGTGCTTCCCTCTATGAAGGTGCTGCTTGGTACTCGGTGCATCAGGGCGCTTGGAGCGTGGTGGGACAACATCGATAGCGGTAGCGGGTCATCATCGTTTCTTAGATTCACCATTGTCGACATTACTTTTCTTTTTGGGCATGTTGTTGCTGTTGCCCCAGCATTTATGTTGGATCGAACTTGTGTATTGGTGTGATTGCTATATTAATATAGCGGGGTGAAAGCCTATTTCGAGAGACATAGAGTAGGGCTTTGGGTTGGGTGTTATCCTCTACCAGCCTTGCAACCGCATAGCTAGATAAGTAGAGCCTAGCTCTAGGTCGTTGTGCTGGCTGGACACAGCCCGACACATCCTCACACTTCTGCATTCCAAGAACAGGAACTCGAAGCTTGCGTCCCCTCTCAAATCCCTCTCCTAAATCCATAAAATTTGAAACATTTCTGACTGGATTTCCACCCCCTCCCACTACCAAGTACCTAGATGCGGTGACCCAGCATACTACTGCATGATGTAGTATACTATAGTCGTTGACATAACACCAATGAAACACCGTTAACTAGTATTATATCCCTCAAAATGACACAACAGAAACACAGCGGGTCCAATACATGGCTTGAAGTTTACAACTCACCCTTTACATAAGGTCCAGAGAACACTCTAGGTTAAAGAGAGAAAAATAACTTCTTGCGGAGAAGAATCAAAGATAAATAACACGAAACTTTTATACTATTAAAACTAGTATTGAACTAAGGAATTCGCATTTCTGCTATTGCAATGCACTACAGAGATAGTTTCTTTGGCTAGAGATTGTAACCCTATCTAATCAATAACTGTCGTCATCACTTGAGTTGATGAATACGTTGATTTCCTTGACTTCACTGAAAAGCCTTAGCTTTTTGATGATTCCTGGAGCATGACTTGAGGTAGACATCATCTTAATGGCTTCAGAATCTAGCAAGGGTTAAGAAGATACTTTGAGTACGAGCGTACTCAGCAAATTCACTAGAAAATGAGTGTTTGATGTGTTGGAATTATGCCCTAGAGGCAATAATAAAGATGTTATTATTATAATTCTTGTTCATGATAAAGTTCATATTCCATGCTAGAATTGTATTAAGCGGAAACTTTAATACTTGTGTGGTTTGTGAACAGCACCGTGTCCCTAGTACGCCTCTATGGACTAGCTCATTGATCAATGATGGTTAAGGTTTCCTAACCATAGACATGAGTTGTCAATTGATAATGAGATCACATCATTGGAGAATGATATGATGGACAGACCCAAACTAAGCAAAGCAATTAGATCGTGTCATCGTGTTCGTCTTTGCGAAGCTTTTCCTATGTCAAATATTGTATTCCTTAGACCATGAGATAATACAACTCCCTGGTATCGGAAGAAATCTTTGAGGTCATCAAACGTCATCCTATGAGAGGGTGATCATAAAGGTGTCTCTTAGGTGATCGGAAAGTATCTGTTGGGTTGTATGTATCGAGATGGGATTTGTCCCTCCCAAGTCGGAGAGATATACTTCGGGCCCACTCGGTAATCGATATCAACACCGCTTGCAAGCATGTGGTTAAGGAGTTAATCACAAAGTGATATCGGATTACGGAACGAGTAAAGTACTTGCTGTGAACGAGATTGAACTAGGTATGACGGTACCAACGATCGAATCTCGGGCAAGTAAAATATTGCGAGACGAAGGGAATATATATATATGGGATTGTTTGAATCCTGGCATGTTAGTTCATCCGATATGATCATCGATGAATATTTGGGAGTCAATATGGGTGCCCAGACCCCGCTGTTGATTATTGATAGAAGATCATGTCTGCATATTCTCGAACCCGCAGGGTCACACACTTAACGTATCTCGACGCTAGGATAGATTGGAAAATTGGTTTATGAATTTTTGTTCGGAGTCTCGGATGGGATCCGGGATATCACGAGAGGTTCCGGAATGGTACGAAGAATAAGATTCATATAAGGCAGTGCAGTTTTTGGAGTTCGGAATTGTTCCGGGTTAATCGGTATTGTACCGGAAGCTTCTAGAACCTTCAGGAAGGGGACCAACGTGGCCCCACCTTCCGGGAGGGGGCATGGGCCTATGAAGGAGTGTCCTGGCCGCATTGGGCCAGGGGCACAAGGCCCCATAGGGCCCAGCCGATCCTAGAGAGTTTAAATCGTTTAAACTAGAGATAGGGTTTCTAGAAGAGGGGAGAGTCCATGCCCCCCACTCCGTGTCCTTTGGGCTTGGGGGAGGGGCTAGGGCTGCGCCCCCCCCCCCCTCTATATAAAGAGGGGTGGGGGCGCACCAACCTCCCACACCTTCCCCTCCAACCCTAGCCGCCCTGCTGCCCTTCCTCTCTCCCTCCCGACTGCTTGTAGGCGAAGCCCTGCTGCAGAAATTCTCCACCATATACACCACGCCGTCGTGTTGTAGATCCAATCCATCTCTCCACCATACTTGCTGGTCCGAGGAAGGAGGAGACGTCGAGGTGCTGCACGTGTGCATCTCATGGAGGCACCGCCACTTGTGGTGCTAGATCGGATCGGATCGCGAGGAGGAGAAGCGAGTACGACTACATCACCCACGTTCCGACGAACGTTCCGCTGTGCAAATCTTCAAGGGTATGAAGATCTAATCCAATCTCTCTCATTGATTGCATCTCCTAGATTAGATCTTGGCTTTCCCTCTGATCGCATCCGTAGAAAATTTTGATTTACTATGTCGCGAAACCCTTCAGTGGTATCAGAGCTAGATCTATGCGTAGATGTGTTTCACGAGTAGAACGCAACATGGTTGTTGCGGGCGTTGATGTTTTCTGTTGCAAGCCTCTTGTTTGTGTTCTTCTTATGACGCGGGATAGTAAGATTGAAGCGGTCCAGGCCAACCTTACGCGACATCGTTCGCGAGACCGGCTCCGCACTTGACGTGTGGCTTGTTCCACACATGCGGCTGGTGGATGTCAGTTTCTCTCACTATAGTTGTCATGGGATTAACACCGGAGTTTGGCAACCATAATATCACCGTTGTGGCTTTCCGTAGGTAAGAATCGTTCTTAGCATCTACTCCCATAAGCCACGTAAAACATGCAACAACAAAGTAGAGGCGTCTAACTTGTTTTTGCAGGGAGTGTTTTCTGTGATATGGTATGGCCCAAGATGTGATGTGTATATTGTATGCGATGATCATGTTTTGTAATGTTTCACGACTTGCATGTCGATGAGTACACAACCGGCAGGAGCCATATGATTGTCTTTGTAATTGTGTATGACCTGTGTGTCAACTTCTTATACGCCATGTAATAGTTTCACTTTATCGCTAAGTAGTTAGCAATAGTTGTAGTTGCTATTCGTGGTGGAGGCAATCATGGTGGAGTGATGGAGATCATGCCGGAACGCACAAGATGGAGATCATTGCGCGAAGATTGGCTATACCATGTCACATAAAGTTATATGCATGTGATGTTTATCCTTTATGTATCTTATTATGCTTAGATCGCGACGGTAGCATTATAAGATGATTCCTCACTTAAAGATCAAGATAAAAACTGTGTTCTCCCCAAGTATGCACCGTTGCGAAAGTTCGTCGTGTCCAAGCATCACGTGATGATCGGGTGCTATAGACTCTACGCTCACATACAAAGGGTGCAAGCCAGTTTTGCACACGCGGAAATACTTGGGTCTAGCTTGACGAGCCTAGCATGTACATACATGGCCTCGGAACACAAGAACCGAAAGGTTAAGCATGAGTCATATGAATGATATGATCGACATTTGTTGTCCAGCATTGAAACCACATCTCTTCTCGTGATGATCGGATTAGGTGTGGTGAATTTGGATCGTGTTCACTAAACAACTTGAGGGATGTTGAATTTAGTGGGAGTTCATCTAGTAATTTGATTAAGTTGAACTACTTATCATGAACATAGTCTAAATTGTACTTTCAAATACTGTAGATCACATGGCCAAATCCAACTTCAACTTCAACGTTTTTGCTGAGAAGGAAAAGCTTAGAAACAATGGGTCTAACTTCACCAATTGGTTCCGCAATCTAAGAATCATTCTGTCTGGCGGACAAAAGGACTATGTCCTTGGGAAAGCGTTAGGTGACCCCCCTGCTGCAACTGCGCCGGCTGATGAGAAAGCTGTCTATCAGTCGCGCAAAGATGATTATGGTGTGATTAAGAGCACCATGTTGTTTGCTATGGAACCAGAACTTCAAAATCGTTTTGAAACCTATCCCGGGCCCTTTGAGATTCTCGAGGAGCTAAAAACCATGTTTCAGACTCAAGCCCGTTCTGAGAGATATGAGATCTCTGAGAAGTTCTTTAACTGCAAGATGGAGGAAGGGAGTTCCGTTAGTGAGCACGCCATAAAGATGTCGGGCTACACTCAACGCCTTGAGCAACTGGAATGCACGATTCCAGAGGAGCTCAAGATTGACAGGGTTCTGCAATCACTCCCTCCCAGCTACAAAAGTTTTGTAGTAACTCATAATCAGATTGGCTCCACTGATACGATCACCGAGCTCTTCGCAAAGCTGAAGGCTGCGGAGGTGGACATCAAGAAGGATAATCATGTGTTGATGGTCAACAAGCCCTCCTTTAAGAAAGGTAAGGGAGCAAAGAAGCTCTTCAAGAAGGGCGGCGGCAAGCGCAATGCTCCTGCTGAGAAGAAGCTCAAGTCTGGCCCTAAGCCGGACACTGAGTGCTTCTATTGCAAGGACAAGGGTCACTGGAAGCGCAACTGTCCGAAGTACTTAGCGGACAAGAAGGCTGGCACCATCAAAGGTATATTTGATATACATGTTATTGATGTTTTCCTTACTAGCCCTCGTTGTAGTGCCTGGGTATTTGATACCGGTTCAGTTGCTAATATTTGTAACTCGAAACAGGAGCTACGGAATAGACGACGGCTTGCGAGGGATGAGGTGACGATGCGCGTTGGCAACGGATCAAGAGTTGATGTGATGGCCGTCGGCACGCTCTCCTTAGTTTTACCTTCGGGATTAGTTTTAAACCTTAATAAGTGTTATTATGTTCCTGCGTTGAGCATGAACATTATTTCTGGATCGTGTTTATTGCAAGACGGTTATTCATTTAAATCGGAGAATAATGGTTGTTCTATTTATATGAGTAACATCTTTTATGGTCATGCACCTCTTGTAAATGGTTTATTTCTTCTAAATCTCGAAAGGGATGAAACACACATCCATAACTTTGAGGCTAAGAGATGCAAAGTAGATAGTGATAACACTACTTATTTATGGCACTGTCATCTAGGTCTTATTGGTGTAAAGCGCATGAAGAAACTCCATTCTGATGGACTTTTGGAGTCTCTTGATTTTGAATCATTTGACACATGCGAACCATGCCTCATGGGCAAGATGATCAAAACCCCGTTCTCCGGTATGATGGAGCGAGCAACGGACTTGTTGGAAATCATACATACCGATGTATGCGGACCGATGAGTGTTTTGACGCGCGGTGGATATCGCTATTTCTTCACTTTTACCGATGACTTAAGTAGATATGGGTATATCTATTTAATGAAACATAAATCTGAAACATTTGAAAAGTTCAAGGAATTTCAGAATGAAGTGGAGAACCATCGTAACAGAAAGATTAAGTTTCTACGATCCGATCGTGGAGGTGAATATTTGAGTTATGATTTTCTCACGCATCTTAAAGCAAGTGGAATCGTTTCACAACTCACGCCACCCGGAACACCACAGCGCAATGGTGTGTCTGAACGCCGGAATCGAACCCTATTAGATATGGTCCGATCAATGATGTCTCTTACTGATTTGCCGTTATCATTTTGGGGTTATGCATTAGAAACCGCTGCATTCACTTTAAATAGGGCTCCATCTAAATCCGTTGAGACGACATCGTATGAACTGTGGTTTGGTGCTAAACCTAAGTTGTCGTTTCTTAAAGTTTGGGGATGCGAAGCTTACGTCAAGAAGTTGATGCCGGACAAGCTCGAACCCAAAGCGGGGAAATGCGTCTTCATAGGATACCCTAAGGAAACTATTGGGTATACCTTCTATCATAGAACCGAAGGCAAAGTGTTTGTCGCAAAGAACGGTTCCTTTCTTGAGAAGGAGTTTCTCTCGAAAGAAGTGAGTGGGAGGAAAGTAGAGCTTGACGAGGTTATTGAACCTTCCCTTGAATTGGAGAGTAGCGCAGCACCTGAAATTGTTCCAGTGCCGCCTGCACCAACAATAGAGGAAGCTAATGACAAGGATCATGAAGCTTCAGACGATGCTGCTAATGAACGTCGCAGGTCGACAAGGTCGCGTGCCCCTCCTGAGTGGTACGGCAACCCTGTCTTGACTGTCTTGTTAGTAGAAGACAGTGAACCTACGAACTATGAGGAAGCGATGATGAGCCCAGACTCTGAGAAATGGCTAGAAGCCATGAAATCCAAATTGGGATCCATGAGCGAAAACCAAGTATGGACTTTGGTGGACCCTCCTAGCGACCGAAAGGCCGTTGAGTGCAAATGGATCTTCAAGAAAAAAACGAACGCGGATGGTAATGTTACTGTCTATAAAGCACGGCTTGTCGCGAAAGGTTTTCGACAAGTTCAAGCGGTTGACTACGATGAGACTTTCTCTCCCGTAGCGATGTTTAAGTCCATTCGGATTTTATTAGCAATTGCTGCGTTTCATGATTATGAAATATGGCAGATGCATGTCAAGACTGCTTTCCTCAATGGCAACATTGATGAAGAGTTGTATATGATGCAACCCGAAGGTTTTGTCGATCCTAAGGATGCTAGTAAAGTATGCAAACTTCAGCGTTCCATTTATGGACTGAAGCAAGCATCTCGGAGTTGGAACCTTCGTTTTGATCAAGTGATCAAGAGCTTTGGATTTGTTCCAAATTTCTATGAAGCTTGTATCTACAAGAAAGTGAGTGGGAGCTCGGTGACGTTTCTGGTACTATATGTGGATGACATATTGATTATCGGAAATGACATCAACATGCTTAACGATGTGAAGAGTTATTTGAACAAGTGTTTTTCAATGAAAGACCTAGGTGAAGCTGCTTATATATTGGGCATCAAGATCTATAGAGATAGACAAAGACGCCTGATAGCTTTAAGCCAGATTACATACCTAGACAAAGTTCTGAAAAGGTTCAGAATGGATAAGGCAAAGAAAGGTTCAGTGCCTATGTTGTCAGGTAAGATATTGAGCAAGGCTCAGTGTCCAGCTACGGTAAATGATAGGGAAGCTATGAGCAAAGTGCCTTATGCCTCGGCCATAGGTTCTATCATGTATGCCATGCTGTGTACTAGACCGGATGTGTCCAATGCTCTTAGTTTGACGAGCAGATATCAAAGTGATCCAGGAGTGGAACACTGGACAGCCGTGAAGAACATCCTAAAGTACCTAAATAGGACTAAAGAAATGTTCTTAGTCTATGGGGGTGATGAACAGCTTGTCGTAAAAGGTTACGTCGACGCTAGTTTTGACACCGACAAGGATGATTCCAAATCTCAGACAGGATACGTTTATATTTTGAATGGAGGAGCTGTGAGCTGGAGAAGCTGCAAGCAAAGCGTGATCACGGGATCTACAGTAGAGGCGGAATACATGGCTGCTGCAGAAGCGTCAAGTGAAGGAGTTTGGATCAGAAACTTCATCACTGAGCTTGGTGTGGTTCCAAGTGCCTTGGACCCACTGGAGATATTGTGTGACAACACTGGCGCCATAGCACTCGCTAAGGAACCAAGATATCATCCAAAGACCAAGAATATCAACCGCAAGTTTCATATAATCCGAGATTATATTGCAGATGGAGATCTGAAGATTAGCAAAGTACATACAGATCTGAATGTCGCAGATCCATTGACTAAACCTCTTCCATGTGTAAAACATGATCAGCACCTCAGTGCCATGGGTGTGAGATTGTTGCCAAATGTAAACTAGATTATTGACTCTAGTGCAAGTGGGAGACTGTTGGAATTATGCCCTAGAGGCAATAATAAAGTTGTTATTATTATAATTCTTGTTCATGATAAAGTTTATATTCCATGCTAGAATTGTATTAAGCGGAAACTTTAATACTTGTGTGGTTTGTGAACAGCACCGTGTCCCTAGTACGCCTCTATGGACTAGCTCATTGATCAATGATGGTTAAGGTTTCCTAACCATAGACATGAGTTGTCAATTGATAATGAGATCATATCATTGGAGAATGATATGATGGACAGACCCAAACTAAGCAAAGCAATTAGATCGTGTCATCGTGTTCGTCTTTGCGAAGCTTTTCCTATGTCAAATATTGTATTCCTTAGACCATGAGATAATACAACTCCCTGGTATCGGAAGAAAGCTTTGAGGTCATCAAACGTCATCCTATGAGAGGGTGATCATAAAGGTGTCTCTTAGGTGATCGGAAAGTATCTGTTGGGTTGTATGTATCGAGATGGGATTTGTCCCTCCCAAGTCGGAGAGATATACTTCGGGCCCACTCGGTAATCGATATCAACACCGCTTGCAAGCATGTGGTTAAGGAGTTAATCACAAAGTGATATCAGATTACGGAATGAGTAAAGTACTTGCTGTGAACGAGATTGAACTAGGTATGACGGTACCAACGATCGAATCTCGGGCAAGTAAAATATCGCGAGACGAAGGGAATATATATATGGGATTGTTTGAATCCTGGCATCGTGGTTCATCCGATATGATCATCGATGAATGTGTGGGAGTCAATATGGGTGCCCAGACCCCGCTGTTGATTATTGATAGAAGATCATGTCTGCATATTCTCGAACCCGCAGGGTCACACACTTAACGTATCTCGATGCTAGGATAGATTGGATAATTGGTTTATGAATTTTTGTTAGGAGTCTCGGATGGGATCCGGGATATCACGAGAGGTTCCGGAATGGTCCGGAGAATAAGATTCATATAAGGCAGTGCAGTTTTTGGAGTTTGGAATTGTTCCGGGTTAATCGGTATTGTACCGGAAGCTTCTAGAACCTTCCGGAAGGGGACCAACGTGGCCCCACCTTCCGGGAGGGGTCATGGGCCTATAAGGGAGTGTCCTGGCCGCATTGGGCCAGGGGCACAAGGCCCCATAGGGCCCAGCCGATCCTAGAGATTTTAAATCGTTTAAACTAGAGATAGGGTTTCTAGAAGAAGGGAGAGTCCATGCCCCCCACTCCTTATCCTTTGGGCTTGGGGGAGGGGCTAGGGCTGCGCCCCCCCCCCCTCTATATAAAGAGGGGTGGGGGCGCACCAACCCCCCACACCTTCCCCTCCAACCCTAGCCGCCCTGCTGCCCTTCCTCTCTCCCTCCCGACTGCTTGTAGGCGAAGCCCTGCTGCAGAAATTCTCCACCATATACACCACGCCATCGTGTTGTAGATCCAATCCATCTCTCCACCATACTTGCTGGTCCGAGGAAGGAGGAGACGTCGAGGTGCTGCACGTGTGCATCTCACGGAGGCATCGCCACTTGTGGTGCTAGATCGGATTGGATCGCGAGGAGGAGAAGCGAGTACGACTACATCACCCACGTTCCGACGAACGTTCCGCTGTGCGAATCTTCAAGGGTATGAAGATCTAATCCAATCTCTCTCATTGATTCCATCTCCTAGATTAGATCTTGGCTTTCCCTCTGTTCGCATCCGTAGAAAATTTTGATTTACTATGCCGCGAAACCCTTCATGATGCACTATAACTACAGCCACAGACCATAGGTCGTAGGCAATGCAAGTTTTCATAAACATTTCTTTAAAGGTTGCTTTTATTTTGAAAAGCTATGTCCGTCAGCCTTGACGGGTTTACCAGAACCTTCATGGGGTTCCTTTCCCGCCGCGTTCACAGCTCCTTCCCGGAACAGGGAGTAACAAGTTACCGTTCTTACACTCTACAGAGGTGCGTTACTTTACCCATGAGAGATCAACTCTTTGTTGCACAACCGGGCAGCTTATTCCCGTCCACAATTCCATGATGTGGGGCCTAGAAGATGATCCAAGCCAATCACTGCCCCCTTCGCGACCCCACATGCCTCCTTGGTGTACACCATGCCCACATAAAGAATTACGGCAATGGTTCGTACAAATCGTTAGATGTCAAAACTATCATGGGACGTTGAGGGTTCCCACCCATATGCTGCATATCCTCTACGAATTACCAATTAAAATGCATGATATGAGGATAACAGCCACGACCTGCACATCTGGCTTCATGAGAGAGGAAGAAGATACAGTTGACTTCTCCGTCCCATTCCAAATCTCATGGTCAACGCGTAATATACGGCACAAGAATCACTGGCGACATTGGTTGTTAAGTCCTAGGTGATATAGTTATGAACAGTGGTATCCCAACTGTCAGGTTTAATAGATTAGCTGATAACCCTGGACCAATAATCAATAGTCCTCATTATTATTGGAAAATAGTGTTTTCTGACCTTTTTCAAATGCAGGTGAAGAAAACACTGGATTTTTAAAATACTTTACAGAAAATAAACAAAGGACATGAGCAAGTGTGAACTTGCCTTTTGTGGTTGCAATATTATGCACTCACGGTCTTCGAGACAGTATAATATCCAAAAATCTGAAATCAGCATCATTGGTCCGGTAAGGACTAATGTTTAAAAAAGCAATATGCTTTTATGCATAAGTAGTGTGATGCACGTTTTAAGTGTAAATCCCGGAAACAACGTTGTCCTGAGGTTTAGATTTCGAAAGTGGTTACTTTGGAATGTGTGGTCCTTTTGGATAAATTTCGTAGTTGTATTTTTATTAGAGTTTATGAGTGGTTGGAGTCAACACATATGTAGGATTAAAGTATACATACTTATGATATATTAGTTAGGTTTATTATTACAAGGTTTCTTATTTTAAGTGGCAAAAAGGATAACCTTTGAAGAAAAGGTTTCTCTTCTAAGGTCTAAACAAACCTTATGGTTAGTTAGTGATAGTTGATGTTATTTGTTTTGATCAAATGGTTTGGGCTTGAGCTACTTTATAGATTAATTACTTCAGACCAAAGTTAACTATAAAACATGTAGTAATGTGTATGGTATTATATTTAGACTCTTGGAGACTAAAGTTAACTTTCAAATATAGATAGTTTTGAAAGTATGATACTTACACATTGGTATCTTGTATATCTGAAATGTGTTCTTTAAGAATGTTTGTTCCGTTACTTGAGATAATGGTTTCTTAATTCTATGATAGAGTAGTATTATTTACCTTTTATAGATAAGTGAGTAGAGTTTATAATTCCAGATATATTTTCATTTAACTACCCTTGGACTTTCTATAGTGTGGTGGTAATTATTGAAATTTGATAATTTAAAGTTAATGGAAAGGATCTTATTTATTCACAAGATGTTCTTTAAGGTTTTTATCATGAATTGGAATCCTTTGAGAATATAATCTTCACTTAGAATTGAAGATAGTTTAATATAAAGATGTTTATAATGTTTTTAAACCATTAGAGTTTCATTTCATTGATATTTAAGATTTGTACTATATGTTAAACTTATTTTACTCATTTTAAGGATATTAATAAATGTTATTTATCCTTTTATGAATTATTAATGAAGTGACTAGGTTTAAATTTGAGTTATTAAAATATTTTAATTTTTATTTAATTCAAAGTATAATATGAGATTTTTATCATGTATATATTATTTTTATGATCATTTTGGTATATTTATTTTTGTGATTAATAAATAATAATTTATGATTTTTATTATTACTTAATAAATAGTAAATATTTAATTAAGTGAAATAATAATACGTGATTATATTTTTAATTAGAATTCTTATTTTTCCAAGATTTTTGGTATTTTACTTATATTATAAACATTTATCATTATAGGAATATGAACTATTAAAGCTTTATTACTAAATATTTATTTAGTATTTTTCATAAATACTATAATATTAACAAATAATAAAATGATTTTTATTTATTTTATCATCTTTCAATAATTTTGTAAAATTCCATAAGGTATATATAAATTACAAAATTCTTATAAAAATTTAAATGTCCAAAATTTGATATTTTATTTTCTTTGGATAGAGTGGATTATTATGAATCCAAAAATCTTTCATTTATAAATTTTGGACTTTTATTTTATTTTCTAAAAAAATTATTGAAGCCAGGGGCATTTTGGTCTTTTTTAATTGATAAAAACTTTATTAAATGACTTGGGCTGGCCCTTTGGGCTTATTGGGTCAGGGTGGCCCAATAGGGCAGGGTCAAAAAGACCACCCCGAAGAGTTTTGGCCCATCCATCCCACTCTGCCTCCTTCTCTCCCTCCACCTTATCCTCTCCTCCTCTGGCTCGACTCCGTGGTCGGCGATGCCGCCACCGTCGATTCCTGCCGCCGTCAGCCGTTCTGGCCGCCGTCGGGGTGCGAGTTAGGGTTCTCGACGATGCTCGTTCGTGCTATCCACTTGGATTTGACTCCAGGGCTTCCCCGTGGTCAGTTCCTCCCCATTCCTGAACCCTAGGGTTCGGAAAGGATGTTGTCGTCGCCGCCGCGATCCCGCCTGCGGTGGTGTGCTGGTATCTTGCGCTGCTGCTGCCGCCGCCGTGGCAGGTGCAGGTTGCAGCGCCCCTCTAGGTGCTCCCTGTGCCGCCGCGGTTCGTCGGCCCCTCTGCTTCCTCTTCGATTCGTCAGCGAGGACCTCGGGTAAGTTGTCGTGGTGGTGTTTGTCCCTGCTACTGCCATGATTCTTTTTGTGTGTATCCAGTGGCTTTCATGCCAAGTGACTATGTGTTGGTTGAGTTCATCTCTGGATTAGGGTTCTTGCTCTGATTAGGATTCATAACCCCCTGTTGATCATATCTATGATGCTTTAGATCTAGTGTTGATCATATTTGATCATGGAAAAGGATTGTATGCTGTGGTTGATGATTGATAGTAGTTTTGTTGATGCTAATTGCCTGTCGGATTAATTCTAGTGGTAATCCACCATGATCCATGCTAGTGTCTTAATACAATCCTTGATTGGATTATGTTGTTGATCTGAGAAGTTTCTCTACTGTCAGGTGGCTTATACTGACAGTAGTCTCTCTCAGTAGTTGCTTACTTCAATTATAATGTGGGCTTGTTTGAGATTATACATTCTAAATCAAATCATTACATGTAATGATCTTCTGTGGATGTATGGATTCATTTAAATGTTGATTTCTGGCACTTGGCTTCAGGAAAATGATATGTAGTGGTTGTCCCTTTTTATCTGTGGAAGCTAAGTGAAGCTTGGTTTTAGCTCATTAAGAACTTGTCCTTGTGATACCATTGTATTCTGGCACACAAGTGATTGGGTTTTTATTTCTGGGCTTAGCTTGATTATGCTTGTGATTAAAACTGATAAGATGGTATGGAAGCTTTTATTAACTTTCCTGCCAATGATGTTGGTCTGAGGCTCTAGGATCTAATTCCTAGTTAGCTGAGCAATAGTTTGTTTGAAACTTATAGGTTTAGAGGTGCTACTCTCTCTGAGAGATGTGCCCTGTTCTGATAAGATCAAATGAACATGATCTCAGTTGCAAAAATAACATTGAACCCAGTGATGCTGGTCTGAGGGTTTAGTGCTTGTAGTTTAGCTTGATTTCTTATCCTTATCCTTGAAATCTCTAGGATAGATGCACTCCTCTTGGGTGATTATTGAGAGATTATCTCATAAAACAACACATGCTTTTATTTAGATAATATTATGAAATCATGTGATGGTTTTATGAGGCTCACCACAGATTCTGATGTGGATATAGTAGATTGATGATGATCTTGATCTTAATCTTGATCTGTTGTTGATGGGCTCCTGAGCTTGCTCTTGAGCTTGCATGCTCATCCTATCTCCTGAGCTTGACTTTGTTGTCCACCAGATCCATTCCCCTCCTTATGTCACCATTCTGGTGATGTTTGGGTTGATCTGGGTGGTTGGGTTTGGTTGCTGTTCTTGGTTTAGCTGCTGTTCATCCTGGCTTTGTTGTGTATTGTGTAGTGGAGAGATGCACTGAGGTGCTCCTCCATGGCTGGGCTGTGGTTTTGTGATAATGGCTATGCTTGTGAGGTCGACAGCACACCCCTTTGCATGCTTATGTGTGCAGCTTGTGTGCCTGCTATGCACATGAGGATAAGTTCAGAAGGTTTGAACTTACTATTACCAAACTACTTTTACCTGGCTGGTGAATTGATCCCTTTTGGCTGTCATTTGAATTCTGGCTTTGAATTTATGAAGGATGAAATCTTTCAGATTGGTGAATCTTGCCCTTTTTACCACATTTCTCAATGATGGTATTGTCAAGTACACCTCACTAACATATCTAAGAGAAATATACTAACACTAATCTTATTTTGTTTTCTATATAATCTTTGTTTTACAGGTACAAAGATAAGGATAAAGGTTTAGTGTATTTTTAGATATAGGATAGTTAGTAAATATATAAATGTAATTTTTTTAATTCTTGTAATCTTTATTTGGTTCATTCGTAATTAAGATTATAAATTTATCAATAAAGAATATTCTTATTCTTTACCTTTTTGTAAATTGTGAAGTTTTTGAATAACTTCTGTAAGTCCATCCTTTGTGACTTGTTTAAGTATGTAAAATGAATTTCATATACAATATTGGTTTTTAGATAAGATTTAAGTTATAATACTTTTATCTTAATTAATTTAAGATTCAAATCTTATATCAAAATCATTTAAATTATAAAACACTTAAGTTTTAAAATCCAAACTCATTTCAAAACACACATAATTCCTTTAAGTTCATATCAAAGTTTATAGCAATCTTCCTTCAAGACTAAACCTACTCTCAAAGTAAGAAAGAAACATTGATCACTCAAAGTTTTTATTTGGCGAAAATTTTACCCACATTTTCACAAATGAATGCATGCAACAATACATATTACTAAATCTACCCTTCGTTAGGTCCTAAATATTGGGATGTTACAGACTTCCCCCCTTAAATTAAACTTTGTCCCGACGTTTGTGGAGATGTACCAGAATAATTCGGGATAATTTTTTTTTCAATTTTCTTCCCGAATCTTACAGGGCTTTCCAATATAAATTAGGTCTTCTTGTAGTTTTAACTCTTGATGTGTTATTGCCTCCTCTGGAACTTTCAAACATTTGTGAAGTTGTGACATATGGAAAGCATTATGCACCTAAGCCAATCTTGATGGTAACTCTAAAGCATAAGCGATAGTTCTGTTTTGACTTAGTATCTTAAATGTTCCGGTATATCTTGGGCTCAATTTCCCTTTTAACTCCCAATCTTTTTACTCCTTTCATTTGACTTTACTTTCAAATAGACCATATCTCCTACTTCTGGATGCCATGATCTTCGGCTTTGATCCGCATAACTTTACTACCTACTTTGGGCTATTTTCAATCTTTCCCTGATCTTATCAATGATGTCTTGTCTATACTTCAACTAACTTCTCGGCATTATCCCTTTGGATTTACTGGAATAAAATGTGCACCCTTAGTAAGTTTGTCCACAATTACCCATATCATATCTTTCCTTTTTAGTGTCATAGGTCATCCTGTGATGAAGTCCATACCTATTTCCTCCCATTTCTATTCAGGAATTTCTAAGGTTTGTAATGGTTGCTATGCACCCCACTCCATGATGATCTTCAATGGAATTAATTGGAATATCCCATAACCTGATTAGATATCCTCATTCCATTCTTTTTCTTGAATTAACAGCTTCGTTACTATATTAATTACAATTTGGAAGTTCTCATTACCATAAGTTTTTATGTTTCTATATACGCATTTTAATGGTCAACAGACTATCTTACTATTCCTGTCATTATATAGTTGATACTGATATTCCTTCCAAAATTGAATTTGAACTCAATTTGTCCATACCAATTGGAATTTTTTTTATTCTCGACACTTGTTGAATTATGGTTCTATATTACTTCTTAAGGATTACTTAAAAGTTGTGTCCTTTTAAATTTGATTGTTTAAATGTATCCTTCATCACCCTCAAATTTGTACCTTCTTAAAATTTTTAATTAACTTTTCTTTATTACCCAAAGTATTTTCTTCAACTATCATTCCTAATGTTTACTCTTCCCATTATGTTTTACTAATAGTTTTGAAACTACATACATAGAGGCTATTGACTCTTGAACTAAAATGTTGGTTCATGTTCAGTTTATATTTTACTGCTTTAAAGTCCAATGAAAGATTATACGGTGCATCCACATAGTTGTGGATTTCCGAAGCAATTCTTTCAGCACTAAATTTCATACTTGCTATTGGGCATTCTTGCTGAAATAACTGGATTTTGCAAAGCATCTTGCCAAGCTATCGTCTTCATATCTATTAAACTTTCTTATGTCTTACTTAACTTAGGCCAAATTTAATGCTCTTTATGCAACTTTTAATAAGATTTGGTTAACTATTTCAACCAAATACCAGCTGCGGACAAAATACCAACTGTGGATTAGTTACTAGCTATGGATCAAATACCCATTGCGGATTATTACTAGTTGCGAACCGTCCTAGGGTGTGTTAATTACCCTATGGTTTCTCACATACCTCTCACATTCTCTTGGAATTGTCAGAGTTTAAATACAATTTTGGTTCCAAAGCTAACTATTTGTACTTATTCATGATACTTCCATGAACTTGGTACAATTTCTCCATTACTTCTGAGTAGTATTACCAACTTTTATACCCAACTTCTTTCTTGAGTTTGGCTAGGAATAATCTATGCTCTACCTATTCTCCAAGTGGTGTTAACACTCCTTGTATCTTTCTTTTTCCTTCCAGTAAATCTTCTTTTGAAATCGTCGCCTTACACTAATTCCCATTCCTATCTAGGTCTATATCATCAAGTAATAACTGGGTGTTACATCATGCATTTGCACACCTAATTAAACTTCATGTACAGATCTAGTCAATCAAGAAAATTCAATAAGATCCAAATGTTGATAAAAAACAAAACATATACCTTGTATTACACATAGGTTTTAACTAATTTACAAATGTACTAGATGTTCCAACTGTTTGCTCCATACCTATTTACACAACTACCTTACAAGAACTTCTTGTTCTTGTGGATATATCCTCACTTATTTCCGCAACCCTGCAAACTACCATACGCATTACCCTCTATGTATATTATTCAAGCCCTCATCCCTTGGGATGTCGTTTCTCTCTCACTTTCATCTTCCTCTAATGCTTCCTGGAGTTCCGTCCATGATAACGTGAAGTCCTACGACTACCTTCTAGAGCATAGGAACATCCAGGAGGTGCGTATTCTTGATTAGAAGTACCAAGACTGGGATTAGTCATTGAAAATGACTAGAGTTGGCGTAATCTTCCACCGAATAGTTCGGGTTTTCTGGCAACGCTTCCTCATAGTAAGTTGGTTCCTTAGCTTTTTCTTGGATCCAGCCATAGATGTTGGTATAGTAGCTATTGGAGTACTCTTCTAAGTTGATTGGATTTGTATTACCCCCATATGGTCCATAAGGCTCTCTATGGTTATAACTGGTCTCTTCTTCAATACCTGCATCACAAGGTATAGGATTCCCTATGGTTTTACCTTGAGATTCTATTTCCCATCCATATTTGTTAGGCTCAGGTTTATTTGGAATTACTTTATTCCATTCCTGTTGTTCGGAGTTGTACTTGGTCCATAGGTCTTCAGGTGGCTTGAGTTCATACTGGAAATAGGCATAATTTTCTGAGTTTGGGTCATCGAACTCCGTTTCCTCAAACACCTCTCCTGAAGGTATGTATTTGGGATGCCTAGATTCTTTATCTAACTTCTTCCTACGAGCCATTACTTTATCGGGATTAGTAAAATCCTCAAGGACCGTATCCAGTTCCTGAACTAAGACTTGGTGAGTATTATGATAGGTGTTTAGCAAGGACCGATAACGATCCATATACTCTACAGCTAGAGTAGGTTCAGCTTGGACTAAGGTAGAGTGATCTAACTCATGCTCTGAGTTTGAGATTTCATGTGGTATAATGGTGTGAGTACTACCTTCTAAAGCTTGGGATTTATGCTCTCGGATCATGGTTATGGCTGCTGCTACGGCAATCTCATATGCAGATGCCATGCACCTTGCCTCTCCTGCTGGCATTTCTCCCTTGAGTCCTAACTTCTTGGGTAACATGATCATGACACGGTATTTAGCTAATACCTGCCCATAAAAGAAAGTGTAAATATTGACCAAAAGTCTTGATTCACATTCCAAACTCCATAGAAGTTTTCGGAGATTGTCTATCCAATCCCCTCCGTAGTCATCCAACGTCCTGTTAATCACTTGAACATTCCGGGGTGGATATCGGGGTGCCATGTGGAACTGTAGATAAGAAATTATCGTCGGTCACATAGAGTTTAAAAATCTTGGGAATTGATTGGAATTACAATCATATAAAAGAGTTATCACACTAGTAACATAACAGGATTATTCTTAAGTGAATATCCCTCATATCACTAGAGAACTCTTCATTATTGCTAGGATGTGTCCTACAGGTTCTACCCATTTACTAGGTTTCCAACCTAAGGTCAAAGCATATGCTTTGATACCAACTGCGGTAACCCAGCATACCACTGCATGATGTAGTATACTATAGTCGTTGACATAACACCAAGAAACATCGTTCACTAGTATTACATCCCTTAGAATGGCACAACAGAAACATAGCGGGTCCAATAAATGGCTTGAAGGTTACAACTCACTCCTTTACATAAGGTCCAGAGAACACTCTAGGTTAAAGAGAGAAAAAGAACTTCTTGCGGAGAAGAATCAAAGATAAATAACACGAAACTTTTATACTATTAAAACTAGTATTGAACTAAGGAATTGGCATTTCTGCTATTGCAATGCACTACAAAGATAGTTTCTTTGGCTAGAGATCGTAACCCTATCTAATCAATAACTACCGTCATCACTTGAGTTGATGAATACGTTCATTTCCTTGACTTCACTGAAAAGCCTTAGCTTTTTGATGATTCCTGGAGCATGACTTGAGGTAGACATCGTCTTAATGGCTTCAGAATCTAGCAAGGGTTAAGAAGATACTTTGAGTACGAGCGTACTCAGCAAATTCACTAGAAAAGGAGTGTTTGATGCACTATAACTATAGCCACAGACCATAGGTCGTAGGCAATGCAAGTTTTCATAAACATTTCTTTAAAGGTTGCTTTTATTTTGAAAAGCTATGTTCGTCAGCCTTCACGGGTTTACCAGAACCTTCATGGGGTTCCTTTCCCGCCGCGTTCGCAGCTCCTTCCTAGAACAGGGAGTAACAAGTTACCGTTCTTACACTCTGCAGAGGTGCATTACTTTACCCATGAGAGATCAACTCTTTGTTGCACAACCGGGCAGCTTATTCCCGTCCACAATTCCATGATGTGGGGCCCAGAATATGATCCAAGCCAATCACTGCCCCCTTCGCGACCCCACATGCCTCCTTGGTGTACACCATGCCCACATAAAGAATTACGGCAATGGTTCGTACAAACCGTTAGATGTCAGAACTATCATGGGACGTTGAGGGTTCCCACCCATATGCTGCATATCCTCTACAAATTACCAATTAAAATGCACGCTATGAGGATAAGAGCCACGACCTGCACATCTGGCTTCATGCGAGAGGAAGAAGATACAGCTGACTTCTCCGTCCCATTCCAAATCTCATGGTCAACGCGTAATATATGGCGCAAGAATCACTGGCGACATTGGTTGTTAAGTCCTAGGTGATATAGTTCTGAACAGTGGTATCCCAACTGTCAGGTTTAATAGATTAGCTGATAACCCTGGACCAATAATCAATAGTCCTCATTATTATTGGAAAATAGTGTTTTCTGACATTTTTCAAATGCAGGTGAAGACAACACTGGATTTGTAAAATACTTTACGGAAAATAAACAAAGGACATGAGCAAGTGTGAACTTGCCTTTTGTGGTTGCAAGATTATGCACTCACGGTCTTCGAGTCAGTATAAGATCCAAAAATCTGAAATCAGCATCATTGGTCCAGTAAGGACTAATGTTTATAAAAGCAATATGCTTTTATGCATAAGTAGTGTGATGCACGTTTTAAGTGTAAATCCCGGAAACAATGTTGTCCTGAGGTTTAGATTTCGAAAGTGGTTACTTTGGAATGTGTGGTCCTTTTGGATAAATTTCGTAGTTGTATTTTTATTAGAGTTTATGAGTGGTTGGAGTCAACACATATGTAGGATTAAAGTATACATACTTATGATATATTAGTTAGGTTTATTATTACAAGGTTTCTTATTTTAAGTGGAAAAAAGGATAACCTTTGAAAGAAAAGGTTTCTCTTCTAAGGTCTAAACAAACCTTGTGGTTAGTTAGTGATAGTTGATGTTATTTGTTTTGATCAAATGGTTTGGGCCTGAGCTGCTTTATAGATTAACTACTTCAGACCAAAGTTAACTATAAAAACATGTAGTAATGTGTATGGTATTATATTTAGACTCTTGGAGACTAAGTTAACTTTAAAATATAGATAGTTTTGAAAGTATAATACTTACACATTGGTATCTTGTATATTTGAAATGTGTTCTTTAGGAATGTTTGTTCTGTTACTTGAGATAATGGTTTCTTAATTCTATGATAGAGTAGTATCATTTACCTTTTATAGATAAGTGAGTAGAGTTTATAATTCCATATATATTTTCATTTAACTACCCTTGGACTTTCTATAGTGTGGTGGTAATTATTAAAATTTGATAATTTAAAGTTAAAGGAAAGGATCTGATTTATTCACAAGATGTTCTTTAAGGTTTTTATCATGAATTGGAATCCTTTGAGAATATAATCTTCACTTAGAATTGAAGATAGTTTAATATAAAGATGTTTTTAATGTTTTTAAACTATTAGAGTTTCATTTCATTGATATTTAAGATTTGTACTATATGTTAAAATTATTTTACTCATTTTAAGGATATTAATAAATGTTATTTACCCTTTTATGAATTATTAATGAAGTGACTAGGTTTAAATTTGAGTTATTAAAATATTTTAATTTTTATTTAATTCAAAGTATAATATGAGATTTTTATCATGTATATATTATTTTTATGATCATTTTGGTATATTTATTTTTGTGATTAATAAATAACAATTTATGATTTTTATTATTACTTTATAATTACTTAATAAATAGTAAATATTTAATTAAGTGAAATAATAATACATGATTATATTTTTAATTAGAATTCTTATTTTTCCAAGATTTTTGGTATTTTACTTATATTATAAACATTTATCATTATAGGAATATGAATTATTAAAGTTTTATTACTAAATATTTATTTATTATTTTTCTAAAATACTATAATATTAATAAATACTAAAAGTGATTTTTATTTATTTTTATCATTTTTCAAAAAATTTGTAAAATTCCATAAGGAATATATAAATTACAAAATTCTTATAAAAATTTAAATGTCCAAAATTTGATATTTTATTTTCTTTGGATAGAGTGGATTATTGTGAATCCAAAAATCTTTCATTTATAAATTTTGGACTTTTATTTTATTTTCTAAAAAAATTATTGAAGCTAGGGCATTTTGGTTTTTTTTAATTGATAAAAACTTTATTAAATTACTTGGGCTGGCCCTTTTGGCTTATTGGGTTGGGGTGGCCCAATAGGGAAGGGTCAAAAAGACCACCCCAAAGAGTTTTGGCCCATCCAGCCCACTCTGCCTCCTTCTCTCCCTCGACCTTATCCTCTCTTCCTCTGGCTCGACTCCGTGGCTGGCGATGCCGCCACCGACGATTCCTGCCGCCGTCGGCCGTTCTGGCCGCCGCCGAGGTGCGAGTTGGGGTTGTCGACGACGCTCGTTCGTGTTATCCACTTGGATTTGACTCTGGGGCTTCCCCGTGGTCAGTTCCTCCCCATTCCTGAACCCTAGGGTTCGGAAAGGATGCTGTCGTCGTCGCCGCGATCCCGCCTGCGGTGGTGTGCTGGTCTCTTGCGCTGCTGCAGCCGTCGTCGTGGCAGGTGCAGGTTGCAGCGCCCCTCTGGGTGCTCCCTGTGTCGCCGCGGTTCGTCGGCCCCTCTTCTGCCTCTTCGATTCGTCAGCGAGGACCTCGGGTAAGTTGTTGTTGTGGTGTTTGTCCCTGCTACTGCCATGATTCTTTCTGTGTGTATCCAGTGGCTTTCATGCCAAGTGACTATGTGCTGGTTGAGTTCATCTCTGGATTAGGGTTCTTGCTCTTATTAGGATTCATAAGCCCCTGTTGATCATATTTATGATGCTTTAGATCTAGTGTTGATCATATTTGATCATGAAAAAGGATTGTCTGTTTTGGTTGATGATTGATAGTAGTTTTGTTGATGCTAATTGCCTGTCGGATTAATTCTAGTGGTAATCCACCATGATCCATGCTAGTGACTTAATACAATCCTTGATTGGATTATGTTGTTGATCTGAGAAGTTTCTCTACTGTCAGGTGGCTTATACTGACAGTAGTCTCTCTTAGTAGTTGCTTACTTCAATTATAATGTGGGCTTGTTTGAGATTATACATTCTGAATCAAATCATTACATGTAATGATCTTCTGTGGATGTATGGATTCATTTAAATGTTGATTTCTGGCACTTGGCTTCAGGAAAATGATATGTAGTGGTTGTCCTTTTTTATCTGTGGAAGCTAAGTGAAGCTTGGTTTTAGCTCATTAAGAACTTATACTTGTGATACCATTGTATTCTGGCACACAAGTGATTGGGTTTTTATTTCTGGGCTTAGCTTGATTATGCTTGTGATTAAAACTGATAAGATGATATGGAAGCTTTTATTAACTTTCCTGCCTATGATGTTGGTCTGAGGCTCTAGGATGTAATTCCTAGTTAGCTGGGCAATAGTTTGTTTGAAACTTATAGGTTTAGAGGTGCTACTCTCTCTGAGAGATGTGCCCTGTTCTGATAAGATCAAATGAACATGATCTCAGTTGCAAAAATAACATTGAACCCAGTGATGCTGGTCTGAGGGTTTAGTGCTTGTGGTTTAGATTGATTTCTTATCCTTATCCTTGAAATCTCTAGGATAGATGCACTCCTCTTGGGTGATTATTGAAAGATTATCTCATAAAACAACACATGCTTTTATTTAGATAATATTATGAAATCATGTGATGGTTTTATGAGGCTCACCACAGATTCTGATGTGGATATAGTAGATTGATGATGATCTTGATCTTGATCTGTTGTTGATGGGCTCCTGAGCTTGCTCTTAAGCTTGCCTGCTCCTCCTAGCTCCTGAGCTTGACTTTGTTGTCCACCAGATCCATTCCCCTCCTTATGTCACCATTATGGTGATGTTTGGGTTGATCTGGGTGGTTGGGTTTGGTTGTTGTTCTTGGTTTAGCTGCTGTTCATCCTGGCTGTGCTAGTGTATTGTGTAGTGGAGAGATGCACTGAGGTGCTCCTCCACGGTTGGGCTGTGGTTTTGTGATAACGGCTATGCTTGTGAGGTCGACAGCACACCCCTTTGCATGCTTGTGTGTGTGCATCTTGTGTGCCTGCTATGCACATGAGGATACATTCAGAAGGTTTGAACTTACTATTACCAAACTACTTTTACCTGGCTGGTGAATTGGTCCCTTTTGGCTGTCATTTGAATTCTAGCTTTGAATTTATGAAGGATGAAATCTTTCAAATTGGTGAATCTTGCCCCTTTTACCACATTTCTCAATGATGGGATTGTCAAGTGCACCTCACTAGCATATCTGAGAGAAATATACTAACACTAATCTTATTTTGTTTTCTATATAATCTTTGTTTTGCAGGTACAAAGATAAGGATAAATATTTAGTGTAGTTTTAGATATAGGATAGTTAGTAAATATATAAATGTAATTTTTTTAATTCTTGTAATCTTTATTTGGTTCATTTGTAATTAAGATTATATATTTATCAATAAAGAATATTCTTATTCTTTACCTTTTTGTAAATTGTGAAGTTTTGGAATAACTTCTGTAAGTCCATCCTTTGTGACTTGTTTAAGTATGTAAAATGAATTTCATATACAATATTGTTTTTTAGATAAGATTTAAGTTATAATACTTTTCTCATAATTAATTTAAGATTCAAATCTTATATCAAAATCATTTAAATTATAAAACACTTAAGTTTTAAAATCCAAAACTCATTTCAAAACACACATAATTCCTTTAAGTTCATATCAAAGTTTATAGCAATCTTCCTTTAAGACTAAACCTACTCTCAATGTAAGAAAGAAACATTGATCACTCAAAGTTTTTATTTGGCGAAAATTTTACCCACATTTTCACAAATGAATGCATGCAACAATACATATTCCTAAATCTACCCTTCGTTAGGTCCTAAATATTGGGATGTTACACTAGAGTTACTCTCCCCCGTTTCCCTCCCACTACCAAGTCCTACCTAAGTGTAGGGGTTCGTAGCATGGAAAACAAAAAAATTCTACCGCATGAACACACAATCAAGATCTAATCTATGATCAAGCCAAGATCTATCTACTAGATTATAGCAACGAGTCGATAGAATACTAACCCTCGAAGATCCAAAGAGGTTAACAAGAGAAGATTCTCGTGGATGATGTAGTTGTACACTTCCGATCTCAAGATCGCGTAGACGATCCTTCCGGCGCTGTGTTCCGGCAGCGCTTCCGCAGTCAGTCACACATTCGGTACTTGATGAAGACCTTCCTCTCCCTTGTTCTAGCAGGCAGCGGAGGTTGTAGCACTCTCCTCGTGATTCCGTCAGCACAACGGCGTGGTGTCGGAACTAGAGGGGAGATCCCGCAGGGCTTCGCCTTAAGCCGGAGCGAGTATGGTAGAGTATGAGAGAGGGCCTTGGCGATCTAGGGTTTAGAGGCTCCAAGGGGAGAGGTGTAGCCGGTGGCTAGGGTTTGGGATACCCCAACTCGGCTACTTGGGAGGAGGCCCTGGCGGTGGCGGCAGCACTTGGAGGTGGTGGCGCCTTAGCTAGGGTTTTTAGTTGTAGGGAGAGGGGGCGCCCTACCCCTCCTTATATAGGAGGGGAGAGGCGGTTTGGGGAGGAGGGATTCCTCCTCCAACTCCTGCTCATGGCCGGCGGGTGGGAGGGACTGGGACTTCCTCCCCAAGTAGGTTTCCTACTCTCCCTCCACCAAGCAAACTTGAGATTTGACTTTTTCAAATTGGCGTTTGACTTTCAAACTCCGATTTGATTTCTTCTCTTTATTTTGCCCATCCAGGTGACCTAGTACATGATGCAGCCATTCCACATTTTCATGACATATCCATGTAACCTTCCCCTCCAGAGTGTCGGACCTTCCAGACCCTTCTAGAACATTCCTGGTGAAAACACAGGAATCATTCCCAAACTCCGAAACAGGACTTTCCTTATATGAATCTTATTCTTAGGACCATTCCGGATCTCCTCTTGATATCCCGGATCCCATCCGAGACTCCGAACAACATTCGGTCTCTTACTCATCATTCCATAACTACTCAACAACATCGAATCCTTAAGTGTGTCTCCCTACGGTTCGTGAATTATGCGGACATGACCGAAACACTTCTCCGATCAATAACCAATAGAGGAATATGGAAATTCATATGGCTCCCACATATTTCTACGATTACTTTGCGATCGAATGAACCACTTACATACGATACCAATTTCCCTTTGTCTCACGATAGTTTACTTATCCGAGGTTTTGATCGTCGGTATCTCTGCATACCTAGTTCAACCTCGTTACTGATAAGTACTCTTTTCTCGTTCCCGCGGTATGTGTTCCCTTGTGAACCAGTCACATGCTTGCAAGCTAATTGGATGACATTCCACCGAGAGGGCCCAGAGTATATCTATCCGTCATATGGATGGACAAATCCCACTCTTGATCCATGTGCCTCAACCCATACTTTCCGAACACTCAATGCCACCTTTATAGCCACTCGGTTATGGGTGGGGTGTTTGATGTCATCAAAGCATCCTTCCGGTGATGGTGATTAACATGATCTCATGGTCGAAGGAATTAGGTTACTATGTATCAGAAAGCTTATAGCAAATGAACTATATTAAATGACTTGATCTTTATGCTACTCTTATCTATAGGAGTATGTCCATCACATCATTCTCCTAATGATATGACCCTGTTGTTAATAACATCTCTATGTTCATGATCAGGAAACCATGATCATATATTAACCAACAAGCTAGTTTAACAAGAGGCTTTACTAGGGACTCTTTTATGTTTACAAATCACACAAGTATTAATGTTTCCGGTTAATACAATTATAGCATGGTATGTAAAAATTTATCATAAGTATGAAGATATGATAATAACCACTTTATTATTGCCTCTTGGGCATATCTCCAAAAGTCTCCCACTTGCACTAGAGTCAATAATCTAGTTTCAAACCTTTGTGTATTCAACACCTATGGCTTTTTGGTGTCGTATGTACATGATTGCTAGTGGTCAACTGATCTCTGGATCGGACACTTCCAGGTCCATGTGTAATTGCATGTCTTTGCGTCTCTACGCATCACTCATTCTCTAATGAGATGACTTTGTAAAAATTTGGTCCTTTGGTGAGACCTTTAGTTCCTTGGGGTTAAAACATGTCGATAATATTGTCATACAATATATCTTCATAGTACTATCCCTCTATGAACTACACGTAGTTTGATAACAAACTACTTGACACAAATGCCCTCTTTTGCTGCTATAACAGCTGTCATATACTTAGCCTTTTGTTGTAGTATCTGTCACAATGTCTTAACTTTGGAACTCATCCAAATTCATTATGGAACTTACTTTCCATCATATTGTTCCACCCTTAGTTTAGATTGAGATAAACTTAATTTGTACTTTGTGACAAAACTAGTATCAATGTAATACTTTTACAATGAACTAACCATCTATTTGTCACTTCTACAAAATAATATATTCTTAGTTCTTCTAAAAGATCATAAGAATATATTTACTATCTTCCAATGATCATCTTATGAATCATTCTGGTATATGCTCATAACATTTAGAGCATAGGACATATCTGGATTTGTACATATCACAGTATGATTGATACACTTTGTGATTTCATGCATCAAGTATCAATCTATACTTGAATCTTTGTTTCACTTACCAAGTGTCAATACACTTGAATATATCATCAATATTGAACTCATTCAATCCTTTCTGTGTGACAAGAACCTTTCTTGTAGTTTCTATATTGAACTCATTCAATATATCATCTATGTACTTTCGGCACAACCATATTAGCGTCTATTGATGCCAAATATTTGGGTTTTGCCTAAGTCTTTCATCGGGATGAAATTCTTAATATGTGTTAATAAAAGATATATCATTTCCAATCAACAATATGTCTTCCACATAATGTATTAGAAACATGTCTTAGCGCTCCCACTTAATTACTTGCAAATGCAAGCATCTGCATCGTTTCCGACGAATTTAAACTCCTTTAACAGTTTCATCATAGTGAAGATTCCAACTCCGCGATGCTTACTTCAACAATTGAAGTTTGCATATGCTTTTAGCATCCTTTGAATTAACAAAACCCAATGGACCGTGTTGTCCACATGTCCTAGGTAACAATTCTATTAGAATAACTTGTTTTGCTTATTCAACTACCACATAACAAAATTATATGTAGTGGTTGCTACATTAATCCGTCTAGACTAAATATCGCTATGAAAGATCAAATCTTGTCATAGTCAACCTTTGAACATTGTTGTGAACTCTTTCCCAACATGTCGACTATTTCATAGATGTGAAACATCCATGTCTATTTATTTATATATCCAAACACAACTGTAAGGTCTTACACCTTTCTCGAGGGTCCTTCAAGTTCAAAACTTGATTTCTCGTGTATGGAACTATCACGGATTTTATGGCTTCAAGCCATTTTATGGAGTTAGGGCCCATCATCGCTTCTTTGTATGTAGTCCGTTCATTATTCTCAAATAATGATTCAACCCTAAAATCTTGGTATTTGATTGTTTACTCGACCTACTTGGTTCAATAGAAACTTTGACCTCCGTAACCACAACCTTTGAGGCACGTGAGCCATGAGCATTGTTGCTGCCTCCGGAACACTTTTCGGCGCTGCGCAACTTTGCACATATATCTAAGGTTCTTTTATCCTTATCAAAGTTCTATGGTCCTCCCACTTATCTTTTCACGAAAAATTCCTTCTCAAAGAAACTTGACGTTCTAAGTGACAAACACTTTTGTCTCTGATGTTATGGAGGAATACTTAACAGTTATTTGAAATAACATACAAAGACAGGTTCATCCGACTTTGGTTGCAAACATCTTTCTTATGCATAGCATACCAATGTTTAAGAAAGGACAACTTAGGTTTTATCCCAAACCATAACTTTATATGGTGTCATTTCAACGAATTATGATGGATCTCTTTTCAGCGGAAAAACGGTAGTCTCTAAAACTTTTAATCTTTAAAATATAATGGCAGTTTTATGAATTACACCTTTGATCTTACCATGTCAAACAAGGTTTAATTACATATCTCGAATGCTCCATACTCTTATGGTGTTTCGGGAAATGCAAATCCACGGAACGATTCCTTAAATCTTAGGTATTATGTTAAACTTGTAACACAAATATCTTCCTTTATGATCTTATCATAAACTATTTATATTCTTGTTACAATGATTTTGCACTTCATCTTGAAAGTCTTTGAACTTTTCAAATGTTTCATACTTCATCCTTATTAAGTAAATATTCATATATTCACTCAAATTTTCGGAGAAAGCATATGAAGTTGAAATCCATCGCTCTTGACTACACATAATGGACTTCATACAACAATATGTACAAGTTCCAATAAGCCAGTCATTCGTTCCCTTTTGGCCTATGAACGAAGTTTTAATTATCTCTAGGAAAGTTTCACAAGCGTCATTTGATCAAAATCAAAAAGACTCCAAAATTCCATCCACATGGAGTTTCTTCATATTTTCTTTCCAATATAATTTAAAAGGCGACATCACTTCCTAAGTGATCTTTCAATCAATTTGTCTTTCGACATTTTTAGCACTAGTTTTATGGATGTGATTTCTCCAATGAGATTTGTAAATCATCCATCTTTTATGGATTACGGCAATTATTTGAATAACCCTTTTGTTCTCATAATACCTGATAAAACAAATCTTGAAGGCAAGCTTTGATGTTTAACGAGCAACACAATAACCCTTTATTTGTTCTCGATGAACATCATCACATATTCTTTTGCTAGTTACTTAGGCCATTGTAGTTCATGAATTGTGTTGTTTCGTATGACGATTCACACCAACAAATTCAGTATCAAATACTTAAGAACCACATTGTTTAATAAGCAAAGAATATAGCCATAACATGTATATCATCTATATACTTAAGCTGAACAATTCTAGTCTTTTCTTTTCTGCCATATATTTATGAGATTCTCTTTCAGTATTTCCTTTTCTGTTTGAAAGAATCTATCAACATCAATAGTGGAGCCATATACATGACACATAGTCCAAAGCATGTATAGAAAAATACCAATGTCTTTGGACTTGCACTTTGAAGTAGATCACCATCATCAAATGATTGGTGTTCTTTCAAATTCCTTTCTTTAGTAATCTCTTGGTGTAGTAAACATTTTACCGACATCAAATATTCACCCTTATCATGGAATTATCCATGATCAAGCTACTCTTAGCTTATAACGGTGAATCGCGAGTATAATGTTGCTTTCCAAAACATTTTGAAGGATCAGGACAACTAGTGTCTCCAACCTTTTGCAAATTCTCATTAAATATGAGAACATGACTTTTGCCATATTATACTCTATCATGTTGCAACCAAAACTTCATTTCAGATATCACAATATCTTCCACACATCATGGTTTCTGAAATGACTCTTTCAACTCCTAGATTACCTTGATATTGAAACTATCTTTCGAATATCAAGAATCATGGAGATAAACATGATACTTATATACTAACACTGGAATTGTTACTCTTGATTTAATACCAACTATTAAACTTCACGGAGTAATCGAAACTTACTGAAAGTTTGCAATGGGACTTTTAAACTTTAGATCAACACTTCAAAAACAATACGATACCAGTTCGTAAAGTAACTAACAAGAATTCTATAGTTCTATCATCTCAATTATAACTAAGCGCAAGGTGGTAAACGGATACCAATGACTACAACAATTATGCAAATTCACTTTGATTTAATTTATGATAAATAGTGTTCAAATTTTAATCATATTGCTGTTGAACTTCCACTCAAAACAATATCCCTCACATTGTTTTAGTCATCACACGAACCAAATTCACTACACCAAGTCCGATCATCACGTGACATGATATAGTTTCAAAGGCGAACAATCATCATGTTCATCATATCTACTATATGACTCATGCTTTACCTTTCGGTGATCCGTGTTCCGAGACCATGTTTGTACATGCTAGGCTCGTCAAGATCAAACCTTAGCTTCCGCATGAGCAAATCTGTCTTGCTCACGTTGTATACACTCGCAGAATCTAACACACCCGATCATCACGTGATGCTTCGAAACAACGAGCTTTAGCAACGGTGCTTACTAAGGATGAACACTTTAAAACTTGAAATTGCGTGCTTGAGGGATCATCTTATAATGCTACCGTCGTGAACTAAGCAATACAAGATGCATAAAAGGATTAACATCACATGCAATTCATAATATGTGATATGACATGGCCTTTCTTCTTGTGCTTCCGATCTCCATCTTCAAGCACGAACATGATCTCC
The DNA here is from genome assembly GCA_910589765.1 of Avena atlantica. Lineage (NCBI taxonomy): Eukaryota > Viridiplantae > Streptophyta > Magnoliopsida > Poales > Poaceae > Avena > Avena atlantica. Next base: position 482,171,006 of record OU342739.1, on the reverse strand, counting down.
ATCATCACCGGTGTGGCGTCAAGGTCAATGGCGCCGCTTCATGGTTGTCGTCCACTAGCATCAACTATTACAACTTCTTTGAATAGACATGCAGATCTTAACGGAATTAAAAGACAACCATATGGCTCCTGCCGATTGCCAACTTACAATAAGGAACATTGCATACATCATATATAATCACAATCATGGCCATATCACATCACAGCACACCCCTGCAAAACAAAGTTAGACGCCTCTAATTTTCTTTGCATGTTTTACGTGGTTTGGGGCTTTCAATAAGTGTCGTTCTAACTTACGAACAAGTTAACAACATTGATACTATTATTGTCAATCACCCGTTGTAAATTGAATCTTAACTATGTTGGGAGAAACAGGCACCCGCAAAGCCACTTATGCAATACAAGTTGCATGTCAAGCGTGGAGCAAGTCTCATGAACGATGTCATGTAAGGTTAGCCCAGGCCGCTTCATCCCACCATCCCGCAAGATGCAAAGTACACAAGAAGCAATCGACAACAAAAGCATCAACGCCCACAATGACCATTGTGTTCTACTCGTGCAACAGATCTACATATAGACATGGCTCTGATACCACTATAGGGGTTCGTAGCATGGAAAACAAAAAAATTCTACCGCATGAACACACAATCAAGATCTAATCTATGATCAAGCCAAGATCTATCTACTAGATTGTAGCAACGAGTCGATAGAATACTAACCCTCGAAGATCCAAAGCGGTTAACGAGAGCAGATTCTCGTGGATGATGTAGTCGTACACTTCCGATCTCAAGATCACGTAGACGATCCTTCCGGCGCTGCGTTCCGGCAGCGCTTCCGCAGTCGGTCACACGTTCCGTACTCGAAGAAGACCTTCCTCTCCCTTATTCCAGCAGGCAGCGGAGGTTGTAGCACTCCCCTCGTGATTCCGGCAGCACAATGGCGTGGTGTCGGAAGTAGAGGGGAGATCCCGCAGGGCTTCGCCTTAAGCCGGAGCGAGTATGGTGGAGTATGAGAGAGGGCCTTGGAGATCTAGGGTTTAGAGGAACCAAGGGGAGAGGTGTATCCGGCGGCTAGGGTTTGGGATACCCCAACTCGGCGACTTGGGAGGAGGCCCTGACGGGGGGCCTTAGCTAGGGTTTTTAGGTGTAGGGAGAGGGGCCGCCCTACCCCTCCTTATATAGGAGGGGAGAGGCGGTTTGGGGAGGATGGAGTCCTCCTACAACTCCTCCTCATGGCCGGCGGGTGAGAGGGAGTGGGACTTCCTCCCCAAGTAGGTTTCCTACTCTCCCTCCACCAAGCAAACTTGAGATTTGACTTTTTCAAATTGGCGTTTGACTTTCAAACTTCGATTTGATTTCTTCTCTTTATTTTGCCCAGCCAAGTGACCTAATACATGATGCAACCATTCCACATTGTCATGACATATCCATGTACCCTTCCCCTCCGGAGTGCCGGACCTTCCAGACCCTTCTAGAACATTCCTGGTGAAAACACCGGAATCATTCCCGAACTCCGAAACAGGAATTTCCTTATATGAATCTTATTCTCCGGACCATTCCGGATCTCCTCGTGATATCCTGGATCCCATCCGAGACTCCAAACAACATTCGGTCTCTTACTCATCATTCCATAACTACTCAACAACATCGAATCCTTAAGTGTGTCTCCCTACGGTTCGTGAATTATGCGGACATGACCGAGACACTTCTCCAACCAATAACCAATAGAGGAATATGGAAATTCATATGGATCCCACATATTTCTACGATTACTTTGCGATCGAATGAACCACTTACATACGATACCAATTTCCCTTTGTCTCGCGATAGTTTACTTATCCGAGGTTTTGATCGTCGGTATCTCTGCATACCTAGTTCAACCTCGTTATTGATAAGTACTCTTTTCTCGTTCCCGCGGTATGTGATCCCTTGTGAACCAGTCACATGCTTGAAAGCTAATTGGATGACATTCCACTGAGAGGGCCCAGAGTATATCTATCAGTCATATAGATGGACAAATCCCACTCTTGATCCATGTGCCTCAACCCATACTTTCCGAACACTCAATGCCACCTTTATAGCCACCTAGTTACGGTGTGGTGTTTGATGTCATCAAAGCATCCTTCCGGTGATGGTGATTAACATGATCTCATGGTCGAAGGAATTAGGTTACTATGTATCAAAAAGCTTATAGCAAATGAACTATATTAAATGACTTGATCTTTATGCTATGCTTATCTATAGGAGTATGTCCATCACATCATTCTCCTAATGATATGACCTTGTTGTTAATAACATCTCTATGTTCATGGTCAGGAAACCATGATCATATATTAACCAACAAGCTAGTTTAACAAGAGGCTTTACTAGGGACTCTTTTATGTTTACAAATCACACAAGTATTAATGTTTCCGGTTAATACAATTATAGCATGGTATGTAAACATTTATCATAAGTATGAAGATATGATAATAACCACTTTATTATTGCCTCTTGGGCATATCTCCAACACTAAGCCCCTAAGCGTAGTTCATAATCGCCTCGAGAGTAACAACAGCTTGTTCCCTCTCGTCTCGTCCCTTGAGAGTCCACTGTGAGTTCTTAGGCCTCCCCCAACCCAAATCCGACAGAGTTGTCGTCCAGAGGCGGCGATGGAGTAGGTAGGCCTAGTCTAGGGTTAGGTTTGGCCAATATGGTAGTGTGTGGGAGTAGGTCGTCAATGGATTTCAGCTTCTATCGACGCGTCCTGGTTTTCTTCTTCCTCGTGGTTGTGCTCCGGTGGCTAGGGCTCCCGTCGCTGGGAGGTCGGAGCCCAGTCATCTCCAACAATAAAGATGAAGCCTACAACCTTTCTCTGCCGCCGGTGGCATGCACGAGGCATAGGTGTTAGAGAGGGTCCTGTCCCTTCCATGGTGGAAGGCTACGACGCCCTCTAGTACAAGATCTTTCAATAAGCGCGTTTTTTGACAGTTTCTGGATATCGACAAAGAGATCCTACCCCTAGCCGGCTGTGGATGCAAGGGGGTGGAAGGGCTTGAAGTACTTCGTCCAGATCTTGGCCGAATGTGGGATGAGGAGGGTGAGGTGCCTTTGTGCTCTCCTGATGCTGCGTTTGGTGTTCACCAGCAGAGGCTTGACGACAGCAAAGAGAGTCGTTCTGCCTCTGCCCCTTATAGCCGAATGGCGGACCATGTTTCTAACCTCATAGATGGAGGCCTCATCATCCTTGCACCGGAGCTCGCTGCGTTGGTTTCTCCAAGTGGTTTGTCCCCGGGGAGGTCGAGGTGGCCGGTTGAAAGGATTTTTCGCCGGTGGGGAGTTCACGAGCATCTCTCTCCCAGACTTGGTGTTTGCGCCTTGAGGTCGTCGGTGACCGGCAGAGGAGGATCCCGGGCACCCGATTGCTTTTTACTCTTTGTGTCAGGGTACTTTTTGCATTTCACGAGCCCTTATCTTTGAATATTAGGTCTTTTGGTGCAATAGACGTTTATAGGGGCTTCATTGTAATTTGTTACATGCCGGTTTTCTAATGCAGCTTCTACACCCTTCCGGGCTTTTCCCGTTCAAAAAAACCCAAGTCCTACCTATGTTGAGGTCTTGGACCAAGTTAGGATTGATTTGAAATGGATGTAACTGAGTGATATTGTTGATTTGGAGGAAAGGCATGATGTTGGGTTTGGAATGCGCATCTGTTGGAAGACAATGTGTATCTACTCCGAGCAACATTGGGTTGCATACAAGGAGACGATGGCCGACTCTTAAGACAGGGCTCTTGAGTTATTTGACACCCAAAAGGTTGATTTGCATTTGCTCTAAACTGGCTTGCTTCCCCATTGGATGGTACGAGTCCACCACCCATGAACCAAGAGCAAGTGCGCAAACCTCTTTTGACCCAACATGATTTGATACAAACATTGAGCTCAATTTAAAAACCCAAGATGGAGAATTGGAAGAGGATAATGATGAGTATGAGGACGATGAGAATAAGGTTGAGCTCCATGATAACAATGTTGGACATTTGGACAAAATATTATATACAAGAGAACATGGATCATGACATATTGTATTCTCAATCTTATGCATCGGACTCGGATGACGATGGTCCCGATGTAGAAGTTGATGAGGAGGGGTTCACAACCAATGAAGCTGAAGTTCACGGAAATGTGTTGGGGCGGGATCATCAGATCATCAAATACCACTATTTCATGATCTTAGTCTCGCGGATGAATCTACCATTGACGGCGGCAAGGATATAGTGTTTGGACCAAGGCAAACTTCTCACTGTGATGACAATCACAAGAAGAATGGGATTTCTCCCAAATTGAATTTCACAACCTTGTTGGAATTGAAGCAATAGATCGAGGAATTCTCGGTTAAGTATCATCGCCCATACATGGTGGTTCACTCGGACATGAAGAAGTGTTACACAATTACTTGCAAGAAGGATGCATCTCCTTGGATTGTGCGTTGAAGTCCATTGAAGGGAGGACCCGATTGACACCTATCTAGTTGTGTATCAACTCACATGTGCCGAGGCAAGCGGGTGGATGGAAAATATGTGAAGCACGAGAACCGTCAACTCACCTCCGAGTTCAACCCTTATAGGCTTTCCAATGACATCTCGTCACTTCCAACAATGAGCATCAAGAGCTTTATGGAGCTTGTGAAAGCTATCTCTCACTACGAGGTGAAGTACGAAAAAGCATGGTGAGATGCGTTAGCAAATCCTATTGTTCACTCTTAGTAATTCCTAAGAGAAGGTTGGCATCCCCCGGTACACACATATGTGATGCGTCCGATCAGTGTTGCACAATGAATAAATAAAATAAAATATGAAGCAGAATAAACAGGAAAAATAGGGGAGGGGTAAAACCGAACATGACATAAAACCAAAAAGTAAAGACTGAACAAAAAACCTGAAAAATCCACAAGGACGCACACGGTATTTTTACAACATATGAAACGTTTATTTAGGCATGTACTAACATTTAGATCATACACCCGTAAATTATGTTTATGAACACAACATTTCACTTCTTACAACACATATATTTTTATTTTTTGAACCAACTTATATAAAATAAATAGTTCCACGTATTTTTATACAAAAATAATTAAAATGAAAAACGTTCTGTTAGCAGGCCGCATCAAATGTGGCCCATTTAAGAACCTTTAGGCTACAAGGTCCTAAGCATCGCGGCGACGTCCAGAAGCTCCACAGTACACCCCGCACGCTATTTACCGCTTACTACGAATTGGTACCAAACTACCAACCTGTCAAAACCGGCAATTCTAAACGCAGTACAGCCGCTACTGTAATGTCAGATGAAGCACATCGATCAGTTAAAAAAATGACTTGCAACAATAGCCGGTTTACAAATATGCCAGTAATAAATATCATGTTAATGGTGAGTTTTTGAGAATGTGTGTCTCATCGTAGTTTTGGGGCAGATGTCCAATCAAGGCAGGGCATTCCGTCATAGCTTTCATGTCTATCGATCATGCATTGATATATTTGTTTTATGCTGCAAAAAGAGGCCAGGATGAAAAGGCAACACTCTACAAGCAAAGTGCAGTTCCTGCAGCGCAAATGCACAAATTTTGGTCCTTTAATTTCCATATAAAATTATTCTTATGCAAGTCTTGCCAAATGAATAAGAATCGGAGAACATGTCATACAAGGTACATCTGTACTACAGTACTACATCTTTCAGCTGGGAAAACATATCTATACCGCCACGGTTTATACAATCCTCAAACTAAGCAATTTAACCCATAATAACTTAATTTCTTAAGTGCCTGAGGCACTCCTCATATATCCATCCCTCTAGCAGCACCAGGGAACGCTACATATAGTTAACCATCTCAATTATCACTTCATGATTGGGGGAGAAGCGTAGGGGCCGTTCAGCCAACCGTTGGCAACCATGCGGTAGGCGGCTTCGGTCATGTGGATGCCGTCCCAGCTTACGTACGACGACGGGTTAGAGCACACGCTTGCGCCTGCCTCGCCGCACTTCTTCTTCATGTTGAAGTTGTAGTTGCCTTCCCCCGCGGCGCCGCAGCATGCTTGCAAAGCTGTGCTGAAACCTGCAATGGTGTGTAAGATTCAGTTAGACCATGGCACATACTACTTCCTAATGCACACACCGTCTTGTAGTATCCTGAGCGGAACTATGTAAAGACTCCGTTTCAACTATGTACTCGAGATTTTTCACCGGTTAGGAAGGATTCGCTCACCGAAATTTTTAGGGCTGACGACGAACTGCATTGCGGCTTTGAAGTAATCGCCATACATGATTTTCGTCTTTGGGTACTTCTTCTGAAGCTCATCAAGCTGCTGCTTGAGCTCCCTGTTGTGATGGAAGGCCAGACGGTTGTATCTCCGGAGGCACCCAGTGCGGGCGTTGTAGTCTGATTTCTTGCTGCTGTTGTACAGCGTCAGGTACAAAGGGAAGCACCCGATCGGCAGAATTCCAGGCACCAACAGGTCTGTTGCCCCAAGCTCGACAAGTTTCTGAAAGAAATAAAAATTAAGTGTAAGATGATCTGAACGCCCATCAGTTTGTATGTGTACGCTTCAATCTGCATTCAAGAATGTGCAAGACTACTTCCAATCTTAGACAAAGATATATCTCCAACAGCTGTCCACACGACCGTTTGAATCATGATATTATACACTGACGAAGTGCTAGTTTAGCAGAACACCACTAATAAAGTAATAGTAATGCACTGCTGCTGATAGTAGTATTATAATTTTAGGAGATCTGTTCACTCTCCTTGAATTGTGTGTAAACAAACCATTTTCAGTGCTCTGTCATGTGACAGCCGTTCCATGATGGCCATGCACACGAAAAATGATTCCTCATCTTCTTTACCAACCATACCTTTTCCATGCCCATTATCTTCATTGGCACAATCATGTGCGGAATGAAGTCCCCATCCAGACATCACATGGGCGTGCACTAAGCAACAATCTGATGCGCTGTGGAGCAACTCTATTGGGTAACAAAGTGCAGATCCCATGGCATCACGAATGTGTACTGTCTAGTGAGGTTTATGCAGGTGAAAAGAAAATTCACTTTCCAAACCAGTGTAACAATAGCAGTTACAGTACATGGGTAATTTCCTAGTCAGGAAATTGTTCTATTTGTGGAAGAATATATACCACAAGTGTCACATCTTCTTGCCCCTATTTTAGTGTCTAGAAATGTCGGCAGCCCAGTTGATCATAGGTAAACATCACACTGAGATCCCTAGATCCAACCCAATAAAATGTGTATTGGCCCTACCCATCTCCTGCTGTGTAGCCACCCCTGCACAACTACACTCTCAGGAGCTTAGTCTATGACACTATGCTAGTGCTTACCTACTACTCTTAGTCTCCTTACTGAATACTCCCCGGTAGAACTGAAATCCATATGATCCCAAATCCTTCCTTACCAATTCTGTCCCTCTCATGGTTTGTCATGCATTCCACCTTGCCGACAAATGTGTAGATATGACATAAGTGTGTTGCCTGAAATCAGCACTCAGCACAAACTTGCACGATTCCCTGAATCCCCCGGTAGGCAAGTACACTGGACTGCTGCTTTTCTACTTCACCCATGTACTCCTATCTGCATTGTGCTGTACTGTACTGTATGTATACATGATGCAATGCAATGCAATGCAAGGGTAGATCTGTTTTCCTACTCTATAAGAGTGATGATGTGTAAATCAGCTTCCACTAGTAGTGATTTTATACCTCGACACCATTGACGATGGCTTTGGCGACCAGCGGCACGTAGGTCTTCACATCGGAGAACTTAACGCCGGAGAACAACGGAGCGTTGTAGTCGTTGCCCCCGAACTCCCCCACCACAAACAGCGATTTGCTAAAGTAATCCTTGCACTCTGCAGTTAACAAAGCAAATGAGATTCTGAATTTTTTTATCTACTGCACGTATCAAGAAAGGGCGTGAGAGAATCTCGTCGGACCGCTCTCCGATTTGCAGAGCGACGGCTTCATGGTCTGGAGCCAGCCGATCTGGGTGTTGATGGAGCCGGTGTTCCAGATGCGCTGGTCGATGCCGTGTGCCTTGAAGAAGGAGTACTCCAGCGCCGTGGCGCCGGTGATGGCGAAGTTGGCGCCCTTCTTGAAGTCCGTGCCGTGGGCCTGCGACGCCGGCGGCAGCGGCAGCCCGAAATGCTCGGCTGCGAATTGACATGAGATTCCCATCCATCAGCAAAAGTGGAGATTTACATTTACAGATCATACGACGTGGTTTTGGATACTGCTCTGAACATACAGAGCACGCATCACAACTCGCAATCTAGCAATTCCAATGGAGCGAGACAAATGCGTGGTCCATTGGTCGCAGCAGTAAATCGCTACTACTAGTAGGAGTAGTTTCTTTCAGTAACATTTCTGGTGTGCTTTTACCTTGGAAAAAGGGAAAAAAAGAAAAAGGACCTTTAATTCACATGAACACTTTGGGCGGCGTAGCAGAACGGAGGCCGCATTAATAACCCACTGTTGCAAAGCAGCGGCTCTTTTTACCGGTGTGTCTTACCACTACACTTAATCTTCTCTTCTCAAAGCAAGAAAAACTTGAGGCTTTCTCTTATATACTACTGGCAGATTAGCATTGCATCACTAGGGAGTAGTAGTTGAGTAGTATCACAGGCAACAAGAGTCAATTTCATCATGACCAAGGTCAGAGCAGAGTCAAACACTCCACCCGACTCCTCCCAAAAAAACAGAGACACTCCTATCGGATACTGCGAAGCCCATCTCTAAAATAGTATACTGGTGCACCAAAAGGCCAAGAGATGGAGAAAAGGACGGCGAGATAGGAGCAGCAGGCAGCCAGCCAGCTAGCCGGCCGGCGATGCGGGATTTGTTTCAGATTATAAGTAGTGCTACCGTACCTAGGAAGTCGACGACGACGCGTCCGTTGGAGCACCGTCCGGTGGGCCGTCCGAAGAAGGTCATCCCGTATGGCGCGCGCGCGGTGGTGAGGGCCTTGGGGATGCCGTCGACGATGAGGTTGCCGGCGTCGGAGAGCGAGTCCCCGAAGCTGAAGATGGCCTCGTACGACTTCTTGCTGTGCTTGGCCTCGGCGGCGCCGCAGCATAGCGCGGCGGTGAGGAGGAGGAGGAGGAGGAGGAGGAGCGAGCAGCGGCGCCCCATTGCTGCTGCGCCCGCGTGCGGTGTCGGCGGATGCAGGCAGCGGCGGGCGGCGCGCATGTGCTGCGGGAGCGAGACGCGGAGAGAGAGTGTGAGTGTGTGTGGGAGGGAAAGATGGGATCCTTTGCTTGCTTGTGTGGCGCCTGCTTTATAGTACAGCTCGTGTTACTGCGGGAGTGAGGTGAGGTGTGCCGCAGCAGCCGCTGGCCTGTTGCGGGCTGCGGGGCGGGAACCGCGGGTGGCACTATTTGGCATGGCCGGATGATGTGCCGTCGTGCGGTCCAACTGACTTAACCGTAGCCCCGGCACGGCAATCTACACAGAAGTTCAGGTCCCATGTGAAATGTGCAGGATCAGGTTAAAGGTCGACGAACAGAAACAATCAAGTTTTAGGCTGAGGTGAACGGAAACATCTGAGTGGTAAGTGTCGACGTATGGTCATGTCTCTGCTGCAGCTGAAAGAGTGGACTTTCTTTGCTCGATCCACCAAAGTAACTCCACTACTACTACGTCCCCACTCCCCTGCTGCATACCGATACCCGGTACTGACTAAAATGAGTACTGTATTTCCCAGCCCTGGGGCCGATCAGGGATCATAATGAGATGCTATTTCTCTCTCACTTTTCTCATCTCTTACTGTGATCCCCCGCCATCATCAACCGGATCTGTGCGGCCGAGCCAGGTACAGGTTCAGCTCGCTCTTCTTCTCTCAGGGTCCGGGGGACAATGGCAGCCCTACGAGCTCCGATCCCTGTCGACCGATCCTATCCAACAACTTGCCTCTCGCCCCGTGGGCTGCCGTTCAACCGCCCATTAATTGGCGTCCAGGCTTTCGGAGTCGGTGCGGTACTGCGGTGCCCTCCCCTCCCTCGTGCTTTCCCTGAATCGCGCGACCTTCTTTGTCTTTGCCCCCGTGTCCAGTGCGTGTGCACAGTAACGTGTACTATTCGGGGATTACCGGTTCGCACCCCCTCCGTCGTCGGATCACCGGGGACAGTATCCAGGCCGTCGGATTGAAAACATTCAGCTTTGGGGTCCAGCGTGCATGCTTAACTGGTTTCTTAATCAGGGGTAGATACCGACCCTTTTATCACTGCACGCTCGCAATGACGCTTTTAATTTGCAGCAAAGAAACAAGGTCAACACCGTAGCACTAGCGTCCTCGCCCGGACACGAGTCGGCACATGCAAAGAGAGAACCAAGAGATGGCGTCAGCATTACGTCCTCACCAGTAGTATAATGATCTCATCTCACCCTTGTTCCCTTCCGACATGCCTACGTCAATAATCACTTTTCCCGCTGCATACAATGGTATGCTATCTTCGATCAATTTCTTACGTGACACAAATTACAGACCAATTACTCCCTCCCTCCCAAGATTTAAGACTTTTTTTTTTGAAAAGTCAAGGTAGTAGCATTTACATGTATTTTGTTTTAGGATATTATCATTTATGTCCCTATAACATACATGAAACTAAGTTTTACCATTGTACTGACGGAGACTCCAATTATGCCACTCCTGCCTTACAACACTGCTCAACTTTTGCCATTTCACTATCTTTTCGCCATTAGACTATAATCATTTTTGTCGTTCTGTTAACATGACTTGCCACATCGATGATCAACATTTGCACAATCATCCCGGTAGCACAACTTCAACGTCTGAATGGCATCCGACCATGTGGAACCCGCTAGCATTGTTAGTCCATGTGGAGCATCCGAGAAGGTACCGCACCAAATCCAGCTCGAGCGACTCTTCGACCACACCAGCCAACTCGATACAATACACACCGCTCGTATGGTGCAACATGACTTGCTGCGTGCACAGGGCCCAGACGCTTGAGCTAGTGCATGCCTGAAAGCAGCAAACTATACGCTGAGGTCATACCTCATAGAAGAGGTTAGAGTCGGTAAGTACTTTAGTGAAAGGCGCGTCCCTCTTGTTCTCCCCTGTGTGATGGCGGGAGGGAAACCCTACCGCCCCCAACAACCACTCCCCCTCCCATGCCGCTGCTACCAAGGGCGCGACCGAGTGAAGATGGGTCATCGTCGGTTATGGGGGGCTTCCTAGCAGATGGAGACTCCAAGCGGCGGCAGGAGAGGGGGCTGCTGGGGAAGGATGGTCGTCGGCAGAATCTAGAGCTCCTCGTGTCACCTCGGGGAGGGACATGGGGGCAAAAGTAGTCAGGATGTTTTCTTTCTTTTAGTAATTGAATATGTGATGAATGAGTTGTGTTGTTTATATTTTGTTGCTAACTATCGGTTGAGTTTATGATGTTATTGGTAATTCCGTAAATAAGAAAGTTCTAAAGGGGATTTTTTGCATTGATCTATGCAACTACCGAGATTGACCCTTGTTTTAGAGAAAAATATAGGAACTCAACTAGACATCATAGTGGAAACATACACAAAGGAAAGAGATATTTGCAATGACGATGTTGATTCGCTTTCTTGTGTTTCATTCAACAAAAATTCACCGTGCCTTCGTAAGATCCTACCATACGCTCCTTGAACTTCGGCTTCTGCATTGGCGTGCATGTCCTCAACAAACTCAGACACTTGAACACCAGTTGTTATGCATGGGTTACATAGCCCAACAAGTAGTTTCTCTCGAAATAGTCTTTCGTCGTCCTGCTACACTAATATAGCAAACCACATGATACAAATGATCAGCTGGGGTGAACAGCACAAGCAAGACCAAAATAAAAAGAAGAGAAAAAAAATAAAAAAAGGCCAACACCGGAAGATTGAAAAAATAAGGATGACTCGCAACCGCTGCGCCCTCCAGAATTGTCCCACCATGCTCCTCGTACTCCGAACCACCGTGTACCAAGCATTATACCTTCAAGGAGTGCGACGATGACGCTGCTGCTGCTAGGATAGATCCTAGGGTTTCACCCGACACGCTGAGGTCAGTGGGGAAAGGTATCCCCGACGCCCTTCAGTAAGGAAAGATGGCGTCCGCAGGTGTCACCTTGTCAGTGCCGGACAAACCGATGGGATATCTCCTGACCCAAAATACCGGACTGTCCGTAGCACACCATCAACCCTGCCGCCCACCATCTGCACCACGATGGTCTTGAGAGCACCCTTGCCGTTTCACTATGGTCATCAGCACGGGACCTAGAGGATGGAAGCGGGAAACTCGGCAGTGGTTGGGGATGACAGCACCGTAGCCGAGCGAGAGGGAACTACCTCCACCACCTTGGAGGTAGCCAACGGGATGCACCATCAGAGACACACCAGGCCTCTGAAGGGCCCGTCTGATCTTAGATCAGGCCCACAAAGTCTCCGCCACCATGCTGCAGCAGGCCTGCTGTGTGCCGCCACCAACCAACACCGCCGGTTCACAATCTCCACCTCCAGGAGGCATCACAGCCGCAAGAAGACTCGCTGGCCTACCTTGCCCAGATGGGCCCAAAGGGGCCTAGATCTGGGCCGGACGGACCCTGTTGTGGCATCCCGCAAAACCACTACTAGAAAATCGCGTTGTTTTTGTGCATTGCATCATCATGACCGCATGCTCATGTCATCATGCCACATTGTATTTGGGTATCGTCATCATCTTGCATGTGCTTGTATAAAACTATTTTCGGAAACCGGTTCTTGTTTTCCAAGCGCCCCATCTTTATTCAAACGCAAACCCGGGTCTCCGGAATATTTTGTTCTGTCTAAACACAGATTGCAAACGCCCCGTTTTAATTAAATAAAATGTTTAATTGTTTTAGTGGAGTAGTCGAACGGGCCGAATGACCCGAACGACCACCCCAGGAATATAATCGGTCCACCTAACCCGCCCTTCTAAATCCTAAAGCTACCAACCTATCTACCCAACCAACCAAGCCACCTCACCCCAGCCAACCCCTGGCTGCCACCTCACCCTCTCCTCTCCCCCTAGCCTATCAGACCATGCCACCTCAACCAGCCACTCCCTCTCTCTCTTCCCCCTCTCTCTCCCTGGACCCTCTCAACCCACCCAGCCACACACACGCCAGCTGCCCCCTGGGTCCCACCACCCGGCCCCACCAGAGCAGCCCCGTGCCCCTGTTCTTCTTCCTCCCTGGCCCTCTCTCCCCCGCGCCTCCTGCCTCGCTCCCTTGCCCCCAGCGACCACGCCGCCCCTTCCTCCCCTCTGCGCCGCTCCGCCCGCTCCGGCCGCCGCAACCTCCGCGCTTCCCCGGAGCCCCGCAGCTCCCTCCGAGCGCGCCGCTCTACCCCGCTCCCCACCGCCAGGCCCCGCAACCTCCGCGCTCGCCCCCGACCCTCCGTTCTCTCCGCGCTGCACCGGAGCCGCCCCGCCTCTGCGCCTCCTCCGGCGCCGGCTCCCGTCTGCGCGCGACCGCGCACGAGCCTCCCGCCTCCGCCGCGTCTGTGCGCCGGCCCGACCTCGCCCCCGACCTCTGCACCCACGCCGCCGCCTCCCCGTCGACCACCCTGGCCGCCTCAGCGTGTCGGCCGCCTCCGCCGCTCCGTCGCCCCTTCTCCCGCCGCCGTTTCCCCCTCCGCTGCGCGGGTCCCTCCGCTCAGGCCGCCTCTTCCGCCCCGGCCGCTGCCCGTGCTCGCCCCGGTCTCCGCCCTCCTCGGTCCCCCGTCCGCGAGACGCCCTCTGCCCCGTCCTCCGCCGAGCCCCGCCTCCGGCCGGCCAACTCCTAGTCCCTGCCCCGAGCTCACCCAGCTCTGCGAGTACGTTGACTTCGTCTGTCGCCGTTCCTGCTACTCCTTGTTCCGGTCGCGCGCGCACCTCTGCAGCGTGAGTGTTCGACATTGTTTCTGTTCCAGCTTGGAGTCACAACCGAGGCCTCTTGTTGGTTATGTTGTTTCGTATGTGAAGTGGTGATGGTGGTGTATGTGTGATGCGGTTCGGGTGTTAAGATGTGGCGATGCTCTTGCTGCAATAAGATGCAGTGGTGTTGGCACAGTTGTTGGAGACTCTCGCGAGTGACAAGTTTGATGGGAATCGACAAGATCTCCTTCCGGGCACCGAAGGACGACCCCACCGAGAACCTCGGCACGCCAAGATCTACTTCACGGTTCCGAAGATCCCGATCGTGTGATGCCGCTGAAGTATTCCAAGCCCTGCTTCGAATTCTTCAACTCCGACCATGTGATGTTTGTGAGGCGAAGTTGACATGAGGCCTCGACGACAAGTACTTCCTCGGAACTACCAAGTTCTCCATCCCGGCGCCCTAAGACGCGGTACCCCAAGATCGCCTTCCCCGATTCAAAGGCCATTGCCCCGAGGACGCCAAGACCCGAGTGCGCCGACATGGATCCGGTGACGCCAACACGCCAAGATCTACCACATGAAGACCGTACCGAATCGGTGACCCTCGACGAACCTCCGGCAAGAACTTCGACATGGCCAAGATCTACCGCAACCGAGTCCGGCACCGACAAGTGAAGTCAGAACCATCAAGCCCTTCCTCGCGGAACGCCAAGACCTACCTCTGTTATCCGAGAACGATCCCGTCGAACCCTGGACCCTGAGACCGACCCCGAACCCCGGAACCCCAAGTTCGTCGAAACCCCCCTAATGTGTGAACCCCTTTCCGAGAACCCTATTTTTATAAATGGTCAACTATATGACTTGTTGCATATTGAATTGTTCATGCATGCATCCTTGTCTGTGGTTTGGGGGCCTTATGCCGATTCACCTAAGAATTAAATATGGGGCCCATATGCGGGCAAATCTAGCCTTATATTGGCCTCATTTAAATTGGTGTAGCGAACCTGTATCTTATCTTGCCTTGTTATAACAACATTTAATTGCGGGGTAGCTAAACAACTTGAACCATCTAATTAAATTGTCGGGACCCCGGTTCCGCTTAATATTGACCTAATTGCATCGCACCTCTGCCAAGTCATACATCATACATGCATCATGTCCGATCTTCTGCCGTTGTATTAAATATTGCATCTGGTGTTTCTTCTAGCGTTTTGCTTCTTCGCGGATAAGGCCGTTGAGTTGATGTGAGCTTCGCCCCGATCTTCGGTTGGAACCTTCCGCAATGTTTTCAGGCGAGCATCTCCCCCCTTTCTACCTATCTTACTTTTATAGTATTTATTCCCTCCTGTTGATCTATTGCTATCTGTGTTGCGATGCTTTAGTTTCCGTACCTGTGATATACCGTGCAGCCCTATATTGCCTTGGACACATCCTATTACCTGTGTTTGGTAGATAGTTGGACTTGCGCGTCGTAGTCGCTTGCTCTAGTGCTGTTGCGTGTCGACAATTGCCACAGTTGTTGGAGCCTTGCCGCATGTTGTTGTTGGAGATGATCCTAGTTTTATTTATTGTTCACTTTAATTCCTGTTTAACAACTAAAATTGAAGTAAGTAGAGGCATCGGTGGGTGATAGATAATATTTGGTTTTCCGAACGCCCACTTGTGTCCCGTAAGACCCCGAGTACTTGATACATGTTCCTTGATTTATCGCGCTATCCACATCCGGGAGGTATATGGGACCCCCCTGAGCCAGAGCTTGATTCCGTCTTATTTCTTGGGGCCACAACTAGTTTGAGGTTTTATTTACTATCCTGTACCTATGCCAGGCTTTACTGCTTTATTTACGATTGTGTGAGGAGCACGCTGTACTGTTTTGGAAGCGGAGTGTTTTCGCGGTATCGACAGTCCCCGTTTGGGGATTTGCTGTCGCTTACAGCCATTGTCGCAAACCTTGAGTCCGTCTCGGAGCTTGCTTACTTCGTTGCGGGTGTACTCCAAGGGGTGGCCCCCTGAAATAATTCTGAATCCTGTGATTGCTTTGTCGTGAAGGCCTCGTTGGGTTTTGATTTGGTTTTTCCGAGGTTGATCGAGTGTGTGTTGCTATTGGTGCACCCCGGCCGGGTAAAACTTTCTGAAAGCCGTGTCCGCGGATATGGACGACTTGGAGCACAGTATCTCGACCATAGACAAGCATAACTAAAGTTTATTGCTGTAAATTTGACTTTATAATGACTAGTAATCAGCTTCACTATAATGGAATGGCTAAATAAAACTGCCCACAATTGCTTGTTTGGTTTGTCGCTTGCGACAATGGTATCTGACTAGTAAGTATTGCAACTACAACGGAATGGCTGAATAAAAGTACCAACAACTGCTGGGTTTTTGGGGTTATCTCATGCTAATTGTATTTGACTAGTAAGTGTTGCAACTATCACGGAATGGTTAACTAAAGGTGCCCACTGCTTACTTAATCAGGATGATTATCTAAACCTGACTAGTAATTGTTGCAACGATAACCGAATAAATAACACTGCCAACTGTGTGAGTTCCTCGGTTGACTTCCTCGTTTGGTCTTGAGGGGGAAACACCAGGATGGGTTTGTTTGGTGTTAATTTCAGGTTGGATCCGGATAGGTCATTCTTATCCCTCTCTGATAACCGCCAGTTGGATTGAGTCTCTATAGGTTTTTTAGTGCATGCTGCCGCTGCCGCTTCAGTCCACCATACCTATGTAGGCGAGGACCGCCGAATTCTAGTCTCGCCGTGTACTGGCCTTAGTACTGACGCTCCTCTTTTTCCTTTGCCCTTTGTCGGCACCCCTTTTGTTTAAGCAGGTTTTGAGATCGACGCTGTTAGCAGGGTTACCCTTCCGGCTTGGCCTGGGCAGGGTTATGGACGCCATTGGTTATTCTTCAGGGCTCTTAGCCCCATTTGCATCTTGTCCGTAGTCGGACGCTCTATCGTTTTAAAGGTGATTTGGAACTTTGTATATTATATCTGTATTCTTGACTCTTTGAGTCGCTATTATATATATCTGTTCTGTGGGTCCCATCGAGGACTGTTGTGTAATGTTATTACTTCGTTTTCCACCCACACGAAAGTGCCTGGTGGGCACCTTTGAATCGTTTCTATGCGGGTTTGGCGAGTTTCGCTAAAACTTGCATAGGGTCGATTCTGAGGGTGTTACAGAGTGGTATTAGAGCTCAGCAGTTGCGATACCCCACAAGTCCAGCCTGTAGGATAACCTAGCTAACGGCCGAAGTAGAGTGCCAAAACTATTTTCGCAAAATCGGTTGGATAGTTCTGATTAGGTCTGATTTTACTCCTTACCCCTTTGCTATTCCTCTCTTACCTCGACGTGTTTTGAATCTGCTCTCTTATCTTTTCTTCGAGTCCAGGAAATTCTCGTGGTTGGGTTTCCGTCGTACCTTCAGGGTTTCGCTTCCTCCTCTGATAACGGTGATCTATCGTCCGGTGATCAAGCTGCCTGATGAATCCGTCTACGGTGTTACCATTCTGTATTCCTTGTTTGTGCCTTCCGGTGTTTTCAGACGCGACGACATCATCTACGCCAGATCCGATGCAGAGACTGCATCACTCCTTTGTTTCCGAACCTCGTTTGTCGAGATCCTCAGTCTGATTCCGAGAATGGTTGCACGCTTTTCCACTGATTGCGCAGAGTAATAGTTTGGGTGCGTGATGGATTGGCCCCCATGCCGACTACCCCTTCTATTCGCTTTTGTACATTGAAGTGGATGAGATGCATCGGTTCCCCTTTCCATCGAAATCTAGAGGTGGCTTTATTTGTTGAAACCTCTACCTTCGACCTTTTGTTCCCGGAGTGTTCTCTCGACGATCACGGACAACGACCTCTTGTTAGTGGTGTCGCGAGGATCTACACGAAGCGAGAGGACGCAGACCGCCGACCTTCTTTCCCGGTACCATGAGGCGGATCTCGAGGGCGAGATCCATTGTTAGTGGTGACGAATTGTGGCATCCCGCAAAACCACTACTAGAAAATCGCGTTGTTTTTGTGCATTGCATCATCATGACTGCATGCTCATGTCATCATGCCACATTGCATTTGGATATCGTCATCATCTTGCATGTGCTTGTATAAAACTATTTTCGGAAAAACCGGTTCTTGTTTTCCAAGCGCCCCGTCTTTATTCAAACGCAAACCCGGGTCTCCGGAATATTTTGTTTTGTCTAAACACAGATTGCAAACGCCCCGTTTTAATTAAATAAAATGTTTAATTGTTTTAGTGGAGCAGTCGAACGGGCCGAATGACCCGAACGACCACCCCAGGAATATAATCGGTCCACCTAACCCGCCCTTCTAAATCCTAAAGCTACCAACCTATCTACCCAACCAACCAAGCCACCTCACCCCAGCCAACCCCTGGCTGCCACCTCACCCTCTCCTCTCCCCCTAGCCTATCAGACCATGCCACCTCAACCAGCCACTCCATCTCTCTCTTCCCCCTCTCTCTCCCTGGACCCTCTCAACCCACCCAGCCACACACACGCCAGCTGCCCCCCTGGGTCCCACCACCCGGCCCCACCAGAGCAGCCCCGTGCCCCTGTTCTTCTTCCTCCCTGGCCCTCTCTCCCCCGCGCCTCCTGCCTCGCTCCCTTGCCCCCAGCGACCACGCCGCCCCTTCCTCCCCTCTGCGCCGCTCCGCCCGCTCCGGCCGCCGCAACCTCCGCGCTTCCCCGGAGCCCCGCAGCTCCCTCCGAGCGCGCCGCTCTACCCCGCTCCCCACCGCCAGGCCCCGCAACCTCCGCGCTCGCCCCCGACCCTCCATTCTCTCCGCGCCGCACCGGAGCCGCCCCGCCTCTGCGCCTCCTCCGGCGCCGGCTCCCGTCTGCGCGCGACCGCGCACGAGCCTCCCGCCTCCGCCGCGTCTGTGCGCCGGCCCGACCTCGCCCCCGACCTCTGCACCCACGCCGCCGTCTCCCCGTTGACCACCCTGGCCGCCTCAGCGCGCCGGCCGCCTCCGCCGCTCCGTCGCCCCTTCTCCCGCCGCCATTTCCCCCTCCGCTGCGCGGGTCCCTCCGCTCAGGCCGCCTCTTCCGCCCCGGCCGCTGCCCGTGCTCGCCCCGGCCTCCGCCCTCCTCGGTCCCCCGTCCGCGAGACGCCCTCTGCCCCGTCCTCCGCCGAGCCCCGCCTTCGGCCGGCCAACTCCTAGCCCCTGCCCCGAGCTCACCCAGCTCTGCGAGTATGTTGACTTCGTCTGTCGCCGTTCCTGCTACTCCTTGTTCCGGTCGCGCGCGCACCTCTGCAGCGTGAGTGTTCGACATTGTTTCTGTTCCAGCTTGGAGTCACAACCGAGGCCTCTTGTTGGTTATGTTGTTTCGTATGTGAAGTGGTGATGGTGGTGTATGTGTGATGCGGTTCGGGTGTTAAGATGTGGCGATGCTCTTGCTGCAATAAGATGCGGTGGTGTTGGCACAGTTGTTGGAGACTCTCGCGAGTGACAAGTTTGATGGGAACCGACAAGATCTCCTTCCAGGCACCAAAGGACGACCCCACCGAGAACCTCGGCACGCCAAGATCTACTTCACGGTTCCGAAGATCCCGATCGTGTGATGCCGCTGAAGTATTCCAAGCCCTGCTTCGAATTCTTCAACTCCGACCATGTGATGTTTGTGAGGCGAAGTTGACATGAGGCCTCGACGACAAGTACTTCCTCGGAACTACCAAGTTCTCCATCCCGGCGCCCTAAGACGCGGTACCCCAAGATCGCCTTCCCCGATTCAAAGGCCATTGCCCCGAGGACGCCAAGACCCGAGTGCGCCGACATGGATCCGGTGACGCCAACACGCCAAGATCTACCACATGAAGACCGTACCGAATCGGTGACCCTCGACGAACCTCCGGCAAGAACTTCGACATGGCCAAGATCTACCGCAACCGAGTCCGGCACCGACAAGTGAAGTCAGAACCATCAAGCCCTTCCTCGCGGAACGCCAAGACCTACCTCTGTTATCCGAGAACGATCCCGTCGAACCCTGGACCCTGAGACCGACCCCGAACCCCGGAACCCCAAGTTCGTCGAAACCCCCCTAATGTGTGAACCCCTTTCCGAGAACCCTATTTTTATAAATGGTCAACTATATGACTTGTTGCATATTGAATTGTTCATGCATGCATCCTTGTCTGTGGTTTGGGGGCCTTATGCCGATTCACCTAAGAATTAAATATGGGGCCCATATGCGGGCAAATCTAGCCTTATATTGGCCTCATTTAAATTGGTGTAGAGAACCGGTATCTTATCTTGCCTTGTTATAACAACATTTAATTGCGGGGTAGCTAAACAACTTGAACCATCTAATTAAATTGTCGGGACCCCGGTTCCGCTCAATATTGACCTAATTGCATCGCACCTCTGCCAAGTCATACATCATACATGCATCATGCCCGATCTTCTGCCGTTGTATTAAATATTGCATCCGGTGTTTCTTCTAGCGTTTTGCTTCTTCGCGGATAAGGCCGTTGAGTTGATGTGAGCTTCGCCCCGATCTTCGGTTGGAACCTTCCGCAATGTTTTCAGGCGAGCATCTCCCCCTTTCTACCTATCTTACTTTTATAGTATTTATTCCCTCCTGTTGATCTATTGCTATCTGTGTTGCGATGCTTTAGTTTCCGTACCTGTGATATACCGTGCAGCCCTATATTGCCTTGGACACATCCTATTACCTGTGTTTGGTAGATAGTTGGACTTGCGCGTCGTAGTCGCTTGCTCTAGTGCTGTTGCGTGTCGACAATTGCCACAGTTGTTGGAGCCTTGCCGCATGTTGTTGTTGGAGATGATCCTAGTTTTATTTATTGTTCACTTTAATTCCTGTTTAACAACTAAAATTGAAGTAAGTAGAGGCATCGGTGGGTGATAGATAATATTTGGTTTTCCGAACGCCCACTTGTATCCCGTAAGACCCCGAGTACTTGATACCTGTTCCTTGATTTATCGCGCTATCCACATCCGGGAGGTATATGGGACCCCCCTGAGCCAGAGCTTGATTCCGTCTTATTTCTTGGGGCCACAACTAGTTTGAGGTTTTATTTACTATCATGTACCTATGCCAGGCTTTACTGCTTTATTTACGATTGTGTGAGGAGCACGCTGTACTGTTTTGGAAGCGGAGTGTTTTCGCGGTATCGACAGTCCCCGTTTGGGGATTTGCTGTCGCTTACAACCATTGTCGCAAACCTTGAGTCCGTCTCGGAGCTTGCTTACTTCGTTGCGGGTGTACTCCAAGGGGTGGCCCCCTGAAATAATTCTGAATCCTGTGATTTCTTTGTCGTGAAGGCCTCGTTGGGTTTTGATTTGGTTTTTCCGAGGTTGATCGAGTGTGTGTTGCTATTGGTGCACCCCGGCCGGGTAAAACTTTCTGAAAGCCGTGTCCGCGGATATGGACGACTTGGAGCACAGTATCTCGACCATAGACAAGCATAACTAAAGTTTATTGCTGTAAATTTGACTTTATAATGACTAGTAATCAGCTTCACTATAATGGAATGGCTAAATAAAACTGCCCACAATTGCTTGTTTGGTTTGTCGCTTGCGACAATGGTATCTGACTAGTAAGTATTGCAACTACAACGGAATGGCTGAATAAAAGTACCAACAACTGCTGGGTTTTTGGGGTTATCTCATGCTAATTGTATCTGACTAGTAAGTGTTGCAACTATCACGGAATGGTTAACTAAAGGTGCCCACTGCTTACTTAATCAGGATGATTATCTAAACCTGACTAGTAATTCATGCAACGATAACCGAATAAATAACACTGCCAACTGTGTGAGTTCCTCGGTTGACTTCCTCGTTTGCTCTCGAGGGGGAAACACCAGGATGGGTTTGTTTGGTGTTAATTTCAGGTTGGATCCGGATAGGTCATTCTTATCCCTCTCTGATAACCGCCTGTTGGATCGAGTCTCTATAGGTTGTTTAGTGCATGCTGCCGCTGCCGCTTCAGTCCACCATACCTATGTAGGCGAGGACCGCCGAATTCTAGTCTCGCCGTGTACTGGCCTCAGTACTGACGCTCCTCTTTTTCCTTTGCCCTTTGTCGGCACCCCTTTTGTTTAAGCAGGTTTTGAGATCGACGCTGTTAGCAGGGTTACCCTTCCGGCTTGGCCTGGGCAGGGTTATGGACGCCATTGGTTATTCTTCAGGGCTCTTAGCCCCATTTGCATCTTGTCCGTAGTCGGACGCTCTATCGTTTTAAAGGTGATTTGGAACTTTGTATATTATATCTGTATTCTTGACTCTTTGAGTCGCTGTTATATATATCTGTTCTGTGGGTCCCATCGAGGACTGTTGTGTAATGTTATTACTTCGTTTTCCACCCGCACGAAAGTGCCTGGTGGGCACCTTTGAATCGTTTCTATGCGGGTTTGGCGAGTTTCGCTAAAACTTGCATAGGGTCGATTCTGAGGGTGTTACACCTGTCGTCGCCCTACCACGCAGCAGCTCTTTCCCGCCACCAACGGGAGCATCCCAGCGCCCACCGCCACCCAATCGTTGTCGAGGAGCCCTGTCGCCATACCGGACCACCGTCGCTGAAGCATACCTCCCGGGGATGGATCCTCCTGTTGCATCCGCGCCGCTGCCACCCAGCCAAGGGCCAGTAACATGCACCGGTGACAACGGCAGAGCATCGGGGAGGGAAGACCTTGGGGGAGAAGACGAGGGCGCGACCCGACCGCCAAGGGAGGCGGCACGGGTCACGAGAGGAGCATTCGTGTTTTTTCGCGAAAGACCGACCAACGAGTAGTTTCCACCTCTCCAATAATCATCATGCTCAACCTTGAGCGTAGCCTCTCTGGCCACATTCCTAGAATATGTGTTGAATGTTAGAATATATAACCATATTGTATTTGTATAGATATATGGTTGTATATGTGTAGTCTATTTATAACTGTCCGTATATTGTGCGGTACGAACTCTAGCCTTTAAGTCTATATAATGAGCAATACAAGGCACCACGATGTGTGGTTTCCCCTATCTTACATGGTATCAGACGCAAAACCTAAACCCTAGACCTGCGCCGACCCCCCTCCTTCCGCCGCCGCTGAAACCACCACCTCGCGCCGGCGCGGCCAGCTCCCTAGCGCGCCGTCACCGCCTGCACACCCCTCTCTCCGATGTCTCTCTCTGATGGAGATCAGGTTTCCAAGGCCCTCGCTGCGGCCAAGGGGACCGAGGACGCACCTGACACCGAGAAGATCGCTGTCGACGAGAAGGATGCCACGTCCGAGAAGGCCAAGCTCGCCCTCCTCTTCGCCGCCAACGCATCCGGCTCCGGGTCGAGTGCGGGGTCTTTCTCCTTGACCTCGCTGCACGCCCAGGCCGTCGGCCTCTCCTCCATCAAGGGGCACGTCCCCGTTGAGCTTGCACTTGACACCGGCGTCCATCGTCAGTGGCGCACCGTCTTCCGCTCTGCATGCCGCAAGTACGCCCTACTGGATCACCTCGACGCCGACGCCCCTACAGCGCCGACCCCGGAGTGGTCTCTCCTCGACACCACGTTCGTCTCCTGGCTCCATGGATCTGTCTCGCTCCGTATCCTAGACGCCGTCATGACACCTGGCGACGATTTCCTCACCGTCGAGCTATGGACCCGCATCAACGGTCTCTTCAACGACCACAAGATCAATCGCCAACTCCACCTCACGGCCGAGCTAGGCAATGTCAAGATGGGTGAGATGAGCATGACCGACTATCTTCAGAAGGTCAAGTCACTCTCCGATGGACTTGCGGATATTGGTTCCACTATTGATGATGCTGAGATGGTGATCCACTGCCTCAACGGCCTCTCCGAGAAGTACGAGTCTGCCGCCGATCTAATCTCCCTCATGCCTGGGATTAGTTTCGCGCAGTGCCTCTCGTTGCTCTCGCTTCAGGATATGAAGCGGAAGAATCGCCGTGCCCATCACACCGACACGGCCCTCTTAGCCAACGCTGGTAACTCTGGCAAAAGCACCAGCAAGGGCAAGAACAAGAATAATAAGAATGCCACCGACGCCGCCAAGGACGTCGCGCCCCCACAGGCGCCTGCGCCCCCAGCTGCGCTGACCGCCGCCCCCTCTTCTTGGCCTTCCCCGCAGCATCCCTGGAACGGTGCCATCCAGATGTGGCCGTACGGCCAGGGCGCCGTGCTCGGCCTTCAGCAGTCCGCCTATGCCCCGCCTCCCAGCTACATGCCAAGGCACGCTCAGGCGCCGCAGGCATTCTACGCTCAGAACCCGTACGGCGTCGCCCCCGCCCCCTACGCCTACAACTACGGGTATGCGCCCCCGTAGCCCGTCCATGGACTCGGTGCCCCGGCGTCTCCGGCACCGTCGTCGGCCACGTGGGATCAGGCCGAGCTGATGAACCAGTTCCAGACCATGGGACTGTAAGCACCCGATGGACACCGGCGCTTCCTCTCACTTCGCCTCCGATTCCGGTATGCTTACCTCCATGTCTTCTCCTTCTTCCTCTCGACGTGCTGTCGTTTTTGGTAACGGTTCCACCCTTCCGATCACCGGTACCGGGCACGCACGTCTCCCTATCTCTACTTCCTTGCATCCTCTTTACCTTCATAATGTCTTAGTTGCTCCTACCAT
The DNA here is from genome assembly GCA_910589765.1 of Avena atlantica. Lineage (NCBI taxonomy): Eukaryota > Viridiplantae > Streptophyta > Magnoliopsida > Poales > Poaceae > Avena > Avena atlantica. The sequence goes on along the minus strand of OU342739.1, from coordinate 482,146,496 downwards.
TGTTAAAAACATTTTTGTCTGTTCGTTAGTTCTCTATTGATAATCGTGTCTCTATTGAATTTGACCCTTTTGGTTTTTCTGTGCAGGACCTTCTAACCAGGACCGAGATTCTTCGTTGTAATAGCTTCGGACCTCTCTACTCCATCAGCCCTTCATCCACCAACCAGCCATCTGCCTTCCTCGTCGTAGATCCTGCACTTTGGCACCGTCGACTTGGGCATCCTGGGCGGCCAGTCATGGAGACCTTAGCTCGCTCTTCTATTATTCCTAGGGAAAAGAATAAAAGTATCTTGTGTCATGCGTGTCAGTTAGGTCGTCATGTTCGTCTTCCTTTTTCTTCTACCAATCGTGTAACTACTACTCCGTTTCATATAATTCACTGTGATTTGTGGACATCTCCTGTTGAGAGTATCTCTGGCTTCAAATATTATCTTGCATGTCTCGATGATTTTACTCAGTATACATGGGTCTATCCTCTTCGGGATAAGTCAGAAGTTTTCTCTCACTTGTCGTTCCTTCACGCTCTTGCACTCACCCAGTTTAGTACGCTCTTGTAGGCTATTCAGTGTGACAACGGTCACGAGTTTGATAATTCCCAACTCCATTCTTTTGCCCAGCATCATGGAATTGCACTCCGTTTTTCATGTCCACACACTTCTCAACATAATGGTAAAGACGAACGTATTATTCGCACTCTCAATGACATTACTCGCACACTTCTTGTCTAGGCCAGCATGCCGCCTCGTTTCTGGGTTGAGGCCCTCAACACAGCCGTTCTGTTGCACAATCGGCTATCTTCCAAGGCAATTTCGGATCGTGTTCCCTTCCGTGCTTTACTTGGCGTAGATCCTGCTTACGCTGGTCACTAGTCCCGGTTTGTAAGAGGCTTTAGTCCCGGATTGCAATCCGGGTGACGAGGTTTGATCTCGTCAATGCCCATTGTTATGGACTTGGGTTTTGGAGAAGATGGGGATGCTGGAGATCGTGACACGGTTAACAGACAAGCAACCAGGGGACACGAGATTTACCCAGGTTCAGGTCCCCGGAGGGAAAACCCTACTCCTGCTTGTTTGCTCTTTGATTACGGCGGAACCGAAGGTTACAGGGTGCGCAGATTCGATCTGGCGTGGATGTGTGTGCGAAAGTATGAGTCGAGGTTGGTTGAGGTTTCCTAGGACGTGCCCTCCTGGCCTTTATATAGACTTAGGCAGGTCCCGGGCATAGTCCTAGTCGGTTACAAGTTCTAGGGCGTTTGCCCTTTTGAGTTTCCTATCTAAACTAGTCTTGTTCTCCAAGAATCCGAAGATGTCTTGGGCCTTGGTCACCCGAAAGTCTTCATGGGCCAGCGTATGCCTGCAGTGGGCCTTCCTTGGGCAGGACTAGGTATGCTGAAGTTACGTACCCGTAGGGTATAACCATGTCAGTAGCCCCCGAGTGATCAGTCGAATTGTAGATTCGGCTGAGGACTCTTCAATCCTTCGGGTGCAACTCTGTCTTTCAAGAGAATGTGTAGGGATTGCTGATACGTGTGCCTGACTCACCCGACGGATCAGGGTCAGTTAACTGTCTTAGGACGAAACAACACGATCTTCTTCAGGTTCGGGTCCCTTAACCCGGGCCTGGAACATATGCTGGCGTAATTCAACTCAGGCCGTGGAGGACTTACAGGAGAGGAATTCCAGTGATTTTAATTGGTGTACCCAACGCGTCCGTCAGGATTTTTCATCATACCTGCTGGTACGGATTCATACTAGCAGAGCGCAGTCAGGTGCGTTGCCAGGCCATCAGACGATATCTGTAGGTCTTATCTTTGCGTCGCAGACGCAGCATCCGAACATTTACCACCTCGGAGGTGCTTCGGGTGGCCAAGGAGATTGTTGCTCACTTAGCGTTTTGTTGGGGCAGAGTTGCCAAAAAGTTTTTGCGTGCTGATCCGAAAGATCGCAGTCGAAGACTTCATAGGGTGCGCGACCAGCGCTCCCTATGGGAGTAGCCCCCAAGTGTCTGTTCGAGTCGTAGACTCGAACGGAGACTTTTAGTTCAAGCATTGTTTCATTCTTTAGGTCCGCAGGACTCGAAAATTTTTGGATGCTTAAATCCATCCTCCCTATGGGAGTAGCCCTCGAGTCCTTAGTGGAGTCGTAGACTCGATGTAGGACTCAAAGAAGCAATTTTGTCCTTAGTTGTCTGTCGGGTGCGCGACCAGCGCTCCTGATAGGAGTAGTCCCCAAGTATTTAGTCGAATCCTAGATTCGAGTGAGCACTTTTAGCTGTGGATCCGAAGTGGTGCTAGTATAGCTTTTGATGACGTCAGTGCTTACGATTGATGACCTCAAGCATCTGCTGCGCCAGAGATGACTTGACGGGACGAAGCGTGGGTCCCACTTGCTGACTTTGATTTGACCGGTCACGCGGGGCGTGGAGATGATTACGGTGCCTCCTCGATTTCCGCGCGTAGTGGACAGCGTGGTAAGGACGGTTCGCTGTGGTGTTGACACGTGTACGGCCAGATCTACCGTTGGCGTTAGGTCTTCTGGATGGACGGCCAACGTGCGTCGTCTTCGCTGTTATAATCCTGAGTGAAATCGTGGTTTATTTTTCACCGCACCAGTTCATCTGCTCTCTCCCTCTTTGTTCTTGAGCGATTCTTGCTGCGCATTGAGCTTTTCCTCCACATTTCTTTTGTCCTTCGTCCTTGCTAACGGCACCACCGCTGTAGCGCCATGGGGAAGACGAAGAAATCCTCGTCCGCGGTTGGGACCAGCGCCGCCGGAGGCAAGAAGGGCACCGCCGCTGCGCGCGTCACCGATGGTGGATGGCGGCGATCGGAAACGCGGGAGAGCGATCTCCGCAAGCTGCGTGAGCGGAGCCTGATCCCGCAGGACACGACGTCTGTCAAACTCCCCGGCAATGAGGTAATCCCCCGCCCCCCAGCTGGGTATCGGGTTATGTTTCTTGCCTTTGTCTTGCGTGGTTTCTCGTATCCAGTCCATGACTTCCTTCGTGGACTGCTCTTCTTCTATGGGGTTCAGTTGCATCATCTGTCCCCCAACTCCCTTCTCCACATTGCGTGTTTTATCACGCTTTGCGAGTGTTGGCTTGGCATTGAGCCGCACTTTGGCCTCTTCCGGAAGCTTTATTCCGTGAAGAGGCAATCTGGGTCGGATGGTGTGTATCCCATTGGGGGTTTCATCATCTCTCTCAGTCCCAATGTCCAATTCTTTTCCTTTTGCATGTCTGAATCTGTCCAGTACTGGCGGAGGAAATGGTTTTACATCCGTGACTCCGTACTGTCTGGGCAAGATTTTGGTCTCGTTCCTTTTGACCCCTCCCAGTTGATTGAGAAGAAAAGATCCTGGAAAAACCAAATCTTAGATGGTGAGGTGGCGGAGATTGAGGCCCTGTACCGTCGAGTGGAGGATCTCCAACTGATTCCTGAGAAGGAGGTGAACGGTGTCGACGTCATCCGAACGTTTCTTGAGCGTCGGGTGCAGCCTCTCCAAGCGAGGGCGCATCCGATGTTTCTTTACTCTGGGCGCCGTGATCCGACGAGGGTTTCGAGTGAGAAAATCTCCGAGGCGGAACTTGACAAGACTCTTCGCGCGTTGTTGAAGTTCAAGGCAGACGAAGAAATTCCGGGGAAGTCGCGGACTCCTCCCTTTTCTTCGACGCTGGCTGTACCGAAGGTGTAGACGCTCGACAAACGCAAGCAAGCAGCCTCTGAGTCTAGTGCGCGACGAGCTGTGCTCTCCGCCATGGAACCCGGCTCTGGCACAAACAGAAACCAGGGAAACAAGCACCGCTCTAGGGTGGAAAACATGGACCCGAAGGAACGGCGTGACGTGACCCGAACTCTCCATACATCATTCATGGACATGGATGTTGACGACAACATCATCCCGAAGACGCCACAAGCTGCGATCATGGCAGCCACTGCATATCTCACGGCTCACCCACCTCCAGAGGGGGACCCAAAAAAGGGCCATGCATAAGTCCGCACTCACCGGACTAGGACTAATCGGAGCTGCGCTCCATGAAGACGCTCCTGCGGAGCCGAAGAAGAAAGCTCCGGCCAGGCGCGACCGGAGCCCCACACCCTCATCCGAAGAGGAAGAGGAGCACGATCTCCCTCGAAGGAAGAAGAGCTCCAACCGCCACAAACGCGACTACGACGCCAGAGACAAGCTTACACAGCGCAAGATCGACAAAGCACGCGCCAAACGCGCATGCTCGTCTAAATCTGAGATGGATGAAGACGAAGGAGAACTCTGTGGAGATCGATGCTTCAGCAGATCCGTCCGGTGAACGCAGATGCCACGCAACTTCAAGCTTCCTTCGGACACTCCGAAGTTCAACGGCACACAAGATCCAAAGTCCTGGCTCAGTGACCATCTGTCATCCGTCAAGCTCCATGGAGGCAACAAAGAAACCGCCATGCAATGCCTTCAGCTGCAGTTGACAGGCGCGGCAAGAGTCTGGCTCAGCTGCCAATCATCAGGATCCATCCGAAGCTGGGAGGAGCTCGCTTACAGCTTCATCCGAAACTTCAAAGGCACCAGCAAGAGGCCCGCCTCAATCGAAGAATTGCGAGCCTGCACTCAAAGAACGGATGAATCTATTCGCTCATACATACTACGCTGGTCTACGACCAAGAACTCCGTAGCACACATCTCCGAAGAGAGGGCCATCGACGCCTTCAGGGACGGCGTCAAGCGCCCAGACTTCAAGGAGGAACTTGGGCGTGTAAAGCCCAAGACACTTGATCACCTCATGGAAATCGCCAACAGCTGGGCAGACGGCGAAGATTGCATCCAGCGACCGCAATTAGATGAAGAGGACGACTACGGCCAAAGACGCGAACGCCGCAGCAAGAGGAGATCGCGCATCTACGAGGACCGCGACGGATCCGACATGGTCGCGGCCGGCTATGCCGACCGCCGCAACGACAACAGCCGCAACAGCGGATGATACCGCAGCGGAAACTTCCGCGACAGCGGACGACCAACGCAGTCGTGGCAACGCCGCGACCACGACAGCGGACCCTCGGCATTCGACAAACTTTCGGGTCCATGCACCATCCACTTCTACATCGACAAACAGGATGGAAAAAAGAAAGCCAGCCACATGCTCAAGGACTGCTGCGAATTCCAAAAACTAAAGGTTAGGCCTTTAGTCCCGGTTCTGTTACAAACCGGGACTAGATTGTCTCCACGTGGCCCCCTGCGCGCGCTGGGCTGGAAGATATTTAGTCCTGGTTCGTAACACGAACGGGGACTAAAGTTCTTCTGCCGTGGCAGCATTTTGCACCAAACTGCTGCCGCGGCAGGAGGTGGGGTTTTAGGGTTTTAGGGTTTTATTTTTTTGTGTTTGATTATTTTTCATTTTGTGTTTTCATATACATATTATTCTACGCTACTACATGTTGTATACATTGATGCATATATAATATAATTTCACTCACGATAACATAAATACATATAAATATATACACAATCGAGAATAGAGCTCGTCTAATTGATTTACACCAAGATCATTACAACAGATACTGTCCTTTTGTGTCTATCCATGATTACACGAAGGTCTATCTACATTGTACTCTCCTTTTGAGTTTATGACGTTCCTGAGCAAAAATCCCGACAACTCCTCTTGAATTGCTAGTAGGCGTTCATGTGGTAGGAGCTGATCCCGCATCGCATCCAACTATATATAAAGAAGTAGATCATTATGAATGGAACTCAACAAAAACTATGGTATAGAATAAATTGCGAATATATTGTTTACGTACTTGAATAAAGTCTGTGCCCTGCTCCATACACCCACGAATGAACTCGCATACGTAATATCCACATAAATTAGTTCCCTGCGGCTGCGTCGCACACTTTTCGATCGAAAATATAATTCAATCAGATAATAATCATGCATGATAATTGTAAGAATGATAATTATAATATCCACATAAAGTAGTTGAAAGGATACGGATGTCGCCTAGAGGGGGGGTGAATAGGCGATTAAAACTTTTCCTAGAGTGGCTCAACAAAGGCGAAATAAAACTAGTGTTTACTTTGTAAAGCACAACCTAGAAATAACTAAGGTTTACCTATGTGCACCAACAACTTATGTTAAGCAATACAAGCAACAAAGTGATAGCAAGATATATATTACTTCAAGCACGAAGACTATCACAATGTAAAGTGCATAAGTAAAGATCTCGGATATAGAGATAACCGAGACACGCAGGAACACCGATATTTTACCGAGTTCCTCCCAACATGGAGTACGTCTCGTAGCAGCAGCTCGCGCGGCGCAGCAGCAGAGCAAGCGCATGCAGGCAGAGCAGCAGCATGCGGCAGCCAGCCAGCCAGAGCGGGGCCAGCACATGCTGACGCGCTGCAGAGCGCGCGCGTGTGGTTGCAAGCAGTGGCGGCGGGCGGGCCCAGCGGCCAGTGGCGCGGGAGCGAGGCGGGTAGGCGCGCGCGAGTAGGAAGCAGCGGCGACGCGGGGGCCCGCGCTGGTCAGCAGAACGCGCAGCAGCAGCGCAGATGCAGGCGCAGGTCAACGCGGGCGTGCGCGCGAGCGGTCGCAGGATCTGGAAAAATAAACTGGGAGTCATTTTCCTGGGCCGGCCGGTAGTACCGGCCCACCCGGGCGGTACTACCAGGCCGGTCTGGTAGGACCGGAAATTTGTACCGTGCTAGACCGAAAATGGGCTGCGCGCGCCAGGCGCGTCCGGTACTGGGCCCGGTAGTACCAGACAGCCTAGAAACACCTTTTCTTTTTTTCTTTTAGAATTAAAACGGCAAATATTCAAACGGTCATAACTTTTAAACGGTAGCTCCGATTGATCCGATTCCAATTGAGTTGGATAAAGGACGACAAGGGCTTCTCAATAAAAAGTGGAAATATTGATTATCACCAAGTGAGAAAGTATTAAGTAGAATAATGTGAGATATCTCACTTGGTGAGAAACCAAAAAGCCGCATAAATCAAAATCGCAACAAGGTATATATGGGAGATCCGATTTTGATGAACAAGAGCTTGTTATGGAGATTACCACAAGCTCTATATCCTCACATAGATAAGACCAAATAACAACCAAATATGATGATGCAGGTATGCAAAGGTTTGAGCTCTCTCCAAACGATGTGACCGAATTACTCATACGAGAGCCCCTCTTGATAGTACGGTTATCTATCCTAAACCCGGTCTCACACACACAACATAAGACCGGCAAAAGGGAAAACCTATCAAGATTATACCTTTGCCTTGAGCATTCCACTTGAGCTCGATGTAGACGATCTTGCCCTTCTTAAGATGGAACGCCTTTCTTAATTCCTCATCATCGACCTCACTAATTATCTTCTTTGCATTTCATCGACCTTGAAGCCAATACATGCTCCAAGTGATGCCAATGGACCAATCCTACACGTATAACTTAATACACACATTACTCCATAAAGATTGTCATTAATTACTAAAACCACACATGGGGGCCCAACATGTTCTTTCAGTAGTACCCTCTCTCGTACTACTTACCGGGACCGTACGAAAAGTGAGCTCCTCACGCCATTCACCCTGAACCTCCTTCGTGAACCTTTTTCAAACCCTGTTCGGCAAAAAAGAAATGAATGAGTTATTAATTAGTTTACATGTCAGAGAATGAACGAAAGAGACAGATATAGTGATTGAAATTACTTTTGGAGGCAATCAATTATGCTGCGGTAGTCTTCCATCGGCTTCTTTAACGAGTCCGAGATTTCAACTATTGCACGGTCAACGTCAATGTTTAGAAGAATCCAGTGAAAGCTGCGCTCGTTTATATAAACTTAACATCGAGTAAACAAAAATTGAATGTGTACAATACAGTAAGACTCTTACGCCTAGTTGTACGGAAATAGTATTTGTGTCTTGTAATGTTGCTCCATTAAAAACATTAGCAAGTTATCCCCCGTTTCCTCGAGGTTATTTATTAGCGTATGTCCATTAACTCTGTTTGGGTCAACAAACCCAATGTTGTAGATTGACTTTCTTCTACATTCTTGAATCTTCATTCTGCATATATAATAGCATACAGAAGGATCTATAGTGAGGATAACGACACGAAATAAATTGAACGAGCTGAGTTAGTGACTTAATTACTTATAGAAAATAGCAGCTGAGGAGGGACTTGTCGAGGGCGTCTAGGTTGAATAACTGAAATAGTTCACAAAGTTCAATGGAGATCTCGTCTGGACGGAAGTACTCCTCTCCAACTTTACATAGGAGAAATTGTCTCCCTTCCTTTGTGACTTTCAAGTACCAGATATGCAACAGTCGCATATGTGTTGGCAGATCATCAAATACCTCATCGCTGATCAGAGGCTCCCCGTAGACAAATTTTCGTGCTATTGGTCCCTTGGCGACATTATCTCCGCCGGCTATAAGTGCTTCGACCAACACGTTACACTCCTTGTCTAATTTAATAGCTAATTCCATATCTATTCCACCTTGTGTGGGCTGGGGTAACACCTTGAGCGGGGCGATGGATTGTTTTGCCTGTTTGCCGAGCTGGGCAACTTCTTTTGATTTTCTCCCACTTGCAGTACTGCTTGATGACTTCTCTTTTAGTGTCTTCGTAAGACAGCGTGTATAGTCATCTTTCCTATTTAACACATGTTGGGGTGGTTGCTCAAGGAATGCCTTGAAGTGCTTCTTGACTTTTGGATCAACTAGCACATGTGGCTCGGGTTGTTTTGGTGCAAAATGGGCCTTCACTTCGGCCCGGGAGATCACCGTGCTTTCCTCATCAGTCCGGTGATAAGCTAACTTGGGAGGAGACGGCGGTACTCTTGGGAGGGGATGTTGTCATTTTTGGCGTCGGGTCTCCCTCGACGTAGCGGTGTTATTCTTCCGCTTTCTTCCCTTTGATTCAGTAGGCTGAGGAAGAGGCGCCGGAGATGGAGATGCAGTTGCGCTATGATCCCTCTCAGGAAGGGGTGGACTATTGTTTCTTGGTGGAGACGGTGGACTCGGAGGTGATGGTGGCCTTGGAGGTGATGGATTGCTTCTCGGAGGAGAAGATTTCCTTGGCGCCCAGCCTGGAAACACGATGTGTTGTTTTTTCCAAAGAATGATCCCACCCTCCACTTCTCCAAGTGTTTTATCCCCTTCGCCTGCAGGGATGTCAAGCTCAAGTGATCGACATGTCAGTTCAACTTCATCCACACCGACACGAGCATAGCCAGCTGGAATCTGACTTCCATGGTAGGTCGATTCCGGCGGACAAGGTAAAGCAAAGCCGAGCGCCACCTTCATAGAAATGTTCTTCACTGTGACATGTAGCTCACAAGCTGTCCTTGCCTCGACTTCATCCACGGGGTAGCGAACCATCGTTGCACCGGCCGTATCATCTATCACCGGTGCATTATTGTCCATCAGCATTGGATTATTAGCTTGTACCTCCATGGAAACCATGCTGCTTCTCCGCTGAGATGGTGCCACCGGACTGTCTAACACAGGATCTTGCTGTCGGGCCAGTACTCTAAGTTCATTAATCTGCTCCTGATGCAGCTTGAACATGGCTTGAAATTCCTTGTTCCTTTTTTCAACCGCCTCCAACCGCGTTGCCTCCTCCGCCTTCTGCCGGTTCGTTTTTCTGGATCGGCTTCTATAAGTGTCGATGTCAGCGGGAAACCCTGTCTTCCATGGAACAGATGGGCCAAAGCCTCCTGTTCGTCCGACTTTTTCAGGATTCCCGAGGGCATATGTCAGCTCATCGTTCTCTCTGTCGGGAATGAACTTTCCATCTTTTCTCAGTTGTATCACTTTAACAAGTTCATCTTTGGGTTTAGTAATGGCCTTCTTTGTAACAATAATCTCCCCGGTTTCAGTGTCATACGACCCCCCATGGCCAAGGAGCCAATTTTTTGACCTCACAGGCCACTTATTTGTAGCTGGCGTGACCCCTTTTTACGCATTTATTCCTCGGTTTTTCCCGCTTTGGCGCGGTCGTCTTGTAGCCACCTGTCCCCATAGTATGGTGATATTTCTTTTTGGCCGCATTTATCTTATTATTTTCTGACTTGGCCGTAGCTGCTTCTAATTCCTTGTATTTCACAAATGGGGTCCAGTTATCCCGCTGCTTCTCCAGCGGGCCGGTGAATGGCGGAGTCAGCCCCTTCTTGGCATAGTTGTTGTACAATCTTTTCTTCCAGTCCTTGAACTGTCCGCCCATCTTCTTAAGGGCCCACTTTCTGACTTGCAACCTCAATGCCTCAGTGAGTTCAGGAGTGTCCAATTCAAGCAGAGAGAAGTGTGCCATGAGTGAATTCCAAAGACCGTCTTTGGCTCTGTCATCGACAAAAGTTTCTCCAACTCAATCACTTTTCTTTCCTGGCTTATTCCACTTCTGAGTAGTGATCAGGATGGCATCCCTGACTATCGCTCCGCATTGGTATACAAATACACTTGTGGCCTCTTTCGGCTCCAAAGGTTCGCCGAACTCAGACAATAGATCAATGGTGAAACGCATACCATCGGCCAACTTTTTGGTCGGGCCTCGTTTCCTTGCAGAAGATTCGCCCGATGCGGAGGTCTAAGAGAAGAAACAGTCGTTAGTACATATATATATATATATATATGAATCAACTAATGCATCTACTAGCTCGTGATCAGCATAGGCTTTATATACCTCGCCGGTCTTTGCTATGGTGTCTCCACCGTCAATTCCACCGTCGTATCCACCAAAGAATTCGGCATAGTCGTCTCTTCCGTCGGCTTCATCCAAGTTGAGGTATTGGGAGCCATCATCATCTCCATCATCGTATGCTCCATCATAATGGTAACCTCCTATAACCTCATCTATCATGTTGTACATGATGTGCTCTCCGTTGTCTCTACCGTCCATAACTTAACTAATACAGAAGAAAGATAAAACCATTTTTCTTAATGCGATAAAATAAAGGAAGATAAAGTATCCAGCTTAAACAATGCGATAAAGAAAGATAAAGTACCAATTAAACAACAATACATCTCGAATAATCCAGCTAGTACAACAATAAAGTACCAACTAAACAACAATACAACCCTATTACACATCTAGCTAGCTCATCGAAGACGTCGAGCCCCGGCTACTGAGTCGCGGGATGTGTGCACCCAAAGTGTAGGAACCATCACCGGAGATTATCTCGGGTAAGGTGCCTGAAGAAGCTTCCAGGTATTGGCATCCTGGACTCCTAAAATGTGCATGTAGCGCCGGACGTGCTCGTCCTCCTCCCTGACACGACGGTGTACCACCTCGTCGGGGGTCGGCTCCCTCTGCATCGCACCTAGACCACTCGGCCGCCACCACAGAAGATCCGGGTCGACGACGACACCTGGATTCCTCACGAGATGATGTCCCCCGGCTGGTAGCACCTCCCAGTGCCAGCCCGGCGGAGCCCAGCCCCGTGCATGCCCGGCGACACTCTCTAGTAGCGCTCCGGGGGTCACGCCGAGTGAACGAGGATGAGGAATCGGCATATTCCTAAACACTAAATTAAACCTATATACTTTAAACATGATGAAAATAAATAGTATCAACTAAAATAAACTATATTAAACACTAACTAAATTCACTAACTAAAATAAACTATATTAAACACTAACTAAAATCCTAAAATTCACTAACTACGAAAAATTACACTAAAATTCACTAACTAAAATCCTAAAATTCACTAACTAAGAAAAATTATACTAAAATTCACTAACTAAAATCCTAAAATTCACTAACTAAGAAAAATTACACTATCAAAATAAAATATATTAAACACTAAATAAAATATCTAAGAAAAAATTACACTAAACTTACTAACTAATTAACCCTAAAATAACCCTAACTAATTAACCCTAAAATACACTAACAAAATTATATACACTAGCTAATTAACACTAACAAAATAACTAACAAAATAACTAACAAAATTAACACTACTAATTAACTAGAGCTTACCGCAGAGAGGGGCGGCTCCGGTGGTGGTGGACGGTGCGGGCGGCGCGGTGGGCTCCGGTGAGGGACGGCGCGGGCGGTCGGCGGCGTGCTGGGGAGGGACGGCACCGGAGCGGGACGGCACGGGGCGCAGGCGACACGGGCGGCACGAGCGCGGGGGCACGGGCTCGAGCGGCGCGGGGAAGGCGCGACGCGAGGAGGGGCGCGGCGCGGTGGCTCTACGCGAGGAGGAAGACGGCGGCGCGGTGGCTCTACGCGAGGACGAAGACGGCGGCACAGGGTCGATCTAGGTGCTCTGGTTCGGTGCACGAACCGGGGTGCACGGGGTCCCCTTTAACCCCGGTTGGTAGCACAAAACGGGACTAAAGGGGGACCTTTAGCCCCGGTTGGTAGCACAAACCGGGACTAAAGGGGGACCTTTAGCCCCGGTTGGTAGCACAAACCGGGGCTAAAGGGTTCTCGGCGCGCCGTGTTTCGCGCGCAGCCCCGCACCCCTTTAGCCCCGGTTTGTAGTAGGTCCTTTTTTAAAAGCTTTTTCAAAATCTTTTTTAAAATTAATTATTATATGCCTGTTTAAAACATTTTTAAAAACAAAAACCTTTTTCAAAACCTTTTTTAAAAACCTTTTTTAAAACCTTTTTCAAAACCTTTTTAAAAAACCTTTTTTAAAACCTTTTTTAAAAACCGTTTTCAAAACCTTTTTCAAAACCTTTTTAAAAATTCTTTTTAAAAACCTTTTTTAAAATTTTTATGCCTATTTTGAGTTTTTTGCCGTTTTGAACTTAGGTCAAAACGGCGTGCGCGAAGATAGGGGATGAGAATGTTAGAACTTGCATTGGATCTCTGAAAAAATGACATAAAGTGAGTCTAAAAATGATTTTTTCAAAAAATCACGGACGTGAGATCATGTACCTGTAGTTCAAACCGGACCCACTTCCTGCCAATTCGGTAGACATTTATCTTTTTCATCGAGGAAGGACGGAAAGGTTTGAAATCCCCCGGTTGGGATATAGTTCACGTAAGGCGGTCTACTATTTTAGAAAAATGGGATGATAGCATTATGTAACGGCATTTTCGTGGCTGCTTCACAAAACGACTCGTCTTTTTGCGCTCGGAAAATTGAAAATGGATTTTCTGAGCGACGAAAAGGAAAACTTCCTCGTGCAACATTGTTCTATATCCCAATATACACATGCATGCATAATATGGGCACCGTATCATAAACTATGCCGTGATTCAACACATAACATCCGTCTCTTGGATCGAAAGCCATGAAACCTCGAACATGATAGGACATTTTGTGAAGGTTTTTTGGAGACATAATCAGTATACCAAGTTTGATATTTTTCCTTGCAACTATTTCACATAATATCACACCACGCGAAGGATTTACATTGTTCGGACCTTTTTTGAATTTTTATGCCCGTTCTGAATTTTTTGCCATTTCGAACTTAGGTCAAAACGGCGTGCGTGAAGATAGGGGATGAGAATGTTAGAACTAGCAATGGATCTCTGAAAAAACAACATATTGTGAGTCTAAAAATGATTTTTTCAAAAAATCACGGACGTTAGATCATGTACCTGTAGTTCAAACCGGACCCACTTCCTACCGATTCGGTAGACATTTGTCTTCTTCACCCGGGAAGGACAGAAAGGATTAAGATCCCCCGGTTGGGATATAGTTCACGTAAGGTGGTCTACTATTTTATAAAAATGGGATGGTAGCATTCTGTAACTGCATTTTGGTGGCTGCTTCACAAAACGACTCGTCTTTTTGCGCTCGGAAAATGGAAAATGGCTTTTCCGAGCGACGAAAAGGAAAACTTCCTCCTGCAACATTGTTCTACATCCCAATATACACATTCATGCACAATATGGGCACCGTATCACAAATTATGTCGCGATTCAACACATAACATCCGTCTCTTGGACCGAAAGCCATGAAACCTCGAACATGATAGGTCATTTTGTGAAGGTTTTTTGGAGACATAATCAGTATACCAAGTTTGATATCTTTCCTTGCAATTATTTCACATAATATCACACCACGCGAAGGATTTACATTGTTCAGACCTTTTTTAAATTTTTTTATGCCCGTTTTGAATTTTTTGCCGTTTCGAACTTAGGTCAAAACGGCGTGCGTGAAGATATTGGACGAGAATGTTAGAACTTGCATTGGATCTCTGAAAAAATGACATATTGTGAGTCTAAAAATGATTTTTTGAAAAAATCACGGACGTTAGATCATGTACCTGTAGTTCAAACTGGACCCACTTCCTACCGATTCGGCAGACATTTGTCTTTTTCACCCGGGAAGGACGGAAAGGATTGAGATCCCCCGATTGGGATATAGTTAACGTAAGATGGTCTACTATTTTAGAAAAATGGGATGGTAGCATTATGTAGCTGCATTTTTTGTGGCTGCTTCACAAAACGACCCGTCTTTTTGCGCTCGGAAAATGGAAAATGGCTTTTCCGAGCGACGAAAACGAAAACTTCCTCCTGCAACATTGTTCTATATCCCAATATACACATGCAAGCACAATATGGACACTGTATCACAAACTATGTCGCGATTCAACACATAACATCCGTCTCTTGGACCGAAAGCCATGAAACCTCGAACATGATAGGTCATTTCGTGAAGGTTTTTTCGAGACATAATCAGTATACCAAGTTTAATATTTTTCCTTGCAACTATGTCACATAATATCACACCACGAGAAGGATTTACATTGTTCGGACCTTTTTTGAATTTTTTATGCCAGTTTTGAATTTTTTGCCGTTTCGAACTTAGGTCAAAACGTTGCGTGAATATAGGCGATGAAAATGTTAGAACTTGCATTGGATCTCTGAAAAAACGACATATTGTGAGTCTAAAAATGATTTTTTGTAAAAATCATGGACGTTAAATCATGTACTTGTAATTCAAACCGGACACACTTTCTACCGATTCGGCAGACATTTGTCTTTTTCACCCGGGAAGGACAGAAAGGTTTGAGATCCCCCGGTTGGGATATAGTTCACGTAAGGTGGTCTACTATTTTAGAAAAATGGGATGGTAGCATTTTGTAACTGCATTTTGGTGGCTGCTTCACAAAATGACCCGTCTTTTTACGCTCGGAAAATGGAAAATGGCTTTTCCGAGTGACGAAAAGGAAAACTTCCTCCTGAAACATTGTTCTACATCCCAATATACACATGCATGTACAATATGGGCACTGTATCACAAACTATGCCGCGATTCAACACATAACATCCGTCTCTTGGACCGAAAGCCATGAAACCTCGAACATGATGGGTCATTTTGTGAAGGTTTTTTGGAGACATAATCAGTATACCAAGTTTAATATTTTTCATTGCAAATATGTCACGTAATATCACACCACGCGAAGGATTTACATTGTTCAGACCTTTTTTGAATTTTTTATGCCCGTTTTGAATTTTTTACCGTTTCGAACTTAGGTCAAAACGGCGTGCGTGAAGATAGGGGATGAGAATGTTAGAACTTGCATTGGATCTCTGAAAAATCGACATATTGTGGGTCTAAAAATGATTTTTTGAAAAAATCACGGATGTTAGATCATGTACCTGTAGTTCAAACCGGACCCACTCCCTACCGATTCAGCAGACATTTGTCTTTTTCACCCGGGAAGGACAGAAAGGTTTGAGATCCCCCGGTTGGGATATAGTTCACGTAAGGTGGTCTACTATTTTAGAAAAATGGGATGGTAGCATTCTGTAACTGCATTTTGGTGGCTGCTTCACAAAACGACTCGTCTTTTTGTGCTTGGAAAATGGAAAATGGCTTTTACGAGCGACGAAAAGGAAAAATTCCTCCAGCAACATTATTCTACATCCCAATATACACATGCATGCACAATATAGGCACCGTATCACAAACTATGCCGCGATTCAACACATAACATCCGTCTCTTGGACCGAAAGCCATGAAACCTCGAACATGATAGGTCATTTTGTGAAGGTTTTTTGGAGACATAATCAGTATACCAAGTTTGATATTCTTACTTGCAACTATGTCACATAGTATCACATCACGCGAAGGATTTACATTGTTCGGACCTTTTTTGAATTTTTCTGCCCGTTTTGAATTTTTTCCGTTTCGAACTTAGGTCAAAACGGCGAGCGCGAAGATAGGGAATGAGAATGTTAGAACTTGCATTGGATCTCTGAAAAAACAACATATTTTGAGTCTAAAAATGATTTTTTTAAAAAAATCACGGACGTTAGATTATGTACCTGTAGTTCAAACCGGACCCACATCCTACCGATTCGGCAAACATTTGTCTTTTTCACCCGAGAAGGAAAGAAAGGTTTGAGATCCCCTGGTTTGGATATAGTTCACGTAAGGTGGTCTACTATTTTAGAAAAATGGGATGGTAGCATTCTATAACTGCATTTTGGTGGCTGCTTCACAAAACGACCTGTCTTTTTACGCTCGGAAAATGCAATATGGCTTTTCCCAGCGACGAAAACGAAAACTTCCTCCTGCAACATTGTTCTACATCCCAATATACACATTCATGCACAATGTGGGCACTATATCACAAACTATGCCGCGATTCAACACATAACATCCGTCTCTTGGACCGAAAGCCATGAAACCTCGAACACGATAGGTCATTTTGTGAAGGTTTTTTGGAGACATAATCAGTATACCTAGTTTGATATTTTTACTTGCAACTATGTCACATAATATGACACCACGCGAAGGATTTACATTGTTCGGACCTTTTTTGAATTTTTTATGCCTCTTTTGAATTTTTTGCCGTTTCGAACTTAGGTCAAAACGGCGTGCGTGAAGATAGGGGATGAGAATGTTAGAACTTGCATTGGATCTCTGAAAAAATAACATATTGTGAGTATAAAAATGATTTTTTCAAAAAATCACGGACGTTAGATCATGTACCTGTAGTTCAAACCGGACCCACTTCCTACCGATTCGGCAGACATTTGTCTTTTTCACCCGGGAAGGACGGAAAGGATTGAGATCCCCCTTTTGGGATATAGTTCACGTAGGATGGTCTACTATTTTAGAAAAATGGGATGGTAGCATTCTGTAACTGCATTTTGGTGGCTGCTTCACAAAACGACCCGTCTTTTTGCGCTCGGAAAATGGAAAATGGCTTTTCCGAGCGACAAAAAGGAAAACTTCCTCCTCCAACATTGTTCTACATCCCAATATACACATGAATGCACAATATGGGCACCGTATCACAAACTATGCCGCGATTCAACACATAACATCCGTCTCTTGGACCGAAAGCCATGAAACCTCGAACATGATAGGTCATTTTGTGAAGGTTTTTTGGAGACATAATTAGTATACAAAGTTTGATATTTTTACTTGCAACTATGTCACATATTATCACATCACGCGAAGGATTTACATTGTTCTGACCTTTTATGAATTTTTATGCCCATTTTGAATTTTTTGCCATTTCGAACTTAGGTCAAAACGGCGTGCGTGAAGATAGGGGATGAGAATGTTAGAACTTGCATTGGATCTCTGAAAAAACGACATATTGTGAGTCTAAAAATGATTTTTTCAAAAAATCACGGACGTTAGATCATGTACCTGTAGTTCAAACCGAACCCACTTCCTACCGATTCGGCAGACATTTGTCTTTTTCACCCGGAAAGGACAGAAAGGTTTCAGATCCCCCGGTTGGGATATAGTTCACGTAAGGTGGTCTACTATTTTAGAAAAATGGGATGGTAGCATTTTGTAACTGCATTTTGGTGGCTGCTTCACAAATGACCCGTCTTTTTGCATTCGGAAAATGGAAAATGGCTTTTCCGAGCGACGAAAAGGAAAACTTCCTCCCGAAACATTGTTCTACATCCCAATTTACACATGTATGCACAATATGGGCACTGTATCACAAACTATGCCGCGATTCGACACATAACATCCGTCTCTTGGACCGAAAGCTATGAAACCTCGAACATGATAGGTCATTTTGTGAAGTTGTTTTGGAGACATAATCAGTATACCAAGTTTGATATTTTTCATTGCAACTATGTCACGTAATATCACACCACGCGAAGGATTTACATTGTTCGGACCTTTTTGAATTTTTTATGCCCGTTTTGAATTTTTTACCGTTTCAAACTTTGGTCAAACGGCGTGCGTGAGGATAGGGGATGAGAATGTTAGAACTTGCATTGGATCTCTGAAAAAACGACATATTGTGAGTCTAAAAATGATTTTTTCAAAAAATCACGGACGTTAGATCATGTACTTGTAGTTTAAACCGGACCCACTTCCTACCGATTCGGGATAGATTTGTGTTTTTCACCCGGAAAGGACAGAAAGGTTTGAGATCCCCCGGTTGGGATATAGTTCACGTAAGGTGGTCTACTATTTTAGAAAAATGGGATGATAGCATTTTGTAACTGCATTTTGGTGGCTGCTTCACAAACGACCCGTCTTTTTGCGTTCGGAAAATGGAAACTGGCTTTTCCGAGCGACGAAAAGGAAAACTTCCTCATGAAACATTGTTCTACATCCCAATATACCCATGTATGCACAATATGAGAACTGTATCACAAACTATACCGCGATTTAACACATAACATCCGTCTCTTCGACCGAAAGCCATGAAACCATGAACATGATATGTCATTTTGTGAAGGTTTTTTGGAGACATAATCAGTATACCAAGTTTGATTTTTTTGTTGCAAGTATGTCACGTAATATCACACCACGCGAAGGATTTACATTGTTCGGACCTTTTTTGAAATTTTTACCATTTTGAACTTAGGTCAAAACGACGTGCGTGAGGATAGGGGATGAGAATGTTAGAACTTGCATTGGATCTCTGAAAAAACAACATATTGTGAGTCTAAAATTATTTTTTCAAAATATTACGGACGTTAGATCATGTACCTATAGTTCAAACCGGACCCACTTCCTACCGATTCGGCAGGCATTTGTCTTTTTCACCCGGGAAGGACAGAAAGGTTTGAGATTCCCCGGTTAGGATATAGTTCACGTAAGGTGGTCTACTATTTTAGAAAAATGGAATGATAGCATTCTGTAACTGCATTTTGGTGGCTGCTTCACAAAACGACTCGTCTTTTTGTGCTTGGAAAATGGAAAATGGCTTTTCTGAGCGACGAAAAGGAAAACTTCCTCCCGCAACATTGTTCTACATCCCAATATACACATGAATGCACAATATGGGCACCGTATCACAAACTATGCCGCGATTCAACACATAACATCCGTCTCTTGGACCGAAAGCCATGAAACCTCGAACATGATAGGTCATTTTGTGAAGGTTTTTTGGATACATAATTAGTATACCAAGTTTGATATTTTTACTTGCAACTATGTCACATATTATCACATCACGCGAAGGATTTACATTGTTCGGACCTTTTATGAATTTTTATGCCCATTTTGAATTTTTTGCCGTTTCGAACTTAGGTCAAAACGGCGAGCGTGAATATAGGGAATGAGAATGTTAGAACTTGCATTGGATCTCTGAAAAAACGACATATTTTGAGTCTAAAAATGATTTTTAAAAAAAATCACGGACGTTAGATTATGTACCTGTAGTTCAAACCGGACCCACATCCTACCGATTCGGCAGACATTTGTCTTTTTCACCCGAGAAGGAAAGAAAGGTTTGAGATCCCCTGGTTGGGATATAGTTCACGTAAGGTGGTCTACTATTTTAGAAAAATGGGATGATAGCATTCTATAACTGCATTTTGGTGGCTGCTTCACAAAACGACCCGTCTTTTTGCGCTCGGAAAATGGAAAATGGCTTTTCCAAGCGACAAAAAGGAAAACTTCCTCCTGCAACATTGTTCTACATCCCAATATACACATTCATGCACAATATGGGCACTGTATCATAAACTATGCCGCGATTCAACATATAACATCCGTCTCTTGGACCGAAAGCCATGAAACCTCGAACATGATAGGTCATTTTGTGAAGGTTTTTTGGAGACATAATAAGTATACCAAGTTTGATATTTTTACTTGCAACTATGTCACATAATATCACACCGTGCGAAGGATTTACATTATTCGGACTTTTTTTGAATTTTTTATGCCCGTTTTGAATTTTTTGTCGTTTCGAACTTAGGTCAAAACGGCGTGCGTGAAGATAGGGGATGAGAATGTTAGAACTTGTATTGGATCTCTGAAAAAACGACATATTGTGAGTCTAAAAATGATTTTTTTTCAAAAAATCACGGACGTTAGATCATGTATCTGTAGTTCAAACCGGACCCACTTCCTACCGATTCGGCAGACATTTGTCTTTTTCACCCGGGAAGGATAGAAAGGTTTGAGATCCCCCGGTTGGGATATAGTTCACGTAAGGTGGTCTAATATTTTAGAAAAATGGGATGATAGCATTCTATAACTGCATTTTGGTGGCCGCTTCACAAAACGACCCGTCTTTTTGCGCTCGGAAAATGGAAAATGGCTTTTCCGAGCGACGAAAAGGAAAACTTCCTCCTGCAACATTGTTCTACATCCCAATATACACATGCATGCACAATATGGGCACCGTATCACAAACTATGCCATGATTCAACACATAACATCCGTCTCTTGGACCGAAAGCCATGAAACCTCGAACATGATAGGTCATTTTGTGAAGGTTTTTTGGAGATATAATCAGTATACTAAGTTTGATATTTTCCCGCTTCCCGACATGTTTTCCTGCCCTTTCCCTCTGAACGGTGATTTTAGTCCCGGTTGTAGCCACTAACCGGGACTAAAGATATTTCCCTCCATATCCCACCGCTTCCCTCCATGTTTTCCCGCCCTTTCCGTCTGAACGGTGCTTTTAGTCCCGGTTGTAGCCACTAACTGGGACTAAAGATATTTCCCGCCATATCCCACCGCTTCCCGCCATGTTTTCCCGCCCTTTCCCTCTAAACGGTGCTTTTAGTCCCGGTTGTAGCCACTAACCGGGAATAAAGATATTTCCCGCCATATCCCACCGTTTCCCGCCATGTTTTCCAGCACTTTCCATCTATATATAGGCTGACCACACCATGGCTATCCATACATCCACACCTTCATCTCTCACAACTATGGACAGTGCCTAGTAGTCCATTCTGACCCTCGAGGAGACCCAGACGTTGTGGGCCTCCAACTACCCTTGCCCGCCGGGCTACCGGTCGGCCGCCGGCTGGATGCTGAGCGCTAGAGGGGTTCCTATCCCTCCTATGCCTCAAGGCTCCCCCCGACAGGCGACCATCATGAACCACTTCGACCACAAGCTCACGCCAGAGCAGCGGATGGATCCCCAGTGGGATGCCGACAACTATCACACCTGGAATGCCTTCTTCGCTAACCGGCGGGAAACGGAGCTCGCCAGGTACGAGGGTGATGGCCTGCCCCCGGTGAACCACAATGAAGTCGGTCGGCGTCTATGGTGGGCGAACCGTACTATCATCAGTGTGATGCGCTACATCGCCGGGGGAGACCATCCTCGCCCGCGGTGCCCACAAGTCTACCCACCACAGAGCCACAAGAAGGCCCCTCCCCCACCCGGCGGTAGCGGCATCGTCTTCCAGGAGACTCCTCCCCCGCCCGCCGTGAATCTGAGGCCGGAGTGGCAGGTTCCCCCGGTATATGCCATGGTTGGGCTGAGGATCTCTGGAGTGGCAGGTGACGATGACGATGACGAAGAAGACCCTGAAGCTGTGTACTATAGGACTAGGCATGATTATGACTAAAGGGGTGGATTTAGTCCTCAGTGTTAGCTAGTCCTGGTTTGTCCCGGTTTTTAATATTAATAAATGTCTAAGTGTTACCTAGTCTACAGTTTTGGTACCTGCCTACAGCAATCTCAGAAATTCCTTTATTAACCATCGAGCATCTTCCTTTAATAAATGAAAAATAGGATCAACATCACCAGGGTCATCTCGTCGGATCTTATACCGCAATGCAGTGCAAACCGGGCATGCATCCAAATTCTCATACTTCTCATCGCGACAGAGGATGCAGTCATTAATGCATGCATGTATCTTATATACCTCTAATCCTAGAGGGCAGACAACCTTCTTTGCTTCGTAAGTACTGGCGGGTAGTTCGTTATCCTTTGGAAGCAGCTTATTCATTATCTTCATCAACTTTTCAAATCCCTTGTGAGGCACACCGACCTCTGCCTTCCATTGCAACAATTCCAGCATGCTGCCTAGCTTTTTGTGGCCATCTTCGCAATTGGGGTACAACAATTTGTTGTGATCATCTAACATCTGCTCAAATTTCAACCTCTCCCTTTCGCTATCACATTCTCCCTTTGCATCAGCAATGGCCCGACCAAGATCATCATCTGGCTCATATGATGCACGTTCTTCTGCTTCTTCTTCATCATTGTCTTCCATTGTAGTACCACCGTATTCAGGGGACATAGGATAGCTGTCATCATTCTCTTCATCTTTGTTGTCTTCCATCATAACCCCTCTTTCTCCGTGCTTGGTCCAACAATTATAGCCAGACATGAAACCGAACCGAAACAAATGGCCATGAAGGACTCTTGAGGAAGAGTATTCCTTCTGATTCCGACACTCACCACATGGACAACAGATAAAACCATTCCGCTTGTTTGCCTCTGCCACAACGAGAAAAGAACACACGCCTTTAATGAACTCGTCGATTCGGTCAGCGTACATCTATTGTCGTCTCATCTTCATTTTATAAGTTCATCAAACAAAATCACGATGCTAAGAGTAGTACTAGTCTAAAAATAAAAGAACACATCGTATACATCAAACAAGCACTGATTTAAAAAACTTTCTACTACATCTTTAGTCCCGGTTGGACACACCAACTGGGACTAAAGGGGTTGTGGCAGTCTGGGGCCGACGTGAGCCCGTTTAGTCCCGAATGATGACTCCAATCGGGACTAAAAGTGGGTGACGACACTATATGTCGTGAGTGGACACTATGCCAGTGAGTGGCGACACTGTTTCAGTGGGTGGCGACACTATGACAGGGGTGAGTGTCCACATTATGTCATGAGTGTCGACACTATGTTGTGCTGCTTAATTTATAAATAGGCTTCCTTGTGAACTATCAACTACAAGGAAGATCATGTGCGAGACCAGGGACACCACTACGACGGAGCTTCTCGAAGATGTCTTAGGACCTCGTCCTCAGACATCTTCGAGGATCTCGCCGTAGAGGCACTCCCTAATATGTGAAATTAGTTAGCTCCACAAGCATACTAATTTAGCTAGAAAAGATATGAACTGAAAGATGGTGTGCGGGAGCAGGGACACCACTATGGCAGAGCTTCTCGAAGATGTCTTAGGATGCCTCGTCCTCAGACATCTTCGAGGAGATCGCCATAGAGGCACTCCCTAATTTAATTTGGTACATGCTTGGCGTGTTCATGTTTTTGTTTTTTCTTGCTTAACCGGCCGATGATTAACTAAAATGCTAGGGCGCCACTATATATATGTGTGCCTTCATAGTTTTGGTACTTATTTTTTTCAATGGATTTTGTGACGACAGGTAGAAGAAAGAAGAATATTTTGTTGCTTGACGGTGACATGATGCACTGTGAACCAACCGGATTTCAAGACAATGTGTCAAACCAAGATATGTATATAGGATGAACTCATGTATCTATGTGCTTCGATGAATCAAATGAATTTTGTGAACTATATGTGCCAAATTAACCAGATATACAGAGATAGAACCCACATAAAATCTATCCATTTCTAGAGCATGAAATGAGCTAAAGCAAGCAATGAGAGCTGAAATGATGAAGTTGCTAACTTCTTAGGACCCTTGATAGATGTGGAGCCAAAAAATCTTCACAAATCTTGAGAAAAATGGGGAAGAACTCGAGCTTGAGGGGAGAAATTTGAGAGGGATGATTGTGTGAGCTTGAAATGGCTCGGGCTGGGAAGGGGAAGAAGATATAGTCAGGGACTTTAGTCCCAGTTTGAGAAACAAATCGGGGCTAAAGGTCCACGCATATGCTCTTTTCCAGCGCCAGACCCTTTAGCCCCGGTTTGTTAAACGAACCGGGGCTAAAGTTCCCATACAAACCGGGGCTAATGTCTTCTGGTCCCTGTGGCCGTTTTTAGCCGTTGGGACCAGGGCATTAGTTCCGGTTTGTACCAGAACCGGGACTAATGCTCTGGACCAAAGGTCCGTTTTCTACTAGTGGGTCTTAGGTTCTTCGGATGTTTATGCTACCCCAACACCACCGCTGTTGCATCGCACAAACTTGCGCCGTGCTCCATTCCCTGTGTGTTCCTTGGTTATCCATCCCAGCATCGCGTCTATCGCTACCTTGATCGCTCCACCCAAAAGATCATCATCTCTCGCCATGTTGTGTTCGATGAGTCCACATTTCCCTTTGCCTCCACTCCGTCCGCATCGTCCCCTACTCCTTCCCTGCACTCGTATGATTTTTTGCAGGAACCTGAGCAGCTGACGTCGTCGACGCCATTCACCATGCCAAGCACTGAAGGGATACGGGTAGGATACACTAGCGCAAATCAAAATTTTCTACCGCGTAAACCATGAATACTGTTGTCATAGATCACGGGATTACCACTAGACGTGCAGTTGCGGAATTGATGAAGCGCGTCGAGGCAGTGCAGAAGTTCCACGTCTCCTCCTTGTTCTCGTCCCACGAGCAAGTCCCCTTGCGCGGCTCATCCAAATGCCACAGATGCAGCACCTCCGAGGTATCCACACGTGCGGGGTGGAAGCGTCAGACGCCAGACTGCTAGGTCCGTGCGTGCGACACAGACATGAGGAGTGGCGGCACGGTGGAATGGTCTAACCCTCCCTTATATAGGCGTCCCTAGTGGGCTTCTACATTAGGAGCCTATTAGTAGCCTAAGCCTGGTCTAATTCGGATCCAATCCTCATTTGGCTTCCAGCCCCTTAAGTGTGTGACCCTATAGGTTCATATATGTATAGACATGACACGAATACACTTATTATACCAATAGTTGGTAGTGGCCTCTAGAAAGACGTGCCAACCCCTAAACGCATACAAAGATCATATCAGACGAACCATCATAAGGTTTAGTACATGTCTTTCCCTTTGCCTCACGATATTTGGTCTAGCTCCAAGCTGACCTCTCTTTCTCGATACCATAACTCTGAATCCCTTTACTAGGTTAACTCTTAACCTTATGTAGCATGGCCATACATTTCTATATCCGATCACTCGAGGGGCCCAGAGATATCTCTCTCAAGTAGAGAGGGGAAAATCCCATCTTGATTGACCATGCCTTGCAGCATGTTTCAGGAAAAACCCGAAAGCTACCTTTATAACTACCCAGTTACGGAGTAGCGTCTGATAGCCCCAAAGTAGGTCGATCCACATCTCAAGTACATGCGACAATCTCAGGTCTAAGGACAAAACGTACACGATGTGTAGAGAGAGCTGCAAGTCTAATTACCAGTCTCATGTTGGGTCAGTCCAACCCCATGTTCATAACATGTGTCCACATCATTGGTTTGACATCTCCATGTCTATGACTTGTGAAACATAGTCATCAACCAATCGATGTGCTAGTGTAATATTCACGTGTGTCCTCACATGAACTCCGACTAGGGACAACTATTAAATAACCATACAAGTAAAGAGTTTCACAAACAATTCACATAATTGCCAATCAATACAAGCTGCCTGATATGGATATTCAAAGAACATTACAATAACTCATGGATACATATGAAATATAATCATCTCTATGATTGCCTCTAGGGCATATTTCCTTCAATCTCCCACTTTCACTAGAGTCAATCTAAAATGTATCTAATACCAATTGCTCTTGTGTGCGCTTCATGCGTGGGCTGCGGGAGAGGCTTAGTCAAGGGATCAGCAACATTTGAGTTCGTATGTATTTTGCATATCATGACACTAGCATCCTCAACAAACTCACGAATCTGATGGTAACGCATGCGAATATGTTTGTTCTTCTGGTGCTGTCTAGGTCCTTGGCTTGTGCAATAGCACCATTGTTGTCACAATAAACATCCAAGGGATTGGACGCGCCCTGAACCACACCGAGAGCGATCCGGAAATTCCTAATCCAAACAGCTTCCTTTACGGCCTCCGAGGCAGCAATATATTCAGCTTTTGTTGAAGAGGAGGTCACCGTATCTTGCTTGGAACTTTTCCAGCTCACAGCACCACCATTCAAGACAAACACATAACCTGATTGCGATTTCGAATCATCTGAGTCGTTAAGGTAACTCGCATATGTGTAACCCTTTACACTGAGTTCATCCTCACCTCCATAAACTAGGAACACATCCTTAGTCCTTTTCAAGTACTTAAGGATGTTCTTTACCGCTGTCTAGTGACCTCCACCTGGATCAGCCTGGTATCTGCTCGTAACACTTAGAGCATAGGAAACATCTGGGCGAGTACATATCATTGCATACATGATGGATCCAATAGCCGAAGCATATGGAACCCTACTCATGCGCTCATGCTCATTAGTAGTCGAAGGACACTGAGTCTTGCTGAGTTTTATGCCGTGAGACATGGGCAAGAACCCCTTCTTAGCCTCTTCCATGCTAAACCGTTTCAACACTTTGTCAATGTATGTACTTTGGCTTAATCCAATTAGCCTCCTTGATCTATCTCTATAGATCTTGATGCCCAGAATATATGCTGCTTCTCCCAAGTCCTTCATCGAAAAACTATTTTTCAATGAGGTCTTAATAGACTAGAGCATAGGAATGTCATTTCCAATCAACAATATGTCATCTACATATAAGATTAGAAATAACAGCGCTCTCCCACTTTCCTTGTTGTAAACACAAGGTTGTTGTTCGTTTTTTATGAAGCCAAACTCCTTTACAACTTCATCAAATCGAATGTTCCAACTCCGATATGCTTGCTTCAGCCCATAAATGGACTTCAGAAGTTTGCATACCTTTCCAGCATTGTTTGGATCGACAAAACCTTCGGGCTGCATCATATACACGTCCTGAGTTAGGATTCCATTTAGGAAAGTCGTCTTGACATCCATCTGCCATATTTCATAGTCGAAATGTGTAGCAATGGCTAGAATTATCCGTATAGATTTAAGCATCTCTACGGGCGAGAAAGCCTCGTTGTAGTCAACTCCTTGAACTTGTCGAAAACCTTTTGCAACAAGTCGAGCTTTATGGATGTGAACATTTCCATCCATATCAATCTTCTTCTTATAGATCCATTTGCACTCGATGGCTTTAAAACCATCAGACAAGTCAACCAAGTTCCAAACTTGATTGTCTCCCATGGACTCTATCTCGGATCTCATGGCGATCGGCCATTTCTCAGATTCTGGGTCCACCATCGCTTCTGCATAGGTCGCAGGCTCATCATTGTCTAACAATAATAATCCCCACGTTTCGTGGAGCCTCGCCGACCTTCGTGGTTGTGGTGCTTATGTTGCCACGGGTTCCTCAACTTATTCTGCTACAATAGCATCACTCGTAGAAGCATCCCCAACTGGCTCATCTTGAACTTCTTCAAGTCGCACCGACCTTCCACTTGTTCCCTTTGTGAGAAACTCTTTCTCTAGGAAAACACCGCTACGAGCGACAAACACTTTGCCCTCTTCTCGGTTGTAGAAGTAATACCCTAAGGTTTCCCTCGGATATCCCACGAAAATGCACTTATCCAATTTGGGTGTTAGCTTGTCCGACTAAAGCCGCTTGACAAATACATCACAACCCCAAATCTTTAGAAAAGACAAACTGGGATTCTTTCCGGTCCACATCTCATATGGTGTCTTAACTACGGATTTAGATGGTACCCTATTAAGTGTGAAAGTTGTCGTTTCTAGAGCGTAACCCCAAAATGATAATGGTAAATCCGACTAGCTCATCATAGATCGAACCATGTCCAACAAATTTCGATTACGCCATTCGGAGACCCCGTTTATTTGAGGCGTTCCGGCGGCGTAAGTTGTGGAACAATTCCGCAACTCTTAAGATGATCGCTAAATTCGTGACTCAAATATTCACCTCCACGATCAGATCGCAAGGCCTTTATTTTCTTGCCACATTGATTCTCTACTTCACTCTGAAACTCTTTGAACTTTTCAAAAGTTTCAAACTTATGCCTCATCAAGTAGACATAACCATATCTACTGAAATCATCAGTAAAAGTAATGAAGTAGTGATATCCTCCTCTGGCTGTCGTGCTCATTGGTCCACATACATCAGTATGTATGAGTTCCAACAAGCCTGTCGCTCTCTCGGGTAAACCCGAAAAAGGCGACTTGGTCATCTTTCCAAGTAAACAAGCTTGACACGTCTCGTATGATTCAAAATCAAACGAAGTTAGAAGACCATCACCATGGAGCTTCTTCGTGCGCTTTTCACTTATATGCCCCAAACGACAATGCCATAAATAGGTAGGACTCAAATCATTAGGCCGAAGCCTTTTAGCACTAACATTGTAAACAGATGCATCATCAAGATTTAAAATAAATAACCCATTCACAATGGGAGCATTAGCCATAAACATATCATTCTTAGAGATTACACAACCATTGTTTGCACTCGCGAATGAATAACCATCCCTCATCAAACATGAAGGTGATAAAATGTTTCGACCCATACTAGGAATGTAATAACAATTATTCAACTCCATAATAAATCCTGACGGAAGGTGAAGTTGCATGACGCCGACGAACAATGCAGCAACCCTTGCTTTATTTCCGACGCGAAAATCCACTTTGCCTTTCTGCACTTCTCTAGTCCTTATTAGCCCCTGCATCAAATTGCAAATATGAGCAACCGATCCGGTATCAAATACCCAAGATTTAACATAGGAATCAACGAGTAGAATGTCCACAACATTTACAACAAGCGTACCTGAGTGGGAAGTACTCTTACTTCCACTCTTCTTCAAAGAAGACTGGTACTTGCTGCATT
Source organism: Avena atlantica (assembly GCA_910589765.1). NCBI lineage: Eukaryota > Viridiplantae > Streptophyta > Magnoliopsida > Poales > Poaceae > Avena > Avena atlantica. Next base: position 482,117,619 of record OU342739.1, on the reverse strand, counting down.
TTCTCTTCCAGTGGCCATGTTCATGACAAAAGAAGCACTCAGTGTCATCTGCAGGTCCAGCCTTTTGCTTGGGTGCAGACTTAGGGATCGTATCCTTAGCCTTGCCCTTCTTCTTCCAAGAAGTACCCTTTTTCTTGAAGCTAGGCTTGTTCTGCACATCCATCACATGGCTATGTCCTGGACACTTCTTCATGTCACTTTCTGCTGTTTTAAGCATCCCACATAATTCATTAAGGCCCTTCTCCACCCCATGCATATGGTAGTTCGAAATGAACTGCCCATAGCTGTATGGAAGAGACGCCAAAATGAAGTCAGTGGCCAACTCTTGGCCTAGTGGAAAACCAAGTTTTTCCACAGTCTGACTGTAACAAACCATTTTGATCACATGGGGGCCTACAGCTGCTCCCTCTGCCAGCTTGCATTCGACAAAGTACTTGGCAACATTGTACCTCTCAGTCATCGCCTGATCTTGGAACATGTCCTTAAGCGCGACGATCATATTGTACGCTTCCTGATCCTCAAACTTCTTTTGGAGTTCAGGTTCCATGCATGCAAGCATAAGACAGCTAACCTCAAGAGAATCATCACATGCTCTCTTGTAGGCATTCATGAGGGCAGCAGATGCATTATCAGCAGGTTCATCGGGGATTGGGGTATCCAGAACCGTTTCCTTTTTATCAGACCTGAGAACAATTCTCAGGTTACAGACCCAGTCCAAATAGTTTGTTCCATTTAGTTTATCTTTGTCAAGAATCGAACACAAAGAGAAAGGTGATGTAGTGTTCGGTGCCATTGATCTACAACAGAAAACATGAAAAATACTAAGCCATGGAACCATGAAAGAGTAAAACATATTAAACAATTTAATAACATATACTCCCACTTAAATCAATATCCTTCTATTGATACTAAGTGATTCAAGATCCACAATTAACAAGTCGACTAGTGAGCTTTAGCATCATTGCTAGAAGACAAGGTAAATCGGTAAGCAACACTTGCTAATCATATCACATATGAATCTTGTTGTTGGGTGACATCTCTATGTCAAAACTAGGCGCCCAACCTTTATGACCCAAGGTCCTTAACTGTTAAGATGACCTTGTCAATCTCACCTACCCTTATGCGTGTAGGTATCCGATACAAACCCATCCAGCCAAGGAAAACCGTGGAACCCTAATTTCATAGGCCCACCAACGATTGTACAGGGCATAGGATGGTGCAAGGTTTGGTTGGGAGGGCATGGTTTAACTTAAACTTTGTGAGGGATCGTTCTACTTCTATCATCTAAGCATGCATAGTAGTAAAACACATAAGAATAGCATTCACATAGATGTGACACAGTATGGCCCATTTTCTCATGGTGATCTCCATCGCCATAGAACCTGTCCACCATGATGATCTCCATCTTCATGTTCCATGTGAGCCATCTTCCAAGTGATGAGTTCTCCAAGAACTAATACAAGCTATTACTCCTAACAGCTAGTAATCAAAATTACATAGTATTGGGATCATCACAAGTTGGCACGGAGGCCATTACAATAAATGACAACACATATGGCTCCAGCCGTGTTGCCCTACTCACGACACGCGGGTCATGCAAAATTTCATACATGCTTCACATACATATATGGGCCATACTGATCACATACATCCTGGAAAAACAAGTTATGAATAGAATCGCATTCTACTGGATCATGTGACATCGCAGCGCCTAGTTACCTTAACAAGATACAAAAGGGGCTACGATTAAGGGGGGGTCTAGGGGGTCTCCTCCTGCGGGGTTCGAAGTGGCAGCGCTCCTCGCGGCATCTCCGGGCGTCCGGAAAACCTTGAAAAATGAGAGTCGAATCTTCACAATTTTATTTAAGGATTTTGATCGGCAAATAAAATTTACCATAAACTGACTCCTCTCCCGTTTCAGTCAAACTCCTTTGATCACGGTACATCGATTTGGATTTAGGTTCTAATTCGATCAATCATATTAATCTTCGCGTGATTCAACATGATTTATGTGTCACTGTCTACCCCGATGGCGGAAACCGACCGTTAGGGGTAAGTTGTTCGACAACCTCAGAATCACGATCACGGAAAGCAAGATCATAGATAAATCCTGAACCACCGCTATATAAACTATCACATCATTCATATCAATCTGCATATCACCATATGCAAACATCCCGAACCTATAACTGAATAGCATCGGCTATGATACCACTGAAGGGATACGGGTAGGCTACACTAGCGCAAATCAAAATTTTCTACCGTGTAAAGCAGGAATACTGTTGTCATAGATCACGGGATTACCACTAGATGCGCAGTTGCGGAATTGATGAAGCGCGTCGAGGCAGCGCATACGTTCCACGTCTCCACCTTGTTCTTGTCCCACGAGCAAGTCCCCTTGCGCGGCTCGTCCAAGTGCCACAGATGCAGCACCTCCGAGGTATCCACACGTGCGGGGTGGAAGCGTCAGACGCCAGACTGCTAGTTCCGCGGGTGCGACATAGGTGTGAGGAGTAGCGGCAGGGTGGAATGGTCTAACCCTGGTCAGCTCGCCCCACCCTCCCTTATATAGGCGTCCCTAGTGGGCTTCTACATTAGGAGTCCATTAGTAGCCTAAGCCTGGTCTAATTCGGATCCAATCCTTATTAGGCTTCCAGCCCCTTAAGTGTGTGACCCTATAGGTTCATATACGTATAGACATGACACGAATACACTTATTCTACCAATAGTTGGCAGTGGCCTCTAGCAAGACGTGCCAACTCTTAAACGCATACAAAGATTATATCAGACGAACCATCATAAGGTTTAGTACATGTCTTTCCCTTTGCCTCACGATATTTGGTCTAGCTCCAAGCTGACCTCTCTTTCTCGATACCATAACTTTGAATCCCTTTACTAGGTTAACTCTTAACCTTATGTAGCACGACCATGCATTTCTGGATCCGATCACTCGAGAAGTCCAGAGATATCTCTCTCAAGTAGAGAGGGGCAAATCCCATCTTGATTGACCATGCCTTGCAGCATGTTTCAGGACAAACCCAAAAGCTACCTTTATAACTACCCAGTTATGAAGTAGCATTTGATAGACCCAAAGTAGGTCGATCCACATCTCAAGTACATGCGACAATCTCAGGTCTAAGGACAAAACGTACACGATGTGTAGAGAGAGCTGCAAGTCTAGTTGCCAGTCTCATGTTGGGTCAGTCCAACCCCATGTTCATAACATGTGTCCACATCATTGGTTTGACATCTCCATGTCTATGACTTGCGAAACATAGTCATCAACCAATCGATGTGCTAGTGTAATATTCACGTGTGTCCTCACATGAACTCCGACTAGGGACAACTATTAAATAACCATACAAGTAAAGAGTTTCACAAACAATTCACATAATTGCCAATCAATACAAGTTGCCTGATATGGATATTCAAAGAACATTACAATAACTCATGGATACATATGAAATATAATCATCTCTATGATTGCCTCTAGGGCACATTTCCTTGCGCACAGTGCTCTCTCTTGCGTTAACCAGTGACTGGCCTATTCATCAGCTTGACGTCAAGAATGTGTTCCTCAATGGCACTCTCATAGAAAATGTTTATGCTCATCGGCCTTCTGGGTTCACTGATCTGAATCATCCTGATAAGGTCTGTCGTCTCAACAAATCACTCTATGGTTTGAAGCAAGCGCCTAGAGCATGGTTTCAGCGGTTTGCCTCATTCATTTCTTCGGTTGGTTTTATTGGCTCCAAGTCCGATAGTTCGTTGTTCATCTATCGGCGTGGTGCTGACATGGACTATCTCCTGCTTTATGTGGATGACATAATCCTGACCGTGTCTTCCTCAACATTGTTGCATAGTTTGATTGCCTCTCTTCATACAGAGTTCAGTATGACAGATATGGGCGATCTTCATTATTTTCTGGGCATCTCCGTGACATGCAGCAAGAACAATCTGTTTCTCTCACAGGAGAAGTATGCATTGTATCTTCTTGACAAAGCTGGTATGTTACAGTGCAAATCCATCTCTACTCCTATTGATACCGCCTCCAACTTTCAGCCAAGTCCAGTGATCTTGTTACAGACCCGACCGAGTACCGTAGTATTGCAGGTGGTCTTCAGTACCTTACGTTTACTCGGCCAGACATCTCTTATCCCGTGCAGCAGATTTGTCTCCACATCTCTTATCCTCGGGCTAATCATTTGCTTCTCTTCAAGCGTGTTCTTTGCTACATCCGCGACACCACCAACTATGGTCTCACCTTAGTTCGTCGTAGCTCCAACAAGTTGACGGGCTACTCTGACGCTGATTGGGCAGGTTGCCTAGACACTAGGCGGTCTACCTCAGGCTACCGTGTCTTCCTCGGCGCTAATCTGGTGTCATGGTCTGCTAAGCGGCAGCACACGGTCTCTCGCTCCAGCGCCGAGGCCGAGTACAGGGCGGTTGCAAATGTGGTCGCTGAAACTTGTTGGTTACGGCAGCTTCTTCAGGAGCTTTATCGACCGGTGACTGGTGCCATTGTGGTTTTCTGTAACAATGTGAGCTCGATTTACATGACACAAAATCATGTACATCATCAGCGCACCAAGCATGTGGAGATCAACGGTTTCCCCTATCTTACATTGAACACTCGTAAGATTGTAGGGGTTGAGATAAATATGTGCAAAACACAAAATAAACGATGTTGACACCCCAAAAAAGAGATATTGAATTGTTTCATCTTGTCAACTAGAACAACAAGATTTGGTTCCTTGGTACCATGAGTATTACACAGCTACCTAATATCATGAGAAAGTTTATTTTCTACAAACCATGCAAAAAAGTTCTGTGTTTCCTGTGATGCTTTACCTTTTCTTAAACGTACTTGTGCCGGAAAGGGATTTGAGAATTCATACGAGAACTTATAGATGGACTAAAACTAGAATTGCCATTTTAACGCATAACCCATCTATAAGAATCAAATTCCAAACTAACTATTTTTTGTTGAAGTGTGAATGTGTATACTTTGAAGTATGGTTAATTCGCTATGTTTTGGCAATATATTAAGGAAAACGATACTACTCCCCCGGGGGATCGATCCCCCGGGTCGCTGTCTCTGCGCGAGGACACGCCCACGCATGTGTCCCCACGTCCCGGTGCAGGTACCACCCACTACTCATTCTCTCCACCTTATCTCCTTCCTTTGTACGACACAGATCTCACGCGCCTCGCGACGCTACCATCCAGGCCACGCGCCGCCGCCGTCCAGGCCATGCGAGGCTGCTACTGCTGTTGGCTAGGCCACGCGCCACCGCATTTGCTGTCGGCTTCACCTCCACCCCCACCCACCATGTGTGCTTTCTCTCTCTTACCTCCGACGAGGACTCTCCCTGTCTGGCATCACGGCATCACTGCCGCCGCCGGTACCAGGCGCTGGGCTGCCCGCGAGGGTGGCCACCAGGGCTAGAAGGGAGACAGTGAGGGCGGATGCTATCACCGGTGAGGGAGGATGCTATAATATCGCCGACGGATTTTGCTACAGCGCACGGTGCTACATAGGCAGGCTAGCATGCTACTGTAGGTGGTCATTGTTGCTATAGATGAAGGGTCGCGATGCTACAGATCAATAAATGGGTTTTGAGAATTTGCTTCAGGGCGATGCTACAATAGTAGTAACTTTTTGCTATTTTTGTTCTATATTTTTGCTACAATAGCACAAAGTATTTGCTATGACATTTTCGACGAAAGTCCTCAGCAAAGTCGGCTTTGCTACGGCAGGCACTGGCGATGCCTCCGGCGAGGTCGTTCCTTTTGCTACATTAGCAAAATTTTTTTGCTACCAACGCTTTGCAGTTTTGCTACAATAATGTAACGTTTTTGCTACACAATCTCCGGTAAGGTCTACCGGCGAAAGTCTCCGGCGAGATCGGATATGCTACATTAATATAATTTTTTTTGCTACACGGTCGCCGGCGAGGTCGCCGGCCAAATCTCCGACGAGGTCCAATCTGTTTTTCTTTTTTCTGGGCCGAACCGTTTTCTGCTACATGTAGCAAAATCGGGACTATTTATAGCAAAAGCGGGTATGTTTATAGCAAAAGTGAGATTTTGGGAATTTTTAGAGGACACGTGTCAGCAGGAGGAAATATCCCGGGCGACGCGTAGTACGGCCCATATATTAAGCCTGAAAGATGCTCATCGGATATACTAACATGCGCAAATTTTTTAGAAGTTAAAGTCAAAGTAGAGACCTTGACAGAAATCACTCGGCACTCCCGAAGTCAACATGAATTGTCCTGCCGGCTTGCCCCAACTTTACTGTTTTTTTTAGCAAATGCCAACTCCATGGCTCCAGCATCCGGTCCCATGGTTGCCTGCCCCTATGCACCCACAAGCTACAGCAGCACTACAGATCATGTCATCCGGAAGAGCGCAATGGCAGCCACTGAAAAAGAACCCTAGGCGGTAGGCGCCGTGGTTGTTGAGCCATAACTATTAGTTGGTCGCAGCGCCATGTCTATCCTTCCTCCCAAGGCAGGGGTCAGTGGCGACACTCCACAGTCCACACATGCGGCCAAAGCTTTGTGTTGGAGAGCGTAGGAAAGGGAATGGAAGAGGCGAAATACTTGGTAGCGCGCTGGCCAGTCTGAAGACAAGAATCTAAGCATGCGTTTTCTGATCATACCCTAGAGAGTAGAGAATATGCTGTATTTGGCTTTTTTTTTACCTGTTGTTACATCTCCGATTTACTCCAACTCGAAGATACACCACTTTTTTCCCCCTTTGATTAAGATACTGCATTTTCTTCCAGACTCTAGTCTAGAGTTAAGATCCATCTGCGGGGATCATGTGATGGCGGTGGTGGATCCTTGTCTAACCATCTCACGGTTCTCAAGAACCCACGCACATGGCACACGTACACATAGGTGCTTTTTCTTCTTCCCTTGTAACCACAGAAAAGAATGGTATACGCATCTGCTTGTGGTATCCGCTCAACGTTGCGAAGAAGGCAGAACATGGGTTGGCGCTCTTTCGCTGTGCGATGATTGAGCATTGCTCAGATAGTCAGATCTCATACATACCCAAGTGAACAAAAAAACAGGAGGTACTAAACCTATTAAGCTTTCATAAATCAAGCTCATGGCGGGTACGGGGGTCTACGGGCCACAGTACGGCACCTCGGCACCTCTAGTATTTAAGTGTGTTTATTGCACACGCTTCATCGTTAGTACTAGTTCCCGTGATCTCTTTGTTTGTTAAGCATGATGAAGACGTACGCACAATTAATCAAAACTTTGTCCTGCAGCAAAGAAAACTACGAGTACTAGCTCTGCTGGGAGTAGTACAATCTGCAATTAGCTTCAACTGCGTGCTACTATCTTAGCCGCCGTCCGGTGGCCGTACGAAGCGTAAGAAGATTAAATAAGGTCTGATAGAATAAAAGTGCGAAGTTTCAGAGAGCTTAGCTACTTTTACACAAGAACGACATAAAACCTGCGCATGCATGTGAGCCAGGTCAACCAAACTCGCACCCTGATCAATGTTAAGAGGATAGAACATGCATATGCATGGCTTCGCTGCAAACGTACGGAGCACCGACGCAATCACAAAAACTCCAGATCATGCAACATGCACCGAGGAGGAAGAAGAACCCATACAGCTATCCGTTATTTATTTATTTAAGATGATTGGATTAACCAATACAGTATAGATTATTTGATACTGGATGGAGGACACCGTCGTCAGGAACTCAACGGCTACTGCGCGTCTTTTGTATTGTAGGGAACTCTGACTGATGACACTCTGCAGAGATAGAAAATACGAGTAGCAAAGTTCCTGCGCAACATTTATTTTCTAGTACCATTAGCCAACGGTAGAAAGGAACTCCTCGCAAGCTCGACCGTAGTAGTAGTAGCTAACAGACTAACACTATGCTAAAATTGGCAGGATTTAGCTGTTGGCGAGGCTGAACACTGCGATTAGGTTCTCACGAGAACGTGCATATTTTATTTTACTCCCTCCGACCATATTAGTCATATTAGTTGACTTTAATTTGGATGTATCTATCATAAAAACATGTCTAGATACATTCAAATTGGAGTCAACTAATATGGGTCGGAGGAAGTATTTTATTTTAAAAAGAGTATATATTAATATCACAGACATACCAATTACACCAGCATCTGCAACAACGCATGCCCTAGCGGCCTTATAGATACACAGAGCCCAGAAAAAAGAAAAAAAATTACAAAAAAAAGTCTCGCTACAGAGAACTATTCCTCATACCAACGACACTGACACCACCGAAACAACATCAGTAGTCCTCCACTCCAATAACAACGTATTCAAGAAAAAAAACAGTGCCCAAGCGTCGTTGTTGCCCGATCAAAGATTATGGGTTTTCACCTTAGAGAAAGTCCTCCTAAAAAAATGCCTTCAACAAGGTCATTGCCATGCACAACCAGTTAAGACCAGACCTTAAATTTTCACCCTGCAAGGTAAACTGGGAACTCCTCATGTGTTGTCCCCCCCTACACGCACACACAAACAGTCCCCGCTGTGAGTCAGAGATCACGCAGCCAATTCTCTGTCGCCACCAAAACTAAAATCACCATCGCTACCCTCATATTTCCGCTTTCCTGACATTCTCCGCATCTGATTTCACCATGGCTCGTTAAATGACACTTGGTGGAAACAAACAGCAGAGCTTCGCAACGCTCCCGTTGAAACCAAACGGCCAGAAAAATAAGGTACGCACGACCGAATACCTTTCGATCCAGCAATCTCCAGGCATGATACGCCCATGGGAGTTCGCCGGCGGAGCCTTCCGGAACTCGCCTCTCCAGACCAGATCAACGAGGGAAGAAATCAAGCAGATCTTCGTCAAGAAACCCAAGGACGACCACCTATATTAAAGCCGACGCAGCGATCCCCATACCGCCGGCCGGTTCCGTGAACGGAACGAGCGTGCCGACCTTCGGCGCCGACGAGCACGTAGGTTGAGCACCACCTCTACGGGCACGCCGCCGCCTCCATCCTGCAGCATCGCGTCCGCCGCTTCCTCCAGAACCCCTCACAGCCACGCGCAGGCAAGCACCATGCGTAGTATGTACCGCCGCTGACATGGATATACCCCACGGGTACACGACATTAGTATACCTGGTCCAGCCCAAGGAAGGCCCACGTCAAGACACGCGGCCCATGAAGACTTCTGGTGTCCCAAGCCCATGATGTTTTCGACCCCTTGGAGGACAAGTCTAGATTAGATAAAATTTCAAAGGGTACCAACCCTAATTTGTAACAGACTCGACCTAAGCCCAAGACCTGTCTATCTATATAAAGGCCAGGAGGGTATGGCGAGAAGGATCTTCTTCCACCACCGCATACGCACCTCACGCTAGATTGCATCTGCGCACCCCTGTAACTTTCGGTTCCGCCGTAATCAAGAGCAGACAAGCATGAGTAGTGTTTTCCCTCCGGAGGCCTGAACCTGGGTAAATCTCGTGTCCCGTGTTGCTTGTCTGTTAACCGTTCCGCGACTTCCGGCATCCCCATCTGAAGGGTTTCGCAGCATAGTAAATCAAAAAAATTCTATGGATGCGAACGAGGAAGCCAAGATCTAATCTAGGAGATGCAAACAACGAGGGGTGATAGATGAGATCTTCATACCCTTGAAGAAATCGCACAGTGGAACGTTCAACGGAACGTGGTTGATGTAGTCGTACTAGCCTTCTCCTCCTCGCGATCCGATCCGATCCAATGCCGCAAGTGGCGACGCCTCCGAGAGATGCACACGTACGGCACCTCGACGTCTCCTCCTTCCTCGGTCCAGCAAGTGGGGTGGAGAGATAGATTGGATCTACAATACGACGGCGTGGTGCAAAGGTGGAGAGTTTCTACGGCAGGGCTTCGCCTACGCGCAGTCGGGAGAGAGAGAGGAGGGTAGCAACTAGGCGGCTAGGGTTTGAGGAGGTGTAGGGGGAGGGTGCGCCCCCTCCCTCTTTATATAGAGGGCTGGCCGGCTGCCCTTGCCCCTCCTCCAAACCCTAGAGCCGGCAGCCACATGGGGTGGAGTGGGGGGGCAAGTTTCCCCCCCTTTCTAGAAGCTCTCCCTAGGGTTTCCCCTAGGGCTTGGCCGGCTGGGCCTATGAGGCTTTGTGCCCCTGGCCCAATGCGGCCAGGGCACTCCCTCGTAGGCCCACGCCCCTACCTACAAGTGGGGCTACGTTGGTCCCACTCCGGAAGGTTCTAGAAGCTTCCGGTACAATACCGAACATTCCGAAACAATTCCGAAATCCAAAAACTGCTTTCCCTTATATGAATCTTATTCTCCGGACCATTCCGAAACCTCTCGTGATGTCCTGGATCCCATCCGATACTCCGAACAAAAACTCATAAACCAATTATCCATTCTATCCTAGCGTCGAGACACGTTAAGTGTGTGACCCTACGGGTTCGAGAATACGCAGATATGATCATCTATCAATAATCAACAGCGGGGTCTAGAAACCCATATTGACTCCCACATATTCATCGATGATCATATCGGATGAACCACGATGCCAGGATTCAATTAATCCCATATATATATTCCCTTCGTCACGCGATATTTTACTTGCTCGAGATTCGATCGTCGGTATCGGCATACCTAGTTCAATCTCGTTCATAGCAAGTACTTTACTCGTTCCGTAATCCGATATCACTTTGTGATTAACTCCTTAACCACTTGCTTGCAAGCGGTGTTGATATCGATTACCGAGTGGGCTCGAAGTATATCTCTCCGATTTGGGAGGAGAAATCCCATCTCGATACATACAACCCAACAAGTACTTTCCGATCACCTGAGAGACACCTTTATGATCACCCTCTCATAGGATGACGTTTGATGACCTCAAAGCTTTCTTCCGATACCAGGAAGTTGTATTATCTCATGGTCTAAGGAATACAATATTTGACATAAGAAAAGCTTCGCAAAGATGAACACGATGACACGATCTAATTGCTCTGCTTAATTTGGGTATGTCCATCATATCATTCTCCCAATGACATGATCTCATTATTAATTGACAACTCATGTCTATGGTTGGGAAACCTTAACCATCATTAATCAATGAGCTAGTCCATAGAGGTGTACTGGGGACACGGTGTTGTTCATAAACCACACAAGTATCAAAGTTTCCGTTTAATACAATTCTAGCATGGAATATAAACTTTATCATGAACAAGAATTATAATAATAACATCTTTATTATTGCCTCTAGGGCATAATTCCAACAGTCTCCCACTTGCACTAGAGTAAATAATCTAGTTTACATCTGGCAAAAATCTAACACCCATGGCACTAAGGTGCTGATCATGTTTTGCTCGTGGAAGAGGCTTAGTCAACGCATCTGCGACATTTAGATCCGTATGTACTTTACTAATCTTCAGATCTCCATCTGTTATATAATCTCGAATTATATGAAACTTGCGATTGATGTGCTTGGTCTTTGGATGATATCTTGGTTCCTTAGCCAGTGCTATGGCGCCAGTGTGTCACACAATATCTCCAGTGGGTCCAAGGCACTTGGAACCACACCAAGCTCAGTGATGAAGTTCCTGATCCAAACTCCTTCACTTGATGCTTCTGCAGCAGCCATGTATTCTGCTTCTACTGTAGATCCCGCGATCACGCTTTTCTTGCAGCTTCTCCAGCTCACAGCTCCTCCATTCAAAATATTAACGTATCCTGTCTGAGATTTAGAATCATCCTTGTCGGTGTCAAAACTAGCATCGACGTAACCTTTTACGACGAGTTGTTCATCACCTCCATAGACTAAGAATATTTCTTTAGTACTATTCAAATACTTTAGGATGTTCTTCACGGTTGTCCAGTGTTCCACTCCTGGATCACTTTGGTATCTGCTCGTCAAACTAAGAGCATTGGACACATCCGGTCTAGTACATAGCATGGCATACATGATAGAACCTATGGCCGAGGCATAAGGCACTTTGCTCATAGCTTCTCTATCGTTTATCGTAGCTGGACACTGAGCCTTGCTCAATATCTTACCTGACAACATAGGCACTGAACCTTTCTTTGCCTTATCCATTCTGAACCTTTTCAGAACTTTGTCTAGGTATGTACTTTGGCTTAAAGCTATTAGGCGTCTTTGTCTATCTCTATAGATATTGATGCCTAATATATAAGCATCTTCTCCTAGGTATTTCATTGAAAAACATTTGTTTAAATAACTCTTCACATCGTTAAGCATATCAATGTCATTTCCAATAATCAATATGTCATCCACATATAGTACTAAAAATGTCACTGAGCTCCCACTCACTTTCTTGTAGATACAAGCTTCGTAGCAATTTGGAACAAATCCAAAGCTCTTGATCACTTGATCAAAATGAAGGTTCCAACTCTGAGATGCTTGCTTCAGTCCATAAATGGAACGCTGAAGTTTGCATACCTTATCGGCATCCTTAGGATCGACAAAACCTTCGGGTTGCATCATATACAACTCTTCATCAATGTTTCCATTGAGGAACGCAGTTTTGACATCCATCTGCCATATTTCATAATCATGAAACGCAGCAATTGCTAATAAAATCCGAATGGACTTAAACATCGCTACGGGAGAGAAAGTCTCATCGTAGTCAAAACCTTGAACTTGTCGAAAACCTTTCGCGACAAGCCGTGCTTTATAGACAGTAACATTACCATCCGCGTCCGTTTTCTTCTTGAAAATCCATTTGCACTCAACGGCCTTTCGGTCGCTAGGAGGGTCCACCAAAGTCCGTACTTGGTTTTCCCTCATGGATCCTAATTAGGATTCCATGGCCTCTAGCCATTTCTCAGAGTCTAGGCTCATCATTGCTTCCTCATAGTTCGCAGGTTCACTGTTGTCTACTAACAAGACAGTCAAGACAGGGTTACCGTACCACTCAGGAGGGGCACGTCACCTTGTCGACCTGCGACATTCAGTAGTAGCATCGTCCGAAGCTTCATGATCCTTGTCATTAGCTTCCTCTATTGTTGGTGCAGACGGCACTGGAACAATTTCAGGTGTTGCGCTACTCTCCAACTCAAGAGAAGGTTCAATAACCTCGTCTAGCTCTAGTTTCCTCCCACTCACTTCTTTCGAGAGAAACTCCTTCTCAGGAAAGGATCCGTTCTTTGAGACAAACACTTTGCCTTCGGATCTGTGGTACAAGGTATACCCAATCGTTTCCTTGGGTATCCTATGAAGACGCATTTCTCCGCTTTGGTTTCGAGCTTGTCCGGCATCAACTTCTTGACGTAAGCTTCGCATCCCCAAACTTTAAGAAACAACAACTTAGGTTTAGCACCAAACCACAGTTCATACGGTGTCGTCTCAACGGATTTAGATGGTGCCCTATTGAAAGTGAATGCAGCGGTTTCTAATGCATAACCCCTAAATGATAACGGCAAATCTGTAAGAGATATCATTGATCACACCATATCTAATAGAGTTCGATTCCGGCGTTCAGACACACCATTGCGCTGTGGTGTTCCGGGTGGCGTGAGTTGCGAAACTATTCCGCTTGCTTTAAGATGCGTGAGAAAATCATAACTCAAATATTCACCTCCACGATCGGATCGTAGAAATTTAATTTTCCTGTTACGATGGTTTTCCACTTTATTCTGAAATTCTTTGAACTTTTCAAATGTTTTAGATTTATGTTTCATTAAATAGATATACCCATATCTACTTAAGTCATCAGTAAAAGTGAGAAAATAGCGATAACCACCGCGCGTCGAAACACTCATTGGTCCGCATACATCGGTATGTATGATTTCCAACAAGTCCGTTGCTCGCTCCATTATTGCGGAGAACGGGGTTTTGATCATATTGCCCATGAGGCATGGCTCGCACGTGTCAAATGATTCAAAATCAAGAGACTCCAAAAGTCCATCAGAATGGAGTTTCTTCATGCGTTTTACACCAATATGACCTAGACGGCAGTGCCACAAATAAGTCGTATTATCACTATCTACCTTGCATCTCTTAGCCTCAATGTTATGGATGTGTGTTTCATTGCTTTCGAGATTCAGAAGAAATAAACCATTCATAGCAGGTGCATGACCATAAAAGATGTTACTCATATAAATAGAACAACCATTATTCTCCGATTTAAATGAATAACCGTCTTGCAATAAACACGATCCAAATATGATGTTCATGCTCAACGCAGGCACACGATAACATTTATTAAGGTTTAAAACTAATCCCGAAGGTAAAACTAAGGAGAGCGTGCCGACGGCCATCACATCAACTCTTGATCCGTTGCCAACGCGCATCGTCACCTCATCCCTCGCTAGCCGCCGTCTATTCCGTAGCTCCTGCTTCGAGTTACAAATATTAGCAACTGAACCAGTATCAAATACCCAGGCAATACAACGAGCGCTAGTAAGGTAAACATCAGTAACATGTATATCAAATATACCTTTGATGGTGCCAGCCTTCTTATCCGCTAAGAACTTCGGACAGTTGCGCTTCCAGTGACCCTTGTCCTTGCAATAGAAGCACTCAGTGTCCGGCTTAGGTATAGACTTGAGCTTCTACTTAGCAGGGGCAACGCGCTTGCCGCTGCCTTTCTTGAAGGACTTCTTTGCACCCTTACCTTTCTTAAAGCTGGGGGGCTTGTTGACCAGCAACACATGATTATCTTTCTTGATGTCCACCTCTGCAGCTTTCAGCTTAGAGAAGAGCTCAGTGATCTTATCAGTGGAACCAATCTGATTGTGAGTAACTACAAAACCTTTGTAGCTAGGAGGGAGTGATTGCAAAACTCTGTCAATCTTGAGCTCCTCTGGAATCTTGCAGTCCAATTGCTCAAGGGTTGAGTGTATCCCGACATCTTAATGGCGTGCTCACTAACGGAACTCCCTTCCTCCATCTTGCAGTTAAAGAATTTCTCAGAGATCTCATATCTCTCAGAACGGGCCTGAGTCTGAAACATGGTTTTCAGTTCCTCAAGAATCTCAAAGGGCTTGGCGAACTCCTCAAAACGATTTTGAAGGTCCGATTGCATAGCAAACAACATGGTGCTCTTAATCACACCATAATCATCTTTGCGCGACTGATAAACAGCTTTTTCATCAGCCGGCGCATCTACAGCAGGGGCGTCACCTAGCGCTTTCTCAAGGACATAGTCCTTTTGTCCGCCAGCGAGAATGATTCTCAGATTGCGGAACCAGTTGGTGAAGTTATACCCATTTTTCTTAAGCTTTTCTTTCTCAGCAAAAACATTGAAGTTGAAGTTGGACTTAGCCATTTGATCTACAAAATTTGCAAGTACAATTTAGACTATGTTCATGATAACTAGTTCAACTTAATCAAATTACTAGATGAACTCCCACTAAATTCAACATCCCTCAAGTTGTTTAGTGAACATGATCCAAATTCACCACACCTAATCCAATCTTCACGAGAAGAGATGTGGTTTCAATGGTGGACAACGAAGTGTCGATTATATCATTCATATGACTCATGCTTAACCTTTCGGTTCGTGTGTTCCGAGGCCATGTGTGTACATGCTAGGCTCTCAAGTCAAACCCAAGTATTTCCGCGTGTGCAAAACTGGCTTGCACCCGTTGTATATGAACCTAGAGTTTATAGCACCCGATCATCACGTGATGCTTGAACACGACAAACTTTCGCAACAGTGCATATATGGGGAGAACACAATTTTATATTAATCTTTAATTGAGGAATCATCTTATAATGCTACCGTCGCAATCTAAGCATAATAAGATACATAAAAGGATAAACATCACATGCATATAATTTTATGTGACATGGTATAGCCAATCTCCGCGCAATGATCTCCATCTTGTGCGTGCCAGCATGATCTCCATCACTCCACCATGATTGCCTCCACCATGAATAGCAACTACAACTATTGCTAACTACTTAGCGATAAAGTAAAGCTATTACATGGCGTATAAGAAGTTGACACACAGGTCATACACAATTATAAAGACAAACATATGGCTCCTGTCGGTTGTGTACTCATCGACATGCAAGTCGTGAAATATTACAAAACATGATCATTGCATACAACATACACATCATATCTTGGGCCATACCATATCACAAAACACTCCCTGCAAAAACAAGTTAGACGCCTCTACTTTGTTGTTGCATGTTTTACGTGGCTTATGGAAGTAACAAGCTAAGAACGATTCTTACCTACGGAAAGCCACAACGGTGATATTATGGTTTCCAACATACGGTGTAAATCCCATGACAACTATAGTGAGAGAAACTGACATCCACCAGCCGCATGTGTGGAACAAGCCACACGTCAAGTGCGGAGCCGGTCTCGCGAACGAGGTCGCATAAAGTTGGCCTGAACCGCTTCGATCTCACTATCCCGCGTCATAAGAAGTACACAACAAGAGGCTTGCAACAAAAAACATCAACGCCCGGAACAAGCATGTTACGTTCTACTCGTGAAATACATCTACGCATAGATCTAGCTCTGATACCACTGAAGGGTTTCGCAGCATAGTAAATCAAAAAAAATCTACGGATGCGAACGGGGAAGCCAAGATCTAATCTAGGAGATGCAAACAACGAGGGGGGATAGATGAGATCTTCATACCCTTGAATAAATCGCACAACGGAACGTTCAACGGAACGTGGTTGATGTAGTCGTACTAGCCTTCTCCTCCTCGCGATCCGATCCGATCCAACGCCGCAAGTGGCGACGCCTCCGAGAGATGCACACGTACGGCACCTCGACGTCTCCTCCTTCCTCGGTCCAGCAAGTGGGGTGGAGAGATAGATTGGATCTACAACACGACGGCGTGGTGCAAAGGTGGAGAGTTTCTACGGCAGGGCTTCGCCTACGCGCAGTCGGGAGAGAGAGAGAGGAGGGTAGCAACTAGGCGGCTAGGGTTTGAGGAGGTGTAGGGGGAGGGTGCGCCCCCTCCCTCTTTATATAGAGGGCTGGCCGGCTGCCCTTTCCCCTCCTCCAAACCCTAGAGCCGGCAGCCACATGGGGTGGAGTGAGGGGCAAGTTTCCCCCCCTTTCTAGAAGCTCTCCCTAGGGTTTCCCCTAGGGCTTGGCCGGCTGGGCCTATGAGGCTTTGTGCCCCTGGCCCAATGCGGCCAGGGCACTCCCTCGTAGGCCCACGCCCCTACCTACAAGTGGGGCCACGTTGGTCGCACTCCGGAAGGTTCTAGAAGCTTCCGGTACAATACCGAACATTCCGAAACAATTCCGAAATCCAAAAACTGCTTTCCCTTATATGAATCTTATTCTCCGGACCATTCCGAAACCTCTCGTGATGTCCTGGATCCCATCCGATACTCCGAACAAAAACTCATAAACCAATTATCCATTCTATCCTAGCGTCGAGACACGTTAAGTGTGTGACCCTACGGGTTCGAGAATACGCAGATATGATCATCTATCAATAATCAACAGCGGGGTCTAGAAACCCATATTGACTCCCACATATTCATCGATGATCATATCGGATGAACCACGATGCCAGGATTCAATTAATCCCATATATATATTCCCTTCGTGACGCGATATTTTACTTGCCCGAGATTCGATCGTCGGTATCGGCATACCTAGTTCAATCTCGTTCATAGCAAGTACTTTACTTGTTCCGTAATCCGATATCACTTTGTGATTGACTCCTTAACCACTTGTTTGTAAGCGGTGTTGATATCGATTACCGAGTGGGCCCGAAGTATATCTCTCCGATTTGGGAGGGACAAATCTCATCTCAATACATACAACCCACAAGTACTTTCCGATCACCTGAGAGACACCTTTATGATCACCCTCTCATAGGATGACGTTTGATGACCTCAAAGCTTTCTTACGATACCAGGAAGTTGTATTATCTCATGGTCTAAGAAATACAATATTTGACATAAGAAAAGCTTCGCAAAGATGAACACGATGACACGATCTAATTGCTCTGCTTAATTTGGGTCTGTCCATCGTATCATTCTCCCAATGACATGATCTCATTATTAATTGACAACTCATGTCTATGGTTAGGAAACCTTAACCATCATTAATCAATGAGCTAGTCCATAGAGGCGTACTAGGGACACGGTGTTGTTCATAAACCACACAAGTATCAAAGTTTTCGTTTAATACAATTCTAGCATGGAATATAAACTTTATCATGAACAAGAATTATAATAATAACATCTTTATTATTGCCTTTAGGGCATAATTCCAACACCATCTTCTCCAAAACCCAAGTCCATAACAGTAGGCATTGACGAAATCAACCCTCGTCAGCCGCCCCGCCGCCAAGACCACCACCTGCGAAGCCCGCAGCCTAGGGATGGGCCGACGGGATCTGGGCGGAGCTCTGCCTGCGGGGAGCCACAGGAATAGAAGCTCGCCGGATCTGCTCCTTGGAGAGCAGCTTCGCGAGAGGCCGAGGCGGATCTGCCAGCAGGGGTCCAGAACCCTCTTGGTCAGCGATCGTGCGGGGAGTAGAAGGGTCAACTCGATCTGAACAAACCGAAAAAAATCGAAAGTAAAAAAACAGCAGAGTGGAGCCGCGCCGCCGACGACAAGGGCCGAAGGCCGCCACCGATGACGGCAAGGAGGGGAGGGGCGGCGGTGAGGCCTGTTGGGCGGCTAGGGTTTAGGCCCCCGTGTCGCTCTTGGGAGGCAGCTCTCTCGCCAAAGAAACTGCTTACATCATAAAACTTTAGGGGGATATAGAGAACGTGCATATGCAGCCACCTGCAGCCTGGAACGGAATCGATTCCTACTTACAGCCGCAAAGAAAACAAACAAATGGGGGTCCTTTGCCCCTGTGCATGCGCGTGGGCCTTGATCGGTCGACAGCGAAAAAGCTTCGAATAATTTTAAGTGCATACTGCATAACGCTGCATTCAGCGGTACTAGTAGTTGAGCCCGATCTATCAACCTGCAGTCTTTTTCTTGGACCCTTATTAGAAACTTCCAAGATCGATGTCTGCAAAAGGGAAAATGAAACGCCAATAACAGAATCCCATCGTTTTTCACGGCCGGGCCAGAATTTGCCTGGTGGTGGTACTTTTTGTTGTTGGGCTGGTAGTTCGGTCGGTGCTTATGGTAGATGAAGCTGGTTGTTCTAGTTAAGTGTCGTAATCAAGAATTAAGGTTACCCTACTGCTTTTTTTAGATTATATAAGTCTGTGATATGTGATGGTGCAATCTACTCCCTACGTTTCAAAATATAAGACGTTTTAGCATTGTGAAGCAAATATATCTAGACTAGTTTTAGTATATAGATCCACTCTTGTTTTGAATGAATCTACACACTAAAACAAGTCTAGATATATTTTCTTCACAAACCTAAAATATCTTATATTTTGAAACGGAGTGAGTAACACATTCTCTGATCAAAATTTTGTTGATGGCGATGCAACCTAAACAGTGCCTCGAAAGAGGAAAGAGGCAGTCTCCATCTGAGAAAGCGCTTTTGAATAGAAAAAAACACAAATTCGATGAATCTTCATACATTGGGTATGACGGTTAGAAATATTTTGTTCTCGGAATATCCTTGGCCGACCTGGAAAGACAATGAAATGTGCACACACACCTTAAGAACAAAACAAAACACTATCTATTCAACGGCCCCGTGTTTCCGATGTTAAAGTAATAGACTTATTATATTACCAGAGGGCCAAAGGCCACAATATATAATACCGTATAGGCGCAAATATACAGGAAACCCCCTAACACACGAGGAAACTATAATATACAAATATATACTCTAACACCCCCCCCTCAAACTCATGGTGGATCCACAACACTGAGTTTGGAGAGTAAGAAGTCATGCTGCGCTCGAGTTTGTGCCTTTGTAAAGAAATCCGTCAACTGCAAATCTGAAGACACATAATGAAGCGCAACAACCTGATCATGTACCTGAGCACGTGTATAAAAAGCATCAACACCAATATGCTTGGTCAGCTCATACTTGACCGGATCACGTGCAATACTGATAGCACATGTACTGTCAGACAAGAGTGGAGTGGGTGTCATAACAAAGACCCCAAAATCTGCAAGCAACCACCGTAACCAGGTCACCTCAGCAATTAACAAAGCCATAGCCCGCAGCTCAGCCTCAACACTCAAACGGGAAACCGCTACCTGTTTCTTCGTCTTCCAAGCAACAAGCGAACCACCAAGAAACACACAGTAAGCATAAAGTAAACGACAATCCGTAGGATCACTCGCCCACGTAGCATCCGAGTAGCACTGGAGCTGGAGAGAGCTGGAACTAGGAAAGAAAAGGCGACGAGTGATCGTGCCACGAAGATAACGAAGGACACGGAGGAGATGACTGTAGTGAACGGTGGTAGGAGCTGAGACAAACTGACTCAGAATATGAACATGATAAGAGATATCAGGACGAGTGACAGCAAGATAAACAAAACTCCCAACAAGATGGCGATAACGCGTGGGATCAGGAAGAGGATCATCATCAGTAGGACGAAGCTTAACATTAAGCTCCATAGGAGTCTCAACAGTGCGCTCATCCCCAAGAGCAGTATGAGCAAGAAGATCCTGAATATACTTTTCCTGAGAGATAGAAAAGCCATCAGAAGTGGAGGAGACCTCAATCCCAAGAAAATAGCGAAGAGGACCAAGATCAGTCATAAGAAACTGATCACGAAGACGAGCCTTGACAAAGGCAATATACTCAGGATCATCACCAGTAATGATCATATCATCAACATAGAGAAGAAGAAGAGTGCGTCCACGAGGAGAAGTGTGAATAAATAGCGCTAGATCATGAAAACTAGGAGAGAAACCAGCAGCAGTCACCACAGAGGCAAAGCGCTCAAACCAGGCACGAGGGGCTTGTTTCAGGCCATAAAGGGAACGTCGGAGACGACAAACCATCCCATCGGGAACAGAATACCCAGGAGGAGACTGCATGTAAACCTCCTCACTTAACTCGCCATTAAGAAAAGCGTTCTGAACATCAAGCTGGGACACAGACCAGCGCCGAACAGAAACAACAACAAGAAGAGTACGCACAGTGGTCATATGAGCCACGGGGGCAAAAGTCTCATCATAGTCACGGCCGTGCTCTTGCTGAAAGCCACGAGCCACAAGACGCGCTTTATAGAGCTCAAGAGATCCATCAGAGCGGGTCTTAATTTTATAGACCCACTTACACGTGATAGGACGAACACCAAGAGGGGGAGAAACAAGATCCCAGGTGCCAGTGCGCTCAAGCGCAGCGATCTCCTCAGCCATGGCAAGCTGCCATTCAGGATGACGCTCGGAAACCCGATAAGAAGTCGGCTCGGAGACGACAGAGAGACCATACTGACTAGGAGAGTAACGGTCTGGAGCACGACGCTGACGAACAGGCCATGAAGAGGGAAGCTCATCGGCGGAAGACGACTCATCAGAAGAAGAGGAAGAAGGAACATGAGAGGAAGGGTTCGAAGCCGGAGAACGAGGTGGAGAAGAAACTAGGAGAGAACGAGGAGAACTAGGGGAACTAGACGGAGGAGAGGATGGCGCCGAAATCGAAGGGGGCGCATCAGAAGTAAGAGGTGGAGACGAAGGGACAGCAGGAGGTGCATCAGGAAAAAGAAGAAAAGAGATATCATCCACCGGGTAAGTTCCAGAGGTGGGGCGAGGATAGAAGGGACGCGTCTCATCAAACGTGACATCACGAGAGATGCGCATACTGTAGGGGTTCGTAGCATGGAAAACAAAAAAATTCTATCGCATACAAACAAACAAGCCAAGATCTATCTACTAGATTGTAGCAACGAGTCGATGGAATAACTTACCCTCGAAGATTCCAAAGTGTTTAACGAGAGCGGATTCTCGTGGGTGATGTAGTCGTACTCTTTCCGATCTCAAGATCGTGTAGACGATCCTTCCGGCAGCGCTTCCGCAGTCGGTCACACGTTCGGTACTCGACGAAGACCTTCCTCTCCCTTGTTCCAGCAGGCAGCAGAGGTTGTAGTACTCTCCTCGCGATTCCGGCAGCACAACGGCGTGGTACCGGAAGTAGAGGGGAAATCCCGCAGGGCTTCGCCTTAAGCCGGTGCGAGTATGGTGGAGTATGAGAGAGGCTATTAGTGGTCTAGTAATTAGACACACCAATTAGAAGGCTCTAAACCAATTAGAAGGCTCTAAACCGAAGGCTAAAGCAATTAGAAGCTCTAAACCCAAACGGCTCTAAACCGGAGGTAGAAGATAGGAACTTGTGTGTTCTAGGAGGGGAGCCCTGCCCCTCCTTATATAGATGGGAGGGGGCTTGGCGCGCCAGGGAGGGAGGGAGTCCCTCCCCAACTCGGCCTAGGGCTGGCCGCCGGCTTGGAGGAGAGAAAACCCTCCTCCAAGTCGGTTCCAACTCCTCTTGCTTGTTTCCCACAGTTTCTTGTTTTAGCCGTTTGACTTTCAAACTAGACATTTGATTTTTCTGTTTTAGGATTCAAATTAATCCTTTATTTGGGACAGCAAGAACACTTAGTACATGATGCAATCATTCCAATATGTAATGACACATTCATGTACCCCTCCCCCCCCCGGAGTGCCGGACAATCCGGAACCTTCTAGAACATTCCCGATGAAAACACCGGAATCATTCCGCAACTCCAAAACGGGACTTTCCTTATATGAATCTTATTCTCCGGACCATTCCGGATCACCTCGTGATATCCCGGATCCTATCCGAGACTCCGAACAACATTCGGTCTCTTTCTCATAATACCATAACTACTCAAACAACGTCGAATCCTTAAGTGTGTCTCCCTACGGTTCGTGAATTATGCGGACATGATCGAGACACTTCTCCGAACAATAACCAATAGAGGAATCTGGAAATTCATATGGCTCCCACATATTTCTACGATTACTTTGCGATCGAATGAACCACTTACATACGATACCAATTTCCCTTTGTCTCACGATATGTTACTTATCCGAGGTTATGATCGTCGGTATCTCTGCATACCTAGTTCAACCTCGTTACTGATAAGTACTCTTTTCTCGTTCCCGTGATATGTGATCCCTTGTGACCAAGTCACATGCTTGCAAGCTAATTGGATGACATTCCACCGAGAGGGCCCAGAGTATATCTATCCGTCATATGGATGGAGAAATCCCACTCTTGATCCATGTGTCTCAACCAATACTTTCCGAACACTCAATGCCACCTTTATAACCACCCAGTTACGGTGTGGTGTTTGATGTCATCAAAGCATCCATCCGGTAAAGGTGATATGCATGATCTCATGGTCGAAGGAATTAAGTTACTATGTATCAGAAAGCATATAGCAATTGAACTATTGAAATGACTTGATCTTTATGCTACGCTTATCTATAGGAGTATGTCCACCATATCATTCTCCTAACGATATGATCTTGTTGTTGATAACATCTCAATGTTCATGATAGGGAAACCACAATCATTAATCAACCAACAAGCTAGTGAAGTATAGAGGCTATACTAGGGACTTCAAATTAAGTTTACAAATCACACAAGTATCAATGTTTCCTTGTTAATACCATTATAGCATGAATGTAAACATTTATCATAAACACAAAGATATAATAATAACTACATTTATTATTGCCTCTAGGGCATATCTCCAACAGTCTCCCACTTGCACTAGAGTCATCTAATCTAGATTACATGGTAATATACCGAACACCCATGGCAGTTTGGTGTTGGTCATGTTTTGCCCTCGGGAGAGGTTTAGTCAACGGATCCGCCACATTCAGATCTGTGTGTACTTTGCAAATCTTTATATCCCCATCTTGGATATGTTCTCGAATAGCGTGAAAACGTAGCTTGATATGCTTCAGCTTCTTGTGTGACCTTGGTTCTTGCGCATTGGCTATGGCGCCCATGTTATCACAGTAGATAGACATTGGGTCCAGCGCACTAGGAACCACACCCAGCTCTGTAATGAACTCTTTCATCCATATCGCTTCTTGTGAAGCCTCCGAAGCAGCCATGTATTCCGATTCAGTTGAAGATCTCGCCACAACGCTTTGCTTTGCACTCCTCCAGCTAACTGCTGCACCATTCAAAATAAATACGTATCCGGATTGTGATTTAGAATCATCCGGATCTGTGTTCCAACTAGCATCGGTGTAACCATTAACAACGAGTTGTTCATCACCTCCAAAAGAAAGAACCATATCCTTAGTTCTTCTCAAGTACTTAAGGATGTTTTTGACCGCTGTCCAATGATCCACTCCTGGATCACTTTGATATCTGCTAGTTAAACTAACAACATATGCAATGTCGGGTCTAGTACATAGCATGGCATACATTAGAGATCCTATGGCTGAGGCATAGGGAGTATTACTCATCCTTTCTCTATCTTCTGCCGATGTCGGACTTTGAGTTTTACTCAAGGTCGTATTGGGCAACATGGGCAAGAACCCTTTCTTGCTTTCTTCCATTCCAAACCTCTTTATAACTTTGTCCAAATATGTACTCTGTGACAATGATATTTGGCGTTTCGATCTATCTCTATAAATCTTTATGCCTAATATGTAAGCTGCTTCGCCAAGATCCTTCATTGAAAAACTATTATTCAAATATTCCTTGACACTATTAAGAAGGTCTACATCATTCCCAATCAACAATATGTCATCCACATATAGTATTAAGAATGCTACAGAGCTCCCACTCACTTTCTTGTAAATACAAGCTTCTCCATAAGTTTGTATAAAACCAAAACTTTTGATTACTTTATCAAAACGTTGATTCCAACTTCGGGATGCTTGCTTCAATCCATAGATGGATCGTTGAAGTTTGCATACCTTGTTAGCGTCTTTAGGATCGGCAAAACCTTTGGGTTGCATCATATACAACTCTTCATCAATGTCTCCATTGAGGAATGCTGTTTTGACATCCATCTGCCATATCTCATAATCATAATATGCAGCGATTGCTAACATAATCCTCACAGACTTTAGCTTCGCTACCGGTGAGAAAGTCTCATCATAGTCAACTCCTTGAATTTGTCGAAACCCTTTTGCGACAAGTCGAGCTTTATAGACAGTAACATTACCATCAGCATCTGTTTTCTTCTTGAAAATCCATTTGTTCTCGACAGCCTTCCGGCCATCCGGTAAGTCCACCAAAGTCCATACTTGGTTTTCGTACATGGATCCAATCTCGGATTTCATGGCTTCTTGCCATTTATTGGAATCTGGGATCATCATCGCTTCTTCATATGTCTCAGGGTCATCGGTGTTGTCCACCAACATGACATTCATAACGGAATCAATCTGGAGTGGTACGAGTTCTTGTTGACCTCCGAGGCTCTGTAGCAACTTCAACCGAAGTTTCATGATCACCATCATTAGCTTCCTCTCTTATTGGTGCAGGCACCACAGGAACTTCTTCCGGTGCTGCGCTACTCGCAATTTCGAGAGAAGGTTCGACAACCTCGTCGAGTTCTACTTTCCTTCCAGTCACTTCTTTCGAGAGAAATTCCTTCTCTAGAAAGGATCCATTCTTGGCAACGAAGATTTTGCCTTCGGATCTATGATAGAAGGTATACCCAATAGTTTCCTTCGGGTATCCTATGAAGACGCATTTTTCCGCTTTGGGTTCAAGCTTGTCCGGCTGTAACTTCTTTACATAGGCTTCGCATCCCCAAACTTTAAGGAACGACAATTTAGGTTTCTTCCCAAACCATAATTCATACGGTGTCGTTTCAACGGATTTAGATGGTGCCCTATTTAAAGTGAATGCGGCTGTTTCTAATGCATAACCCCAAAATGATAGCGGTAAATCTGTAAGTGACATCATAGAACGAACCATATCTAAGAGAGTTCAATTACGACGTTCGGACACACCATTACACTGTGGTGTTCCCGGCGGTGTCAATTGTGAAAGTATTCCGCATTTCTTCAAATGCTCGCCAAACTCGTAACTTAGATATTCACCTCCACGATCAGAACGTAGAAATTTAATCTTCTTGTTACGTTGATTCTCTACCTCACTTTGAAACTCCTTAAACTTCTCGAAAGTTTCGGACTTATGTTTCATGAAATAGATATACCCATATCTACTCAAGTCATCCGTGAAGGTAAGAATATAACGATAACCACCGCGCGATGCTACACTCATTGGACCACACACATCGGTATGTATGATTTCCAATAAGTCCGTAGCTCGCTCCATCATACCAGAAAATGGAGTCTTAGTCATTTTTCCCATCAGACATGCTTCGCATATTTCAAGTGAGTCAAAATCAAGTGATTCAAGAAGTCCATCAGAATGGAGTTTCTTCATACGTTTCACTCCGATGTGACCAAGACGACAGTGCCACATATAGGTCGAATTATCGCTTGATTTCAAACGTTTAGCCTCAATGTTGTTGATATGTGTATTTCCACTATCGAGATTCAATAAGAATAGACCATCTATCAAAGGTGCATGTGCATAAAACATATTACTCATATAAATAGAACAACCATTATTCTCGGATTTAAACAAGTAACCGTCTCGCAATAAACAAGATTCCGATATAATGTTCATGCTCAACGCAGGCACCAAATAACAATTATTTAAGTATAAAACTAATCCCGATGGTAGATGAAGGGGTAGCGTGCCGACCGCGATCACATCAACCTTTGATCCGTTTCCCACGCGCATCGTCACCTCATTCTTCGCTAGCTTCCGTTTATTCTGCAGCACCTGTTTCGAGTTACAAATATGAGCAACCGAACCAGTATCAAATACCCAGGCACTACTACGAGTACTAGTGAGATACACATCAATAACATGTATATCAGATATACCTTTCTTCTTGATGTTGCCGTTCTTCAAATCCGCCAAGTACTTTGGGCAATTCCGCTTCCAGTGACCTTCTCCCTTGCAGTAAAAGCACTCAGTATCAGGCTTGGGTCCAGCCTTGGTCTTCTTCGCCGGCGTGGTAACTTTCTTACCACCCTTCTTGAAGTGTTCCTTTTGCTTAGACTTGCCTTTCTTGAATTTGGTGGTCTTATTGACCAACAACACTTGGTGCTCTTTCTTGATCTCCACTTCTGCAGATTTCAACATGGCAAAGAGTTCTGGCAACGTCTTGTTCATGTTCTGCATGTTGTAGTTCATCACAAAGTTCTTGTAACTCGGTGGTAGTGATTGGAGGACACGGTAAATCCCCAAAGAATTAGGAATCACTATACCCAAGCTTTGAAGTTTGTTTGCGTGCCCAGACATCTTAAGCACATGCTCACTGACGGAGCTGCCCTCTTCCATCTTGTAGTTAAAGAACTTTTCAGAAGCCTCATAGCTTTCAATTGCCGCATGAGTCTCAAAAATCAATTTGAGATCCTCGACAATATCATATGGGTCTGAATCCTCAAACCTTTTCTGAAGCTCCGATTCCAAACCATACAAGATAGCACACTGAACTATGGAGTACTGATTCTTCCAAGTGAGGTAAACATTCTTTACTTCATCGGGAGCATCAGCTGCAGGTGGGTCACCTAGCGGTGCATCCAACACATAGGTCAAATTACCAGCTGTGAGGACAATCCTCAAATTGCGGAACCAATCCGCGAAGTTGCTTCCATTGTTTTTCAACTTTTCTTTCTCTAGGAACGCATTAAAATTGATGGTAGGGGTTGCCATTGATCTACAACATATTTGCAATAGTTTAGACTAAGTTTATGACAAATTGAGTTCAAATTAATTAATGTAATTAAACTAGGTGAACTTCCACTCAAAACAATATCCCTCACATTGTTTTAGTGATCACACGAACCAAATCCACTACATCAACACCGATCATCACGAGAGTTGATATAGTTTCAATGGCGAACAATCGTCATGTTCATCATATCTACTATATGATTCATGCTTTACCTTTCGGTGATCCGTGTTCCGAGACCATGTCTGTACATGCTAGGCTCGTCAAGATCAAACCTTAGTTTCCGCATGAGCAAATCTGGCTTGCTCACGTTGTATACACTTGCGGAATCTAACACACCCGATCATCACGTGGTGCTTCGAAACAACAAGCTTTAGCAACGGTGCTAACTAAGGGTGAACACTTTATGACTTGAAATTCATGTGCATGAGGGATCATCTTATAATGCTACCGTCGTCTACTAAGCAATACAAGATGCATAAAGGATTAACATCACATGCAATTCAATATATATGTGATATGATATGGCCTTTCTTCTTTGTGCTTCCGATCTCCATCTTCAAGCACGAACATGATCTCCATCATCACCGGCATTGCATCAAGGTCAATGACGCCTCTCCATGGTTGTCGTCCACCGGCTTCAACTATTACAACTACTTTGAATAGACACGCGGGTCTTAACATAAATTAAAGACAACCATATGGCTCCTGCCGGTTGCCGACTTACAATAAGGAACATTGCATACATCAAGTATAATCACAATCATGGCCATATCACATCACTGCACACCCCTGCAAAACAAAGTTAGACGCCTCTACTTTCTTTGCATATTTTACGTGGTTTGGGGCTTTCAATAAGTGTCGTTCTAACTTACGAACAAGAACCACAACATTGATACTAGTATTGTTAATCACCCGTTGTAAATTGGATCTTAACTATGCTAGGAGAAACAGGCACCCGCAAAGCCACTTATGCAATACAAGTTGCATGTCAAGCGTGGAGCAAGTCTCATGAACGATGTCATGTAAGGTTAGCCCGGGCCGCTTCATCCCAACATACCGCAAGATGCAAAGTACACAAGAAGCAATCGACAATAAAAGCATCAACGCCCACAATGACCATTGTGTTCTACTCGTGCAACAGATCTACATATAGACACGGCTCTGATACCACTGTAGGGGTTCGTAGCATGGAAAACAAAAAATTTCTATCGCATACAAACAAACAAGCCAAGATCTATCTACTAGATTGTAGCAACGAGTCGATGGAATAACTTACCCTCGAAGATTCCAAAGTGTTTAACGAGAGCGGATTCTCGTGGGTGATGTAGTTGTACTCTTTCCGATCTCAAGATCGTGTAGACGATCCTTCCGGCGCTGCGTTCCGGCAGCGCTTCCGCAGTCGGTCACACGTTCGGTACTCGACGAAGACCTTCCTCTCCCTTGTTCCAGCAGGCAGCGGAGGTTGTAGTACTCTCCTCGCGATTCCGGCAGCACAACGGTGTGGTACCGAAAGTAGAGGGGAAATCCCGCAGGTCTTCGCCTTAAGCCGGTGCGAGTATGGTGGAGTATGAGAGAGGCTATTAGTGGTCTAGTAATTAGACACACCAATTAGAAGGCTCTAAACCGAAGGCTAAAGCAATTAGAAGCTCTAAACCCAAACGGCTCTAAACCGGAGGTAGAAGATAGGAACTTGTGTGTTCTAGGAGGGGAGCCCTGCCCCTCCTTATATAGATGGGAGGGGGCTTGGCGCGCCAGGGAGGGAGGGAGTCCCTCCCCAACTCGGCCTAGGGCTGGCCGCCGGCTTGGAGGAGAGAAAACCCTCCTCCAAGTCGGTTCCAACTCCTCTTGCTTGTTTCCCACAGTTTCTTGTTTTAGCCGTTTGACTTTCAAACTGGACATTTGACTTTTCTGTTTTAGGATTCAAATTAATCCTTTATTTGGGACAGCAAGAACACTTAGTACATGATGCAATCATTCCAATATGTAATGACACATTCATGTACCCCTCCCCCCCGGAGTGCCGGACAATCCGGAACCTTCTAGAACATTCCCGATGAAAACACCAGAATCATTCCGCAACTCCGAAACGGGACTTTCCTTATATGAATCTTATTCTCCGGACCATTCCGGATCACCTCGTGATATCCCGGATCCCATCCGAGACTCCGAACAACATTCGGTATCTTTCTCATAATACCATAACTACTCAAACAACGTCGAATCCTTAAGTGTGTCTCCCTACGGTTCGTGAATTATGCGGACATGATCGAGACACTTCTCCGAACAATAACCAATAGAGGAATCTGGAAATTCATATGGCTCCCACATATTTCTACGATTACTTTACGATCGAATGAACCACTTACATACGATACCAATTTCCCTTTGTCTCACGATATGTTACTTATCCGAGGTTATGATCGTCGGTATCTCTGCATACCTAGTTCAACCTCGTTACTGATAAGTACTCTTTTCTCGTTCCCGTGATATGTGATCCCTTGTGACCAAGTCACATGCTTGTAAGCTAATTGGATGACATTCCACCGAGAGGGCCCAGAGTATATCTATACATCATATGGATGGACAAATACCACTCTTGATCCATGTGTCTCAACCAATACTTTCCGAACACTCAATGCCACCTTTATAACCACCCAGTTACGGTGTGGTGTTTGATGTCATCAAAGCATCCATCCGGTAAAGGTGATATGCATGATCTCATGGTCGAAGGAATTAAGTTACTATGTATCAAAAAGCATATAGCAATTGAACTATTGAAATGACTTGATCTTTATGCTACGCTTATCTATAGGAGTATGTCCACCATATCATTCTCCTAACGATATGATCTTGTTGTTGATAACATCTCAATGTTCATGATAGGGAAACCACAATCATTAATCAACCAACAAGCTAGTGAAGTATAGAGGCTATACTAGGGACTTCAAATTAAGTTTACAAATCACACAAGTATCAATGTTTCCTTGTTAATACCATTATAGCATGAATGTAAACATTTATCATAAACACAAAGATATAATAATAACTACATTTATTATTGCCTCTAGGGCATATCTCCAACACATACGACGACCAACGAGGTCCCAACAGCGATAGCCCTTATGCTCATCACTGTATCCAGGAAAAACACACTCAACAGACTGAGCGGTCAGTTTGGTGCGTTCGCGAGGAGGTAGAAGGACATAGCAAACGCAACCAAATAAACGAAGAGTCGAATAGTCTAGAGAGCTACCAGAGAGACGCTCGAGAGCAATACCAACGAGGTAAGTCGACGTAGCGATAGCCTGAGCCCAGAAATGTGGCGGAAGAGAGGAAGCAATCATCATAGCACGGGTAGTTTCAAGAATATGACGATGCTTACGCTCGGCGACACCATTTTGAGCATGGGCGCCGGGACACGAGAGCTGAGCGAGGGTGCCCTGCTCAGCAAGGACACCACGCAGGTGCTGGGAGATATACTCTCATGTAGAATCAGCACGAAACACACGAATAGGCGTGGAATACTGAGTACGAACCATGGCCGCAAAACGCTGATAAATAGAGAGCACCTCACTGCGAGAGCGCATAAAAAACAACCAGGTGTACCGTGAAAAATCATCAACGAATAAAATATAGTATCGATGGCCCCCTTTGGAAGCAAAGGGAGCCGGACCCCAAACATCTGAATGAACTAAATCAAAAGGTCGCTGAGATACAGACACACTAGTAGGATAGGGAAGATGAATCTGTTTGCCTAACCTACAACCCTGACACGAATGTAAAGACACATCTCCTGAGACAGACCCCAGAAGACCACGACGAACTAAGGACAATAAACGGGAGCCACAAAGGTGACCTAGCCGATGATGCCACTTCTGAAAAGAGCCAGTGACAGAAGCAGCAACCGCAGAAGAACTAGTAGATGAAGTGTCAGTGGATGGAATGCTAAGCCAGTCTAACTACCATAGCCCCGGAGACTCAAGACTGCGAGGACCAGCTCCAACCAGGGCCTAGGTACGGCGGTCCTGAACCGCACAAGAATCAACGTGAAGAATGACACGACAACCAGAATTAGTAAGCTAACTAGCAGAGAAAAGGTTCATCTTAAGACTAGGAACATGAGAAACGTCAGGAACAGAGAACGATGAAGTAGAAAGGGTGCCTCGACTGGAAACAGGAAGAGAGGTACCATCAGCCGTGATAACACAGACAGGAGAAATAAGAGAGCGAAGAACAGAAAGAATAGTGGACGCATAAGTCATATGAAAAGAAGCTCCAGAATCCAGATACCACGGGGATTACATACCTGACTATGTAGAAGGTGGTGGTCGCGCGGTGCTAGAAGATCTAGGCACAGAACCAGCAGTACCCGACGAGGAAGAGCCTGTAGCAGTGAGTAGACCACGAAGAATGTCCTGATCAGACAACGCAACAGCAGAAGATCCTGAAGAACCAGCCTGCCTACGAGCATGGTACTGCTGACGTAATCTAGGATCCCTCCTCCAGCAGCTAGAGACATCGTGGCCAGGCTTTCCACAGTAGGCACATGGAGGACGAGGAGGTGCTGTCATACCACAAGGTTGCTGAGGCTGACTCTGTCCCTGGACCGGAGGAGTAGAGAGTATCGGCGGACTGGAGACCGCAACGAAGCCGACGGCACAGGAGGACCATGAGCAGCAAGTACGGAGGAACCCTCAAGAAGACCAGCATCACGAAGACGAGTTTCCTCAGCACGAAGCTCAGACAGTACCTCAAAGAGCGGAACACGACCACGGACAAGCAGCTGGGCACGGCGCGGCTCAAACTCCTTACGGAGCCACGACAAGAACTCAAAAACGCGCTGAAACTCCAGATCCGCGCGCACAGTCAGACAACAGGGACAGGTGGCACACACAGCTGTACGAAGAGAATCAAGCTGACGCCAAATAGCAGCACTCTGAGTATAGAACTCATCAACAGTAGAGTCACCCTCCTGAAGAGCATGCTCCTGGCGAACCACAGACAGGTAAAGAGCATCCCCAGACGGCTGATAGCGCTGACGAAGAAAAGCCCACTGAGCAGCAGCAGTGGGAAGACCCATGAACTCAGCAGCATACCGAAGCAGAACACTGGAAGTGAGAATAGCAGCAACACGAGCATCCTCATCTATCCACTGAGTGTAGTCAGTCAGATCCTGAGGAGCATCGGGGGCAAGGGAAATAGGCGACGTAGGAGCAGCGGGGCGCGACGGACAGGAGACCTCGCCAGAAAGCACACCCCAAAGACGAAGACCGCGTATTTGGACGCGCATAAAGGCAGCGAAATCAGGATAATTCGCGCCATCAAAAATCACTGGGCAGCTAGGAATCGCAAGATAGCCCGACGAGGAAGACATTTTTTTGCTCTTTTTTTTGACGAAAATCAGATCTGATCTGATCTGATCATATCCGCAACACGCAGCAACAGCCGCGGCGGACGGGGTCGACAGGTCGGGCGGCCGCCGGGCGATGGCCGGGAAGCGGCAGCGGCCGGGCGGCAGACGGCGACATGCCGGCGGGCGGGCAGCGGCCGGGGCGGATCGGACGGACGACAACGACCGGAGAGGACGAGGCAAGCTCGTAGGAGGCGAGGGAGAGGCAGCGGCGGCGGCCGGGCACGGCGGCAGCCGGCAGGAAGCCAGGGCGGGCGACGGCGGCGACTGCGAGAAGAGGAGGTACCTTATAGCTCTGATACCATGTTAGGGTAATAGACTAATTGTATTACCAGAGGGCCAAATGCCACAATATATAGTACATGTACAGGCGCAAATATACAGGAAACCCCCTCACACACGGGGAAACTATAATATACAAATATATACTCTAACATCCGACACCAAATCAGTCTGATTCAGTCCGTTTGCGTGCGCGTGTGTGTGCGTGCGTCTGGGATGAGGCTGTTTGCGGTGGCCTATGTCCCCAACGACCCACCCCATTTGCGTGGCCCCCTTTGTCCGCAGGCGTCATGAAGCTTGGCAATCAGCTCAAATGGCGGTCGCCGTCCGCACTTTCGTTCCCACCCTCTGGTTGTGGCCTTTCCCGCCATATCGCGACCTTTCCCACCCATCTCTCCCTTCCCGCCGAGGACCGCCCAAGGTTATAAAAAGGGCCGGCCACCAGGAAGGGGAGCACCAACCCCTTCACCATGCCGAATAGCTGCCTCCTTGTGACATGGGCCGACCTCAGCAAGTATGCCCTCGCGGCCTACCCTCTTCCTCTCCGGGCGCCGGTGAGCAAAGCCCCTTCTATGGGGGATGATGAAGAGGCAGACGAGGAGGAGTAGGCGGCCGAGGAGGAGGAGGAGGAGGAGGAGGAGGAGGAGGACGACGACGACGACGAGGATAGATGGTGGAAGCGACGACGACGCCAACCGGGACACGTAGACGCCCAAGGTTGCTGAGCAGGCCGCCTTGGTCACCTTTGAGACCTCTGTGGAGGAGGGGCGGCGGCAGACATCAAAGGTAGCCGAGCAGGCCGGACGGGTCGACGTTGGACCGTGACATCAGTCCTTTAGGACTGCTTCGGTTGGAGTTGCCCTTAGCAAAAGCACCTGGCACTCCCGAAGTCAACATGAATTGCCTTGTCCCAACTTCATTGTTTTCTTTTTTATTTTAACATATGCCCCAACTCCATGGCTTCAGCATCCGGTCCCATGGTTGCCTGCCCCAATGCACCCACAGGCTACATCAGTAGTGCAGACCATGTCATCCGAACGAGCGTAATGGCAGCCCCTAAAAAAGAGCCCTAGGCGTGGTGGTTGTTGAGCCATTACTATTAGTTGGTCACAGCGCCAAGCTGCATGTGTATGTCTATCCTTCCTCCCAAGGGAGGGGTCAGTGGCGACACTCCACAGTCCACACATGCGGCCAAAGCTTTGTGTTGGAGAGCGTAGGAATTAGGAAGGGGATGGAAGAGGCGAAATACGTACTTGGTAGTGCGTGGGCCTGTCTGAACCCTGAAGACAAGAATCTAAGAATGCGTTTACTGATCATACGCTAGAGAGTAGAGCATATGCTGTATTTGGCGTTTTTTACATTTTTGTACATCTTGGAGATACTCCAACTCGAACGTAGTATACGACATTTTTTCCCCATTGATTAAGATACTGCATTTTCTTGCAGAATCTAGTCTGGTATTAAGATCCATCTGCGTGGATCATGTGATGGCGGTGGTGGATCCTTGTCTAACCATCTCACGGTTCTCAAGACCCACACACATTCACAAAAACTCCAGATCATGCCACATGCACCGAGGAGCAAGAAGAACCCATACATGATTAGCCAATACTGTATCATTTGATACTGAACGGAGGACACTGTCGTCAGGAACTCAACGGCTGCTGCGCGTCTTTGTACGGAACTTTGACTGATCACACTCTGCAGAGATAGTAGAATAATAACGACTTGTTTTTTTTTTCAAGTAGTTGGTGTTTCAGGATAGCCGTATGTAAAATATACAGCATCTTTTTGTGTTTCCAAGGCAATATTCATAAAATCACTGGCTAGAACGAGAAGATATTCAGACCTGCGCAACTATCCCTCCCATACACACACACGCCCCACGCACACACACACAAAAAATGTTGAGCGGAATCCCGTTTTTGGGTGGGTTTCACATTTGATCTAGACCCAGTCTGGTCGTTTTGATCCATACGCATGAGGTTGTACGCATACATGGCTAGAGTATAATATTTTTTTTTTGAACAGAGCTAGAGTATAATATGGAGATGACGTGTATGGGAGATCAGCTCATCATGTTGAACGAACCGATTACGATGTGAAAGAAGAAGATCAACAAAAATGGGACCGACAGCTTTTCCTGGAGTCGACCTATACAAACCGCCCCTAATCGTATACAGATACAACATACGGGGTAGTACAGGCCCAAAACTTAACCGGTAGTCTGGTACTCACCTAGAACTCATATAAAAACCAGTTTTCCAATCAAACTTTGCCCCTAGGGGGACACCGAAGCAAGACTCGAAACAGGCTTTCGTCCAGCTTTATAAATAAAGCACACACGCTGCTGGGCCAGACAGAACGATGCCCAAGGAACAAACCGGTACAACCACGAGACCACTGCTAGGACAAACAACACAGCAAAAGCCCAAAAGGAAAAACAGGAGAAAGAAAGAAGAAAGAAATGACAACAGCGTCGAATCGACATAAGCGCTAGTGTCTCGCAACTGCTGCGCCCATCGGAGACTTTTACCACACTCCTATGCCTTCGAGTCGCTGTGTACCAAGCAGCACCTTTAAGAAGGGAGGCGACGACGACGACGCTGCTGCTCAGACAGGTCCTATGATTTCTCCTGGTACACTGGGGGAGTGGAGGAGGGTACACCCGACGCCCTGCACTAGGAAGGTGGCGCCCGCAGGCGTCACCCGTGACGGCGCCGGCCACGCCGACAAGGATTTCTCGCGACCCCCCGACCCCACGACACCGAAGAACTCCACCAAGCTTGCCACCCACCAACATGCACCACCACGGTCTCGAGGTCATCATTGCCGTGTCCCCGAGGCAAACATTGCGAGGCCGGTTGGGCCAAAAACAAGGAACCGTAGGCA
The DNA here is from genome assembly GCA_910589765.1 of Avena atlantica. NCBI lineage: Eukaryota > Viridiplantae > Streptophyta > Magnoliopsida > Poales > Poaceae > Avena > Avena atlantica. The sequence continues at coordinate 482,081,409 of OU342739.1, read as the reverse complement.
AGAAGTGACCGTACCGCAGTCTCGTGGGAGAGAACAGCCTCCACCGCCATAGACGGTAGCCGGATGGACTCAGCGGCAAGAGCAGACCTGGCCATTGGGAGCCGAAGGGCGGTAGACGCACAGCCAACTGGAGGGTCCTCCACCGCTGAAGGGCGGGTGCCAACCGGATGCGGCAGCAAGGGCACACCAGGCCGGAGGCCCGGCCAGACCCAAAGAGGGTCCGTAAAGCCCTCGTAACCACGCTGCAACACGTAAGCTAGCCGCCGCCTAGGTTCAGTGTCGTAGGTCGGGCCAAGCGGGCCCGTGAAGCTCTCGCCGCCTTGCTGCAGCAGACGCGGCGCAAGCGCAGCCACCCAAACCACAAGTCCTACCTAGGTCCAACCGGAGACGACGCGACGAGCCGCAGATCCGGCCCGCCTAGGCCCAGATCTGGGCGAGCAAACCCAGCAAACCCAACCCCGCCGCCTGCACCGCCAAGTCCAGCGCCGTGACGCTCCCCGACCCACGCCGGAACGCCACCGGCCGAGCCTGCGGGAGCACCGGGCCGACCCTGCCGCAGACGCTAAGTCCAGCGCTGGCCACACCTAACCCGCGCGAGAACCTCCGCGCCACCGCACCACGCCGCTGTCGCGACCGAAGCCCCGCCGCCAGCACGCCGCACCGCTCGTCGCGACCGGCCCACGCCGGGAACCGGAAGCGGGAGGGAAGGGGAGAGGAACGCCCCGCCGCCACCGACGCCGAGCGGCTTTGCTGCCAGCGCTAACCGGTGGCAGAGAGGGGAAGGGGCGCAGGAGAGGCGGGGAAAGGGGTGGCGGCGAGGGGAGTGTGCGTGCGTGCGTGCGTGCGTGCGTTCCTTGTTTGCTGCACTCCACCGAAGCAAGCCTCACGGTAGAAAGGGACTCCGCAAGCTCGACAGTAGCAGCTAACAGCCTAACACTATGCTGAAATTGGCAGGATTTAGTTGTTGGCGAGGCTGAACACTGTGATTAGGTTCTCCTGAGAACGTGCATGCAGCAACCTGCAGCCTGGAACGGAATCGATTCCTACTTACAGCCGCAGAGAAAACAAACAAATGGGGGTCCTTTGCCCCTGTGCATGCGCGTGGGCCTTGATCGGTCGACAGCGAAAAAGCTTCGAATAATGCTACTATGTGCATGCTGCATACTGCATAATCCAGCGCCCAGCGGTATCAGTAGTTGAGCCCGATCTATCAACCTGCAGTCTTTTTCTTGGACCCTTATTAGAAACTTCCAAGATCGATGTTCCCAAAAACTTCTGCTTCGGTACTACAGTACCCCCTAACAAAAATAATGAAACCCCAATAAGAGAACCCCATTGTTTTCACGGACCAGGATTTGTGTGGTGGTAGTAGTACTTTTTGTTAGGCTGGTAGTTGGGTCGGTGCGCTTATATATGGGAGATGAGGCTGGTTGCTCTAGTTAAGTGTCGTAATCAGGAATTAAGGTTGCCCTACTACTACTTTTTTTAGGATTAAGGTTGTGCTACATTCTCTGACCGGTTTCTTTAGTGATGGCGATGCAACCTAAACAGTGCCCCTGACTGAGGGAAGAGGCGGTCTCGATCCGAGAAAGCTAGCGCTTTTGAAAAGGAAAAGACAACCAAATCGATGGATCTTCATACGTTGAGTATGATGGTTAGAAATATTTTGTTCTCGGAATATCCTTTGCCGACCACGAAAGAGAAGGAGTTATGCGCGCGCGCGCACACACACCGTAAGAACAAAACAAAACAAAATTATCCGTTCAAGAAGAAGAAACCCAAACTAGTTGGTCGCTGCAGCACAAATGCGCACACTTGGTCCTTGCAGAAATGCAACCTATTCGTCTGCTACTAGCATAGTCATAACTCATAGCCATAGGGGTATACTGTACCAGACTGCAAGCTAATTAAGCCGGTAAGCACGCCTAGCTAACTCAGTAGTAGTAGTAGTAGTAGATCTTCTAGAACTGGACCCAACAAACCAACTAGCCTGCTCACGCCGTACGCCTAAACGCAGCAGACAATGCCAGCACTTCCACGCATGGCACGCACTCACCTCGCCTGCGTGGGAACCAGTAACTCGACCACCATGCGCACCGGACGCGAGCGAGCGAGCCAGGGTCGCCGGTCGCGCTCCTTCCTCTCCTACGCACGTGAAAAGCAACAGCCCCTGATCTGAAGAAGCGGTGACGACCCAGCTTGACGAGCAGATGCAGCAGCATGGGCGGAGCCCAGATCAAGATTCGAGAGGACGTTCCATTCCATCGATCTATGGATTTATCTACCACTACGTCCGGTGGGTCTGTTGCTGCTAGGCTAGGACCATCCCGGCCGCACCGCACCGGTAGTGGCGCGATAAAGCTCTTTGGAGAAGCATCTATCTACCTGTATCTGGACATCGAACCAACCTCAATTAATCGCATTGGGTGGGGTCCGTCCGGGCGGTGGGGAGGCGGAAGACGAAAGTACTGCACGCACGGGACCATGGATCGATGGAGCTGCGGTGGTAATCCGCCTCTACTCGTGTCGGGGGCTCGGGGCCGGGCCAGGTTTGGTTTGCTGGCCTGGGCATGTGCTGACCTGCTTTGAAGGGTTTCAATCTGCTTGAGATTTCTGCAACTACTTCAGCATATATCCACTTTATTCTTTAACACTTTAGTCTTCCACAAATTCATCTTCTTCTCCTTCCCCTTAATCACGGATAAGTTCTCCACGACTCTTTTCTTAGATTTATCAGCGAATTTTCTTTCACATAGAAACTAAGAGACTTAAGTACTTCTTCTCAATCTTGTTCTTCTCATCAGCAAGCTCCTTCATCGGCTTGACATTTTGAATTCTATGATCGATCCTTGCATTGTTGCTGTCACCACACATTCCCCAGAATTTTCCTAATGCATTTTTTGATTTTTCTAGCCATTCCTTATCCAACCAAGCCACAAACCTACAGTTTGTAAGTTCATGCTTAGTACGCGAAAAATCAGAATTGAAATTGCAGAGATCCCAATGTGGGATCTTTGATGAAGTCTGGAGCATAATCCATGTCCAAGAGGTCCTAGCAGACATGAAATTGCAGAGAATTTGGATTCAATCGAGGAAAAAATGGAAAATCCAAAATCGCAAGCAAACCCAAACCCTGTAAAGGAATGGGGGGATTTGAACTTACCCCTACCAACAAAGGGTTTGATCAATCGCCGTCATTATTGAAATGGATCGTATGGGCACCTAGAGGATGGATAGGTGCTACTCCAAATTTTAATACCTTTTAAATTTTAGGCTTGACATAAAGGTAAATTCTCTAGATATGCAACTATGGTGAATTCCCTATATGCCAACTTAGCTACTAAGTGAGTGAAGGCGATGAGAGAAACGGGGTAACCGTAGTGGAGCAGACGAAGACACATGATTTATTTTATCATAGTTTTTTTCCTGTTAAGGGAAGTACAACTGCGTTAGAAGGGTGGGCGGTACTAAGACCACCACACCATAATAGGCCTCACCCTGCTCTCTGATGGATCTTGCCACAACTGGCCTGATCCACCTTTCCACTATATGGTACCATTCAAGGCGGGAACCGGTGCCTTTACAACGCTATGAGGACAAACATACACAACCAAATTGGAAGATCCCGAGATAAAACAAGTTGCCATGAGAAAAAAGTTTATCAAATAACAAAAACCATAATCTAGAATTCGAATGAAACTCTAGATCAAAGGCCCCTCAAATGAATGAGGGAGGAAATGAAGATATTCTTCGGTGATGATGTAGATCAAGGCCTCCTCCTTTGATTCTCCAAAGATCAAAGCCTTCGGGTGGTTGAAAGTGGAGATCTTGTGGAAAATCGAGTTCAACAAAGCAGTGTTTTTTCGTGAGATCTGAGAGAGTCTGGAACGAGGATCAAATGGGGTATATGTACCCCCTCTCGAAAATCTTTCGTTGGAGGAAACTGGGGCCGAATAATCTGGCCCCAGTGGGGGACGAACAATCCGGCCGGGGGAAAACATCCGACCAGGAACGGAATATCCGAGCCAAAAGTCCGCCTCCCACTCAGAGCGACGCGTCTCAGCTCCTTTCCAAAAATCCCTGGGGGACGGATTATCCGACACGCTGGAAGGGGCGGATTATCTGGCCAGGTAAAAAGCTCCGGCCCTGGTCGGACAATCCGAGGAAAACTCTGCACCCATATAGTGCAACGCGCTATTGCCTCCTTTGTCGACCAAGGCAGGGGCGGATAATCCGGCCCTCGCCAGGGGTGGATAATCCGCCCCCAGAACCTTTGTTTTTGCTGCATTTGACCGAGGATTCTTTTTGAGCAGTAGAATCTGCAACATTTAATGCACAATTAAATTGTCCTTGGTATTGTTATCTAACACACAAAACTTTAGGGATCATGAAATGTTCTTTCAGTGACAACTCAACATGGTTAATAAGGACTCGACGTTAGGAGAAAAATGTTCGAGGGGGAGAGGGTAACGGTGGTTTGAAATTTGGCATGTGGACTCGCTCATGCGCATGTAATCGTCGAGAAGATCATCGAGCACTCCATATGCAAGTTGCCAAATGGTAGAAAAACATTTCTGATAAGGGGAGAAGTCAATCTTATCGGTACAATCGTAATTGGCCTTGAAGTAGTTATCGTATTCCCTTACTCCATTCAGAATGTCCAAGAACAGGTTCATGGACATCCTATAGCGGCGACGGAATGCCTTCTCTTTGAAGACCGAATTAGTTTGGTGGAAGTAGTCCTTGTAAAGGTGTATGTTGCCAGCTTCTCGGTCGCGTTCATGGTTGGCTTCACGCCTCTTTGCCGAGCCACCTCTACACGGCGGCAATAGGTAGTGGTCGTGCGCCATTTGTGTAGCTGCCTGCAAAACTTCAGTCTCACCGTTGGACTCCTCCTCGAACGATGACTCGACAAAATTCTTGTAGAACAACTCGATTGCCCTTCGACTGCTACCCATCTGTTAAAGTATACGACCGTCAATGGCCATGCCAACTCCCACAACGGACCAGATAAACCTAAAAAGGACCGACAAACGTACCGCAACCGTGGTCAGGCAAACGATCAAACAGGTTGTGTGCGGCGCACTCTAGAGGTTGTCGCGCGTCTAGTCGACATGCGGAGGCCGGGGTGGTGGGATGGCCTGCGGTGCGTCTAGTTAACTCTAGCAAGGCGCGTGTGTGCAGTGCTGCTCGATATCACGGGGGCGATGATGACAGCGGGCAGTGGCGGCAGCAAGGTTGCGCATGCTCTGGCCGCGGGATATGGAGGACGAGCGTTTGTGGGGAGGGGGGAGAGTCTCTTATGCCACTAGCGAGAGGGCCGGGCGAACTAATGGGATGACGTGCGAGGACAAGCGTGCTGTCCGGACCGACCCAACCGAGGCCCAAATTTGATGCATTGATGGGTCGGTCTGCACGAGTTTTGTCCAGATAAGTCGCCTCGCTGGCCTGCCGCGCAGTTGTCCGCACATCCGCACGGACGCGTTCGGACGGTTGGATCGACCTTATGGAGATGCCCTCAATGCAGCCTAATCGGGCACAAGTCCATTTGATATTGTTTCAAAAAATAAAAAATCTTAAACATTAGAATTGTAAAATCTAAACATTTTCTAAATTAGAATATGTTTTGAAATACTATTTTTTTAAATCTGAACACTTTTCAAATTCTAAGATTTTTCAAATCTAAACATTTATTAAATTCAAACATTTTAAATCTAAACACTCTTTCAAAATTTAAATAATTTTAAAATAATTTGAAAATCTAAACTTTTTAAAATTAAATAAATAATAAAAAGTAAAATGAAATAAAACAGAAAAAAATTACAGAATAAAACATCAAAAAGAAAAACAGGAAAAGATACAGAAAAGAAAGAAAATAATAATAGAGAAAACAAGAAATCGAACGTGTAAATGGGCCGATTCAGGATGGACGTTCTTCTGGCGGAGCGCCAGATCCATGTTGAATACGAGGAGGTCCCGAAATTACCCCCTTTTTTTTAGGGAAGGTCCCGAAATTACCGAGTGGTACAAAAAAAGAAAAGGAAAATGATTCCACTCCCCCGGGGGATCCACGTGATCGCATCCTCCTGATGCTCCGTGCGACACGTGTCCCTCTGGTTGGTGGCAGCGATGAGAGCCCACCGCTCAACCTTATCTTTTCATTTGACCTTTCCCCTCAAACCGTGGCTCACATGTATCATCTCCCCTGTTCCTCTTTTTCTCACAGCTCCATGGGAGCTCCTACACGCGCTGCCGCCATGCGCACCTCCGCCTCCACCGCCACGCGCTGCCGCTGCCGTCACGCGCCCCTCCCCCCTGAGCCACGCGCCCTCCCAGCTTGCAGCGCCGCCGGATCTCGCCGTGCGACGTCTGCAGCTCGCCGTGCCTTCTCCTTTTCCTGTGCCGCCGGAGCTCGTCGTGCTCTCGTCGGAGTTCACCGCCTTCCCATCTTGCGGCCAGAGCTGTCGCCCTATAGGTGAATGGCGGCTCCGTGGTCCTGGTCCTGGTCCTGGTCACCATCGCCATCACTTGGCCCTCACCCGCTCATGCTCCATGGCGCTGCTGCCTCCTCTGTTGCTGCAATGTCCGCGCTGCCATGGGCCTCCAGCCGGTGCTGCTGCAGGGGTGCTACTTTGCTACATACTGCAGGTCTCGTTGCTACCTACAGTCAAGTTCTCCGGTGAGGCCTCGGGCAAAATCGGATTTCCTAAATTATAGATTTTTTGCTACAACCTTTTACTGGTTTTGCTACAATAACGTATAGGTTTTGCTACGGGTCCCGGTGAAAGTCTCTGGCAATGTCTCTGGTGAAATTGTTTTTTTGCTACATTGTTTTTTGCTACATTAGCACTTTTTTTTGCTACCACAGTTTTGTGGTTTTGCTACAATAGTATAAATTTCTTGCTACACGGTGTGGCGAAGGTCTACCGGCAAAAGTCTCCGGTGAGATCTCCGGCGATGTCGGGTTTGCTACATTAGCATAAATTTTTTGCTACACGGTCGCCGGCGATGTCTCCGGCGAACTCTCCGGTGAGGTCCAGTCTAATTTTCTATTTTCTGGGTCGAACCGTTTTTTGCTACGTTGTAGCAAAAGCGGGACTATTTATAGCAAAAACGAGTATGTCTGTAGCAAAAGCGGGATTTTGAACCAAAAAGAGGACACGTGGTTGGCCTGGGATCCGGGGGATAAAAAACACAAATCCCCCGAGGGACGCGTAGTACTGTCCAAAAAAAATCAGGCCTTGTCATGCTTACGGGCTGTTCTGATCTTCACGCAAGAATGTTCCATTCCAATGTGCTATTTGCTGAGCTTTTGTGCCACAAAGGCCCCAAATGTGCTCAGTGAGGCCCAATAAGATTAGCAGGCGCGACCGGGCTTCACCATCGATCGTCCCGCAACTGGTCGTGAAAACCAGTGTAGTTTCCAGCCGAGAATGATGATCTGAAGCTCGATGACTCGATCTGACCCAGCCTTGTCGGGTTCCTGACCAGCAAGAAACGAGACTTCCAACTTGTTTATCAGGACGCCACACTCGTTCATTCACCTTAGCGCCCTAAATCTGCTTGGCTACGTCGTGCATGTACAAACTGCATATGTCGCTTAAACATAACAAATGGTGGGAATATATTTTAGTATATCATTCAATCTCATGTACTTTCTCCGTCCCAAAAAGTTTGTCATAGATTTTTTTCTAAATTTACATGTATTTAAACGTATTTTAGTGTATAGATATGTTTGAATTTAAATAAATCTTTGACATCTTTTTTAAGACGGAGGGAGTACGTAAGTATTTTGGTTAACTAATCAATGAAGTCAGATCCTTTCTCATAGAAAACCTATTACCCAATCTTTCATGTCAATCTTTTATTAGGTGGGAAATACTTTTTTATGTTCCTCGGTATTAGGGTTGCAAGCGGGATCTCACGAAAATCCCGCTTCTCTAATCCATTTAAAGATTTTCTAGTACAGTTTTTTTTAACAAAAATTGAACTAGGAAGCCCCAAATAAGGCGAGACTTTCGTCGGATCCGGCTTGTAACCCTACTCACCATGCATGCCTCTGCCTCGAGATATGTTGCTGGAAATGGTCCTTGGCTAGTAGAGTATACTTTGCACGTGAAGCCTCACAACCCAAATTAAGTGTCTAATACTTCAAATTTCATCATCATAGTATAAAATCCCAACTGAACCAACTTGTGCTGGCCTTTTCATCGTGAGCTCTGGCGCCACACCTGAGTTCGGCCATGTGCGTCACTCTTGTTGATAAATAAAAAATATAGTAACTAACTAATAAACACACATCATACATCTTACTACAATACATTTATTCGACGTACTACTGGTGCTGCGGCAGTCGATCTCGACGTATGTACGTGGGCACGTACACCTGCATGCACGAGCACATCACCGGTTTGCTCTTTGACTGCCGAGCTCTATGGGGCAACAGCCGAAGATGGCGGCATGCTACCGTCAGGGTCCTGGCTACCGTGGTGGTGGTGTATCGGGTCCGGCCCGCCTGGCACCTCCCTCTTCTCGCCGTCTCCACCGTCGGCGACCTGGCTCGACGGCGACCCGACCTCCTCGTTACGCCCCGTGAACGACGCAACAAGTAGCCTCGGACGGCGGCCGACGAACCCGGCATTACCGCCATCGCCGCCTGCATTATCCGCCAAAACCTCACCTCTCAGCGTCGTCCTCGTCCACCCCGCTTCCATCTTCCTGGCCACCCCGAGGCTGCACACCAAGAACAGCACCATCGCTACCGTCGCCATCCTCGAAGACGCCATGAATGAACAAACAGAACTTGGTAACTCGACAAATTATGAGTGAGCTGAGCTAGCTTGCTAACAGTGGTAATTGTCTAACAAGACGAAGGAAGCTAGTGATGAGTCCAAGGCATGCACCTGGTCGCCCTTATATACACACGGGCCGGTCCGGATGAGGAAGCGGCATCCGGTTGGACCGATCACGATCGCGACGTTAACTAGTCGCGGCTGCGAAACGGATCAAAACCTCCATAGGCCGATCGAAAATGCGAAGATCTTTTGGGGAGAGGGAGAGGCCGGCCACGGATGGGAAAGTATAGTGGGGGTCGCTTCGGCATCGCAACGACCTGCAGATAAATCCAGAGCTGGCGGTTAATCGTGGGGCGCCCTGAAAGCACTAGTAGTTTAGTGCAGCTAGTGCAGGGGCCTCTGTTATTCTGTCGATCTCTTGTTTGCTTGTCGTGGCCAAAGCAAGCCTTTACTAGCTAGCGAGATGTGACGGTGAGATGTGTCACACATTTGTGTGTCACCAAAGCATAATATGAGCCAGCTATACAAGTACAGAATGACTCTGATCCAGATAGTCTGACTGTGTACGACGGCTTTACAGTGCTAACTTTGACTAGCCCTGTGATCTTGAAGAAGTGGATTGATTCGTTGATTCGGAGCAACACACCATATAAACACTTCCTCTCAACAAAAGTAACTCATCTGGAATACAATCTCAGTGCTATGCTTTTGTTGCTAAAACGTAGGGATGCAATGTGTTCCAAGTCTGATCTGTTGCTCCAAATGGACATTCATTTTTTTTTTCCGAAAAGGGGAATAAAACCCCGTCCTCTGCATAGGTTGATGCACACAACCTTTTATTAAAACGGATTTGCTAGTTCTCAGGCGCATGAGAACTTCTTAAGTCTCAGTTGCCTCTTTCACCGTTCGATTTACCTCGTGATTCGTGCAAAACGGAAGTTACACATGAGTTGCAACTTAGGTGTAACTGAGAATTTAATGAGTTGCAACTAGGTTGTAACTGAGAATTAGTACAAATCATATGAGTTGCAACTAGGTTGCAACTGAGAATTAGCACAAATATTAGGATGACATCAGCGACTTAGACATAACTAGTTCTCAGACGCCTGAGATCTAGGCACTCCCTTATTAAAAAGCACAATCCATAACGTCGAGAAAAAGATCAACCGGCAAAAGATATGGAACAAAGGACTAAATATCATTCTTCGGTCTATTAAAACGCATCCAACCAGACTGGCTGAAGATGTGCCCAACGACCATCAAGATAGTTCAAATATATATGTTTTTGTGATGCCAAACAAAGAGTTATATAACTTAATCTTAGGTTTCTTGAAGTCACTTTAATCTTAGTTGCAGCCGGGTGACGGTGCAAAACCATTGTTATTATGTTCACTATATGCCCGACTTTTTATATAGTAACTGCACAAGTGGAGAACACATTTCGCTGGCAAAGACTAAGCATAAAAAGTAACTTCTCTAGCGGAAATTCACTTCGGATATCATGTGTATATGCTCCCTTTAGCAAAATCATACATTTCAAATTGTTCAAAATTTCTAAAAGAAATATCCACGTGTGATCTGCACATTCTATGAGCTCGCGAGTATAGTTTCATGAATAACCTATATCTTCATGGGATATGTTCAAAAGATAAGAGAATGTGTCGTGACAAGCCTTATTTTAACACCATTTTTTTCTTTTTTTACACAGACCACACAAAAAGTCAATTTTCATGAAACGACTTTGTGCACAACTAGAATATGGAGATATATGTGCGTTTTTTTTGAAATTCTTAAATTCTTTTAAATGCAATTGAAATAAAAGGATATATGCACTGAAGAGCCAAAACACTATAATTTATAGTTGCCAAGAGATAGAGGGAGAGAGAGAGATGGAGAGTGGGAGAGAGAGGGAGAAGATTCTTATTTAGACATGTTATCTTTCCTTGCTAATGATAGGTGGACGAAGAGTATATAAAACATTTAATGTATATTTGTTTTACGAAAGCACAACAATATTAAACAAAACTATTATAAAGCACACAACAAATTTATGATCCCACATAAGTAAACCTGTATAATTCTACATAAAGTGAACTTTTTTTTATATTCTATAGCATATTTGCAATAAGAAAATGAGGGTACATTTTATTTTGTAAATAAAAAATAATAACTAGAAACAAATTCTTTAAAATGAAAATAAAAGTACTTATCCGGTACTCAAATCAAAACAGTAACAAAGTAATAAAGAGGCAATACATATATGAACGACATGTGACATGCGTAATCTTTACTCGCGCCGTTGCAAGACAAATTGTGACTTTGGATTGAAGACTTTGGATGGAAACTATGCAAATCTTGGGCTTGCTTTATGTAGTGGTATACATTTGTACAAGAAGAAACTGATAACACATCTTGAGAAATCAATATGTGTTATACTTGTGTTGGAAATTAATAAACTTCATTGCCTCGCTAATATAGCTGAATCGATGCAACATCGAACTTACAGAATCAGTCGCATCATGTTTTGACAACAAAGTTACATCTAGCTAGTTTATGAGCAACAGAATTACAAGCATGGACCGTGAAAATTCGATAGTACAAAACATAACGCTGGTTATAGGGGAGACTACTTTGATATAAGAACTTATTTGCGTCCTCAGTCCACTAGGAGACCATCTTTTCGGATTCACTCAACCTTACATCTTACTTCCCATTGTCATTGCGTGTTGTTGACCCATGAGTACATTATCCAGGTAATTAACATAGTACGGTTTTAAACTTAGGACGTGCTCTTCTCAATTATTTTGTTTTTTGGCCGTAAGCACCCTTCTTATTTGGCACTCTTTGTAGATTTCTCATGAAAATTTCCATGTGGTCGTACACTCTTCTTGTTTAACACACCATGAGTACGACAAATGACAAGCAGGCACCATGCACGTAGAGAGAACATAGCTTGAGTTGGGTTTAACTAAACCAACCCATGATCTACGTCGTACGGACGCATGTTGACGCGCGGGCTCTGATATGTTTTCTGGATGCGGTTTAGTGGGATAATCTGTTAGGTCCTTTACATGCACGATGCAACGCCTACGTGGTATGTTGATAAGACGACGTGAAAAGTGCTCTGTTGTTTGAGCCTATCTCAAGAACAATAAGATGTCAAGTGAGATCCGGCCGAAATCCTACTTCGGGTTCATTTGCCCAAATTCTAGTGCAAATTTTTGTTTAAAATTTAGCAAATAATTAAACTAGAATATGATTTTGACGAGATCTCACTCGACATCCTTAGAGAACACAGTGCTGTTGATCTAGATGCATACAATACAACATGTAGCACGCGTGGATCAGCATGGATGGCCGGAGTGGACTTTCCCAACGGCCAAACCCGTGCAACGTAGCACTAGCAACAAGTATATAACAAAGGCCTGAGGATTTAAAATAATACTCTCTCGGTTTTATAAATATAAGATGTTTTAGCTTTGTGAAAGAAGTGAATTTAGACCTCTTTTAGTGTATATGTTTAAACTGAATCTACACACTAAAAAAAGTCTAAATATACTTTTTCTAAGCATAACTACGACGGGCTTGCACCAGTCTGAACATTCTCATTAATTTTGAACGATTCTTTACAAAGCTTTTACATCAAGGAGAAGAGGAGGCCTACAAAGGCAAAGACAACAAGGAGCTCAAGGAGGCTCATAGCTGTTACACCAAATTTGTAGCTTGGAGGCATTGCATCTGTTGGCCCAGAGCTGAACATCATCGCAGCTACAAACCACCATCTGCAGAGGTTCATCAGTTGCCTTGAAGACCAAGGCATTTCCGTGCTTCCAAATATTCTAGGCCAGAGCCGTGACAAATGTTCTCTTCTCGAAGGAGAAGGAGGTCGCATACAGAGCCGAGTCAAGATTATCTGGGGAGGGAGGGAGGAAGAAGCTCCAAACCTCCCGGGCGCGGTGACAACCTCCCAGAAGGTTATCAGTATCTTCATCCTTGTCGCAGGAGGGACATGTAGCAGCATCCGCCAGCCGATGTCTAAAGCGGCACTCATTTGTAGGCAGGCGGCGACGCCGGGCGAGCCAGCCAAATATTTTGCACTTGAGAGGGGCAACACTTTCCCATGCATGTGCTGCTCGCTCATCCCTTTGCAGGTGCCTGAAAGAATTGACATAGAAATCTTTGTTCGAAAGGCTGCGGTTAGTGGCGGTGCAATTACGACCGTCAGTAGCATCATCCCGAAGAGAGAAAGTTGCCAAGGGAGGTGATATCAGAGGTGGCGGCACAGGACAGGCGAGGTGTGAGTTGCCCAGTGAGGTCGAGTCGAAAGGTCTCAGCAACACTAGCGTTAGGTATAGTAGAGTGAGAGAAAAGGGCGGGGAAACGGTCCCTGAGTGTGATGGAGCTGAGCCAAGAGTCCAACCAGAAGGCAGTGGAGCGTCCATTTCCAACCCTGACTAAGGTGAGGGACCGGATGGAGGGGAGCCCAGCCCTAAAATCTTTCCAAACGGGGGTGTTAAGAGGGTGCTCATCTCCCAGATCCTTGCCCGGGGACCAGCCATATTGGCGGCGGAACCAACATGCCCAAGGAGCAGAAGAGTTAGAGTGAAGTTTGGAGAGGAATTTAGAGAGGAGAGTAGAAGTTTGAGATGGGAGGGAGAGGATGCCTAGCCCTCCATTCTCCTTTGGGGTACATACATCTTGCCAGGCGACCTTACACTGCCCTCCGGAACATGTTTCCTCACCGGTCCAAAGGAAAGCCCGTCGATGCTTGTCAATGGCATCAATGACCCCGACGGGGAGAAGGCCAACACTCATGGCATGAGTAAGCATGGAAGTAAGGACAGAATTTACCAGAAGGAGGCGTCCGCCGATAGGGAGAGATTGCCCATGCCACCCAGAAAGGCGCATGTCGCTTTTTGTGATAACGTGCGAAAAGTCAGAGAAGCGAAATTTATGAGTAGATAAGGGGAGCCCAAGGTAAGTTTGGGGGAAGGAAGACACCTCGTAGCCGAAAGAGGAAGCCAAGCAGGAAGCCGTAGCGTCATCGTTCCGAATTAGGACAAATGTGCTTTTATGGAAATTAATTTCAAGGCCTGAAGCCACCGAGAATTCATCGAGGAGATTTTTGATATTGGCAACATGAGCGGAAATAGCTGGATAATAATAAGGGTATCATCGGCGTACTGGAGGATGGGGCATGGGAGGTCGTCCACCAGGGGGTGCAACAGGAGGCCATCGCGAGAAGCCTGCAGGATAAGTTGTTGAAGGATGTCCACCACAATATTGAAGAGAAAGGGGGACAGAGGGTCTCCTTACTGCATCCCCCCGACGACACTGTATTCAGGGTCGGGGACTCCATTGAGGAGCATAGCGGTTTGACTGTAAGCATTTAGTGTTTTGATCCATTGAATCCATAACTCCGGGAACCCCTTTGCCCAGAAGATGCGATCGAGAGCCTCCCAGCTGATAGAGTCAAAGGCTTTGCGGAAATCGAGTTTGAACACAGTGCCGGGACCGAACGCTTGTGGCAGGCCTGAACAATGTCAGCCACGTAGACAAAGTTTTCAGCGATGGGGTGGCCAGAGATGAACCTAGTCTGGTCTGGGTGGACAAGGCATGGGATGAGATCATGAAGGCGGAGAGTAAGGCATTTGGTGAGGAATTTAAGACAACTATTTTGAAGGGAGATAGTCCGAAAGTTGTCCGCCCTATTGGCTCTAGTTTTTTTGGAAGGAGGATAATGAAGGACTTGTTGATGGGTCTAAGGTCCACAACGAGAGAGTGGAAATCGTTGACGAATGCGAAGAGGTTTTGCTGAACCAATTCCTAGTTTTTGTGGAAGAAAGTAGGGCCAAAACCATCCGGGCTCGGGCTAGAGTTGGCGTTCATGGATAGAACCTCCAAGCGCATCTCTTCAAGGGAGAATAACTTGACAAGGGAGGCCGCTTGGAAGGAATCAATATAGGTAGAAGAGACAAGAGAGGGCAGGTTTAAATTGGCTGAGGAGGCCTTAGGTATACCAAGGAGGTTCTTAAAGAAGGAGTGGAGAATTTGGGATTTAGCTTTGTGGGAGAAGGTAGGAAGGACATCCTCATCTTCCAGAACCTTGATTTGATTTTTCAGCAATTTTGCCAGAGCTGTGCAAGTGAAAATATCTAGAGTTTTCATATCCAAGGGTACAATGTTTAACTTTTGCACATTTCTGCTAGTAGGTAGCCTTAGCGGCATTCATTTGGCTCAAGGATCCTTTTGCCAGAAACACAAGGCGAGATTCCAAACTATAGATGGTCCTGTGCTCCTCAAGACGGTCAATCAAGGAAATGACAGTGCATCAGTTAGTTAAGTAGACAAAAGGAAGTTTCCGGCTTCGGGACAATGTCCGGGCAGCAGCCCTGATCCGCTTAAGACGTAGACAAACTTGCTCCACTGGAGGAATATGGTTATGAGAGGGGCCCACACTGTTCTAGTTTATTGGAGACTATGGAGGTGAAGTCGGAGTGAGAGAGGCACAAGTTTTCCATCCTAAAAATGGAGCTGCGCGGGGCAGTGGAAGAAGCTTCAAGATGGAGGGGAACATGGTCAGAGGTGGGCCTGACAGAAGAAGTAAGAGTGGAATCAGGGAGAGCCATGCTCGAGGTGGTGTTAACTAAAACCCGATCCAACCGAGCGAGGATGGGGGGTTCTGTTGGTTAGACTAGGTAAATTTCCTATCGAGAAGAGGAATCTTTAACAGGCCAGCCGAGTGGATGAAGTCATTAAAAAGAGAAGCTTCGGCGGGATTAAAGTTGTCCGAGGATTTATCTTTAGGAAGCCTAATAAGATTAAAGTATCCCATAAAAGCCACTAGGGAGGAAAGACCCAAAATAACTTGCTGCAGGGAGGAGAGAAAGAGGGGTTTCAGGGAATGGGTACAGGGGCCATAGACATTTATCACCGAGAAAACCAGGTTATCAAGACGAAATTCAAAGGTGGTGGTGATAGAAAAATCATCAATGGAGTGGTGGACAAGTTCTAGGGTAGCGAAATCCTAGGCTGTTAGAATCCCTCCAGAAGCACCGCTAGTGGGCTTGAGCACAAAGGTGTAGAGAGAAGGCGGGAGGAAGGATGAGGTGAAGAAGGGAGAGATCTCTGACATCTTAATTTCTTACAGTCAGAGAATGGAAGGGAGGAAGGAGTTTAAAGCAGCTCAGACATCATCACGCTTTTGTCTACGGTCGAGCCCTCTAACATTCCAACAGGTTATAAGAAGCTTAATTAACATCAGAACCAAAGGGCAACACAAAGTGGCACAGGTATAGAGAGTGAGAAGTACGATTAAGGAAAGACAAATAAATTACCCAATCGCTAAAAAGTGCTCGGAGGCTCATTAGCACGTCCGAGCCTCCGTTTCCTCACCGTCTGATCTACTAGATCGAGCCCATCGCGCTCATGTCCCGACAAAACTCCCGCACCCGAGAGGATCCCCACTGCGGCATTTGCCTCTCCCTCACCGTCGGCACCCTCTCTCGCCGGCAGCTAGCCCCACGAACCACCTCCCTCTCAAATCCACCGCCAGCTCCATGCTTACCCACCGTCGGGGCGCTCCCTCACCATCCCTGGCAACCGAATCCCCGTACAACCTAGTGCGCCATGGAGATCAGATGGAGCTCGTCTCCTTCCTCAACTCCTGGGATCTGGGCGGGGTTGACACGAAGATCGAAGAAGCAAGGACCCATGGTGAGAGGGTGCTGATTTTGCGGTGGCCACCATGGACGCCGCCGTTTGGACCACGGGCGCCGTCGTCATCTTTAGTACAACACTGCCCACAAATATCTATGTATGAAGAGGGAGGGCGGCGAGCTCGTCAGTAGAAGGAGAGCTGAGTAGAACTGCAGCGGGGAGCCAGACCCGCGCGGTAGCCAGGCTAGCTCGGCGGCGGAGACCGAGAGGCGCATGTCGGAGGGAAGTTTTTGCAGCGGAAATCTAGAAGTGTGCGATGGCAGGGTGCTCGGCGATGAGGACCTGCGACAGGAGGTTACTACATCACCCACGGAGGTAATCCCCAATGATCAAACCCCTCATGTACGCACGATTTGTTCGATTTGTTCCGTTGAAGAAACATCTTGTACTTAGGCATATAGGGATTTTAGCCTGGGGTGCTATTTCCAGCACGATTATCTGTGTGCTCGGCTTCGCTCGTGCCGATTCAAAACTATAGGAGGTAAATGTCATGTAAACCATCATGGTGCCCATCACGTGTTCGGCAATCTGTCTGTTCCACATTTTCTGACGCACATGTTACTTCCTCTTTTTTGTGCATAGGATTCATGTGATAGGACAGGGGAAAAACGATCTGAAGTTGGTAATGGAGTAGAGCATTGGGTATACCAGTGGTGTTTGCAGATCCCCATGTTTTTTGGGTTCTTTCAGTTACCAAATGCACTTTAGGCCCTGTTTAGTAGTAAAGCATTTCTAAGGTATTCTTAAAATACCATTTCTAGAAAACTGTAGTTTTGAATATTTTGAGGTGTTTGGCTTCAGCTAATACTTTGGTTTTATAAACTGTGGTATTGCCAAAATTACAGTTTTTCTACAGTATTACAAAAATAGGTCTTGATCTCTTTTTTCCAGAATGAAACGGTGTCAGCCCCATCTCATGTGGCTATATATAATGCTAAAAATTGGCCCTTTTCTTCTACTATGATTTTAGTCAGAAATTACTTTGGTGAGTAGTTTTTAATGCTTAATAATGGCGGCATGTGAACCACTTTCATACTTGTCATTCTTCAGTATTTTTATCAATCTATATATGGTCATATATTCCAAGATTACATCGCAAAGTTTTGACTAGAATACTACACAACCAAACAGCATCACGCCATCACGGTGTTTGCAATACTGCAAAACGCTGCAGTTTTCACAAACTGTAGTATTTAGTTGCCCGACAGTCAAAAACTGTAGTATCTAAATACTGAGATTTAGAAAAAACTTTGCGCCTTACTTTTTTCATGTTTTTCATGATGATGGTGTTTTATATATGCATAGGGAAGGTAAACAAGGTTTCATTGTGTCTCATATGACCCCAAAATTATCATCTGTTGTGTTAACCAACAGTTTTGTTTTCACCCTGTCCTTTCTTATCACCACCTAGTAGGTTTGGTTGTAATAGACAAATCGGACATGTTACATGTACTTATAGGGGAGTAGTTGTCTACTACAGTTAATTAAATTATTCTACCAGAATGCTTAAGTTGTGGATATTTTACAATCTATCCATGGATTTTCATTTTTTATCAACATGCATAAGTTGGCCACTGGATTTAAATCAGTTGCTTTGTCAACATGCTTAAGTTGGGTACTAAAATTCAATTAGGATTCTTTTCTAGCATGTTTTAGTTGATTTTTATCTTTTATTTGTAGGCACCAACATGCTAAGTTGTATACTGACTTCATTGAGTTGTTTTATACTGATTTGTTTTTAGTTGTTTGTTCATCATTGTTAAGTTTTTTCTAAATTAAACTAAATTGCTTTAACGGTTAAGTTTGATTCTTAGTTGCCTGTTCATCATGGTTAAGTTGATTCTTCAGCATGGTTAACATGGTTATAAATTCAGCTAAGTTGCTTTTGTCAGCATGTATTTTTTCCTAGTTGATTTAAGCACCAACATGCCAATTTGTATACTAGTTTAATTAAGTTGTTTTGTTCAACCGGATTAAGTTGTGTACCTAACATGCCTAAGTTGTGTACAAGTAATTTCACCATGAGCCGTATAAATGAAATATTGGTAGAAAAAATTGTTTTGTTAAGAGCCAAGTTTTTGAGTATTGGCAAAAGAAACAAAAAAGCAATCCCACCTTCGTTTACCATAACATGGAGTCACCAAGGGCATCCTACAAACTTTTCTACGGGTATGTGGATAAAAGATGACAACAATAGCTAGGGGAAACAATAAGTTATTGCTTTTTTACACCCTTGTTCTAATGGTAGCATCAGGGAGCTTTTATTCGAGACGGTATTCTAGTTGGGATGTCAAGGGCAGAAGAATTTGTATCATCAAAGTTGCGAAGTAATTTCCTAGATGAGGTAATCCCAGTTTTAGCTATCGTTCAAACTTATTTCTTTTGACTCTCCACCATCAACAACTCAACAAGAATTGTGTCTTTGTAATGGTTAAGTTTGATACTGATTCTGTTTAGTTGCTTTGTTCATCATGGCTAAGTTGTTACTTGAGGATGGTTAAGTTGGTTCTAAATTCAACCAAGTTGCTTTTATTTTTTCAAAGATTGATACTGATTTTCATTTCTAGTTCCTTGTTTTTCATGGCTAAGTTGTTCTTTCGACATGCTTAAGTTGGTTCTAAATTCAACTAATTTGCTTTTTAATGTTTTTAAAGTTTGAACGATGATTTTCATTTTTAGTTGCTTGTTCATCCTAGTAAAGTTTTTCCTTCAGCATAATTAAGTTCGTTCTAAATCCTACTAAGTTGTACAAGCAATCTCAAGTTTGTACCGTGATTTAATTGAATTGCTTTTATCTACATGTAAGTTATTTTCACCATCTAACTTATTGCCTAACCCAGTTGCTTTACAAGCAATGTCCTGAATCTGTATAGTGAGTTAATTAAGTTGCTTCTATTAACATGCTTAATTTGTTTCATCATCTATCTAAGTTGTGTTTTGTCACCCAACTAAGTTATTTTACAAGCAATGTCTTGAGTTTACATAGTGATTTAATTAAGTTACTTCCATCAGTATGCTTAAGTTGTTTCTGCCATCTAATTAAGTTGTTTTTATCATCAAACTCCCATCCTGATGCACGCCACCACACTAAATCAACCCCGACCACCACATCATCTTCCATTGTTTCCTAACCTAGTCATTTCCATGATGCTCGTTGGTGGCTGCGGTGGTGGCCATGTCCTTGCCTGGGCACCTATTGAGCTGTTCGTGGCTTTGACTATGCCCAGATCATCTGCATCTGCAACGACGGTCGAGGCCATATTCTGCGTACCAATTTAGCCCGTGGTGAAGTCAACACAGAAGAAGCACAAGGAGCAAGCAGCTCCTGCACCTGTGACTCAAATCCCATTTAGTCACTTGGGTGCCTACTTAGTTACTTGGTTGTATTGCTATTGTCCTCCAAATAGCACCGTTAATTTTTTCAGTTTAAATACTGCTGGATTTTGTATGATTTTTAGATTCTATAAAGGTGACCAATTTGGTAACCAGTTTTTTACGTTGCAAGCACGTGATGGAAATGCTTAGAAGAGTAACCCTGTGGTGTACCTATGTGCCAGTTGGGGGAGCTAGTTGGAATAGTAGCACGAAGGATGAGGACGAAATTACCAATAACAGAATTAGGTACGATCAGACGTATCCGTGAGAACTTGCTATTTTTGGGACGGAGGCTGGTTCGTACTAACCAGCACCCGGGTGCTGGCTAGCCACGTCCAATAAATTAAGGGTCCAGGAACATAACGAAGGATTACAGTGCCAAACCCAGTGGCATGAATGTGAGTAGTATGATTAAAAACATAAACAGTAGGCTAATTGCAGGCTTTCATGAAGCCTAGGAGACGAGCCGCAGAAGCATAGCAGCTGGAGGAGGCAATCAGGAGGACGAAGAAATCAGCCCAGGGGCCAAGGAGGGCTGAATGGGGATAATCATGAAGACTCGTTGTTCTCCCCAGAGTTGAGCAAAGTTACAGCAAGCGAGCCAACAGGAATGTCACATGCCTCAGCCAGCCTAGCAACGTATCATTCATGTAGCGACCCTTCATCCTCCAGCGCAACCGCGACAAGGTCACTGGCCGGGAGCTCCCCAAGAAGGCAGGGCTCCGGCTGGTCAGTGCCCTCCATCCCGATCTTCTTGCGGAGGCATGCTCTATCTATGACAGAGACTAACTTGCCAGAGTCGCACATCACAAGTTGAGAGCTGCAGTGTAGCTTGATCTGCTGCTTGGGGGCTGCAGGCCAGACCATGGCGTGAATAGGGGAGTTGTCCAAAGTCATGGCAAGAAGGCGAGTACGTGATCCAACCTGAGTTGACCCAATAGCAACAAAAGTAACCTCTCCAAAGGAGCATAGAGGAGACTCGGGAACCGGGGGATCTAGGAACGAAGAGTTGGTGTTGCGGACCATGTCCAAGGCGAAGGGAACATGAACATCAAAGGCATGGCTGGGTGAGGATCCTCTGGCCAAAATATCAGCATCAAGGGTGCATCGTTTCTAAGGCCCAACTTTGGCGATGGAGGCAATTTGACCCACAGAGGCAGTGGTAAAGTTTACAACTAGGAGCTCATGGCAACCTGTGGTAGTAGCTCGGCGGTGTTGGAAATTAGCCCGATATGCGACGCCGTTCGTCGAGTACTTTCCGACGACAGCCGACGCGTAGCAGTAGCGGCAACTCTGATTAACTTCCGGCAAGATCGTACACAAGGACAAGTCGCCGAGATGCACGTACGTACTAATAAGCTGCCTTTAACTAGAATCGATCAACTAGTAGAGCTGGCTCACGAAATTGGCCCGATATGCGACGCCGTTCGACGAGGAAATTCCGACGAGACTACACACACGTATCCGATAACTTCCGCCGAGATGCACGTAATGCTAGCATCGATCGATTCTTTTGATCAAGCTAGTACAACTCACGCACGTACACGCAAAACAATATGATGGCCAAAGGCTCTTGTCGAGCCTTGTTTTCTCTCTTGTATTGCTCAACTCACGGTTACGGTGGTATTTACAGACTAGGATACACGCATATATATATGCCAAGACTAGACAACCGACTCGGTAGCTAAACCTAGTCTAATATATATACGTATAGTACATCGACACCTACACTATTCGGACTGCAATTCCAATATATGTAGGACACGTGATTATCTAACAGACGGCGCAAGGGAACACGAAAAGCAGCACGCTCGCCA
Source organism: Avena atlantica (assembly GCA_910589765.1). Classification (NCBI taxonomy): domain Eukaryota; kingdom Viridiplantae; phylum Streptophyta; class Magnoliopsida; order Poales; family Poaceae; genus Avena; species Avena atlantica. The sequence continues at coordinate 482,059,703 of OU342739.1, read as the reverse complement.
AGAGAGCCAAGCACGCAGATATCAAAGAATCCAAAACGCAGCCAAATTTTAACCGCTTTGGGCTTGGAGCGAAGAGGCTCCCCAACGCCATAGGAGCAGGAACATTGGAAAGAGCGAGAAAAACCAGGGAGGCAGCAGGAGCAGTGCTGGAGGGCTCTCCTTGAGGGATACGCGGAGGTGGAGCACCAAGGGCAGCAAGGACATCAGCATAGTGCGTCCTTCCTTTGATTTCAACAACATTCGGATCCTCATTGTTCGAGAAAGCTTCAGGAATGGGAGATAAATCAGAGTTAGAGGGATGGTCGGATCCACCCACGAGGTCTTCAAAATCAAGAATGGATATGCGGCCAACAGCCAAGGCTGAAGTAGTTTTTGACATGCAGGTTAGGGGATGTTGATGGTTGTGAAATATAGCCATCCACGTCCGCATTTAAACTAGATATTATTCATATATTTGATGAAATATCTCTCTAAAACCTGCCACTAATGCCTAATGATCAAATGGGTTGTGCAAATAATGACGTATGATGATGGGAATCACTACATAAATGCCAAAAATATAAGATTTCCAACACGTCAAAAAAACTAGGAGCCGTGAAGTTATACTGAAGATTTAACGACCAACTATACATGGAGAATTTTATTCTGGCCGTATAGTTGGCGCCGACTTCATTAGGTCAAACAGAACAACTTTCGTAAAGGTAACCCTATATAAAGAGGCTTCAGGCGACGGGAAACATGCGTCTCTTTTCGACCTCAACTCTCCCTGCCACCAGAAGCTGCCACGCCAGAGGAATAGATCTAGATCTAAACCTCTAAACCCTTCTCCACCACCATAGCCATCTTCCACCACTTGTAATAGTAGATCTCATCTCCAATTGGTGACACTGTAAGACTATTTTCTATCAACCTTATGATCTCTATTACAATGTTTATGATTGTCGATTTCATCTCTATGTGTGATTAATTATCCTTGGGCTAAGGGCTTCAGCCTAGACATGTAGCTTTTTTGTGCATATTATTTATTATATATGGGATCATGTATTAGTTTGTATGATATGATGATTGTAGTACCCTCTATTTCCTCAATCTAAGGACTTGTCAGGTACCCAAGACCCCGAGGATTGATCCAGGTAAAGGAAGTGTGAGTAATGACTGATCTACAGGATAGGAACCCCAGTGACAGAAAGGGTAGTACAGATGTATGTGAGGAATTTACTTGGAATTAACGGTGACATCACGATGCATATCATTAGTTCTCTTTCTTCTAGGGATGAGACTAGTAGGTTATTGCTATAAGCGGTTGGGGACGCGATAACAATTGTGGATGCACTACCCACATATAATTATCTTGATCTAACAATTACATGTACTTTATTATTATTATCTATTATTCCCACCAGATGTTTCGCACAGCTACTGGTGAAAACCTAAGACCCTAGGCCCTCTATCTCTCCATCGTCAACAACAACAAAAGATCACAAACTCTTGGTCCGGTGAAAACGCAATAGGAATTCTAAAACTCTCAAAGGTCCGTTTAAGTAATCTCACCTTGCTTTCTGCTTCCTGAGGATTCGATAAACTTATGTCTACTAGGGAAAAATAGCTATACTACATCCATAATCCGGATCAAAGGTATCAACCCTTTTTCTGGCGCCATTGCCGGGGAAGCAATAGCTACCCTGGTGAGGTTAGTAGTAACCTTTCTAGTTTTAATTCTCATTTTAATTTTGTTAATTTGCTTTCAGTCTTTATTTGAAAAACCAAAAAAATTAGTTAATATTTTAATTCTTGTTTTTATCATTATTAGTACTTGTTTAAGAAAATACGAAAACATAGGAAGTATGGCTGAAAAGAAGATTGGGGAGTTTGCAACTCCTAACAATGATTATTTGTGTACTCCTATTACTCAGCCAGCAATTGCTGCTGAAGATTATGAAATTAAGCCCCACAATTTAAGTTTGTTTCAATAGAATCAATTTGGAGGCTCTGCTGTAGAAGATGCATGTATGCACTTAAATACTTTCACTGAAATATGTGATATGATGCGCATTAGAGATGTTGACCCCGATGCGGTCAAATTGCGCTTATTTCCTTTCTCTCTTAGAGGAAGAGCAAAAGAATGGTTGTTATCTTTGCCTAGAAATACTATGCATCATGGGTGGAATGTATTTATTTATTTATGACTAAATTCTTTCCACCTGCAAATACTATGCAACTCAGATCTAATATTACTGGTTTTAGACAAGAAGAGCGTGAGCCACTAGCGCTTGCATGGGATATAAGGAAAGAATGCATGATAAACTGTCCCAGCCATGGGATGTAAGATTGGTTAATTCTCCATTTATTTTATAATGCTCTTAACCCTATGTATAAGTCTATGCTAGATACTGCAGCTAGAGGAACATTCATGGGTAAGCAAATTACCGAAGCAAAGCAGCTGCTAGACAACATGCAAGACATCCATGCCCAATGGCATGTGGAAAGATCAAACACAAAGAAGGTGAACTCCGTCACACCTCAAGAAAATGAAGAACTCAATGCTAAGTTGGATGAGCTCATATTAGCCGTTAAAGGTAAGAAAACCCTGGTAAGAGCTACTCCCGAACCAACTATTGAAGAAACATACTTCATAGCTCGTAATGATTGTAACCCTGCTTGGAAAAAGAATTATAATCCAAACTTTCAGAAACATTATTCTAGTCCAGGAGGTAACTCTAATAATAATATGGCACCAAGTAATATTAGTCTCCAAGAAACTCTTAACACTTTTATGGATTCACAAAATGAGCAAAACAATATTCTAGTCAAAATTACGGAGAATCATGATGCTATGCTTGTTAAATTATCTAAACAAACTGTTAGTTTGAGAAATGATCTGCAGGCCCTCCAAGAAAGAACAAGGATTGTTGAGGCACGGCTAGGTAAGATAACCGAGAGTCAAACTCTCATCATAGCTAAATTTGTAGGTAAAGCCAAGCCCAATCCAGTTGAAGACCTCAAGATTATAAGAATCCAAAGGAAGGAGCCCGAAGAACTTGATTATAGCAATGCTCCTTCACTGAACTACACAATTGAAGATCTTGTAAAAAGGATCAATGTCAAGATTCCGGTAAGTGAAGGAAATGAGGAAGTCATGTATTAACACTTCGTTAATCAGGTAGCAATAAAGGTATGTGAGCATGAAGAAGAATATAAGAAAATTGCTGAAAAATTGCCTGTTAAGCTAGATGATATATTTGAGCCCACTATTAAGATTAAAATTAGGACTAATGAAATAGCTACACTCTGTGATCTATGTGCAAGTGTTTCAACAATTCCAAAGAGTCTTTTTAACAAGTTAAATCTTGGTTCTTTTGAAATTACCGAACTAAAATTACATCTAGCAGATTCTACTTATAAACAATCAGTAGGCATTAAAGAAAATACCTTAGTATGCATTAAATACTGTCATGCTCTTATTGATTTTGTTATTGTTGACATGCCTGAAGATGCTACTACCCCTATTATATTAGGCCGTCCTTTCTTAAGAACTATTAAGGCTTTTATCAATTTGCATGAAGGGAACGTGAATCTCCAATTGCCTTCGCGGGATACTTTTGTTATTCATTTCACCAGGAAAAAGAAAGCCAGGCAAGATGATAAGGAGGCCATCACTTTGAAGGCCAACTACTTTGGAGTGGGTGTTCCACTCATACGGCCTAAGTGATAAATATCAAGATCAAGCTATTGACCATAAAAGAGCGCTGCATGGGAGGCAACCCATGTGAAATAAAAGTTTGAGTAAAGTTTTTAAGTTTTAGTTCAAGTATTATATAGAATAAAGAGTGCTAGAAAACTCTAGTGAGAAGGAGAGATTCAATGGTACTAAAAATTCCCGTTTTATACATGCCAAAGTTGGTCTGTCATTTTTTTGGTCAAAACAAGGTTTTTTGCTAAGTTTCAGTCTAAAAAGTAATTCTTGAAGACATAGAATTTTTTATGTGTACAGAAGCTTTAACGACCAACTATACGGCGGGAATAAAAATTATCGCCATATAGCTCCGGCCGTATACTTATATGACCCATCGACAATTTTTCATCCAAACATACAGAAGGTTTGACGACCAACTATAGTTACATCCGCCAGGAAAGAAACCCTAGAAACCCTAAAATTTTGTCGTCATACCAACTATACGACAGGAACAAAGTGTTCCGGCCGTATAGTTGCGACCTTATAGTTGCGTTCGACCACTTAAACGCACGGGGAGGTACCCAAAACATCAATCCTTTTTCTCTCTTCTACATCCAAACTCTCTCAAAGCCTCAAGGGATCTTCACCCCTACTCAATTTCGTTCGATTTCCTCGCACACAAGTGATCTATGTTATGTTTATCCTACGATCCTCTAATTAATTTTCGCGAATTCATCTCTGATCTATTGTTATTATCAATCTAGGGTGAGACTTATTTTGAACTAGTTGCCATGATTATCTTGCCTTGATTATTATGTTGAGAAGATTCTTTAGTGTGCTATGATGAGGATTATGCTATGACTATTACTGTTGGATCAAAAAGTTTTATATTTGTCTTTCTTATTTATTTTTTAGAAGATGAACATGAGGAGCCAGACACGTGCTCTTGCCGCCGCTAGTTCTTCTCAGGCTGCAGCTCAGAAACGCATGGGGATTCGATTCAAGAATGAGTCTCACCGTGAATGTTTTGACAGGATAAAAACCGAGAAGTCAAGGCGACCAAGTGGGCTTGCCCCGTCGCATTGAACCAAATCGATATTTATGATTACTTTAATTTACTTTGCAATAGAGTTTGCCTACAAAACTTTGTATCCATTGAATTTCTTAGTTCTTTGAAAAGCACCGTTAAAGCATGGCATGGGGAGGATAAAATTTCTTTCCGACTCATGAACAATAATTATTCTTTATCGCTTGATGAATGGTGCAATTGTTTTGGTTTATCCAACAATGATCCTAATTCTCTGCGTGCATCTTTTACCGACATAGAACCATCCCCTGAACTCTGCTATAATAGAATGAGCTTTACTTCTAGAGTCAGCAAAGGGAAAAATATTGAACATCCTGCTATTCTCTATATGTTCTATGTTATTGCTAACACCTTGTAGGCGCGTAATGAGTTTATAAGACTCAATGAGGACATCTTAGTCCTTGCAAAAGATGCTTTCAACTATGACAACTTGTCACTTCACTTGGGCGCAATTCTTGTGCGCTACTTGGAGTATCAATCTAACTAAAGTCAAGGACAAATCACTTGTGGAGGCATCATCACCGTGCTTGCCAATGTCCTAGGCATATACCCTGGTGAGTTACAACCGGTACTAGGTGAGTGATGTGTTGGTTTCTCTACTTTGAGGGCTTGTGGAATGCTCACTAGGATAGGTGGTGTTTATAATCTGCATATTGCTGGAGCTGAGCGTCTCTATCCCGCTCCTTTGCCTAATAGTATTTTCTCTATCGAGGAAGTACGTGTGCTTTATGATTTGCAGGTTGAGCAACACCAACCCTAGGAGGAGATTCTGGAAGAGTATAAGGACCAATAGGAGGAGCAAGAAGTTCCTCATTAGGAGGAGCAACCACCAAACTGGTTCGTTATATATCAAGGTTTCCAAGAACTTGGAGGAACTGTTGAGGAAATGCATAATCTCGCCCTGAACCTCCGAGAAACAACAAGTAACTTATCAAATCAATTTGCGGACTGGAGTTACAACTTTTTCCCCCACCACAATGATTTGAAGGGCTTGCAAAAGCCTAAGCTTGGGGAGGTTTTCTATCTATTTTTATTTGGATTTCATTTGCTTTATTTGGTTTTCGAGGTTATGCTTTTATTTGAGTTTATAAGCACTGGTGTTGGTTTCCCCAACACTTTATCTTAGTTAATTTATTTTGTTTGAGATTTTCAAGCCGAGCTTTGCCGCCAATTTTCTATTCTTTAATTCCACTTCTCAAAAATCACAAAAATATTTCTCCATTTATCTTTATGTTCCCTCTTTCCTTTTCTTTTCGCCTCGAAGTTCTCATTGATTTGCAGGAGAGTGATTGACTTCGAGTTTCCAGAAAACAAATAAAAAGGAAAGAGAGAAGTGGAACTAAACATGAGAGGTATGCCTTATGACTCCCCACTTTTGAAGTTTGAGAAACCCATGCTAGTTAATAGTAATGTTAGGATGTTATATCAGTGGAGTGAGTCTCTATATTGTAGTAAAATTTTGTTTGCATGGGTATTTAATTGGGTACGTTTTGTTCCAGCTCTTGTAGTTAACCAAAGTCTTGCCTAAAAATTTGCTAAAAAAATTGAAATAAGAAAATGTCTCACAAATTTAAGACTTGGATGGTGTAGTGTTTAGTATTGAAAGCTTATTCTTAGAGACACTCAACACCATAGAAAATAATGATTGACTTGATAGCTCTCTTTGAAAAGATTTGTTCAATTGAATTAATGTTTAGTTGTTTTTGTGAGCATGCCAAAGTTTGACTTGTAAATCATAAGAATGATATAGCTTTATGTGTGTCAAACTTCATGTGATGCCAACAAATCCACTATCCTATGAACGATCTTCATGGAGGAAACTCCTAGATTTCGGCTATGAGTTGATTAAAACATATTTAGCAGCAATGTTATAATGCATAAGATTCTAGTCACTCCCGTGTAGCCGTAAACATGATGGAATCACTCCTCTGGCTGATATGAGAAATCATTATGCAAAAGGAACAAAAACCTTAGCGATGCCACAAGTGTCCATTACAGCCTGATAAACTAATGAATTTTTTGGCAGGCTCTCAATCACTTAAGAACTGAAATTCTTGAAGGACAATAAATAGAAAAGTAGTGCTTGAAAAGTCTTGATTATTAATGTGGGAGAATTGAGATACTTTAGTATATATGCTTTTCATGACAAACTCTCATACTCTTATTTCTACATGATTACACTTTATTATTCAAAGGAAAGCTTATGAGTTGACTACATGCATAATAAAATTTACTCTTTAAATCATCCATGCTTACAATAATTTTGCTACGATATAAGGATTCATGAAACCCGTATGATATGATTGCCATTACTCTATCTATGCTGAAGTTTTTCAGATTAATAAAGTGGAGGAAAAATGAGACTACCAATCATGAGTAAGATCACCATCTCGGTATTTCAGTTTAAATACTGAGTTCCCTTTTGGATTTTGGTTTTTCTTGCTCGAGGACGATCAAGTTTAAGCTCGGGGAGGTTGATGGCTGTGAAATATAGCCAGCCACGTACGTATTTAAACTAGATATTATTCATATATTTGATGAAATATATCTCTAAAACCTGCCACTAATGCCTAATGATCAAAGGGGTATGCAATCCTTTCTTGCTATTTATTCCTACGCAGATAATGACGTATGATGAAGGGAATCATTACATCAATGCCAAAGATACGAGATTTCCAACACGTCAAAGAAAACAGGAGCCATAAAGTTAATACTGAAGCTTTAACGATCAACTATACGACACAAATTTTATTCTAGACGTACAGTTCCGGCCTTATAGTTGGCATCGACTTCATTAGGTCAAACAGAACAACTTTCATGAAGGGACCCCTATATAAAGAGGCTTCGGGCGACGGGAAAATCCTCTATCTTTCGACCACAACTATCCTTGCCACTAGAAGCCGCCACGCCGGAGGAATAGATCTATATCTAAACCTCTAAACCCTTCTCCACCACCATAGCCATCTTCCACCACTTGTAATAGTAGATCTCTTCTCCAATTGGCGACATTGTAAGACTATTTGCTATCAACCTTATGATCTCAATTACAATGTTTATGATTGTTGATTTCATCTCTATATGTGAGTAATTCTCCTTGGGCTAAGGGCTTCGGCCTAGCCATGTAGCTTTTTGTGCATGTTATTTATCATAGATGGGATCATGTATTAGTTTGTATAACATGATGATTGTAGTACCCTCTCTTGCCTCAATCTAAGGACTTGTCAGGTACCCAAGACCCTGAGGATTGATCCAGATAAGGAGAGTGTGAGTAATGACTGATCTGCATGATAGGAACCCTAGTGACAGAAAGGGTAGTACGACTGTATGTGAGAGATTTACTTGGGATTGACGGTGACATCACGATGCATATCATTAGTTCTCTTTCTTCTATGAATGAGACTAGTAGTTTATTGCTATAAGCATTTGCGGAGGCGATAACAATTATAGATGCACTGTCCATATATAATTATCTTGCTCTAACAATTACATGCATTCTTTATTATTATCTATTATTCCCATCAGATGTTTTGCACAACTACTGGTGTAAAACCGAAGACCCTAGGCACTTTCTCTCTCCATCGTCAACAACAATAAAAAGATCGCATACTTTTGGTCCGGTGAAAATGCAATAGGAATTCTAAAACTTTTGAAGGTCCATTTAAGTAATCTCACTTTGCTTTCTGCTTCCCGAGGATTCGATAAACCTAGGTATACTAGGGAAAAGGAGCTATACTACATCCGTAATCCGGATCGAAGGTATCATTATACTAGTTTGTAGTACTCTGAATGAAATTCAGTCACGTGTGTCTGTACATGTCATGACCGATGAAGAGTTTCAGTTAAGCTCAAAGCATACTAGGTCTTCCTCGCCGTGTTGTTCTGATCGTGGCGAGTTAGTAGGGAGATGGAGAACAAACAAGAGTAGGATAGCGCTCTCAAGTAAACTCGGTCACCGATCCTAATTTGTAGTAGGTTCAGTTGTAACCGCAATATAAATAAAGAGAGAATAGAAAAATGTTGAGATTGAACACCACATAGGACCTCATTGCCTGCTCTCGTTTGAGTACATTATCTCTTGTGTTTCTCAATCTGCCATAGTTGGCATCAAAAAGTGGCATCAGAGCCTTGCGAGATGTCGCAGATCCCCAGAGCAGGTCGTGGTGGTCGCGGTGGTGGCACACCTCCTCCAGAGGCAGGGAGAGGGCACGACGGAGCCACACCTCCGCTTGATGCGGGGAGAGGGTGAGGCAGAGCCACCCTCCACCACGGCAGTCTATAAACCATGCGCCCTGTGAGCGACGACAATCGCAAAGCAGGGATGGGACATGGTGATGTGAGGAGGCAAAGAGGTCATTTTTAGCAAATTCGTTAGGGACAGTGGCAGAGGAAGAATCGTGAGCTACTCAACGCTAACGGAGACGAATTATACCGAGTGGGAAATTCTCATGCAGGTGGTGCTACATGGCACCAGCCTTTGGGATGTTGTCGAGTTCGATGAGGGGACCGAGCGGAAGGAGCGACATGCACTCGGCGCCAACATACGCTCCGTCTTAGCAGAGATAGTATCGGTCCTCGTCGTGAAGGACAACTCTAAGGCGGCTTGGGACATGATGAAGGTGATGCTCATCAGCGTCGATCACGTCTATGAGACATGCTGTCAGAAGCTGCGCAAGGTGTTCAAGAACCTCACGATCAAGAGCGGGGAGGCGATCGAAGACTTTGCACTTCATCTTTCTGGCATTCTTAGTGAGATATAGTCGCTTGGCGATGCCACGACGGATCTTGCCGCCGTGCGAAGTTCCTACGCATCGTACCATCCAAGTATGCCCAAATGGCCTGTTCGGTTGAGACTTTGTTGGATACGTCAGACATGTTGATAGAAGAGTTGAGACACCGTCTTGATATGTTCGAGGGGCATGGTGATCTAGAGCAATATGCGGGTGGTCGACTACTCTTCACAAAGGAGGAGTGTCGCGCTCCCGTGCACCCAGCGATGGATCAAGGGGGTGACAGCAAGCAGCGCGACAAGGGCAAGAAGCCGCAAGGCCATCCATCAGACGGCGATAGCGGCAACAAGGCAGATGCCGGTGGGAGGTCGCGGTGTCACGAAGGCAAGTGCAACTACTGCAACATCGAGGGACACTAGGCACGTGAGTGCCACAAGGACAAACAGGAGCATAGTAACCACAGCAGACACAAGGAGCATGCCCACTTGGATCAAGGCCAGGACAACGCACCAACATTGCTTATATTTGTGATGGACACAATCACTACGCATGATTGCGCACCCACACCTCCAGAAGTACCAGTGACCACAATATCAACACTGGTCACTGATACGTCAGAAACGTATCTATAATTTTTGATGTTCCATGCTTGTTTAGTATCTACTTTGCTTTTCTTTTTCTACACTTTGAGGTGTTTTTATATGTCTTCTGGTACTAACCTATTAACAAGATGCCGCAGTGCCAGTTGCCTGTTTTCTTCTATTTTTGGTTCCAGAAAAGCTAGTAAGGAAACATTCTCGGAATTGGACGGGACAAAAGCCAAAGTCAATATTTCACCGAGGAGAACACAGGAGTCCAGAGGAGAGACGAAGGGGATCCATAGGGCGGCCGCACCCCCAGGCGCGGGCCCACCCTAGGCCGCGCCTGGGCAGGGTGTGGGCCCCCTGGCTGCCTCCCAGCCTCGCCTCTTCACCTAAAAGAAGCCCCCGATGCCAAAACCCTAATCACCCGATCAATATTCCACGAAACTGTCTGTAGCCGCCTCCACCATCGTCCCTAGATCAGGGGGATATGAAGCTCTTCCCGGCACCCTACCGGAGGGGAGATCATCTCGGAGGCCTTCTTCTTCATCATGCCAGCCTCCGGTATGAAGCGTGAGTAGTTCCACCTTGGACTACGGGTCCATGTAGTAGCTATATGGTTGTATCTCCTCCCTTGTGCTTTCATGTCTAGATCTTGTGAGCTCCGTTCATGATCAAGATCTCATCAATTTGTAATCATGCATGTTGTGTTTGCGGGGATCCGATGGATATTGAGATTACTATGTTAGATTGATTAATGGTTTTGTATTATATATTCTATCATGTTTGTGTTGTTTGTGATCTTGTATGCTCTCCATTGTTAGTAGCTATCTTGGCCAAGTAGTTTCTAGTGACTCCAAGAAGGGGTATTTATGCTCGATAGTGGGTTCATGCCTCTATTTAATCTAAGGGAAGTGACAGAAATCTCTAAGGTTGTAGATGTCTTGTTGCCACTAGGGAGAAAACAATGGTCTCTTGTTCATGGAACAAGTGGATTGTTTACCTTACACACTTTGCTTAAAGCAGTTTTCTGTTGCTTGCAACTTAATACTAGAGGGGGTTCGGATGATAACCCAAAGGTGGACTTCTAGTCATAGATGCAGTTAGATGGCGATCTATGTATCTTGTTGTATTGCCCAATCGAATCTCATAGGATCTTGATGTCTAGTATTGTTATTATGCCTTGCTCAGTCCTGTCAATTGCCCTGCTGTAATTTGTTTACCTAGCATGCCATGTTTGTTTATCTAAGGAGAACACCTCTAGTGAACTATGGACCCCGGTCCAATCTTTACCATTGATACATCTTCCACTGTTATTGTTTACCTGTTGCAAACCACCATTACCTTCCACACCATATAGTTAATCATTTGTTACAACAAACCGGTGAGATTGGCAACCTCACTGTTCATTGGGGAAAAGTCTTGAGTTTGTGTTGTGCAGGTCTCCAAGTTGCTAGCAACATCTTTGAGTCGTTTCCTTCCTCCTACTAGTTTGATAACCTCGGTTTCTTACTGAGGGAAATCTTGCTGCTTTGCTCATCATACCTTCCTCTTGGGGTCTCCCAACGAAGTGCTGCTGCACTCATCAAGCCTTTTTCTAGCGCTGTTGCTGAGGAGGCTAAGGACGTCTTCACAAGGGGAGTCCTTCTCAACCTTTCTCTTTACTTTTTTTTTGTTTTTCTTAGTTTCTTTTGCTTGGTTTTGTTTGCCTCTTTTTATCAAAAACTCCAAAAAAATTAGTTTAGTTTGGTTTGCTTTCCCTTATAAAAAACACAAAAAACTTAGTCCCTGCTCTAGTTGCTCCTGATGTTGCCTTGCTCCACTTTTTCCAAAATGAAATCTGCTGAGAACACCAAGTTGTGTGACTTCACTAGCACAAACAACAATGATTTTCTAAGCACTCCTATTGATCCACCTGCTCCTAATGCTACCTTTTATGAAATTAAGCCTGCTTTGTTGAATGTTGTGATGAGAGAGCAATTTTCTGGTGCTAGTTCTGATGATGCTGCTGCCCATCTCAATAACTTTGTTGAACTTTGTGAGATGCAGAAGTATAAGGATGTAGATGGAGATATTTTTAAGATCAAGTTGTTTCCTTTCTCCTTGAGAGGAAAAGCTAAAGAATGGTTGCTATCTCTGCCTAGAAATAGAATTGATTCTTGGATTAAGTGCAAAGATGCTTTTATTGGAAAGTATTATCCTCCTGCTAAGATTATATCTATGAGAAGTGATATTATGAAATTTAAAAAACTTGATAATGAACATGTTGCTCAATCTTGGGAGAGAACGAAATCTTTGGTTAAGAATTGTCCCACTCATGGACTTACTGCTTAGATGATTATCCAGACTTTTTTGCAGGTTTGAACTTCTCTTCAAGAAACCCGTTGGATTCAGCTGCTGGAGGTACCTTTATCACCATCACCTTGGGTGCTGCACCAAAAAATCCTTGATAATATGATGGTTAATTATCTGAATGGCACACTAAGAGAGATCCACATGGTAAGAAGGTAAATTCTGTTGAAGAAACCTCCTCTTTGAGTGATAAGATTGATGTTATCATGGCTATGCTTGTTAATGGAAAGATCCTTTAGATCCAAATAATGTTCCCTTAGCCTCTTTGGTTTCTCAATAAGAGAAAGTTGATGTGAACTTCATTACAAACAAATTTTTTGACAACAATGCCTATAGGAATAATTTTGGTAGTAACAACAATTATAAGCCTTATCCTCCTAATAATGGCAATACCTATGGAAACTCCTACAACAATGCTAGAAGTGCCCCCTATGAACTTGAAGTCATGCTCAAAGACTTTATTAGTAAACAAACCACTTTCAACAAGACTGTGGAGGAAAAACTCTTGAATGTAGAGAAAAATATTTCCTCTTTGTCTGAAGCACAATCCTCTTTGATTAATTAAATGGCTGCTAAACCTGAAACCATGGAAAGTACTGATACGTCCAATTTGAATCACCATTCTATATCATAATTTGCCTCTATCCATTGATATATGTCTTATTATGAGGTATTACTTATGTATCTTCGATTGTTTTTGCATGTTGGATGATTTTTGGACAATGGACTGCCGAAGTCTGGATTCTGATGGAAAAAGAGGTGTTTTGATGCAGTTTTGCAAAGATCATAAAAATACCAGAAAATATGGGAAAATTATATTATCCCGGAATACGAAGGAAGCTAGAAGGGGAAGCGTAGAAGGGCCGCAGGGGGCCCACACCCCCTAGGAGCGGGTCCCCCCTAGGCCGCGCTTAAGGCAGGTGTGGCCCACCTGCTCGGCCTTCGACTCCGCCCTCTCGCCTATATCTTCCTCATGGAACCCTAACACCAGGGGGGAGACCACATATAGATTTCCGCCGCCTCTACGGGGCAGAAAACACCGAGAAAGAAAGATCTCTCCGACAGACAGATTTCTTCCGGGGAAATTCCTTCTCGGAGAGGGAGATCGTCGCCATCAACACCGTCATCAAGCTAGGCTTCATTGGGATCATCATCATCCACACCATCATCTCCACCAGCACCATAATCACCACTCCATCTCGCTGTAACAATTGTGTTGGATATTGCTTTAGTTCTTAGGGGAAACTTTCCCGGTGTTAATTACTATTGTATTTGATGCTTGTGAGTGGAACCATTGGATTGTTTATGTTTAGATTGTTATCCATCACCATATCATCTTTTATCTTGATCCATATGATGTCTTGTGAGTAGTTCGTCTAGTTCTTGAGGACATGGGAGAAGTCATGTTGTTAGTAGTGGATTTGTGTTGAGTTATTATTCAATGGTTTAGTATTTAAGTTGTGGTGCTATTCTTCTAGTGGTGTCATGTGAACGTCGACTACATGATAATTCACCCTTTATGGGACTAGGGGAATGCATTGTGTATTGGGATACTAACTGTGGGATTGCCAGAGTGACAGAAACCTGAACCCCAGTTAGGACACCATTCCATAAGGGAGCGTAGGATCTCAGAGTTTAAGGCTGCGGTTAGGTTTATATCTTAATTACTTTCCTGTAGTTGTGGATGCTTACAAGGGTTTAATCACAAGTATGTACTATTCCAAGTAAGGTCGGTACATTAGCACAGGTTCATCCACACAACACTTTGAACACCAAAGAAGAGTACTTAGCTATTTGAAGCGAAATCACTTGACAGAATTCCCATGTGTCCACGAGAACGTTTGGTCCTTATAAGTATTTCCACCGGCTTGTACTTTGCCAAGAAGGATTGGGCCACTTGCTGCGTTTGTTCTTTGTCTTTATTACTTGCACTTTGTTTTGTTGCCTTATCAGAAAACCCCTAAAAATCCATTTGCTAAGTATTACAGAGATTTCCTTCTCCATACCACTAGTCAACACCTTATGCTCCTCGTTGGGATCGACACTCCTATTTATCGAAAGTACTGCGATACACCCCCTATACTTGTGGGTCATCAAGACTATTTTCTGGCGCCGTTGCCGGGGAGTGAAGCACTATTCAAGAGTGGAACTAGTAAAGGAAACTTCTACTGTGAGTATTGCTTTTTGTTACTGCTTGTTACTCTGTTTCCAATATGGATAACCCACTTGGTTTTCTGTTTGGGAAAACTAATACCACTGCTAGGGTAGTAGATGAACCACCACCTATTGAGATAGATACTTTTAAGATACCTACAAGTATTGTTGATCGTGTTATGGATAATTATTATTTATTGGATGGAACTGTCCACCCTGGTGATCACTTGCTTTTTATCCATGAATTATGAGGGTTATTTAAGTGTGAAGGTATCACAACTGAACATGTGAAGAATAAGTTACTCTCTATATCCTTGAAAGGGAGAGCTGAAGAATGGTATAAGCTGCTGAAGAATGGACAATCCATGTAATGGGAGGAAATGACATCTCTCTTTTATTCTAAATTCTATCCTCCCAGTGAGATCCATAAGGATAGAAACCTGATATATAACTTTTGGCCTCATGATGGAGAGAGTACAGCTCAAGCTTGGGTGATATTGAAGTTATTAATGCTTAAATATCCTATTCATGAACTCCCTAACAATATTATTATCAATATCTTTTATTCTAGGCTTTCTCTTCATGATAAATATTTACTAGATGCTTCTTGTGCTGGATCATTCACATGTATGAAGGAATAAGCTAAATGGGATCTACTAGACTGTATTCAAAGAGAACACTGAGGCTTGGGAGAATGACAAAGGAAGAAAGTCAGGTATAAACTATGATTATGAATGCATTAAATCCTTTATGGGAACTGATGAATTCTGTGATATTAGCAATGAGTTTGGTCTTGATTCCCAATGTATTTCCAACTGTTTTAAGGCCTTTGCCTCTTACATAGAAATTCCCAAGAAGAAGTGGAATAAATACCATGCTCCTTATAAAGATTTTGTTAGTCATGTTGCTGTTAGAAGCACTGAAGTTTGTACTACTAATCATATTGTGCCTGAACCTTATGTTGAGAAAATACCTTTCCCAGCTAAGGTAAAGGAATATTCTATGATGATTAACGCAGATAATAAAGGTACTAAGGACACCATGGATCCTGATGAGCAATTGAATATTGAACCTGTGGTAGCTATTGTGAAAAATCTTGTCACTAGAAATATAGAGGGTGAGCATATTGTATTATGTGAAGACGCTTCTACTATTATCTCTCATCCTAGTAAGGCTAGAAAAGCTAGTGTTCCTGTGCTTTCTGTTAAAATTGGTGATCATTGCTACTATGGTTTATGTGATATTGGTGTTAGTTCTAGTGCTATTCCTTATGAGATTTACAGGTAAATTATGCATGAAATTGGTCCTTGTGAGCTTGAGGACATTGATGTGGTTATTCACCTTGCTAATAAGGAGACCATTTGCCCTATTGGTATTGTAAGAGATGTGGAGGTTCTTTGTGGTAAGATTAAATATCCTACTGATTTTCTAGTGCTTAATTCAGCAGCTAGCAAAACTTGTCCTATCATTTTTGGTAGACCATTATTGAACACTTGCGGGGCTATTATAGATTGTAGGAAGGAAAAAGTTTTGACTAAGTTTGATGGAGATTCTTATGAGTTTAACTTTTCCAAATTTGCTAAATCTCCTTGTGAAAACAACTTGCCTAATAAAGGTTTCAGGATGGAACAATTTGCTTCTATTGACCCAGTTTATGACCTCGGGCCTCTTTTTCATGACTGTAAGTATGCTCATTCTTGTGATAGAGTTGTTTCCTTTGATGGTTATATTGTCAAATTTATTCAAAGTGCGACAGAAAGTTATTATGAGAGAGGGAAACATGGTTTTATGCATCTTAAGTTTCCCCATTTTATGTTGAAAGTTTTGAAGTTGCATCTGTTTTGTCTTCCTATGCTGGTGCCTTTTTGTTTCAACAATTCATTTTATCATGATACCCCCATGCATAGAAAGTGGGTTAGACTCAAATGTGTTGGTTATTTGCTTCTTGATGCTCTCTTTCACTTCAAATATTTATCTCCTTTGTGAGCATCTTTGAAAGTTTCAAGCCTAACTTAAAGGCATTAAAGAAAAGTACTTGTTGGGAGATAACCCAAGAGTTTTCTCGAGTCTTGGAAGTTATTACTTCATTAATAACCGCTACTTATCCTTTTTGTTTTGGTTTTTGTGTCAAGTTCAACTACTTTTGTGAAGTAGAGGAGTTGTGAAAAGTGGCTGTCCTGGGACAGATTTTTTGTGCTGCATTGTAAAATTTCGTGAGGGAGCTCAGTACGTCGGACGGAGCTGTATTTTTCTGAGCTTGTTCTCCAAGTTGTTACCAACTTTCATTAGTTATGCACTTTTTGATTTGAGCAACAGAAGGTTTTCAAAAAAATCAATCTTTACCTGCTGGTCTGTTTTGACAGATTTCTGTTATCATTTGCATTTGCATCTTACAAAAGCATTTGTTTTGATGGATTTCAGTTGAAGTGTGAACCTAAAGGTTAATTGTTTTTTCTTACAATAATGTTGCCATTGAAGTTTGTGTATTTCCTTGTAAGAAAAGGAATTTCCAGGAGAAGGAGAAAAGGAGTCTGCAGAGTTCGTCTTTGAATAGGTAAAAGTGGTGAAAACTGAAGGTTCGTGAAACCCCAATATTTTTATATTTTTGGTGTTTTTAATACATAAGGGAATTTATGAGATGGAACAGAGGAGGAACCGTAGGCTGGGGTGTCCAAACCCACCTAGGCGTGGGCCCCAGCTGGCCACGCCTAGAGGGGGTGAGACCACCCCGAACTCCGATTTCGCCTTGTTTTCGTATCAAAACCTTCCTTGTGCTTTGAATCTTTATAATATATAACCCCCGGATCCCCTGAGGTTCATGCATCGTGTTCTCATCATGTTTTTGTTTCGATCTGTTTCTATCAGGAAATCTTCTCAAGTTTAGAGCACCATGGTCTCCGCCAACGACAAAGGCAAGAAGCCCGCGGAAGATGATCCTCACAAACCCATGGAGGAGGAGATTTTTGTAGGGGGTGAAGAAGACATGGAGGAGGACAAGAATCCGGACACCCGTGCTACCGTCGCAAGCATTGGAGTGGTGGAAAAACCTGTGAAGCTTAGGAGGACATCATGGATGTCTACAGGAGGGAATCCTCCACGTCATACCCTCTCTCCACGGTCACCTCCTCCAAGTATCAACAAACCCTTCCACACTCTTATACATGAGCGTCAATATCAACATGTTCCCAAAGGGAACTTGCCCTCGATGTGGGATATGCCTCATTCTAACGATGCAGGGGAGGAACACACTAAGAAGGAAGAGTGGGGAAAGAATAGCAAGGACTGGAATTCTCGGTCCGATATGATCATGAACCGCATTGAGCAAAACTCGGAGTTGATTCGTACTCTAACCTTTGAGATTGAGGAGTTGAGGAAGCTGATTGAGGAGCTTATCAAGAGAACACCACCACCACCGAAGGAGTAATTCATTATTAGGTTTGGCATCCCCTTGGCTTGTTCCAAGCTTGGGGGGAGTGTCGCGGTATCACAACCATTATCTTTTATCTTTTTCCTTTTTAGTGGATTCATATATTTGGTAGAGAAGTTATATTATAGGTTGGTTTGCATGTGGAAGTGTCTCTCCTTTAGTTGATTATCTATGTATCCCTTGGTGTGAGTGCCTTTATGGAATATTAATGAGAAGTGTCATCTTTACTTTTTGCACTTCTTATTTTAGTTTGCAATCTCTATTATATGATGGATCTTGTTGAGAAGTATTGGAATCACTTTAGGAGCATCAAGTAAATCTAAATTTCTTTTGGCAAACCAAGTTCTAGTCAGTAGCAATACTTTTTGAGGTTTGAAAGAAAAGAGAAAGGCTTAAAGGTATTTTGCATCTATTTTATTTCTTGTTGGCTCATAAGCTTAGTATTGTTTATTTAAGATCTTTTGTGTCTTCAAGGAAGATTTTATGTTTGGCTTTATCACTTCTAGGTTTGCTTGTTTCCTTCAACTCTTTTGCTTGCTACCCAGCCTTGCTAGCCAAAAACCTGTTTTGAGAAGGCATACTTCTCATGTTTCTAATCCCTTTGAACCAAAACCTTTGCCATTTGTGTCCACCATATCTACCTATTAGCAATTGCTATTCCAAGAAAATTCTCAAGCTTCATCTATCTTTCGGATCTAAAAGTATTTTGTTATGTGAAAACTAGTTAGTAAAGCTCTCACGAACTTGATGGCACACCTTATTTTCTTGCCCCTAATAGACTTGAACCATTGTGTCATCAAAGTTGTATAGGCTTGCATCTATACGTTGCAATTAGCAGAACCGTGCTGTCACGGGGAACACTTTCAACATTGCACCTGTATGTTATACATAGTTGATATCATGATCTTTTGTTTGCGGATGTCGACGGTGTGAAATAAGGAGGGAACTTGTAAGTCCATGGAGTGACGTATGTGTGTTAGAGAAACGCCTGGGCCACTAGCCTAAGCCATGCCTAATCATGGTGAAAACTTGTAGCATCACTATAGTGAGCATTCTATGAAGCATCCTCAATAAAAAGCTATGCACATAGTAAATAAAAAGATCGCTGAGATGCTCATTGTCTGCTTGCCTTGTTATTTTGGTTATGGGATAACTCATGTACCATGTGCAAGGGGTACCCCATTGGCGGTTCTTTATGAGACACATGTACTTACAATGACAAGAACTTACCGGTGACCAAAGTTGAGTATCATTAGGAGCGACCCTCGTACTCAAGGGACATGAGATTGCCAACTTATATTTCGTCAAGCATATACTCCATCTTTGTGCACTTTAACCTTAATCATCTCAAGATGCCTATGATAGGGGCAATGAGGTCTCAAAGCTAGTAAGTACCCTAATCTTTTGGAAGCTCTTTATGACTTGTAATCCCTTCTACCCTCTATGAAGGGACCTTTCTCCTATTTTCTAAGTTGAGTCGGTAAACCTACTTCCTCTCTTTCTCCATCAAGCATTTGAGTTGTTGTGTTTCAAGCATTCATATGGTGATTTATTCAATCATGTTCTTTATCTTCCTTCTTTGCACAAAACTCTTATCTATTGAGTATTACTTTGAAAGCCTTCATTGAAAAAACTTTTTGAGAAAAGAGTGCTCCTGTTATAAAACTTCTACAAAAAGCTTTTTGTGAAACCATTTTCCAGCTGTTCTCTGACCAGGAACAAAAGTTTGCCAATTCCAATTATGATTTATATTTATGCATCTCTATTGTGACTCCTGTACTTGTTGCAAGCTAAGTTATATAATGGTGAGATGCTTTCTTCTATGAGTTGTGTAATGGTAAGTGTGATGCTTCTTGTCCGTATTATTTTATCGCCACTTCACTCCATAAACCTGTGGACATGTTTACTAAGCTCAGTTTTCGCTTGGGGACAAGCGAAGGTCTAAGCTTGGGGGGAGTTGATACGTCCAATTTGCATCACCATTCTATATCATATTTTGCCTCTATCCATTGATATATATCTTATTATGAGGTATTACTTATGTCTTTTCCATTGCTTTTGCATGTTGGATGATTCTTGGAGGATGGACTGCCGGAGTCTGGATTTTGATGGAAAAAGAGGTGTTTTGATCCAATTTCGTGAAGATCAGAAAAATACCAGAAAAATATGGGAAAATTATATTTTCCCGGAAGACGAAGGAAGCCAGAAGGGGAAGCATAGAAGGGCCGCAGGGGGCCCACACCCCCTAGGCGTGGGTCCCCCTTGGGCCGCGCCTAGGGCGGTGTGGCCCACCTTCTCGGCCTTCGACTCTGCCCTCTCGCCTATATCTTCCTCACGAAACCCTAACACCAGGGGGGCGACCACATATAGATTTCCGCCGCCTCTGCGGGGCGGAAAACACCGAGAGAGAAAGATCTATCCGACAGACAGATTTCTGTCGGGGAAATTCCTTCCCGAAGAGGGGAGATCGTCGCCATCAACACAGTCATCAAGATAGGCTTCATCGGGATCATCATCATCATCATCCACACCATCATCTCCACCAGCAACATCATCACCACTCCATCCCGCTGTAACAATTGTGTTGGATATTGCTTTATTTCTTAGGGGAAAATTTCCCGGTGTTAATTACTATTGTATTTGATGCTTCTGAGTGGAACCATTGGATTATTGTTTATGTTCAGATTGTTATCCATCACCATATCATCTTTGATCTTATCCATATGATGTCTTGTGAGTAGTTCGTCTAGTTCTTGAGGACATGGGAGAAGTCATGTTGTTAGTAGTGGATTTGTGTTGAGTTATTATTCAATGGTTTAGTATTTAAGTTGTGGTGCTATTCTTCTAGTGGTGTCATGTGAACATCGACTACATGATACTTCACCATTTATGGGCCTAGGGGAGTGCATTGTGTATTTGGCTACTAATTGTGGGGTTGCCGGAGTGACAGAAACCTGAACCCCCGTTAGGACACCATTTCATAAGGGAGCGTAGGATCTCAGAATTTAAGGCTGTGGTTAGGTTTATATCTTAATTACTTTCCTGTAGTTGCGGATGCTTGCAAGGGGTTTAATCACAAGTATGTATTAGTCCAAGTAAGGTCGGTACATTAGAACAGGTTCACCCACACAACACTTCCAACACCAAAGAAGAGTACTTAGCTATTTGAAGCGAAATCACTTGACAGAATTCCCATGTGTCCTCGAGAACGTTTGGTCCTTATAAGTATTTCCACCGGCTCGTCCTTTGCTAAGAAGGATTGGGCCACTTGCTGCGTTTGTTCTTTGTCTTTATTACTTGCACTTTGTTTTGTTGCCTTATCAGAAAACCCCTAAAAATCCGTTTGCTAAGTATTTACAGAGATTTCCTGCTCCATACCACTAGTCAACACCTTCTGCTCCTCGTTGGGATCGACACTCCTATTTATCGAAAATACTGCGATACACCCCCTATACTTGTGGGTCATCAAGTACCTTTACTGCTACTCATGCCATACAAGTTACTATTGATAAAAATGTTAGACTGTTAGCCCAACTTCATGCTAAGTGGGAAGGGGAAGCTGAATTGCTAGAAACAATAGTGTGTGCACTATCACCACCACCAATATGGATGCCACTAAACCACAAGAAGTCCCTATTCCTCCTCCTACAATGACTAAGACTAATGAGTCTAATACTAGTGATGCTAAGTTTGATTTTGATCTTTATGGTTGCAATATTTCTGAAGTGATTATGGTCCTGCAAAAGCTTGCCAGAAGTCCTGATGCTAGTGATATGCATGTTTCTTTCACCAAACACATTACACATGCTCTTGTTAAAATTAAGGAAGAGAAGTTAAAACATAAAGCTTCTATTCCTAGGAAAGTACAAGATAGTTGGGAACCCATTATTAATATGCAAGTGAATGACTTTGATCTCAAAGCTTCATGTGATCTTGGTTCTAGTGTCTCTATTATGCCTAGGAAGATTTATGAAATGCTTGATTTGCCACCTTTGGAAGATTGTTATTTGGATGTCCCACTTAATGATAATGCTAAGAAGAAACTCATGGGAAGTGCTAATGATGTTCTCATTATGGTTAACAATGCTTATGTCCCTATTGATTTCTATTTTTTGGATGTTGAATACAATGCTTCATGTCCTATTACTTTGGGAAGACCTTTTCTTAGAACTGTTGGTGCCATCATTGATATGAAAGAAGGCACCATTAAATATCAATTTCCATTCAAGAAAGGTATTGAACACTTCCCTATGAGGAGAGAGAAGTTGCTTTTTTCTCCTCCTTTGAAAGCAAGGTTTGATGTTAATGCTTCTTCATTTTAAATACTTGATTTCTTGGTTCTTGTGCCTAACTTACATGCGTTAAAGAAAAGTACTTGTTGGGAGATAACCCAAGATTTTTCTTGAGTCTTGGAAGTTACTACTTCAGTAATGACCTCTCCTTGTCTTTTTTGTTTGCTTTTTGTGCCAAGAATGACCTCTAATGAGAGGGAAGTAAGATTTGGGGAGTTACTGTCCCGAAACAGATTTTTGTGCTCCACCATACAAATTCGTGAGGAGTCTCTGTAAGTCAGATTGAGCTGAAAATTTACGAATAAATCCCCCAGTATGTTAGCTAACTTTCGTTAGTTCAACACTTTTTTATTTGAGCAACAAAAGGTCTTCCAAAAATTGGTTCCTACCTGCTGGTCTGTTTTGACAGATTTCTGCCACTATTTGCATTTGCTTCTTATTGGTTCCTTTTTGGGAAATTGAGCTTTTTGAAGGAGTTGATACAATAGCTTGTGTTTTTAATGAAAAGTTTTTCTGTTCTAAAGCTAAACCCAAGGGTCTATTATCTTTTGAATACACTAATGTTTCTAATGAAGATTGTGTGAAATTTTGTATGAAGGAAAAATTTCAGGTGTGGAGAGAGAATGATGTAATGAGATGAATAATGGACAAAAGCTCAAGCTTGGGGATGCCACCCCGGTGTCAACCCAAGTAATATCCAAGATGTACAAGCGTCAAAGCCTGGGGATGCCCAAGGCATGCCCTTCTTCATCAATAAAAAGCTCAGGTCTTTCTAGACACTTCGTTTTTATTGTTTCATGCACTATTGTGTTGTTCTTGGAGCATCTTAGTTTTTGTTTTGTTTGCTTAGTTTTCTTAGTTTGCTTGAATAAAGTAGTTTGGACCCCCGTTCTCGCCGTTTTATTTCAAATAAGTTGATTGATGTTGGAAAGGAGTAGAAAGTTCTTGCTTGAAATTGTGCAAGAGGAGCTTGCTTTGACTGTGACTTATACTTTAGCATGTCATGCTAGGTGTTGTTTTGACCTTATGCTTAGTGATTATTGCTCTAGCATGACTTGTTTCAAACAATTTGGATTGCTTAGTGTGCCTTGAAAGAATCATGCGTTGTTTTAGCATGCAAAAGCATAGTTTTGTGGTATTCTCCTTTGATGTTTTTTTTGGGTTGACTTGGCACATGCTCACACCATGTTATGACTATGAACAAGTCACCATAGCCTCTATGATCATTTAGTCCTTGACTTGTAGTACCACTCTATGCTTTGATTAGTAATGTTTTGTCGCTCTGCATGATTATGGCCATTATTGCTCTCTTAGTTGGTTGCTCCCAGTCTTTTGCTAGCCTCTACTTGTATGAGTAAGATCTACTCATGCTTCCAACTCCCAAGAAACCAAGTTATTCCAAAGTGTACACTATAAATTCCTATGCATGGTGGGTTACACTATTCCAAGTATATTCTTGTTTTCAGATATCTTCCAATTAAAAAGTATTTTGTTATGTGAAAACTTAGTGATTAAAGATCTCACAAACTTGATGACACACTTTATTTTTCTTGACCCTAAATAAACTTTAACCTGTGGCATCCCGCAAAACCACTACTAGAAAATCGCGTTGAATTTGTGCATTGCATCATCATCATCATATGTTGTTTGTCAAAAACTAATTTTGAAAACCTATTTTTGTTTTCCAAACGCCCCGTCTTTAATTCAACTTAAAACTGGGTCGCCGGAATATTTTACTTTGTCTGCATTTAGTTTGCAAAGGACTTGTTGGAATTAAATAAAACAATTAATTGTTTTTAGTGGGGCAGTCGAACGGGCCGGGTAGACCCGAACGACCGCCCCAGGTTTTTAAAACGGTCCAACCAACCGGTACACCTAAATCCTAAAGCTACCAACAAACAAACCCACACCCCTTTGGCCACATCACCCCACCCAATCCCCTAGTGACACCTCACCCTCTCTCCCCCTCTACCCAACCAGGATCTGCCACCTCACCTCACCCCTCTCTCTCCTCTCCCTCCACCGGCCCCACCTAAGCTGCCCCACCCTCTATCCCTCACCAACACACCCACCACACCCACTCACACGCACTCAGCCGGCCAGCAGCCAACCCCCACCCCACTCCCTGACGCGCGGGCCCCGCCGCGTGGCCCCTGTTCCCCAGCCCCACGCGCGACCCACGCGGGTCCCACCCCTGTCGGCTCGCCTCTCCCCACCGACCCCATCTTCTCCTTCCCCGCACGCGCGCCTGCAGCCCCCTCCTCCCCACGCGACCACCCCGCTCGAACCTCTCCGGCCACCGCCGCCCAGCGCCCCTCCTCCCGCTCCCCTCCGCCTCGCCGGCGCGCCCCCGTCGGCCCCGTTTCACCGCCACCCCCGTCCGCCAGAGCCCGCCCGCCGTTCCACCGCTCCCGCGCGCACGCCGCCCCGGCGAGCCTCGCCTCCTCCGCCCCGTCCCGAGGACCGTCCCGAGCCGGCGCAGTCGCCGCCGCCGCTCCCTCCTCCGCGACCGCAGCCTCTCCTCCCTGGTCCCCGCCGGCGCCACCGCGCGACCGCCTCCTCCGCGCCAGGTCGACCCCGCCGCCGTTCCCCGCCACCGTTCCCCGCCACCGGGCCGCGTCCAGCCGCCCGCACGACGTCGTCTGCGACCGCCCGCCGGCCTCCTACCTCCCCGTTTCCCCCGCCGCCACGGGAGGCTCCCCCCGAGCCCGACCGCTTCGCCGCCCCCGGCCTGTGACGTCACCGCGTCCATCGACCGCAAGTTTGTCCTAAGCCTCTGTCGCAAGTGCATCTGGTGTATCTTCTCTGTGTGTCAAGCCAAGATCTGCCGGTGTCCACGCCCCGTCCCCGAGCACGTCATGGCCCCCTCCTGCTTCCGGTGCTGATCCACGTTCTCCGAGTAAAAGGTGGTGCTGGTACTGAGCGGGTGTGGTACGGGGATCAGAAGATGTTGTTGCCTGTCAAGAGACCAAGACCGGCACCGGATCCTCAAGATCTTCGTCACGGAATGCTAAGAACCCTGAGACATCAGAACCGAGATCGACCCCACCGAGACCCTCGGCACACCAAGACCTCCTTCACAGATCTGAGGACCGTGATCCCGAAGCCCGATCCCGAAGACTGACGCCCGGCGACCGAAGCCGAGAACCCCGACACGGACACACCAAGTTCTCCATCGAGGAAACCAAGGCCGTCGACGTGGAACCGTAGAACGCCGAGTGCTTCACCCCGGACACCGAGAACTTCTCCCTGAACGCCATGACCGTCAACATGAACCGAAGACCACGGACCCGACAAGATCTACCACATGAAGTCCGTACCGAACCGGTGGCCTCGACGAACCTCCGGCAAGAACTTTGACATGGCCAAGATCTACCGCAACCGAGTCCGGCACCGACAAGTGAAGTCAGAACCACCAAGCCCTTCCTCCGGAACGCCAGGAACTACCCCCGATATCCGAGAACGTTTCCGTCGAACCCTGGACCCTGACCCCGAACCCCGGAATCCCAAGATCGTCGAGACCCCCTCTAATGTGTGACCCCTTTTCTCGAGCCTTATCTTATAAATGAAATAAAACCTGTTGCATATTAACTTGTCATTCTTGCATGCATGCTTGTCATGTGGTTTGGGGGCCGTATGCCGATTCACCTTATAATTAAATATGGGGCCATATGCGGGCAAATCTAGTCTCATATTGGCCTCATTTGAATTTGAGTAGCGAACCGGTGATATATATTCTGCCTTGTTAAACAACATTTAAATTGCGGGGGTTCTAAATAACTTGAACCATTTAATTAATTGTCGGGACCCCGGTTCCACTTAATATGACCTAATCACATCGCATCTTTGCCATGCCATACATCATACATGCATCATGCCGATCTTCTGCCGTTGTATTAAATACTACATCCGGTGTTTCTTCTAGTGTTTTGGTTCTTCGCGGATAAGACCGTTGAGTTGATGTGAGCTTCGCCCCGATCTTCGGATGAACCTTCGGCAATGTTTTCAGGCGAGCATCTCCCCCTTTCTACCTATCTTACTTTTATAGTATTTACTTCCCTCCTGTTGATCTATTGCTATCTGTGTTGCGATGCTCTAGTTTTCCGTACCCGTGATATCCCTTGCAGCCCTATATTGCCATGGCCACATCCTATTACCTGTTGTTTGGCAGATAGTTGGACTTGCGCGTCGTAGTCGCTTGCTCAAGTGCTGTTGCGTGTCGTTCAGTGCCACAGTTGTTGATGTATTGCCGCAAGTTGATGTTGGAGATGATTCTAGTTTTACTTATCGTTCACTTTAAATTCCTGTTTAACAACTAAAATTGAAGTAAGCAGAGGCATCGGTGGGTGATAGATAACATTTGGTTTCCGAACGCCCACTTGTGTCCCGTAGGACCCCGAGTACTTGATACTTGTTCCTTGATTTATCGCGCTATCCACATATGGGGAGTATGGGCCCCCCTTAGCCAGAGCTTGATTCCGTCTTATTTCTTGGGGCCACAACTAGTTTGAGGTTTTATTTACTATCCTGTACCTATGCCATGCTTTACTGCTTTATTTACGATTGTGTGAGGAGCACGCTGTACTGTTTTGGAAGCGGAATGTTTTCGCGGTATCGACAGTCCCCGATTGGGGATCTGCTGTCGTTTACAGCCATTGTCGCAAACCTTGAGTCCGTCTCGGAGCTTGCTTACTTCGTTGCGAGTGTACTCCAAGTGGGTGGCCCCCTGAAATATTTCTGAATCTTGTGATTGCTCTGTCGTGAAGACCTCGTTGGGTTTTGATTTGGTTTTTCCGAGGTTGATCGTGTGTGTGTTGCTATTTGTGCACCCCGGCCGGGTTAAAACTTTCTGAAAGCCGTGTCCGCGGTTATGGACGACTTGGAGCACAGTATCTCGACCATAGACAAGCATAACTAAAGTTTATTGCTATAAATTTGACTTTATAATGACTAGTAATCAGCTTCACTATAATGGAATGGCTAAATAATACTGCCCACAATTGCTTGTTTAGGTGTCGCTTGCGACCATTGTACCTGACTAGTAAGTATGGCAACTACAACGGAATGGCTAAATAAAAGTACCAACAACTGCTGGGTTTTGGGGTTTATCTCATGCTATCTGTATCTGATTAGTAATTGTTGCCACTACAACAGAATGGTTAACTAAAACGGCCCACTGCTTATTTTATCAGGACGATTATCTATACCTGACTAGTAATTGCTGCAACGATAACTGAATAAATAAAACTGCCAACTGTGTGAGTTCCTCGGTTGACTTCCTCGTTTGGTTTCGAGGGGGAAACACCAGGATGGGTTTGTTTGATTGTAGTATCAGGTTGGTTCCGAATAGGTCTTTCTCACCCCTCTCTGATAGTCGCCAGTTGTACCGAGTCTCTATAGGTTGATTAGTGCATGCTGCCGCTGCCGCTTCAGTCCACCATACCTATGTAGGCGAGGACCGCCGAATTCTAGCCTCGCCGTGTACTGGCCTCAGTACTGACGCTCCTCTTTTTCCTTTGCCCTTTGTCGGCACCCCTTTTGTTTAAGCAGGTTTTGAGATCGACGTCGTTAGCAGGGTTACCCTTACGGCTTGGCCTGGGCAGGGTTATGGACGCCATTGGTTATTCTTCAGGGCTCTTAGCCCCATTTGCATCTTGTCCGTAGCTGGACGCTCTATCGTTTCAAGGTGATTTGGATCTTTGTATATTATATCTGTATTCTTGACTCATGGAGTCGCTGTTATATATATCAGTTCTATGGGTCCCATCGAGGACTGTTGTGTAATGTTATTACTTCGTTTTCCACCCGCACGAAAGTGCTTGGTGGGCACCTTTGAATCGTTTCTATGCGGGTTTGGCGGGTTTCGCTAAAACTTGCATAGGTCCGATTCTGAGGGTGTTACAGAGTGGTATCAGAGCTCAGCAGTTGCGATACCCCACAAGTCCAGCCTGTAGGATAACCTAGCTAACGGCCGAAGTAGAGTGTCAAAACTATTTTTGAAAAATCGGTTGGATAGTTCTGATTTTACTCCTTACCCCTCTGCTGTTCTCCTCTTACCTCTACGTGTTTTGAATCCGTTCTCGTCTCTTTCTTCGAGTCCAGGAATTCTCGTGGTTGGGTTTCCGTCGTACCTTTAGGGTTTCGCTTCCTCATTTGGTAACGGTGTTCTACCATCCGGTGTTCCAGCTGCCTGATGAATCCGTCTACGGTGTTACCATTCCTTGTTCCCTGTTTGTGCCTTCCGGTGTTTGCCGACGCGACGACATCCGCTATGCCAGACCCGATGCAGAGTCTGCATCACTCCTTTGTCTACGAACCTCGCTTGTCGAGATCTTCAGTCTAATTCCGAGAGTTGGTTGCATAATCCGCCTATTCGTGTGCAGAGTAATGGTTTGGGTGCGCGATGGACTGATCACCATCCGACTACTCTTATCATTCGCTTTTGTACATCGAATCAGTGGGTCCAGCAGTTTTACTCCGTCCACGGAAGTTAGGGGTGGCTTTATTTGTTGATACCTCTACCTTCGACCTTTTGTTCCCGGAGTGTCCTCTCGACGATCACGGACAACGCCCTCTTGTTAGTGGTGTCGCGAGGAACTACACGAAGTGCGAGAGGATCAGACCGCCGACTTTCTTTCCGGTACCATGAGGCGGATCTCGAGGGCGAGATCCCTTGTTAGTGGTGTCGAATTGTGGCATCCCGCAAAACCACTACTAGAAAATCGCGTTGAATTTGTGCATTGCATCGTCATCATCATATGTTGTTTGTCAAAAACTAATTTTGAAAACCTATTTTTGTTTTCCAAACGCCCCGTCTTTAATTCAACTTAAAACCGGGTCGCCGGAATATTTTACTTTGTCTGCATTTAGTTTGCAAAGGACTTGTTGGAATTAAATAAAACATTTAATTGTTTTTAGTGGGGCAGTCGAACGGGCCGGGTAGACCCGAACGACCGCCCCAGGTTTTTAAAACGGTCCAACCAACCGGTACACCTAAATCCTAAAGCTACCAACAAACAAACCCACACCCCTTTGGCCACATCACCCCACCCAATCCCCTAGTGACACCTCACCCTCTCTCCCCCTCTACCCAACCAGGATCTGCCACCTCACCTCACCCCTCTCTCTCCTCTCCCTCCACCGGCCCCACCTAACCTGCCCCACCCTCTCTCCCTCACCAACACACCCACCACACCCACTCACACGCACGCAGCCGGCCAGCAGCCAACCCCCACCCCACTCCCTGACGCGCGGGCCCCGCCGCGTGGCCCCTGTTCCCCAGCCCCACGCGCGACCCACGCGGGTCCCACCCCTGTCGGCTCGCCTCTCCCCACCGACCCCATCTTCTCCTTCCCCGCACACGCGCCTGCAGCCCCCTCCTCCCCACGCGACCACCCCGCTCGAACCTCTCCGGCCACCGCCGCCCAGCGCCCCTCCTCCCGCTCCCCTCCGCCTCGCCGGCGCGCCCCCGTCGGCCCCGTTCACCGCCACCCCCGTCCGCCAGAGCCCGCCCGCCGTTCCACCGCTCCCGCGCGCACGCCGTCCCGGCGAGCCTCGCCTCCTCCGCCCCATCCCGAGGACCGTCCCGAGCCGGCGCAGTCGCCGCCGCCGCTCCCTCCTCCGCGGCCGCAGCCTCTCCTCCCTGGTCCCCGCCGGCGCCGCCGCGCGACCGCCTCCTCCGCGCCAGGTCGACCCCGCCGCCGTTCCCCGCCACCGGTCCGCGTCCAGCCGCCCGCACGACGTCGTCTGCGACCGCCCGCCGGCCTCCTACCTCCCCGTTTCCCCCGCCGCCACGGGAGGCTCCCCCCCGAGCCCGACCGCTTCGCCGCCCCCGGCCTGTGACGTCACCGCGTCCATCGACCGCAAGTTTGTCCTAAGCCTCTGTCGCAAGTGCGTCTGGTGTATCTTCTCTGTGTGTCAAGCCAAGATCTGCCGGTGTCCACGCCCCGTCCCCGAGCACGTCATGGCCCCCTCCTGCTTCCGGTGCTGATCCACGTTCTCCGAGTAAAAGGTGGTGCTGGTACTGAGCGGGTGTGGTACGGGGATCAGAAGATGTTGTTGCCTGTCAAGAGACCAAGACCGGCACCGGATCCTCAAGATCTTCGTCACGGAATGCTAAGAACCCTGAGACCTCAGAACCGAGATCGACCCCACCGAGACCCTCGGCACACAAAGACCTCCTTCACAGATCTGAGGACCGCGATCCCGAAGCCCGATCCTGAAGACTGACGCCCGGCGACCGAAGCCGAGAACCCCGACACGTACACACCAAGTTCTCCATCGAGGAAACCAAGGCCGTCGACGTGGAACCGTAGAACGCCGAGTGCTTCACCCCGGACACCGAGAACTTCTCCCTGAACGCCATGACCGTCAACATGAACCGAAGACCACGGACCCGACAAGATCTACCACATGAAGTCCGTACCGAACCGGTGGCCTCGACGAACCTCCGGCAAGAAATTTGACATGGCCAAGATCTACCGCAACCGAGTCCGGCACCGACAAGTGAAGTCAGAACCACCAAGCCCTTCCTCCGGAACGCCAGGAACTACCCCCGATATCCGAGAACGTTTCCGTCGAACCCTGGACCCTGACCCCGAACCCCGGAACCCCAAGATCGTCGAGACCCCCTCTAATGTGTGACCCCTTTTCTCGAGCCTTATCTTATAAATGAAATAAAACCTGTTGCATATTAACTTGTCATTCTTGCATGCATGCTTGTCATGTGGTTTGGGGGCCGTATGCCGATTCACCTTATAATTAAATATGGGGCCATATGCGAGCAAATCTAGTCTCATATTGGCCTCATTTGAATTTGAGTAGCGAACCGGTGATATATATTCTGCCTTGTTAAACAACATTTAAATTGCGGGGGTTCTAAATAACTTGAACCATTTAATTAATTGTCGGGACCCCGGTTCCACTTAATATGACCTAATCACATCGCATCTTTGCCATGCCATACATCATACATGCATCATGCCGATCTTCTGCCGTTGTATTAAATACTACATCCGGTGTTTCTTCTAGTGTTTTGGTTCTTCGCGGATAAGACCGTTGAGTTGATGTGAGCTTCGCCTCGATCTTCGGATGAACCTTCGGCAATGTTTTCAGGCGAGCATCTCCCCCTTTCTACCTATCTTACTTTTATAGCATTTACTTCCCTCCTGTTGATCTATTGCTATCTGTGTTGCGATGCTCTAGTTTTCCGTACCCGTGATATCCCTTGCAGCCCTATATTGCCATGGCCACATCCTATTACCTGTTGTTTGGCAGATAGTTGGACTTGCGCGTCGTAGTCGCTTGCTCAAGTGCTGTTGCGTGTCGTTCAGTGCCACAGTTGTTGATGTATTGCCGCAAGTTGATGTTGGAGATGATTCTAGTTTTACTTATCGTTCACTTTAAATTCCTGTTTAACAACTAAAATTGAAGTAAGCAGAGGCATCGGTGGGTGATAGATAACATTTGGTTTCCGAACGCCCACTTGTGTCCCGTAGGACCCCGAGTACTTGATACTTGTTCCTTGATTTATCGCGCTATCCACATATGGGGAGTATGGGCCCCCCTTAGCCAGAGCTTGATTCCGTCTTATTTCTTGGGGCCACAACTAGTTTGAGGTTTTATTTACTATCCTGTACCTATGCCATGCTTTACTGCTTTATTTACGATTGTGTGAGGAGCACGCTGTACTGTTTTGGAAGCGGAATGTTTTCGCGGTATCGACAGTCCCCGATTGGGGATCTGCTATCGTTTACAGCCATTGTCGCAAACCTTGAGTCCGTCTCGGAGCTTGCTTACTTCGTTGCGGGTGTACTCCAAGTGGGTGGCCCCCTGAAATATT
Source organism: Avena atlantica (assembly GCA_910589765.1). Lineage (NCBI taxonomy): Eukaryota > Viridiplantae > Streptophyta > Magnoliopsida > Poales > Poaceae > Avena > Avena atlantica. Next base: position 482,027,569 of record OU342739.1, on the reverse strand, counting down.
TCTGAATCTTGTGATTGCTCTGTCGTGAAGACCTCGTTGGGTTTTGATTTGGTTTTTCCGAGGTTGATCGTGTGTGTGTTGCTATTTGTGCACCCCGGCCGGGTTAAAACTTTCTGAAAGCCGTGTCCGCGGTTATGGACGACTTGGAGCACAGTATCTCGACCATAGACAAGCATAACTAAAGTTTATTGCTATAAATTTGACTTTATAATGACTAGTAATCAGCTTCACTATAATGGAATGGCTAAATAATACTGCCCACAATTGCTTGTTTAGGTGTCGCTTGCGACCATTGTACCTGACTAGTAAGTATGGCAACTACAACGGAATGGCTAAATAAAAGTACCAACAACTGCTGGGTTTTGGGGTTTATCTCATGCTATCTGTATCTGATTAGTAATTGTTGCCACTACAACAGAATGGTTAACTAAAACGGCCCACTGCTTATTTTATCAGGACGATTATCTATACCTGACTAGTAATTGCTGCAACGATAACTGAATAAATAAAACTGCCAACTGTGTGAGTTCCTCGGTTGACTTCCTCGTTTGGTTTCGAGGGGGAAACACCAGGATGGGTTTGTTTGATTGTAGTATCAGGTTGGTTCCGAATAGGTCTTTCTCACCCCTCTCTGATAGTCGCCAGTTGTACCGAGTCTCTATAGGTTGATTAGTGCATGCTGCCGCTGCCGCTTCAGTCCACCATACCTATGTAGGCGAGGACCGCCGAATTCTAGCCTCGCCGTGTACTGGCCTCAGTACTGACGCTCCTCTTTTTCCTTTGCCCTTTGTCGGCACCCCTTTTGTTTAAGCAGGTTTTGAGATCGACGTCGTTAGCAGGGTTACCCTTCCGGCTTGGCCTGGGCAGGGTTATGGACGCCATTGGTTATTCTTCAGGGCTCTTAGCCCCATTTGCATCTTGTCCGTAGCTGGACGCTCTATCGTTTCAAGGTGATTTGGATCTTTGTATATTATATCTGTATTCTTGACTCATGGAGTCGCTGTTATATATATCAGTTCTGTGGGTCCCATCGAGGACTGTTGTGTAATGTTATTACTTCGTTTTCCACCCGCACGAAAGTGCTTGGTGGGCACCTTTGAATCGTTTCTATGCGGGTTTGGCGGGTTTCGCTAAAACTTGCATAGGTCCGATTCTGAGGGTGTTACATAACCATTGTGTCGTCTATGTTGCATATGCTTGCACTTATACGTTGGAATTAGTAGAACCGTGCTGTCATGGGGAACACTTTCAACATTGCACTTGTACTTTGTACATAGTTGATATCATGCTCTTTTGTCTATGGATGTCATAGGAGTGAAATAAAAGGGGAGCTTGTAAGTCTATGGAGTTATGTATTTTGTGTTAGAGAAACGCCTGGGCCGCTAGCCTAAGCCATACCTAATCATGGTGGAAACTTGCAGCATCACCATAATGAGAAATCCGTGAAGCATCCTCAATAAAAACCTATGCAAATAGCAAATAAAAAGATCGCTGAGATGCTCATTGTCTGCTTTCCTTGTCATTTTGGTTATGGGATAGCTCATGTACCATGTGCAAGGGGTACCTTGTTGGCGGTTCTTTATGATACACATGTACTTACTATGACAAGAACTTACAGGTGACTAAAGTTGAGTAGCATGAGAAGTGACCCTCATATTCAAGGGACATGATATTGCCAACTTATACTTTGTCAACCATATAATCCATAGTTTGTTCACTTTAACCTTAATCACTTCAAGATGCTTATGATAGGGTCAATGAGGGCTGAAAGCTAACAAGTACCATAATTTTTGGAAGCTGTTTTTGAAACTTGAAATCCCTGCTTCCCTTTATGAAGGGAATTTTTCTTCCTCTATTATATTGAGTCTCCACCTTCTACCTTTAGGCACCAGTTAATAGAGCATAGTTGCCATTCTTAGTTCTATGTGCATTGTCCCAAAACTTATTGATTGACGCATATTGTTGATATTACTTGTTCTTGTGCTATTTGTATCTAGTCACTCTTATGAACTTTGAAGGTGTCCTATGCATCTATTTGCTACTCCATGAGGGACAAGTTGAATTCCACTATGCCATGTTTTCTGTATGTGAAACAAACAAACGTTTTTAAATGCATGTTACTCATGATCTTTGTTTGTAGCCTTTCATGTTACATGCATAGTTACTTTGTCTTACTGTTAGAACTCCATCTTTCATGCTCATGTTTAGAGTTCTTTGATCCCCGCTTTCAATGCTTGAAAATGGTTTGATCTTGATTTTTATGGTGCATGTCACGTCAAAAATTATACCTTTTTATCACTTACCTACTCGAGGACGAGCAGTAATTAAGCTTGGGGATGCTTGATATGTCGGAAACGTATCTATAATTTTTGATGTTCCATGCTTGTTTAATATCTACTCTGCTTTGCTTTTTCTACACTTTGAGGTGTTTTTATATGTTTTCTGGTACTAACCTATTAACAAGATGCTGCAGTGCCAGTTGCCTGTTTTCTTCTATTTTTGGTTCCAGAAAAGCTAGTAATGAAATATTCTCAGAATTAGACGGGACAAAAGCCAAAGTCAATATTTCACCGAGGAGAACACGGAGTCCAGAAGAGAGACGGAGGGGATCCACAGGGTGGCCGCACCCCCCAGGTACGGGCCCACCCTAGGCCACGCCTGGGAAGGGTGTGGACCCCCTGGGCGCCTCCCAGCCTCGCCTCTTCGCCTATAAGAAGCCCCCGATGCCTAAACCCTAAGCACCCGATAAATATTCCACGAAACTGTTTGTAGCCGCTGCCACCATCGTCCCTAGATCAGGGAGGATCTGAAGCTCTTCCCAGCACCCTGCCGGAGGGGAGATCATCCCGAAGGCCGCCTTCTTCATCATACCAGCCTCCGATATGAAGCGTGAGTAGTTCCACCTTGGACTACGAGTCCATGTAGTAGCTAGATAGTTGTATCTCCTCCCTTGTGCTTTCATGTCTAGATCTTGTGAGCTCCGTTCATGATCAAGATCTCATCTATTTGTAATCATGCATGTTGTGTTTGCAGGGATCCGATGGATATTGAGATTACTATGTCAGATTGATTAATGATTTTGTCTTATTGATTCTATCATGTCCGTGTTGTTTGTGATCTTGCATGCTCTTCGTTGTTAGTAGCTATCTTGGCCAAGTAGTTGCCAGTGACTCTAAGAGGGGGTATTTATGCTCTATAGTGGGTTCATGCCTCTATTTAATCTAAGGGAAGTGATAGAAATTCTAAGGTTGTAGATGTGTTGTTGCCACTAGGGATAAAACAACGGTCTCTTGTTCATGGAACAAGTCGATTGTTTACCTTACACACTCTGCTTAAAGCAGTTGTCTGTTGCTTGCAACTTAATACTGGAGGGGGTTCAGATGATAACCCAAAGGTGGACTTCTAGTCATAAATGCAGTTGGATGGCGGTCTATGTATCTTGTTGTATTGCCCAATCGAATCCCATAGGATCTTGATGTCTAGTATTGCATTGTTATGCCTTGATCAGTCCTGTCAATTGCCCTGCTGTAATTTGTTTACCCAACATGCCATGTTTGTTTATCTAAGGAGAACACCTCTAGTGAACTATGGACCCCGGTCCAATCTTTACCATTGATACATCTTCCACTGTTACTGTTTACTTGTTGCAAACCACCATTACTTTCCACACCATACAGTTAATACTTTGTTACAGCAAACTGGTGAGATTGACAACCTCACTGTTCATTGGGGCAAAGTCTTGAGTTTGTGTTGTTCAGGTCTCCAAGTTGCTAGCAACACCTTTGAGTCGTTTCCTTCCTCCTAATGGGTCGATAACCTCGGTTTCTTACTTGTAACATCCCAAATTTCATCAAATGCAAAATCATATATTGCATTCATATCATCATAGCATTTTGATCTTGCATAAAATTTTTCAAAGTTTGAAACCAAATAGAACCATATTTATGCCTTTATATTATCCTACTCATGATTTAGAGTTAGCCTCTGTTGTCCATGCACTCAAAACATGGAGACACTATCTTTTGGGAAAGCGTTGTGAAGTGTTCAAAGATCACAAGAGTTTGAAATATATTTTTCACCCAGAAGGAATTCAATATGAGACAAAGAAGGTGGCTAGAGCTCATCAAGGACTATGACTTGAGTTTGCAATACCATCCCGGTAAAGAAAATGTTGTAGCAGATGCTTTAAGATGTAAGGTTTATGTGAATGGCCTTACTAAGGGAGAATTGCCAGATGATTTGTCTGCACAATTCAAAGAGCTAAGGTTGGAGATAGTGCCTGAAGGATATCTCATGTCATTGGAAGTTCAACCAACATTGTTGGACAAGATCAAAGAATCCCAAAATTTGGACAAGGAAATAGAGGATATTAAGAGAAAAATAAGTAAAGGAAAGGCTAAAGGATTCCATGAAGATGAACAAGGAACTTTATGGTATGGAAAACATATCTACATTCCGCAAGATCCGGAGTTTCGGAAATTGATTCTGCAAGAAGCACACAATTCACCTTATTCTATTCATCCGGGTAACACCAAGATGTATATGGATGTGAAGGAAAGATTATGGTGGAACAATCTCAAGAATGAAATCGCAGAACATATTGATTTGTGTGATGTGTGTAGTCGAGTGAAGGCGGAACATCAGAAACCGGCAGGGTTATTAGAACCACTACCTATTCATGATTGGAAGTGGGATAAGATTGGTATGGATTTTATCACCAGACTGCCAAGGAACAGATCCGGATATGATTATATTTGGGTTGTTGTGGATCTCCTAACTAAAGTGGCTCATTTCATACCCATGAAGACTACCTATACAAGTGCTAAATTGGCTAAGATCTATATGAACAGAATTGTATGTCTACATGGAGTTCCTAAGAGTATTATATCTGATAGAGGAACTCAGTTCTGAAGCGTGATCCGCGCGAAGCGGTATCAGCAAATCAGACGCTGCCATGCGTCTGTGAATTAGATTTAAAATCTGTTTTTGAATTTATTAGATATTCAAACTTGTAAAATTTATATCTTTTGATCTGTTTGTCCAAAATTTGCAAATAATATATCAATGGATTCAGAAAACGAAGTCCTACACTTCTATGGCCTTGAATTGGTATTTTTATTCTAAAAAGTAGGATTATTTGCAGAACCATTTGTAGGCCTATTTTGCATATAAAAATTATTTGGAAAATTGTTTTAAAGTAAATTTGAGTCTGTTTAAACTTTAGAAAGTTTACTTTGTGTTCAGTACTGTTTGTTTTGACTTGTTTAGTGTAGAAAATCATTCCATTGCATTTGGATGCATTCATATGTATTTTTAATGGAATATTGAAATGTGAATTTGGTGTTATGATTTTATGTGTAGATTTTGGTGATTGTGGTGATTGTGATTGTGAGGACTGTTGCCACTCTCCTATCTACCAAGGAAAGTGATGCTCCATATTTTTGTCCTACTATTTTTTGTATGCATTAGTGTTATTTTGAGTAGGATTTGCATTGGAAATTTTCTAAGTATATACTATGCTATGCCTTGGGAAATCCTAGTAGATGTTGTAAGTTAAGAATTTTACTATACTAGTATGTTTAGCCTAGCTAGTAGAAAAAAGGGTGGAATATTCATGGTATGAAATATTGCTAAGTCTATGACTTGTGTTTTTGAATAATAAAACAACTATGTGAATGAATCACCTGGGTGAAATTGTATGGTTGGTTTATGTTGAGTGGTTACACAAGGCCCATGTCTATGGTTTACCTTGTGTATCACACTTGTGGATTTCCACCCAGGAACAAAGGGATTTGAGATGTTTAGTGTTGAGAAGCTTCTAGTGCAACCACATGGCATATGGGCTCTGCCTTGACCAACTAGGTTGCAAGAACTTAGCCAGATGGACAGTTGGTGGTAGGGTTGATAGGATGGAACGCGTCCATGGTGGTCTAAGGGAATGCTTTTGAAAAGTCTCGTCTCGATGCATGTCGAGTCTTGTGGGGAAAGTTCACCACCTCTCTAGAGAGTAAAACCTAAGTATTTAGCCGTGTCCCCGGCAACGGACAATTTGAGCATCAAAGACATTGAAGCAATCAAGGATATCCTCATCCCAATTTCTCTAAGTTAAAACTTGTGGTTAAACAAGGGAAAAGGTTCACCAATGTCTATTGGTGGTTCCTTGGGTGTTTTTGTCAAACAAAAACTTAGTGTTTTCAACTAATAAGACAAAACCTTATTTTTGAGCAAAGCCAGCCTAAGCTACACTTAGCCAAATTCATATAGATGTTAGATACTACTATTCTACTATGGTATCACTTGCCAATACAATTCCAAATTTATTGACCCTCTATGGTTGTAACTTATGATGTTGCAGGTTACTCTGATGGTGACTAGGGTTATGAGTATACACTCAACATGTTTGCATGTGGCACATGAAGATGAAGACTTCTATTTATTTACTTTGTGTTATGAAATCTATGTACTAGCCTTGGGCTAATGAGTTGTAAAGACTATGTTATCTCTGGAATGACAATGTAATAATGACCTTTGTATCTATGTACTTCATCTTAAACTGTGGAAGCTATCAATTCGATCCAAGGGCTATTATTGCAATCACAGGGGCCTTTACCTTAAATAGTGGGGTCTTACAGATGGTATCAGAGCACTGTGTTGCCTGTAGGATTATGACCCTAAGATGGATTAGACTAAGGAAACCACTAGGCAAATGCAACTCTTTACAAATTTCCACACTTGTTTCCTTTGATCTCGTAAAACTTTTCCTAGTCTTCTTTCTCATCTCCATTTGTAGATGAAGTCCATTAACGAACCCGTCAAGAAGGGACCACTCATGACCATGACCTTGGAGTGTGAGACGGAGTTTCCCAAAGCACTCAAGAACCTTATGATTACCATGGGGATACATGGTGCAGCAGTGTACAAAGGATTCCCCGTGATGGATGAAGGAGAAGAGTATTGGTGGGTACAACTCAACTTGTATAAAAACAAGGAGGAAAACCACAAAGAGTCAGGATTGTACATGGTCACCAACTCAAAAATGCACAAGTCATTCTTTGACTTTGCAAGGAATGCAGCTTGGAATGCCATCAAGGAGCTTGGTGATAGACTCAAGTGTAGAACGATCAACACTCAAAATGACCTTAGAGAAGAAAATAAGCATACCCAGGACTTAGAGGCTACCAACCAATGTCTAAGGGAAGACATCATAGATTTAGCAATGGAGTCTTGTGACCAAGACAGACAGATTGCCTCCGAGGATGCCCTGATAGCTATTTTGACAAGTGAGTGAGAGTTGTGACGTACTCCCATAGTTGGACCACCACACTTATCATTTTTCTCGTGTTAATAATTTTGATCATACCAACCTATGTGGTATGGCAAAAAAAAATCTAAGTCATTTGAACCTTGGTGTTTGTGATTGAAGATTGTATGCCATGACTTGTGTGTTTTATGTATGCTTTTGGCTTTTGTTTCACTACCTTATGTTTTTCTCTTTACTTGTGTTGTTTCTAATTTCTCTCTATCCTATGCAATATATGCCTAGCTTTGTTGTCAGCACCGCCGAGGAGTTCAAGGGAACTCGTTTTAGTTCTTGTCTTGTGGAGCTCACTACTGTGCTCAATCTCCCACTCCCTAGTATTAAGGGACTTCAGCTTACGAAGTTCGAGAGGAAGGATCTATGGGGATTTAGAGTCTCGTAGCCTGGACGCTAGACGGAGCCACCCACCGAGGAGATTACCTTTAAGTTGATGCATGATGACAAGGAGAAGGGACTCGACGTTGTCATGCAGGAGCTACTTGGACGCCTTTGTGGACATCAATCCACCGAGCTCATGGGCCTCTACTTCCACCCATTTGGGAGACGTGACGAGAAGGGAGAGGCTGTAGCGTATGACGATGCCATTAGAGAGACTATTGAGCCAGTGCGTATGTATCTTCAGGACCTAGAGAGCCTCGTTAGACACCTCGACACTAATAGGACCAACGTCATTCTTAGCAATGACGAGCTACATGTTCAATTGAGGGAAAAGGACAAGGCCTTCGCAGAGCAGGATGAGGTCATCAAGGATATGGAGGCTAGGTTCGAGAGCGAAGGCAAGAGGTTCAAGAATCAAGAGAAGAGAGTGCAGGATAGGAACAAGAAGATCAAAGAGATGAGAGCAGAGATAGAGCTCAAGGACCTTGAGATAGAGACTCAGCAGGGAGTGATAGAGAGGCCGCGCTCGCAGAAGAGAGCCCTCCGAGCAAAGATCGATGCCTTGACCACCAATGTGGAGGAGTACAAGACAACCATGGAGACATCAGGACTTACTCAAGTGGACGAGGAGGTCGACATGGAGTAGTGTCGACTACTCGGCTATCTATTTATCTATCATCTTTTCATTATCGAGTCTTAATGATCATCCAACATGTGGATGGCTTTTCTAGTGTGTTTACTTTTCCAAAACTTGCTGTTTAAGTTGTTTAAACTCTAAGTTTATCTTGTGCTTGGTTATTTATGATTGTTGCTATGTGATGTATAATGCATGTTAGAATTTATGGGTTATATCTCATTACTTATCCTTATTGAAACCACAGATGCCTCACCGTCATGCCAATCCCAACCAAAACAACAATAACAACAATGGCAATGAGATGCAGCAGCTGATGACAGCTCAAACTCAGTTGATGAAAATGATGTCCCAGTTCATGGCGAATCAGAATCAGAACCAAAACAACAACAACAACAACAACAACAATCAAAACAACCCACCAGCCTTTGATATGCTTACAAGGTTTTTGAGGTTGAGGCCTGCCAAGTTCTTGGGAACCACTGATCCCATGGTAGCCAATGACTGGTTACGTTCTGTGAACAAGGACTTAGTCACCGTGGGTTGCACTGATGAGGAAAAGGTTAGATTTGCAGCACATCTGCTTGAAGGACCTGCAACCACTTGGTGGGACAACTTCCAAATCACTACTCCTATTGAGGAATTGACTTGGGCTATGTTTGAGGATGGATTCCGCACTGCTCATATCTCTTCAGGAGTGATGAGTTTGAAGAAGTGTAGAGGTCCCAACCTTGATAAGGTAGAGATCCCTGTGTTTACAATGCTAGTCCCTGGATCAATAGCTATCATCCACAGTTTAAGATGTAATATCAAGAAACAAAGGTCATAGTACAACTTCATGACTAGGAATAAAATAATTCGTTACATCTTACATAGCTCATTTGGCTATCTCATTACAATGCAACATAAATATCTATATAGCATGGAGTCCTTCATCTTCAAAGTTCCACAGACAATCATGTTCGTTGTAGACTTATAATCCTATTCAACACACTTCACTTACATCAAACAAAACTGCAACATAATAAGTTATAGCCACAAGGGTCAATACATTTGAATTGTATTGGCAAGTGATACTATGGTAGTATAGTGGAGTCTATCATCTATATGCATTTGGCTAAGTGGATCTTAGGCTTGCTTTGCTCAAAATAAGTTTTCCTTATAAGTTAAAAACACTAAGTTTTTGTTTGTCAAATCACCCAAGGAATCTACCAATAAAATTGGTGATCCTTTAACCCTTGTTCAACCACAAGTTTTTAACTTAGAAATTGGGATGAGGAGATACTTGATAGCTTCCATGTCTTGATGCTAAAATTGTCCATTGCCGGGGACATGGCTAAGTACTTAAATTTTACTCTCTCTAGAGGTGGTGCACTTTCCCCACAATACTCGACATGCATCGAGACAAGATCTTTCAGAAGCCTTCCTGTCGTGGGAATGACCACGGCAGATGCTGCAATCGGCAGCGAGTAGTAGAACATGGGGCAAGGGCGGCCAACCATCTGCGGTGCGAGATGAGGGCGGAGACACAAGGATTTACCCAGGTTCGGCCCCCCGGAGGGTAAAGACCTACTCCTGCTAGATTGTATTATGGTGGAAGTACAATGGGGCGAGCTTGGCGCCTAAGCAGCGAGTCGCTTGGGTGTATGATGGAACGTGTCCTCTACGCGCCCTCTAGGGAGGTTTATATAGACTCACCCCTAGGGTTTACAGATCTCAACCAAATCAGTTAAGGTTTCAGCGATCGTTTAACCTAATCCGACTGGGCCTATCTACGCTTATGGGCCTTCAACTTCCAGTCGCTTGAGTCCACGCCAGGTCTTGTTCCAGTCACCGTTTCGCACGCCCACTCGCAGGCTCCTGGGCCAGTCGGAAACGTCCTGCTGGGTATACCCCGGTAGGCATATCCCCATCAGTAGTCCCCGAGGCCGTCGTTGATTGGTCGCAGGTGGTCGCTGGCAGTCAGTGTATACGGCTCCAACGTGTACGCCCAGTCGAATCAGCGGCGGACTCCTGAATAAAGGAAAAAAAAGTTATTCCAGTCGCACTAACGGCGACCGATTGGGTCGCAGCTCGGCGAACGGGTCGGCGAATATTTAGTCACTATTGTAGTGATCGAGTCGGCGAATACTCAAGTCGCACGGAGCGACGAGTCGAGTGGATGAAGTTGGACCGTCAAGTGGGGTCAAAACTAGCCGTTGGGGTAATCCAATGGTAACTTTTGGCGTAATCACCGCGTAGTAACGGCTCCCGAAATTGGCGGGTAACAACCGCTATATAAGGAGAATGACAGGCGAGCGGGGAAACACTCCTTCATCTTTCCTCCGATCTCGCCCATCTCCGTTTCCACTCCGTATCGCGATCCAACTGATCCAGAGAGCCCCGACCTCCACAAATATTCCAACCAATGGGCCCCTCCACCGAACCATGGGGCCGATCCAAGTGCACCAGGGTGCTACTGGCGTCGTTCAAGGAGGCCGGGATCCTGCGAGCCAGCGGATGGCGCATCCCCGCGGCCGGAGAGGTGACTCCGGACCCGCGCGAGGGAGAATTCATTTTCTTCCCCAGCCACCTGGAGCGGGGGCTGGGATTTCCCACTTCTCTTCTTCCGGCGCTTCTGCGCCTTCTACGGATCCAGCCGTCGGACCTGGGCCCGCATAGCATTGAGCAACTCGCCATTTTAGTGGCGTTCTGCGAGTGCTATCTGGGCTGCAGGCCCTACTTCCCCCTGTGGCAAGATCTATTCCATGGGAGGATTAGTCGCGAAGAATCAGGCGGCCCGATGCTGGCTGCGGGTGGCCTGACGTTTCAGCTGAAGTCGAAGGCGTCGTTCTTCGACCTGATGCTGCCGGCCAGGGCGGCAAACGAGTGGAAGAAATCCTGGTTCTACGTCACCGAGGCGACTCCAGACGGCGAGGTGGCACTTCCAAGGTACTCCGCCAACCGGCCCGAACCGCGTCGGCTCCAGGTCGGCAAGCTCCCGCTAGACTAGCGGATGGTTGTCGACGAAATGTTGCAAACCATCCGCGGCCTGAAGAAGAAGGGCCTCCAAACCATCAATCTTTACAACTGCTGGCTCGGGCGGCAGCTCGTGCCTTTGGCCCGCCGCGACCATTATATGTACGAGTATGCGGGTAGGGACGACCCGACAAAATCCTGCCTCGTCGAGTGGAAACTCGAAGACTACATCCTGGCCCTGAAGAAGATCACCCAGGCGGTGTACCTGGACGCGAAGGCCGGGGTCGCCCCCTATACCGCACGACGCCCAGCTCCGGCGGTAAGTCGCCATTTTCTTCACCATTCGCAGTTGCAGATGATGCAGTCGCGGTTATGCTGACTTTGTTTCATTTTCATTTAGCTGTTCCAAGTGGTGGAAGGATGGCTACCACCCGCAGACGATGAAAACTCGAGCTCGTCCGTTTAGGATGGGAGCGAGTCGCCACCCGCCAAAGGCGACGCCGGGAGCGACGCGGGTGATGACGACGATGATGATGACAACGAGCCCGTGGAAGACGCCGCCCCGATGGTTCGCAAAACTCGCGGGCAACATCAGCGTGAGCTCGAGGCGAGTAGGAGCCTCGAACGTCACGATGACGATGATGATGAGCTCCCTGAGCACACCTCGCGTCGTGAGGCTACACCGTCGAAGAAGAAGAAGAAGGAGGTAAAGGCTCCGCCAAGGAGGAAGACGAAGCCGACGAAGCAGGCGTCTCCGCCTCGTTCGGCGACTAGTTCCGACGCCACCAGCTCGGCTAAGGGTGAAGCGACGCATACGACAGCATCACCGGACGCTGCCTCCCTCCTGGATGAGGTACCTCTGGCCTCGCTTCCACCCCCATTCGCCCCGGTCTCTGGATTGGGGGCTACTCCAGCCGCAGCAGCTTCGCCTTCCAGGAGAGCTCCCGCAGACGTCATCACGGAGGCTCCTGCCGTGGCCTCGTCTTCGAAGAGGCCCTCTGTGTCTTGGGCACATGATGTGTTTGAGATGGGCCTCAGTCAGAAACTGGGCCCCGAGCTGGAGAAGTCGGCCAGCATCCGCACGGGACTGCGGTTCATACCAGTCGCCAAGTAAGTCTTTTTCGTCTGCTTGCCTTCCGTCGTAATCGGACAATTTTGCTCATATCATTGTTTCACAGGACTGGAGTTAAAAAGATCGGCCATCCTTCCATGGCCAAGGTTCCACCAGTCATCGCCGAGGAGGACCCCTCACGGAAGAGGAAAGCTGATGAAGTCGCTGCTCCCGCAGACAGCGCTAGGAGGGCAAAGGGCGACGATGTTTTCACGGTCTCTGACAACACGACAGTTGCTCCAAGCGATCCTCTGACTGCGGCGGAGGTGTCTTTGAAGAACAAGGAGGCTGTTTCCTCGCCCGGAGTGACCGAGCCGACTCCTAGTGGCGCTGGGGAATCCGCTGTGACCTTCCCCCATTTCATGGCCAAAGCGGCCACAGCGAGTGGCGCAATGCCAACGAGCCAGACGCCTGGGGTCGTCGAGATGGAGGTCGAGCAAAGTCGCGGACACACTCCAGCTCTGCTTGCGTCTGTGGACACGCTACAGCTCCACGACATGCTAGGCGCAGCCATCCAGGTATGTCCAGTCCCCGAGGATCGGGCCACTGAATTTCAGTGGTCGGATTCTTTTAGTGTTTTTGTAGCGTACAGTCCCCGAGTGCCTAGTCGCTGAATTTCAGTGGGTGGGCACTTAGGATTTTGACCTCCAGTCCCCGAGTGCCTAGTCGCTGAATTTCAGCGGGTGGGCACTTAGGATTTTTAACCTCCAGTCCCCGAGTGCCTAGTCGCTGAATTTCAGCGGGTGGGCACTTAGGATTCTATTGTTGTTGACAGTTTGATTTATGTGCAGGGCTTGCAGCATGAATCGGCCGGTCGGCTTGCTGCAAAGTGTCGCGTGGATAAGGAACTTGTTGCCGTCCAAGAAATGAACAAGGGACTCCAAGTAATCGCTGCTAAGGCAGAGGAAGTCCGCCAGGGCCTTGTCCCGGCGGGTGAGCTGACGGCGGCTCAATCTGCTTTGAGTACGGCTGAGAAGCGGATCGCTGATTTGGAGCGCGAGCTCAAGGAAGCGAAGGCGGAGGCGAGCTCGGCGGATGGGCGGGCAAAAGCTGCTGTTACGGCTGCCGCTGAAGAGCGAAAGGTCTCTGACGCCCTTGTTGTTGGGCTACAGAACGACTTCTCCTCACTGCAAAGCTTCATCACGGGCCTCTGCCGTCCTTGAATTGGTAAACTTTCTGCCTCTGCCTGTAGTAGCTACATTGTGAAGTCGTTGTTGTACTCACTGCCGACCTCTGTCCACAGGTCGGATTATCGACAGCTCGGAGGAGGCGCAGTCGTACGACGCGCGGCAGTGTGTGACCACTCTGGTCGACTAGGCCACGTTGTCCGCGGCTTGCATTCGAGCATATGTTCAGGAGATATCACCCACGTAAGTGATTCCGAGCGACCTCGTCGAAGTATTGCGTTATCTGGAGAAGGCGACGTCAGTTGTCGAGTTCATGACGCGGTCGGCGTTCTGGCGCGGGGCGGCGACGGCTCTCAGCCTTGGGCTTGCCCAATTCCCGGAGGACTTCGATCTCGACGACGTGACGAGTGGCTACCCCTCGTCGACGGGCTCAGTGGAGATCGCCGAGGTGCTGAAGCTGACGGACCGGGCCGCGGTGTACTCCAATCGCGTCTGGCGATGGGCGACCTCTTCCCCTATCAGGAGACGACTGTCGCCCCCAACGATCCTGAGCCGACGCATCGGGACTTCAAGGTCGAGCAACCATTCTGTGCAGCGATGGCGGGTGAGTTGACGATGTACCCGTCGAACCCGTACACGCCCTTCATTCGCAACCGCAGGGGTGGCGGCGAGTCGCCGTCGAAACCTACGGAGTAGAAACATTGTGCCCTGGGGCGTTAGTAACAATTGGCCATTGGACTCAACTTGTATTTTGGAACGACTTTGTTCTGCTGTAATGAAACTTCGTGTTATTTTGTGACTGGTTTCGTGATTTTGAATGCTGATTGGACGAGTCCCCGAGCGCGTCCGCCCTTTTTATGGGGTTTACCTCGTTTGTTATGTGTTTGTGGTTTTGAATGTTTTGTCAGTTGTTTTGCTATTGAGGTCGACTCGCCCGAGCTCGGAGAGCCAGTCGCAGGGTGACTCTCGTGAGTGCTCTTTACTTGACCATTTTCCCTTGCGTGAACGAGGTCGAGTGGCCGAGTCCCCGAGCGTGGTACTTGGTGGTTCAGTTGCAGCTCCAGGGTGGGTGAGGACTGAGCGCGTTAGAGTAAGCGCATGGCGAGTCCTGGGCACGCTCTCATACTTGGCATTTTCCCTAGTCGCTCGTGCTCGACTGGTCGTCAGTCCCCGAGCGTGGTACTTGGCCGTTCGAGTCGCTGCGCCGAGGATGCGGAGGACCTTGGTCGCTGTGAGGAACGAGGGCAGTTGTCTTGGCTCGTTAACCCAGTCGAGCTAGGCGACTCCAATGGGGCTCCGGGTTGGTGTTTTTCATGGACGTTACGAGTTCTGGGGTAACCTAGTGCCCTCGGAACGCACTACTTGGCCGTTCCGGTCGCTGTACCAGAGGTTGACTTCTGCGGTTAGCTTGACACTGTTATTACGAGTGCGAGTGGCACAAGGCACGGGGAGTAGAAGCAATTTCTATTTTATTTCATAGCAGGTGGAGAGTACATGTATGGAGTTCTAGGAGTAGAATTTCCGTAGGAGGTTTACATTCCACGGTCGCTTGACGTCGAGTTTCCCATCTCCTCGGACGTCGATGAGGTAGGAGGCATCGTTGCCGAGGACTCGCCCGATGGAGAATGGTCCCTCGAAGGGGGGGATAGCTTGTGCATTCCCTTCTTGTCCTGGATGAGGCGTAGCACCAGATCGCCTTCCTGGAAAGTGCGAGTCCTTACTCGCCGGCTATGGTAGCGGCGGAGCCCTTGTTGGTAGATGGCGGTGCGGAAGCGAGCTAGGTCGCGTGCCTCGTCGAGTTGGTCGACTCCATCCTAGCGTGCGAGTTCGTTTGCGGCCTCCGTGTAGTTGACAACCCTGGGCGAGTCGTGCTCTAGGTCGGTGGGCATGACTGCCTCGGCGCCATACACCATGAAGAAGGGGGTGAACCCTGTCGACCTGTTGACGGAGGTGCGGATGCCCCAGATGACGGAGGTTAGCTCCTCGACCCAGCACCCGGCGGTGCGCTCGAGTGGTACTTGGAGCCATGTCTTCAGGCCATGGAGGATGCTCTGGTTGGCTCGTTCCGCCTGGCCGTTGGACTCCGGGTGAGCGACTGAGGCGAGGTCGAGTTGGATGTGATGTTCCTCGCAGAACTTGGCCATGGATCCTTTGGCGAAGTTGGTGCCGTTGTCCGTGATGATGCTGTTTGGGAACCCGTAGTAGATGAGCTCGCCTAGGAACTTGGTGGCGGTCTTCCCGTCGCATTTCCGGAATGGCTTGGCCTCCACCCATTTTGTGAATTTGTCGACTGCGACCAGGAGGTGGGTGAAGCCGGAGGGGGACTTTTTGAAAGGGCCTACCATGTACATACCCCACACGGCAAACGACCATGTGATGGGGATTGTTTTGAGCGCCGAACTCGGCACGTGGGTTTGGTTGGCGTATTTCTGGCACCCGGCGCACCGCTGGACAATGTCGACAGCGTCTGCGTGTGCGGTGGGCCAGTAGAAGCCATGTCGCATAGCCTTTGCGACCAGAGAGCGGGCGCCAGCGTGGTGGCCGCAGTCGCCGGAGTGGATGTCGTGGAGGATTTTGCATCCTTCAGCGGGTTGGACGCAGCGTTCGAACACGCCGGTCACGCTGCGCTTGTGGAGCTCGCCGTCGATGATGACGAAGGACTTGCAGCGGTGTGCAATCATCCTGGCGTCTGTTTCGTTTGCTGGCAAGGTGCCTCCCTCCAGGTAGGCGATGTACGGCGTAGTCCAGTCCTTTGGCTCGACGATGAGTGCGACCAGGGCTGCCTCTGGTTGCAGCGGGACTCCGATGTCGATCTCCCTTGGGGGAGAGACGGAAGGCTTGGTGATGGTGTCGAGGAAGACGGCGGCGGGTGGTGCGAGTCGAGCCGAGCCGATACGAGAGAGTGCATCATCCTCCTCATTCTTCCGCCTGTCGATCCACTCGACGGAATAGCCTGCAAAGTGTCTGCCCAGCTTGTCCACTGCTTGGCGGTATGCCGCCATGGTGGGGGAGATGGCGTCGCAGGTGCCGGCGACTTGTCCAGCGACGAGGTCGGAGTCTCCGTAGCAGCGTAGGCGGTTGACATTCATCTCCTTAGCAGCTCGCATGCCGTGGAGTAGTGCCTCGTACTCGGCCATGTTGTTGGTGCAGGGGGTGAAGTCGAGGCAGAGGACGTAGCGTAGCTTGTCGCCCTTCGGAGAGGTTAGCACGATCCCTGCTCCTGCGCCGTCCGCATTCTTGGAGCCGTCGAAGTGTAAACTCCAGTAGTGGAGGTATGGTAGCTTTTCTGGATGCTGGGCCTCCTCCCAGTCGGCGATGAAGTCCGCGAGAGCCTGCGACTTGATCGCTTTGCGCGGCTCGTACTTGATGTTGTGGACGCCGATCTCGACGGCCCACTTGGCGACTCGCCCCGTCGCCTCATGGTTGCGGATGATGTCCTGCAACGGTGCTGAGGAGACGACCGTTATCGGGTGCTCCTGGAAGTAGTGTGGTAGTCGGCGCTGTGCTCTGAAGACCGCGTATACCAGTTTCTGGTATTGCGGGTAGCGCTAGCGCGACTCGGTAAGGACCTCGCTGATATAGTACATTGGTCGCTGCACTGGGCGCTCCTTTCCATCCTCTGGTCGCTCGACGACCATGACGGCGCTGACAACACGCTCGGAAGCCGCGACGTATACCAGCATGGGTTCCTTGTCGATGGGGGCGGCGAGTAGCGGTGCTGCGAGTAGCACCTTCTTGAGGTCGCGGAGCGCATCGTCCGCCTCCTTGTCCCATTGGAAGGTGGGGTTCTTGCGCATCAGGCGGTATAGGGGCATCGCCTTTTCGCCCAATCGGGGGATGAAGCGACCGAGAGCCGCGATTCGCCCGGCCAGCTTCTGGACGTCGCGCAGGCACTCGGGTTTGCCGAGTCGAGCGATCGTGTCGATCTTGGTGGGATTCGCCTCGATCCCGCGCTTGGAGACGACCTATCCCAGTAGCTGCCCTGCTGGTACACCGAAGGTGCATTTGCCTGGGTTTAGCTTTATCTTGTATTTCCGCAGGTTGGCGAATGTTACCGCCAGGTCGGCGAGTAGGTCGCCCTGGCGAGCAGACTTCACTACCACGTCGTCGATGTAGACGTGGATATTTCGGCCAATTTGGCTCGCAAGGCACTCCTGCATACACCGCTGGTAGGCCGCCCCGGCGTTCTTGAGGCCGAAGGTCATGGCAGTGTAGCAGAAGGCTCCGAATTGCGTGATGAACGCCGTCTTCTCTTCGTCCTCAACGGCCATTTTGATCTGGTTGTACCCAGAGTGTGCGGTATGCTCGTTTGAGCTTGGCGACCAGGGGCTCGTAGTGGCACGAGGTCTTGAAGCAGTGGATTGCGGTGTCTGGGTGGATACCGACCGCGTTGTACCACAGTTCTTGCCACCGTTGGACCCAGCTGCGGGTCGACTCGCGAGGTCCCTGGACGCATTGTTCCAGGTCCTCGATGGTGGTGGCGCGGGTGTATGAACCCTCGAAATGCCTGACGAAGGCGTCGCGCATCTCTTCCCAGGAGTCGATGCTATCCGCGGGGAGAGTGTTGATCCACTGCTTGCACGCCCCCTCCATCATCAGGGGAAGATAGCGGGCGGCGAGTAGATCGGTGTGGCCGGCGATCCCCATTGCCATGAGGTAAGTATCCAGCCACAGAGAGGGATCGTACGAGGGGTCGTACTTCTCTATTTCCTTTGGCGCTTTGAAGTTCGCCAGGTATCTTTCGCCTCGGATCATTGGTCCGAAGCACCGGGGCCCGAGTCGGCTTAGCGACCCCCTCGGCTTGCCGTCGCGACGGTTGGTTAGGGTATGCCGCAGGTCGTCGGGCTGGCGTGCGCGCCAGCTCTGGTTGTTGATGATGTGGGTGCGGGCGTCGATGGGCTGACCGTTGGCGGCGACAAAGTTGGTCGCCGGACGGGGGTCGTTGGTGGAGAGTGCCGCGTTCGCGGGTCGGTGTTGGAGCTGCAGTGGTTCGGGTGGCGGTCAGTTGAGGGTGTTTGCCGCCATGGGGCGGCCGCTTGAGGCCGCTCTGCTGCCCGATGAACACGAGTACATCCGACCCTGTGAGTCGACGCCTGCGTTTTGTTGCTCGACCGCCTTTGCGAGCAAGGCCTTGACGTACTGGATCTGTAGGGCGCCGTCACATGTGGCCGCGATGTTTTCGACTGCTACTCGGCCCGCAACGAGGTTGTCCATCGGGGTGGAGAACAGTGGTAGGCCGTTCGCGTATCGCTCCCGTGAGGAGACCACGATCAACGGCTGATCCCTGGGGGGTGCGCGGTTGGGTGGTGGTGGGGCGCCATTCGCCGTCGACCCTGGTGGGGGCCGGGCGCTTCCTCTCGGTGGCGCATTTTCGCAGATCGGGCGCTCGGCCATGCCGGTCGGGTCGCTCTCGTAGTCGAAATTTAGGGCGCGCCCCTGGACGGTGGGGTTCAGGGGCGACCTGATTTGTTGCTGGTGGTAGCGCGACAGCTCCTGCGCTGTCACCTGCTCGAGGCGAAATTTTTCACGCTCGGCTTGCTCCTTGCGGACTGCTTCCGCCAGCTTCAGGCGGAGTTCCTCAACCTCCGTTGTCGTTGTGTTGGGAGGGATCAGAGTGGAGAATGGATCCTCCTACGGGTCGGCGCCAGTCACCATGTAGGTCGCGGCGTGGCGGCCGGTCCCGTCGTAGAGATCAGCGGAATTCTCCGACCCGGAGTCGATGTCGAAGATCCCAAGGATGGAGGGATCCTCGAAGTCTCCGCCGTTGGAGACCTGGGTGATGGAGCCCGCGGGCGACGCAACGACGATGGATCCGGCGAGTGACGCCGGGGTCGCTGAGTCGGCGTCGTCGTTGAGGGCCGCGTCTTCCGTGGCCGCGGTGGTTTCAGCCACATCGCTGTGGGCTGAGTCGTACTCGGAGGCGAGGCGGTGGATCGTGCGGACCTGACTCTCAGAGAGCCGGTCGCGTGGCGGCGACTCGCAGACGCGAGACGAGTCCTCCGAGACGATGACGTCGGTGAGGCCGACGAAGAGATTGATCGTGTCGACCGGCAGGATCATGTTATGCGTGACGGGTCGCGCCGTCGGGACGTAGATGCTCGGCAAGATTTGGAGCATCTCGCAAATCGCTATCATGCGGCCGGTGGCGATCGACTCGTTGATGGGTAGATTGGATCTCGCCGCAGAACACTGGCCAGACCGGACAAGCCCCACGGTGGGCGCCACTGTCGTGGGAATGACCACGGCAGATGCTGCAATCGACAGCGAGTAGTAGAAGATGGGGCAAGGGAGGCCAGCCATCTGCGGTGCGAGATGAGGGCGGAGACACAAGGATTTACCCAGGTTCGGCCCCCCGGAGGGTAAAGACCTACTCCTGCTAGATTGTATTATGGTGGAAGTACAATGGGGCGAGCTCGACGGCTAGGCAGCGAGTCGCTTGGGTGTATGATGGAACGTGTCCTCTACGCGCCCTCTAGGGAGGTTTATATAGACTCACCCCCCTAGGGTTTACAGATCTCAACCGAATCAGTTAAGGTTTCAGCGGTCGTTTAACCTAATCCGACTGGGCCTATCTATGCTTTTGGGCCTTCAGCTTCCAGTCGCTTGAGTCCACGCCAGGTCTTGATCCAGTCGTCGTTCCGCAGGCCCACTCGCAGGTGTCTGGGCCAGTCGGAAACGTCCTGCTGGGTATACCCCGGTAGGCATATCCCCATCACTTCCCTTAGACAAAAATGGACGCCACCAAACCTATCAGCCCTACCACCAACTATCCATTTGGCTAAGTTATTGCAACCTATATGATACAGGCAGAGCCCATAATGCCATGTGGCTACACTTGAAGCTTCTCAACATTTGACATCTCAAATCTCTTTGTTCCTGGGTGGCTTTCCACAGGTGTGATTGTAGAGGTCTCAACCTAATAAGGTAGATTCCTCCTGTGTTTTACAATGCTAGTCCCTGGATCAATAGCTAGCATCCACAGTTAAGATGTAATATCAAGATACAAAGGTCATAAAATAACTTTATAACCAGGAACATCATAATTTTATTACATCTTACATAGATCATTGGGCTATTACATTACATTGCAGCGGAATAACTATAGTCATGGGGTCCTTCATCTTCAAAGTGCCACAGGCAGATGTTGGTTGTATACTTTGTAATCCTAATCAAACAATCTTCACTAAAATCAATCAAACCTGCAACATACAAGTTACAAGTTACAGCCACAAAGGTCAATACATTTGAATTGTATTGGCAAGTTTCACTACTTTGTATATTATGAGTGGATCCTATCATTACATGCATATTTGGCTAAGTAGAGTTTAAGGCTTATTTGCATAAAGAAATATTTATCCTATCTTTTCAAAATGGTTTTGGTCCTTTGTCAAATCTCTTTTCCAAGTTCCTTGAACTCCTTGGTAGAAACTCAAGTGTTCAAGTCCTTGTCAAAAATCCCTTGAGCTCCTTGGTAACTCCAAGTGCATCAAGTTTTATGAAATCTCATGAGTTCCTTGGTAACCCCAAGTACATGATGCTCTTGAGCACCTTGGTAACCCCAAGTGCAACAAGCTTAACAAAATCTCTTTGAATTCCTTGGTACCCCCAAGTGCATCAAGTTTTTATATTAGAAGTTGGAATGTCGAGATCTCCCATGGTTCAAACTTTAGTTGCTCAGTATTGTCCATATCCGGGGACACGGCTAAGTACTTAGATTTTATTAACTTCTGCAGGAGTACACTTTACCCACATGTCACAATCCCATCCTTTTGCCACCAGTGGCCTACTGGATTAGTGCTCACCAAGATGGAGTACTGGCAGATTGAGAATGTGACGAAGTCTTTCCAAAGGGTCCTTCCATACACCATTGCTAGCTTGCCTTCAGCACCCATGAAGCATTCCAGATCCCCATGTCCGGTTAACTGAAGACAGTGCATGGGTCTTCCCAATGTAGTCGACTAAGCCAGAGCCATAATAGCATGTGGTTGCACACGAAAGCCACAATTGGAGAAACATGTTCAATCTCTAAGTTTCCTAGGTGGTTTTCTTTTGGAGAACAACACAAAGTGATTCCCATAGACATGGTTCCTTTTGTTGCCACCTTCTCCAAAACTTAAAGTATCCACCACCTAGGTGGTTCATTGAGTCCTTGTTTTATTATGTAAAACACAAGTTCTTTTCTCAACCTTTGTAAAATCTCAACATGTATCTCGTTTCAAATTATAGTATGGATAAGCATGTATCAACTACATATTTTCACTAAGGAGTGTATAGGGGATCCTATTAGGATTAGCATAGCATAAGTATAGAATTGTTTTCATGCATGTTTTCATAATCCACTAAGTATAATGAAGATAGTAGGACTTTTGTATGATAGTGTAACTTGCCTTTTTGGTAGGGAATGGTGGTTCACTCCTTGATCTTTCTAGTCTCACACTTTGCTAAATTCACTACAAGTCAATCAAGCAAGACACAAAATCAACTAACATTCCAAACCAAGGTTAAACAAACAATTTTCACACTCACAAAGAAATGGAATCTAAGTCATGCAAAAGAGGGTTCTATTGCAAGGTTGGTCTCTACTAGGTTTATAAACTTTGTAAGGTCCAAATTAGTCATTTACCAAAATGGCAAAGTCATTAGTTAGAGGGTTTTGCTCAAAATCTATTTTAAAATCCATTCAACATTTTATGTGGTGGAAAATAGTTTTATTAAATCTAAAACCTTTAAGTTTTCACCAAAAGTTTCTAACCCCCAAGATTTGTTGTTTTGGGTCAGTAGCTTTGAATCAAAATATTTTCTCAAAGTTTTATTCCAAAATCCTTTTTCATAATAAAACCATTTTTTTACTTGGCTAGAAATAGACTAATTCAATTAATCCAATCTAAATTTTCCCAATTTCATTTTCAAAATCATGGGTTTGTTCCTAGGGTCAGTAAGGTCACATAAAACCATTTTGCAAAAGTTTTACTCCTAAATTCAATTTTAAACAATTTTCCTACTCTAAATAAGCTCACATATGAATCTGAAAAAACAAGTAAACAAACAGATACTATTTTCTAAACTAAGGGCATGGTTGGCTAGGTCTTGTTCTCCTGAATCCAACGACATAAAATTTGTAATTTTTGGACGTGTGGTTTGAAAGTTACAAAGGTTTGAAGTTTGCAATTAAATCTGATTCAAACATTCTTTTAAACAGATTCTAGTGCCACGCGGCAGTATCCTACTGGACGGTACCGCTTCGCCCGGATCGCGTTCTGTAGAGCGTTGGATCAAGTTAGATCGTATGGTTCTGGAAGCGTACCACTTCGGCGTTAAATGATCTATCTAGTGCGTCCGATCCAGATCCAACGGTGCTGGCGAGTTTGACCAAAAGGGGGCGGCGCTGACGGTGGCTAGCAGCGGCGCACGGCCAGGCGGTGGCTCTGCGGTGGTTCTAGGAAGCGAGAGAGGGGTAGAGTAGGCTTACCGAGGTCGCGAGGACGGGGTGATGCTCGACGTGTGATTGTCGTGGCAGGGGGTGCTCAGGTACTTCTGCGATTGCTCGCCGGAGTATAGAACGACGTCGGGTGGTCTCAGTCGTGGTCGAAGACGTCGCTACAAGTCACGAGAAGGACAACCGAGGTTATGTTTAGACGCAGGAGATCACGGGGGTGCTGTGAGCGTGAACGAGAAGAAGAGGGGCGGTCTGGTTTACCGGGAAGTCGTCGTCGGAGAAGAAACAGACGGCGGCGCTGTCGGAGCTTGTCAAAGCCGACGCTTCGGGGCGCCCGCGGTCGATTGGTTGGTACGGGGAGGAGCGTCTGGGAGTGGGGAGTCTGCTAGTGTGCTCGGGGAGGCAGGAGGTGGCGTGTACTGGCCTGAATTGGCCGGAGACGGTGGTCGGAACAGGGGAGCTCGAGGAGGAAATTCGGGTGGTCTAAGGCGTGCCAGCGTGGGGTGTCCGAGGGGAAATATAGAGGAGGCATGGGCGTTTCAACCTGCGTGATCAAAGCTGGTAACGGTGGTCGAGTTAAAGCGAATTAAGGCCGCGAATTCATCGGCAGGAGCGGTGTCGAAGGTGGGAGAAGGGGTCGTGCGGGTGAGGAGGAAGAACAGTGGAAAGGGGGTCCAGTCGTCAGTGGGAAAGAAACGAGGGGAAGGGTCCACTCGTCAGTGTCTGTTTGAGTCAGTGCTTAGGTAGGAAAACGTTTCGCTGCGGATAGAGGAGATGGGCTGGCGTTGGGCCTTAGTGGGCTGCTGGGTTGGATTGGTCTAATCTTTATTTTTTTCTGTTTCTGATTCTTTTTCCTTTTTCTAATTTATTTCCTGTTTTGAATTTCAAAACAATCAAACAAGGTTCAAATCAATTCAAACAACACTCAAACTTTGTAATATTGAAATTAGTTCTGTTTAGTAACATGAATCAAAATCCAAAATAAAAATAAAATTCTAAATCTCTTTAGGTTCTATTTATTAATTAAGTAAAATGGTCCATGGTTTATTAATAGAATAGGGTTTGGTTTATTTAATAAAATCTTCATTTGAACTCCAAATACTTTCAAAAAAAAAATCAGTAGGTTTTGTTTGGAAATAAAGAATATTTGGGAAACTTGTTTAAAACAAAATAACATTTTAATTTAGAATCCATTATTAATTAAATATAATAGACTTTCATTATTAATTCAAATAGGATTTGTTTTATTGAGATATTTATTTTGAAATCTAAAATAAAGCCAAAACACTTCAGTAGGTTTTATTTGAGGATATAATATATTTGGAAAACTTATTTAAAATAATTTAAATAAGTTTTGATGTTTCAATTAAATTGGTAAAACCTTTTATTTAAATAAAGTTGGATATTAAATCCTTATTAATTTATTTAAACAAATCTTTGCCAATTTTAATTAAAATAAAATGTTTTAATTCAAAAGCTTGGCCAAGGTTTTAATTTGGCTTTATAAAATATTCTTTATTTATAAACACATCTTTTCTTTTGAATACCAAATCTTTTATTAAATGATTCCAAAATAGTAATTCCAAAACATTTTTTATTTCCTTTAATTAAATGTTTAACTCATTAAATTCCTTTAGGATTTTATTTAATTCAAATGGGTTTGAAGTTCCAATTGAATTCAAAAGTTTCTTCTGGCTCTGAAAACCAAACAAAGTTTTATTTTATTCATTTATTTTCACATTACAAGATTTGGAAAATCTTGGGATGTGACAGTGATACAAAGTTTTTCCCCAGTATACTGGACTTGTGATACACAAGTTTTTCCCTAGCATACTGGACTTGTGTAACCACTCAACACAATCCTTTCATTCCATTCCACCCAGGTGATTCATTCACATAGTTGTTTTATTAAACAAAACACAAGTCATAGACTTAGGAATATTTCATAACATGAATATAATCCACCCTTGTTTTCTACTAGCTAGGCTAAGCATAATACTAGAAAGAATCTTAACTTAGGGAAAATTCTACTAAGGCATCATCTACTAGGATTTCCCATGGCATAGCATACTTAGTAAAAATTCCATGCAAGTCCTACTTAGAAATATCACTAATGCATAGTCAAAATAGTAGGACAAAATGTATGAAGCACCAATTTCCTTTTTAGTAGACAATATATGTTCACTCCTTTATCTTGCAAATGTCACACTCTTCAAGGTTCACTACAATTCAATCAAGCAAGCACATATTCAAACTATCATTCAAACAATTCATCACATGAAATAAAGAAAATAAAACAATGCATGCAAGCATGCAAAATTGTTTTATTTGGAAATGTGGTTTCTAATAGGTTATAAACATATTAAAACAACCATTGGTCATTTATAAAAGTGGCAAAACCATTTGAAATTAAGTTAGTGAAAATGGCCACTTTAAATCATCTTTGTTTTGCTAGAAATGATTTTTAAATGAAGTAACAATTTCTAGTGTCTGCCAAATATTTTTTTAAACACAAATGTTAGTGTTTATGGTCAAAGTGTTTAAATCAAATCCATTTATAAAAGGTTTCACTTAAAAAAAATCCTATTTAAATTAATAGCAATAATTTGTTTTACTAGAAATGCTTTTTATTCAATGAATAATTCCTTAGTGTCACAAAATATAGTTTTAAATCCAAAAGTTGTTTTTTATGGTCAGTAGGTTCAAAACAAACCATTTGCAAAAGATTTTACCCTTAAATCATTTTTAGAATAATTTTTATAATCAAAATAGGCCTAAACATGTTTCTGCAAACACATCGAATTTTGTAGAAGAAAAACACTAAACAAAGGGCATGGTTGCAAAGGTTTCATTTTTATGAATCCAGTGGTATAAAATTTGTAAATTTTGAACGTGTAGATTAATAGTTATGAATTTTACAAAATCAAACTACTAATAGACAAGTTTCTGTTTTTTAAAAACAAAAGGCTGGCCACGCGTCACGTTTCTATTGGCTGAAAACGGTTTGTGTGGATCGATTGATATAGACAGTAGGATTTAAGTGGGATCGTGCGGTGTTGATGTAGCATACCCCTTCGTTTAAGTGAATCTATCGTGTCCATCAGATCATCATCCAACGGGTCCTAGCACGCCAACCATAGATGGGCGATGCAGGCGACTGTCGCACGGCGGAGGCGCTCTGCTCGCGGTGGTTCTGAAAAAACAGGAAGCAAGGGGAAGGGGAAGGTGCTCACCAGGTTCGCCATGGAGCACTGATACTCGACGTGGTCTCCGCAGGGACACGGGCGCACGATGCTGCTGGCGATTGCTCGCCGTAGTTGTCGTTGGCGTCGGGCGTCTCTGTTCGTCGTTGTTGGCGAGGTTACGGGTCACGCCAAGGCAAGAAAAATGGCATGTTAGATACGCGCAAGATAGGAGGTTGTAGAGGTAGCAACCAGAGAGGAGGGGGCGGTCTATGCTTACGGGGAGGGGTGGCCGGAGTGGACACAGTCAACGGTGGCGCTCGGGCGAGGTTGTTGCCAAAGCTGTGGAGCACGTGCGGGCAAGCTGAGGGTACTGGAGGGTGCACCTGGTGATGGGGAGCAATCTAGTAGGTACTGGGAGCAGAGAGTTGGTCGGAGTTGCCAGAATTTGGCCGGAGTAGTTCGTCGGGGCAGTGGGGTTGCAGCGAGAAATCAAGACAGCCTCGAGGCAGAGAGAGAGGGGCAAGTGAGATGAAAGGGATAGGGGGACTAGGCGGTTAAGTACGCGTGATCACTGGGCGGAATTACTCCTGTATTCAAACGAATTCAAGCCTCAAATCAATGGCCGAAACGGTCGTGAGGGAAGAGGGGGCGGGGTCAGCGCGAGGAAGGCGACGATGACGGGGCAGACATGGGGTCGCCAAGTCACTGGCTGTGCGGGTATGTGTTCTGGTGTGAAACGTTCTGCGGGGAAAGAGGAAGGTGGGCTTCGCTGGGCTTGCTAGGATGGTTAGTTCGGCTGGGCTGCTTCTTTTTATTTTTTTCTCCTTTTGATTTCTTTTCTTTTTCTGTTTCTATTTTCTGTTTTGAATTTATTCAAATGATTCAAACACTTGTTTGAATTCAAATAACTATCAAAACTTTTCAGTAGGTTACTAATGTTTATTTAATGTGTTTTAAAGTCCATTTAGAATATTTTCTTTTATTCTTTTTGTGGTTTATTATTTATTTAAAATAGACACTTGTATTTATTTAAATAATATTTTAAATATGTTTTCAAACTTCTGTTTGAATTTTAATTTTTACCAAACCTTTTTCAGTAGGTTTTATTTATTCATTAATGCAAATAATTCACTTTAAATTATTTAAATATTTTAATATGATTTAATGTTCATATAAATTGGGAATTTGTCTTCATTCAAATAAAATCAAATATGGTTTTAAACCCATATAAATTTTATTCAAATAATTCTTTTTAAGTTTAATTATATACTTTTTAATCCACTTGGGCAATTTCCAATTTATTATTTTCTCATGATTTAATTAATCATTTATAATAGAAATTCTGTCCTCATTCAAATAGAATTGAATTTGGTTAAAGTCCATATAATTTTATTTGATTATTCTTTATCCCTTTATTTTATTTGTATTATCTTTATTCCATTTGCTTATGGATTTAATTCAAGTTTTAAATTGTCTTCTAAATAATTTCCTTGGGATTTATTATTTAGTTTTGGCAATTTGTCTTTATTTAAATAAAATTGAATATTTTTCAATCCTTATGATTTTATTTAAATAATCTTTTATTCCTTTCTATTATTCAATAAACTTTCATTTTATTTGTTTGGCCAAGATTTAATTTGACTCTTAAATATTCCTTATTTATTTCATTCTTTTTTTATAAAATCCATATCTTTTTATTTATAGATCCAAAATTGGTGATTCCAATTTGTAGAATTTTATTTAATATTTATTTATCTTCTTAAATCCTTTTAGGATTAATTTGCTCACAATTTGGTATGGATTTTAGCTAGGAGCATTATTAGCTTTGATATTTATTTTCTTTACCCTATTAAATTCATAAGTTTTTATCTATGGCTCCAAATTGAATGAAACCAATTTCTATGGTTTTATAATATTTTTATTACCATTTTGATCATTTATAAATGTTTGTTGATTTTTTTATATGGAACAAATCCATAGTCTTAGAGAGATCTTGTAAATGATTTTCTTTCATCACGATTTGGGATGTTGATTTAACTTTTCCAAGTGTTTAAATTTCAAGATACATTCATTGATGAATGTATTTCACTTGATTTAAATTTTGTTTGATTCCCTTTTCATTCAAATTTTGTTCAAGAAGGGTTTTGATTTTTCCATTTAGAAACAAAAAGTTTCTTTTTACCCTAAATTTCAACATTTAATTCTTTTGTTTATTTATTTTTCACATTTCAAAATTTGGAAAATTTAGGGATGTGACAGGCTACCACCCTTAAAAGAAATCTCGTCCCGAGATTTGGGAAGGCTAGAGGTTACAAGTTGGCTTCAAGAAAACTTGGGTACTACCACCCTTAAAAAGGTTTTCAACTAGATTACATCTTGGCTTACTGGGGATCTTGATGTAGCTTCTCTGGACAGTTGCTTGCATAATGGCCTAGCTCTTTGCATTTGAAACATGTAACAATGTTGATGTCTCTCATAGGTTTGTTTGTCTTGTCTTTCTCCTTTTCTGGACAATGTGATGCATAGTGTCCCATCTCTTTGCAATTGTAACATTTCACTTGGCTATTGTCCTTCTTGCTGGGTTTGGTACATTTCTTCATTTTCTTGGGTCTCTCCAAAGTTAGGAGTTCTTCTAGTTCATGTTCTTCATATCTCACCTCAAAGGTTGGAAATCTTTCTCTCTTCTTGGGGCAGTCACTAGAGATATGACATTCTTCTCCACATGAGTAGCAACACTTTGTGGTCACTTTGGATGTGGCCTTATGAGGCATGATTCTGACTTTGCCTTCATCCTTCTTGGTAGAAGTTGTTCCCTTATGGAGGTTTCCAAACATTTGATGCATTCCATCTTGTTTCATTTGTTGAACTATAGGATAGATGGGGCATTGGATAGGGACATGATCATTTCCTTCACATAGGAAACAAGTAACTTGAGATATGGGGCATTTTTTAGTTGGATGTTTCTCTTCACAATTAGGGCATTGGTCCACAAGCTCTTTGTAAGTGTGTTCTATGTCTCCACAAATGTTGCAAGCTTTAGTTCCTTCTATAATATCATCCTTGACATCATTTTTGTCACAATCTCCTTGGAAATGGGTGCTTCTCATGTTGATCATTTGGTTGGTCATCCTTTGCAACAATTGGGATTGGGTTTCCAAAAACTTCTGTATGGTTGGTTCTATCCCATTGTTGCTGGCAAAAAAACTGAGTTCTCACTTGATTCAACTGGGCTTGGGTTGCTAGAAGTTGTTCTCTCATGTGTATCTCTTGGTTGTTGTTGTCACCATCCTTGATGTTGGAGTTTCTTGGAGAAGTCATCTGTTTGGGTTAGATTGGGATTAGAATAGGCAAAAGATTTCTAGAGGAAGAATTCTACTCACACACAATAATTCACACAAGCAATGTGCAAGCAATCACAAACAAACATTCCACTCAAACAACAAGGTTCAAGCATATTTTTAGGCAACAAAATATTTTTGCTACACCACATAAGTTGGTGTGGTTGATCTAACTAAACACTAGTATGGTGGTCCAACTATATGGTTCACTTGAGATCATTTCATTCTTCTTAGTTGTTTCTTGATGAATTAGATCATGGTTTCCTTGGAAAAATTCTTGCATCTTGGTCACAAAACTCAAAGGTGATGATGATTCATTCTAAGTTGTGTTTCCTTAGTATTCAAGTCTTGAGTAACATTTCTTGTCACACTTGTAGTCCTTAGTGATGTCCAAGTCGAAGTCCTTGATGAAACTAAAGTTGAAGTCATTGGTGTTGGTGAAGTCTTTGCTTATGTTGAAGTCTTTGCTCATGTTGAGGTTTTTGTCCATCAAGTTGAAATAGAAGAGATGTAGATTCAAAACAAAAAGGTTGAGGAAAGAGTTTACAAGATAGTTTGTAAATAAGTTTTGGAACAAATACAACTCCTATTTTTCTAAGTGGATTTGTCCAATCCTAGGGTTACAATCCTATAGGCAACACAGTGCTCTGATACCATATGTAGAGGTCCCAACCTTGATAAGGTAGAGATCCCTGTGTTTACAATGCTAGTCCCTGGATCAATAGCTAGCATCCATAGTTTAAGATGTAATATCAAGAAACAAAGGTCATAGTACAACTTTATAGCTAGGAATAAAATAATTCATTACATCTTACATAGCTCATTTGGCTATCTCATTACAATGCAGCAAAAATATCTATATAGCATGGAGTCCTTCATCTTCAAAGTGCCACAGGAAATCATGTTGGTTGTAGACTTGTAATCCTATTCAACACACTTCACTAACATCAAACAAACCTGCAACATAATAAATTACAACCACAAGGGTCAATACATTTGAATTGTATTGGCAAGTGATACTATGGTAGTATAGTGGAGTCTATCATCTATATGCATTTTGCTAAGTGGAGCTTAGGCTTGCTTTGCTCAAAATAGGTTTTCCTTATAAGTTAAAAACACTAAGTTTTTGTTTGTCAAATCACCCAAGGAATCTACCAATAAAATTGGTGATCCTTTAACCCTTGTTCGACCACAAGTTTTTAAATTAGAAATTGGGATGAGGAGATCCTTGATAGATTCCATGTCTTGATGCTCAAATTGTCCATTGCCGGGGACACGGCTAAGTACTTAGATTTTACTCTCTCGAGAGGTGGTGCACTTTCCCCACAAGACTCGACATGCATCAAGACAAGATCTTTCAGAAGCCTTCCCTTAGACCAAAATGGACGCGCTCCAAACCTATCACCCCCTACCACCAACTGCCCATTTGGCTAAGTTATTGCAACCTATATGATCCAAGCAGAACCCATAATGCCATGTGGCTGCACTTGAAGCTTCTCAACATTTGTCATCTCAAATCTCTTTGTTCCTGGGTGGCTTTTCACAAGTGTGAACCAAGTTTTTCCCCAGTATACTGGACTTGTGATACACAAGTTTTTCCCCAGCATACTGGACTTGTGTAACCACTCAACATAATCCTTTCATTCCATTCCACCCAGGTGATTCATTCACATAGTTGTTTTATTAAACAAAACAAAAGTCATAGACTTAGGAATATTTCATAACATGAATATAATCCACCCTTGTTTTCTACTAGCTAGGCTAAGAATAATAGTAGCAAGAATCTTAACTTAGGGAAAATTCTACTAAGGCATCATCTACTAGGATTTCCCATGGCATAGCATACTTAGTAAAAATTCCATGCAAGTCCTACTTATAAATATCACTAATGCATAGTCAAATTATTAGGACAAAATGTATGAAGCACCACTTTCCTTTTTAGTAGAGAATATATGTTCACTCCTTGATCTTGCAAATGTCACACTCTTCAAGGTTCACTACAATTGAATCAAGCAAGCACATATTCAAACTATCATTCAAACAATTCATCACATTAAATAAAGAAAATAAAACAATGCATGCAAGCATGCAAAAATTGTTTTATTTGGAAAGGTGGTTTCTAATAGGTTATAAACATTTTAAAACACCTATTGGTCATTTATAAAAGTGGCAAAACCATTTGAAATTAATTTAGTGAAAATGGCCACTTTAAATCATCTTTGTTTTGCTAGAAATGATTTTTAAATCAAGTAACAATTTCTAGTGTTTGCCAAATATATGTTTAAACACAAATGTTAGTGTTTATGTTCAAAGTGTTTAAATCAAATCCATTTATAAAAGGTTTCACTTAAAGAAATCCTTTTTAAATTAATAGCAATAATTTGTTTTACTAGAAATGCTTTTTATTCAAGGAATAATTCCTTAGTGTCACAAAATATATTTTTAAATCCAAAAGTTGGTTTTTATGGTCAGTAGGTTCAAAATAAACCATTTGCAAAAGATTTTACCCTTAAATCATTTTTAGAATAATTTTTATACTCAAAATAGGCCTAAACATGTTTCTGCAAAACATCTACTTTTACAGAAGGAAAACACTAAACAAAGGGCATGGTTGCAAAGGTTTCATTTTTCTGAATCTAGTGATATAAAATTTGTAAATTTTGGACGTGTATATTAATAGTTATGAATTTTACAAAATCAAACTACTAATAGACAAGTTTCTGTTTTTTTAAAACAAAAGGCTTTCCACGCGTCACGTTTTTATTGGCTGAAAACGGTTCATGTGGATCGATTGATATAGACCGTAGGATTTAAGTGGGATCGTGCGGTTTTGATCTAGCATACCCCTTCATTTAAGTGAATCTATCGTGTCCATCAGATCATTATCCAATGGGTCCTAGCACGCCAACCATAGATGGGCGGCGCTGGCGACTGTCGCGCGGCGGAGGCGCTCTGCTCGCGGTGGTTCTAGAAAACAGGAAGCAAGCGGAAGGGGGAAGGTGCTCACCAGGTTCGCCGTGGAGCGCTGATACTCGACGTGGTCTCCGCAGGGACAGGGGCGCATGATGCTGCTGGTGATTGCTCGCCGTAGTTGTCGTCAGCGTCGGGCATCTCTGTTTTTCGTCGTTGGCGAGGTTACGGGTCACGCCAAGGCAAGAAAAAGGGCGTGTTTGATGCGCGCGAGAGAGGAGGTTGTAGAGGTAGCAACCAGAGAGGAGGGGGCGGTCTGTGCTTACGGGGAGGGGTCGCTGGAGTGGACACAGTCGATAGAGGCGCTCAGGCGAGGTTGTTGCCGACGCTGTGGAGCGCGCGCGGGCGAGCTGAGGGTACTGGAGGGTGCGCCTGGCGATGGGGAGCAAGCTCGTAGGTACTGGGAGCGGAGAGGTGGTAGGAGTTGCCGGAATTTGGCCGGAGTAGCTCGTCGGGGCAATGGGGTTGCAGCGAGAAATAAAGATAGCCTGGAGGTAGAGAGGGAGGGGCAAGTGAGGGGAAAGGGATAGGGGGACTAGGAGGTTAAGTACGCGTGATCACTGGGCAGAAATATTCCTGTATTCAAACGAATTCAAGCCTCGAATCAATGGCTGAAACAGTCGCGAGGGAAGAGGGGGCGGGGTCAGCACGAGGAAGGCGACGATGACGGGGAAGACGTGGGGTCGCCAAGTCAGTGGTTGTGCGGGTATGCGTTCTGGTGTGAAACGTTCTACGGGGAGAGAGGAAGGTGGGCTTCGCTGGGCCTTCTGAGCTGGTTAGTTGGGCTGGGCTCCTTCTTTTTATTTTTTTCTCCTTCTGTTTTCTTCTCTTTTTCTGTTTCTATTTTCTGTTTGAATTTATTCAAATGATTCAAACACTTGTTTGAATTCAAATAACGTTCAAAACTTTTTAGTAGGCTACTACTGTTTATTTAATGTGTTTTAAAGTCCATTTAGAATATTTTCTTTTATTCTTTTTATGCTTTATTATTTATTTAAAATAGACACTTTTCTATATTTAAATAAGATTTTAAAAATATTTTCAAACTTTTGTTTGAATTCTAATTTTTACCAAACCTTTTTAGTAGGTTTTATTTATTCATTAATGCAAATAATTCACTTTGAATTATTTAAATATTTTAATATGATTTAATGTTCATATAAATTGGGCATTTGTCTTCATTCAAATAAAATCAAATATGGTTTTAAACCCATATAAATTTTATTCAAATAATTCTTTTTAAGTTTAATTAGATACTTTTTAATCCACTTGGGTAATTTCCAATTTATTATTTTCTCATGATTTAATGAATCATTTATATTAGAAATTTTGTCCTCATTCAAATAGAATTGAATTTGGTTAAAGTCCATATAATTTTATTTGATTATTCTTTATCCCTTTATTTTATTTTGATTATCTTTATTCCATTTTCTTATGGATTTAATTCAAGTTTTAAATTGTCTTCTAAATAATTTCCTTGGGATTAATTATTTAGTTTAGGCAATATGTATTTATTCAAATAAAATTGAATATTGTTCAATCCTTATGATTTTATTTAAATAATCTTTTATTCCTTTCTATTATTCAATAAACTTTCATTTTATTTGTTTGGCCAAGATTTAATTTGACTGTTAAATATTCCTTATTTATTTCTTCCTTTCTTTATAAAATCCATATCTTTTTATTTATAGATCCAAAATTGGTGATTCCAATTTGTAGAATTTTATTTAATATTTGTTTATCTTCATAAATCCTTTTAGGATTAATTTGCTCACAATTTGGTATGGATTTTTAGCTAGGAGCTTTATTAGCTTTGATATTTATTTTCTTTACCCTATTAAATTCATAAGTTTTTATCTATGGGTCCAAATTGGATGAAACCAATTTATGTGGTTTTATAATATTTTTATTTATTATTTGATCATTTATAAATGTTTGTTGACAACTTTTTATATGGAACAAATCCATAGTATTAGAGAGATCTTGTAAATGATTTTCTTTCATCAAGATTTGGGATTTTGATTTAACTTTTCCAAGTGTTTAAATTTCAAGATACATTCATTGATGAATGTATTTCACTTGATTGAAATTTTTTTGGATTCGCTTTTCATTCAAAAAAATTTCAAGAAGGGTTTTGATGTTTCCATTTAGAAACAAAAAGTTTCTTTTTACCCTAAATTTCAACATTTAATTCTTTTGTTTATTTATTTTTCACATTTCAAAATTTGGAAAATTTAGGGATGTGACAAGAAGGAATTCCACAATCTTAAGCAACTTCACCGCAGTGTGGAAGAATATATTGAGGAGTTCAACAATCTGGCATGTTATGCACCAGATGATGTTGACACTGATGCCAAGAGGAAGGAGAAATTCCTTGAACGGCTGAATGATGAGATATGCATGCAACTATCTGTTGCATATGTCCCAACTTATCAATCACTGTGTGACAAAGCCACCATCTTGGAAAGCAAGATGAAACAGGTGGAGAATAGGAAGAGGAAACATCACTTTGATAAGCATAGTTCTGGATCGTCACACAAGCGTTCCCATGGTGATGATAGTGGAAGTTCTGGATCCCACAATCATGGGAAGTATAACAGCCACCATAAAGGTAACTATCACCATGACAACAAGCACCACCGCAGTCATGACAATTATAGATATAAGAACCACAAGAGTGGACACAAGAGCCATCACCGTGGGAATGGCAATGGAAGTCAGCCTGCTAAGAGAGACATCAGTCAGGTTGAATGCTTCAAGTGCAAGAAAACTGGGCACTATGCAAATGAATGCTCAGAAAAGAAGGCTGATGGAGCCAACAAGCCAAACCCTTTTCAGAAGGGTCAAGTGAACCACATCAATGTGGAGGAAATCTATGAAGAATCTGATGTTGTGGATGGTAAGTTCAATCTTAATTCTTTTCTAGCACTTGTTCTTTTTGATACCGGCACATCACATTCATTCATATCAAGAGAATTTGTTGATAAAAATGGACTTCCAACTAAAACTATTGGGTGTCCTATTAAAGTAAGCTCTCCAGGTGGAGAGATGATAGTAAATTTTGGATGTCATGATCTAGTGATAGAATTTGGAAAGTATAAGTTTCCAGTTAGTCTGATAATCCTAGATTCCCAAGGATTGGATGTAATTTTGGGCTTGGATTGGATGACTAAGTATGAAGTAGTAATAGATTGTACCAATCATACTGTTACACTCACATCCCGGATAAGAAATGGATTAGGTTCAAGTCTAACTTTGAATCTAAAGGGAGTAAGCTAAATTCTCTTAAGGGGGTTAGCATAGACAGTGTACCAGTTGTGGAGGAGTATTTGGATGTGTTTCCGGAGGAATTACCAGGAATGCCACCAGATAGAGAGGTGGAGTTTTTGATTGACTTACTGCCAGGATCTGGACCAATAACAAAGAGACCCTACAAGATGTCAGTTGATGAGTTGAAAGAACTCAAGAAACAGCTTAGAGAACAATTGCAGAAAGAATTTATCCAACCAAGTTCTTCGTCTTGGGGTGCACGAGTTCTATTTGTTGAGAAGAAGGATAGAAGTCAAAGGTTATGCATAGATTACCGTTCACTCAATGAGGTGACTATAAAGAACAAGTACCCTTTGCCCAGAATCAATGATCTATTTGATCAACTAGAAGGATCCCGAGTGTTCTCAAAAATTAATCTCCGATCAGGATACTTTCAGCTAAAGATTAGAGCAAGACATACCTAAGATTGCTTTACCACTAGGTATGGATTGTAAGAGTATACTGTGATGCCATTTGGATTGACAAATGAACCAGCTTATTTCATGAACATGATGAACATAGTGTTAATGGAGTTTCTTGACAAGTTTGTTGTCGTGTTCATAGATGACATTTTGATCTATTCCAAGAGCAAAGAAGAACATGAAGAACATTTGCGTTTGATACTTGAGAAACTCAGGGAGCACAAGTTGTATGCCAAGTTCAGTAAGTGTGAATTTTGGTTCAGAGAAGTTGGATTTCTTGGACACATTGTGTCTGGAGATGATATAGTTGTCGATCCCGCAAAGATGTCAGCTGTAACCGAGTGGGAATCTCCAAAGCCAGTTAAAAAAGTTCGTAGTTTCCTAGGCCTGGCAGGATACTATAGAAGGTTCATTGAGAATTTCTCAAAAGTATCTAAGCCAATGACGGAGTTACTTAAGAAATAGAAGAAGTTTGATTGGACAGAAGGATGTGAAATTAGTTTCCAAGAATTGAAGAAGAGACTAGTGTCAGCACCAGTCTTATGTCTTCCAGATTTGGAGAAGGACTTTCAAGTCTATTGTGATGCATCTCACCAAGGATTGGGTGGAGTTTTTATGCAAGAAGGAAAAGTTGTGGCTTATGCCTCGAGACAACCCAAAACTCATGAAGTGAATTATCCTACACATGATTTAGAGTTAGCCTCTGTTGTCCATGCACTCAAAACATGGAGACACTATCTTTTGGGAAAGCGTTGTGAAGTGTTCAAAGATCACAAGAGTTTGAAATATATTTTCACCTAGAAGGAACTCAATATGAGACAAAGAAAGTGGCTAGAGCTCATCAAGGACTATGACTTGTGTTTGCAATACCATCCCGGTAAAGCAAATGTTGTAGCGGATGCTTTAAGCCGTCAGGTTTATGTGAATGGCCTTACTAAGGGAGAATTGCCAGATGATTTATGTGCACAATTCAAAGAGCTAAGATTGGAGATAGTGCCTAAAGGATATCTCATGTCATTGGAAGTTCAACCAACATTGTTGGACAAGATCAAAGAAGCCCAAAATTTGGACAAGGAAATAGAGGATATTAAGAGCAAAATTAGTAAAGGGAAGGCTAAAGGATTCCATGAAGATGAACAAGGAACTTTATGGTATGGAAGACGTATCTGCATTCCGCAAGATTCGGAGCTTCGGAAATTGATTCTGCAAGAAGCACATAATTCACCTTATTCTATTCATCCGGGTAACACCAAGATGTACATGGATGTGAAGGAAAGATTCTGGTGGAACAGTCTCAAGAAAGACATCGCAAAACATATTTCTTTGTGTGATGTGTGTAGTCGAGTGAAGGCAGAACATCAGAAACCGGCAGGGTTATTACAACCACTACCTATTCCTGATTGGAAGTGGGATAAGATTGGTATGGATTTTATCACCAGACTGCCAAGGACCAGATCCAGATATGATTATATTTGGGTTGTTGTGGATCGCCTAACTAAAGTGGCTCATTTCATACTTGTGAAGACTACCTATACAAGTGCTAAATTGGCTAAGATCTATATGAACAGAATTGTATGTCTACATGGAGTTCCTAAGAGTATTGTCTCTGATAGAGGAACTCAGTTCACTTCGCATTTTTGGCGACAACTACATGAATCATTGGGAACAAGGTTAGAATTCAGCACAACATTTCATCCCTAGACTGATGGACAAACATAAAGAACCAATAAGATTTTAGAAGATATGTTGAGAGCATGTGCACTAGACTATGGTGCTAGTTGGGATGAAAGTCTGCCATACGCAGAATTCTCTTACAATAACAACTATCAATCAAGCATAGAGATGGCTCCTTTTGAATTCCTTTACGAAAGGAAATGCACTACGCCATTACTATGGAGTGGATTAGGTGAAAGGAATTTATTCAGACCAGAACTGATCAAGGAAGCTGAAGAGAAAGTCAGAATGGTAAAGGACATATTGAAGATAGCCCAGTCCGGACATAAGAGCTATTCAGACCCAAAGCATAGGGAAGTCACCTATGATGTAGGTGATAGAGCCTATCTTAGATTCTCACCACTTCGTGGTGTGAAGAGATTTGGAGTCAAAGGTAAATTGGCACCTCGATATGTTAGACCATTCGATTTTGAGTTGCAAAGGAGAAGTGGCTTATGAGATTGAATTGCTTGAATCACTGTCAGCAGCTCACAATGTGTTTAATGTGAGTTCGTTGATGACCCACAAGTATAGAGGGTCTATCGTAGTAATTTTGATAAATAGGAGTGTCGATCCCAACAAGGAGTAGAAGGTGTTGACTAGTGGTATGGAGCAGGAAATCTCTGGAAATACTTAGCAAACGGATTTTTAGGGATTTTCTGATAAAGCAAAGAAACAAGGTGCACGTAATAAATACAAAAAACAAATGCAGCAAGTGGCCCAATCCTTTCTTAGCAAAGTACAAGCCGAGTGAAATACTTATAAGGACCAAACGTTCTACACACGGGAATTCTGTCAAGTGCTTTCGCTTCAAATAGCTGAGTACTCTTCTTTGGTGTTGTAAGTTTTGTGTGGGTGAACCTGTGCTAATGTACTGACCTTGGACTAATACATACTTGTGATTAAACCCCCTGCAAGCATCCGCAACAGCAGGAAAGTAATTAAGATATAAACATAACCACGGCCTTAAACTCTGAGATCCTATGCTCCCTTGTGCAAAGGTGTCCTAACGGGGTTTCAGGTTTCTGTCACTCTAGCAACCCCACAATTAGTAGCCAAATACACAATGCATTCCCCTAGGCCCATAAATGGTGAAGTATCATGTAGTCGTCGTTCACATGACACCACTAGAAGAGTAGCACCACAACTTAAATACTAAACCATTGAATAATAACTCAACACAAATCCACTACTAACAACATGACTTCTCCCATGCCCTCAAGAACTAAACGAACTACTCATAAGACATCATATGAATCAAGATCAAAGATGATATGGTAATGGATAACAATCTGAACATAAATAATAATCCAATGGTTC
The DNA here is from genome assembly GCA_910589765.1 of Avena atlantica. Classification (NCBI taxonomy): domain Eukaryota; kingdom Viridiplantae; phylum Streptophyta; class Magnoliopsida; order Poales; family Poaceae; genus Avena; species Avena atlantica. The sequence continues at coordinate 481,988,350 of OU342739.1, read as the reverse complement.
CACTCACAAGCATCAACTACAATAGTAATCAACACCAGGAAAGTTTCCCCTAAGAACTAATGCAAGATCCAACACGATTGTTACAGCGGGATGGAGTGGTGATGATGGTGCTGGTGGAGATGATGGTGTGGATGATGATCCCGATGAAGTCTAGCTTGATGATGGTGTTGATGGCGATGATCTCCCCTCTTCGGGAAGAGATTTCCCTGGCAGAAATCTGTCTGCCGAAGATCTCTTTCTCTCTCGGTGTTTTCCGCCCCATAGAGGCAGTGGAAATATTTCTGTGGTCGCTCCCTTGGTTTTAGGGTTCCGAGAGGAAGTTATAGGCGAGAGGGCGGAGTCGGAGGCCGTCCAGGTGGGCCACACCTGCCCTAGGCGCGGCCCAAGGGGGACCCGCGCCTAGGGGGTGTGGGCCCCCTATGGCCCAGCTACGCCTCCCCTTCTGGCTTCCTTCGTCTTCTGGGAAAATATAATTTTCCAATATTTTTCTGGTATTTTTCTGATCTTCACGAAATTGCATCAAAACACCTCTTTTTCCATCAGAAACCTGACTACGGCAGTTCATCCTCCAAGAATCATCCAACATGCAAAAATAGAGGAAAAGACATAAGTAACACCTCATAATAAGACATATATCAATGAATAGAGGCAAATTATGATATAGAATGGTGATGCAAATTGGGCGTATCAACTCCCCCCAAGCTTAGACCTTCGCTTGTCGCCAAACGAAAACTGAGCTCAGTAAACATGTCCACAGGTTTATGGAGTGAAGTGTCGATAAAATAATACGGACAAGAAGCATCACACTTACCATTACGCAAGTCATAGAAGAAAGCAACTCAACATTATATAACTTAGCTTGCAACAAGTACAAGAGTCACAATATAGATGCATAAAAATAAATCATAATTGGAATTGGCAAACTTTGTTCTTGGTCAGCTGGCAAATAGTTTCACAAAAAGATTTTTGTAGAAGTCTTCAAAACAGGAGTACTCTTTGCTCAAAAAGGTTTTTCATAATGAAGGCTTTCAAATTAATACTCAATGTATAAGAGTTTTGTGCAAACAAGGAAGATAAATAACATGATTGAATAAATCACCATATGAATGCTTGAAACACAACAACTCAAATGCTTGCTTGAGATAGAGAGGAAGTAGGTTTGTGACTCAATTTGGAAATAGGACAAATGTACCTTTATAGAGGGAAGCAGGGATTTCAAGTCATAAAGAGCTTCCAAAAGATTATGGTACTTACTAGCTTTGAGCCCTCATTGCCCCTATCATAGGCATATTGAAATGGTTAAGGTTAAAGTGAACAAGGATGGAGTATATGCTTGACGAAATATAAGTTGGAAATCTCAAGTCCCTTGAGTACGAGGGTCGCTCCTCATGCTACTCAGCTTTGGTCACCTGAAAGTTCTTGTTATTGTAAATACATGCATATCATCGAGAACCACCAACGAGGTACCCCTTGCATATGGTATAGGAGCTTTCCCATAACCAAAATGACAAGCAAGCAGACGATGAGCATCTCAGCAATCTTTTTATTTACCATATGCATAGCTTTTTATTGAGGACGCTTCATAGATGCTCATTATAGTGATGCTGCAAGTTTCCACCATGATTAAGTATGGCTTAGGCTAGCGGCCCAAGCGTTTCTCTAACACAATGTATAAACTCCATAAACTCACAACCTCCCCTTTTATTTCACATCATCGACATCCGTAAACAAAAGAGCAAAGTATCAACTGGATGATATATCCAACAGGTGTTGAAAGTGTTCCCCGTGACAGCACGGTTCTGCTGACTCCCATCATATAATAAGCAAGCATATAACTTTCATGGACTAGTCACAATGGTTCAAAATTATTAAGCGCAAGGAATAAAGTGTGCCATCAAGTTCGTGAGAGCTTTACTAACTAACTTCCTCAAAACAGACAAACATTTTATTTTGGAAGAAAACACGACATATATAATATGCACTGAAGTAGCAAATGATACTAATAGGTAGGTATGGTGGACACATCTGGCAATATTGGTTTTGGGGAGTTGGAAGCACGGGTAGAGCACGTACTCAGTGCAAGAGAGGGATAGCAATAAAGAGGGAGCGACAAACAAGAGAGCAATAGCTGTCATAATCATGCTTGCAAAAAAACAGGACTAACTAAGTGACACAAGAACTCTGAGGTAAAATAAATCACCGAGGCTTACTGACTACTGATTAGTCATATGCATGCGTGAGAATGTGCCAAGTCGATTCACATGAACAGTCAGAGGAGGATACCACAATATCATACCAAAGTATGAATAAAACAATGCAAGCAAACATTCATAAGACATGCTACAAACTATTAGCAAGCTGGAGCTAATCATAGACAAGCAAGAACTACTAAGCATCCATAATGACATACACCTTACACAAACAGGCTAAGCATGCTCACAGTACAAAAATGAAACAAATAGAGTTTGTTACCAGCCTCTTACCACACCTCGAGTTGTCTTAATCTTCATTATTGCCCTTCACTTGTGTGACTTGAATAATAACATGAAACCAAAACCCACTAAGGACGGCTGAACCCTGCAAAGAACTCACAAAACCAAAGAAGAAGAACAAATATTTTTGGTGTTTTCGATTTTTTTAGAAGGCAACCAACACAAAACCAAACGAAGCAAAAGAAAACCAAAAACAAAAACTAAGACACTCCAAGAACAACACAACTGTGCATGAAACAATAAAAACGAAGTGTCTAGAAAGACCTGAGATTTTTATTGATGAAGAAGGGGATGCCTTGTGCACCCCCAAGCTTTGACGCTTGTACCTCTTGAGTAATTCTTGGGGTGACATGAAGTGGCTCCCCCCAAGCTTGAGATTTTGTCCATTCTTCATCTCATTACATCATCCTCTCTCTACACCTGAAATTTTTCTTTCATACAAAACTTCACACAATCTTCATTAGCAACATTAGTTTATTCAAAAGATATTAGACCTCTGGCAAAGCTTTGGAATAGCAATACTTTTCATTAAATACACAAGCTACTGTATTAACTCCTTCAAAAATCTCAATTTCCCAAAAAGAACCTGAAAAGGAATCAATAAGAAGCAAATGCAAATAATGGCAGAAATTTGTCAAAACAAACCAGCAAGTAGAAACCGAATTTTCCGAAGACCTTCTGTTACTCAAATCAAAAAGTATTGAACAAACGAAAGTTATCTAACATACTGGGGGATTTATTCGTAAATTTTCAGCTCAATCCAACTTACAGAGACTCCTCACGAATTTTTATGGTGGAGGACAGAAATCTGTTTCGGGACAGCAACTCCCCAAATCTTACTTCCCTCTGATTAGAGGTCATTCTTGGCACAAAAATCAAAAAAAGGATAAGGAGAGATCATTACTGAAGTAATAACTTCCAAGACTCAAGGAAACTCTTGGGTTATATCCCAACAAGTACTTTTCTTTAACGCCTTTAAGTTAGGCACGACGAAGAGCAAAGATTGGAAAGGAGAAAAATAAAAGTGAGCAAGTATAACCACAGGGAAAACATTATTTTTTTCATTAAAATCCTTTTGTTAACAAGGTTGATCAAGTCTTGTTACCAAAACAATCTTATATGAATCAAGAAAAGGTCTCCCAAGAATAATAGACATATTATCATCTTTAGGCATTTCAAGCACAACAAAATCAGTTAAAACCATGCAATTATGAGCAACTTGAACAGGAACATCCTCACATATACCAACATGAATAGTAGTTGACTCATCAACCATTTGCAAAGATATATCAGTTGGTGTCAACTTTTCTAGCTGGAGTCTCTTGTAGAGAGAAAAAGGCATAACACTAACTCCAACTCCCAAATCACATAAAGCAGTTCTAACATAATTGTTCTTAATGGAGCAAGGAATAGTTGGTATACCTGGATCACCAAGTTTCTTTGGAACCTTACCATTGAAGGAGTAATTAGCAAAAAAAGTAGAAATCTCCTCATTAGGAATCTTCCTTTTATTAGAGACAATATCCTTCATATACTTTGAATAACGAGGCAACTTAATAGCATCAGTCAAAGGAATTTGCAAAAATAAAGGTTTCATCCACTCACAAAACTTGTTGTAGTGTTCTTCCTCCTTTGACTTGTGTTTCTTACCTGGAAAAGGCATAGGTTTATGCAGCTAAGGTTCTCTCCCTTTACCATGTTTATTAGCAATAAAATCTTCTTTGGTATACCTAATGTTCTTAGTGTGCTTCTCAGGTTCTTTCTCACCTTCCTCCTTATCAGGAGACTCATCAATATTACCACTCTCAGTTTCAGCATCAGAGACAGATATACTATTAGGATCTATAGAAGTTTCAAGTGGTTCCTCAACTTTCTTATGTTTCTTTTTCTTCCTCTTACGAGGACTACCACTATCCTCACCTTGTTGGAAATCCTGCTCTATTCTTTTAGGGTGTCCTTCAGGATATAAAGGATCTTGAGTAGCTGCACCACTCCTAGTTCTAATTCCATAAGCATGTTTATATCCTGAAGCATTAAATAGCATATCCTTTTGTACTTTAGCAAGTTGATAAAGTTGAGTTTGAACCATTTGAAAGTGTTTACAAAGCATTTTAATATCATTCGAAGTTCTTTCTACAATATCTTTCAACTCATGGATAGCCATAGAGTTTTCCAATAAATGATTCTGAACTTGTTTATTAAAATTACCTTGTTTAACAATAAATGTGTCAAGTTCCTCTAAGCATTGATCAGGAGGCTTACCATAAGTAATATCACCTTCATTAAAATGGAGAGAGTGTACCTCAATAGTAGATGAGTGGGGAATTGGCTTACATATTTCTTCTATAGGAGGTAGATTCTTCACATCTTTAGCTCTAATACCTTTCTCCTTTGGACACTTCTTAGCTTCCTTCATCACTTCATCATTTAATGCAATAACTCCCCTCTTCTTTGTTGTTGGTGTTGGAATTGGTTCAAGAACAACTGGTCCAGGAGTAATAGGCTCAGATGTATTCAGCTCAGTTGAAGTCCAATCATCATAATTCTTGCTTATCTTGGTCATTAATTCTTCAGCATCTATAGGAGTCCTTTTCCTGGAAACACAATTAGCAAAGCTATCTAGGTAGGTCCTAGAATCATCAGTTAGTCCATTATAATAAATATCAAGAAGCTCATTCTTAGGCAATGGACATCCAGGATATGCATGAATCAAGGAACATAATCTTTTCCATGACTCAGGCAATTTCTCTTCTTATCCGTGTTTAAAATCAAAAAGTCTCTGCAAAACAGCATGTCTAGCACTAGGAGGAAGATATTTATGGAAGAAAGAAGCAACCAAGCAATCAGGGCTATCAATGGAACCAGGACATAATCTATTAAACCAAGCCCTAGCTTCTCCTTTTAGTGAAAAAGGGAAGATCATAGCAACAAAGTACTTGCGCATTATAAAATCATTAGAGAACAAAGCACTCCTAGTAGAAAGCTCATTCATATGAGCCACATCACTCTCATTTTCATTACCACAAAAAGGTTCTTTCTCAACAATATCTAAATAAGATAAATCAAGAGAGAAATCATAATCTTCATCTTTAATATCTATGGGAGAAGTGGCAAACTTAGGATCATAGGACAACTTAGGCATAATAGTATGTCTAGCGAGGAGACTCTTCATAGCACTAGTACCATGTGTGTTTCGGCACTCCTCAAAAAATTCATCAGTGAGCTCAATGTAACCATCATTAATATCATAACTCTCACTAGACTCAGGTGAGCTAACAGGTGTAACAGTGTATTTACTAGGAGTGCCTCTAGGGAACTACTGGCAATTAAGGTGCTCCTTTTAATAGAGCACCGGAGCAAAGAATTAACACTCCGTGAACACATGTGATCCTCACACCACAGCCATCCCCTCCGGTTGTCCCAATTATTGTCACTTTGGGGCCTTTGGATCCAGACAATGATATGTGTACACAACTTGCAGATAAGATCACAAACAATAATATCATAATGATTCAAAAATAAGTACAGATCTGAGATCATGGCACTCGGGCCCTAGTGACAAGCATTAAGCACAACAAGTTGCAACAAAGTCAAATAGCACTAATAGATATACTAGGCACTATGCCCTAATAGATCTTATTCGATTACATGATATAACTCATCCAATCCCTACCATCCCCAAGCCTACAACGGGGGATTACTCACTCATGGATGAGGGAAACATCGGTGGTTGATGGAGATGCGTTGGTGATGACGATGGCGATGATCCTCTCCAAATTCCCCATCCCGGCAGGGTGCGAGAATGGAGTTTCTGAACCCGAATCTTGGTTTCTGATGGCGGCGGCGGAGCGGAACTCTTTCTGGAAAACTATTGAACCCTCCTCTATTTTTAGGTCAGAAGGCAACTTATAGGCGTGGAGAGAGGCCGAGGAGCTGCCTGGGGTGGCCAAACCCCCTCCAGGCGCGGGGTCAGGTGGGCCCCCGCCTGGGGTGGGTCTGGCCCCGCCCAGGCCTCCTCTCTGTCTCCCCTTCTGGCTTCGTGGACCTTCTGGTGAGAAATATTTTTTGGCATTTTTTCCGGGATTTTTCCTGATAGTTCATTTTCTGCACAAAAACAAGACACCAAGGTAATTCTGCTGAGAGTTGTATCCAATTCACACAAGTTTAGATGAGAAACAATAGCAAAGTGTTCGAGAAAGTAGATACGTTTTGGACGTATCAGGGCGACGAGCGGACAACAGATCGCGGCCCGCCTATACCCATCCGGGCCAAGATCGGATCCCGACTCCCGCTGCCGCATGCACCCGTCTACCGGAGATTCTCCGGCCGCCGCACGACGCGACACTGCCGTCTCTCGGCCAGGAACGGACGCAGCTGTCTCCCAACCAAGTGACCTAGGACATGATCCAATCATTCCACTTAACCATGACACATTCATGAACCATTCCCCTTCCGTTCCGGTGAACCTTCTAGACCCTTCTAGAACCTCTCCGATGAAAACATCAAAATCATTCCTGAACTCCGGAATCGGAGTTTCCTTATATGAATCTCATTCTCCGGACCATTTCGGATCTCCTCGTGATATCTCGGATCCCATCCGAGACTACGAACAACATTCGGTATCCTTACTTCCATTCCATATCTACTAAACAACATCGAATCCTTAAGTATGTCTCCCTACGGTTCGTGAATTATGCGGACATGACCGAGACACTTCTCCGATCCATAACCAATAGTGGAATTTGGAAATTCATATGGCTCGCACATATTTCGACGATTACTTTGTGATCGAATGAACCACTTACATATGATACCAATTTCCCTTTTTCTCGCAATAGTTTCTTATCCGAGGTTTGATCGTCGGTATCTCTGCATAACTAGTTCAACCTCGTTACTGATAAGCACTCTTTTCTCGTTCCCGTGATACGTGATCCCTTGTGAGCCAGTCACATGCTTGCAAGCTAATTGGATGACATTCCACCGAGAGGGCCCAGAGTATATCTATCTGTCATATGGATGGACAAAATCCCACTCTTGATCCATGTGCCTTAACACATACTTTCCGAACACTCAATGTCACCTTTAAGGCCACCCAGCATCCTCCGGTGATAGTTGGTGATGCTCGACATGGCACTTCGTTGGTAACCCCAAGCGCAGGGTGTGTGAAGAGCAAGCAGCAAGTTTTCCCTCAGTTTAGACCGAGGTTATCGAACCAGAAGGAGGAAGGAAACGTCACACAGGTGTTGCAAACAATGTGGAGACCTGCACAACACAAACTCAAGACTTTGCCCCAACGAATCAGTTAGGTTGTCAAGATCACCGGTTTTCTATAACTAAGGATTAAACGTATGGTGTGGAAGGTAATGGTTTGCAGCAAGTAAACAAGTAACAGTGGAAGATGTATCAATGGTAAAGATTGGACCGGGGTCCATAGTTCACTAGAGGTGCTCTCCTTAGATAAACAACATGTCATGAAGGGTAAACAAATTACACCGGGGCAATTGATAGGAACTGAGCAAGGCATAACAATGCAATTACTAGCCAGAAAGATCCTATGAGGTTGATTGGGCAATACAGCAATATACATATACCGTCATCCAACTGCATCTATGACTAGAAGTCCACCTTAAGGTTATCATCTGAACCCCCTCCAGTATTAAGTTGCAAGCAACAGACAACTGCTTTAAGAAAAGTGTGTAAGGTAAATAGTCCACATGTTCCATGAACAAGAGACCGTTGTTTTCTCCCTAGTAGCAACAACACATCTATAATCGAAGAGATTTCTGTCACTTCCCTTGGAAACTAGAGGCATGAACCCACATTCGATCATAAATACTCCCTCTTGGAGTCACTAGCAACTACTTGGCCAAGATAACCACTATCAATAAAGAGCATGCAAGATCACAAAAAACACAAACATGATAGAATCATAAAGATAAAACAATTAATCAAACCAACATAATAATACCAATATCCATCGGATCCCCACAAACACAACATGCATGATTACAAATAGATTAGATCTTGATCATGAATGGAGCTCACAAGATCTATACATGAAAGCACAAAGGAGGAGATACAACCATCTAGCTACTACATGGACCCATAGTCCAAGGTGGAACTACTCACGAATCATACCGGAGAGAAGGCCTCCGGGATGATCTACCCTCCGGCAGGGTGCCGGGAAGAACTTCAGATCCTCCCTGATCTAGGGACAATGGTGGCGGCGGCTACAGAAGGTTTCGTGGATTTCTGATCGGGTACTCAGGGTTTATGTATCGGGGGCTTCTTATAGGCGAAGGGGCGAGACCGGGAGGCGGCCAGGGTGCCCAAACCCTAGCCAGGCACGGGGCTGGGCCCACCCGCGCCTAGGGTGGGTCTGGCCTTCCGGGCTCCCTTCTGTACTTCTTGTTCCCCACAGAAAGTTATTGACTTTGTCCTTCGTCCCGTCCAATTCCGAGAATATTTCTTTACTAACTTTTCTGAAACAAAAAACAGCAGAAAACAGGCATCTGGCACTGTTGCAACTTGTTAATAGGTTAGTACCAGAAAATATGTAAAAAGCACCTCAAAGTGTGGACAAGTAAAGCAAAGTAGATACTAAACAAGCATGGAGCATCAAAAATTATAGATACGATTTCCAATGTATCAGCATCCCCAAGCTTAACTCCTGCTCGTCCTCGAGTAGGTAAGTGATAAAAGAATAATTTTTTGAGGTGACATGCACCCTCACAATAAAGATCCAAACATTTGCAAGCATTGAAAGCTGGGATCAAAGATCTATAAACATGTGCATGAAAGATGGAGTTCTAACAATAGGACATAGTAATTATGCATGCAACATGGCAAGCTACAAACAAAGATCATGAATAATATGCATTGAAAAATGTTTGTTTGTTTCACATGCAGAAAACATAGCATAGTGGCAATCAGCTTGTCCCTCATAGAGTAGCAATATAATGCATAGGACACCTGCAAAGTTCACAAGGGTGACTAGAAACAGATAGCACATGAACAAGTAATAACACAATATGCATCAATTAATAAGCTTTGGAACATTGCACACAGAATGACAACTATGCTCTCTTAGTGGTGCCTAAAGATAGAAGGTGGAGAATCAATAATGATGGAAGAAAGGCCTTTTTGTAAAGGAAGCAGTGATTTCAAGTTTTAAAAAGAGCTTCCAAAAATTATGGTACTTGTTAGCTTTTAGCCCCTCATTGCCACTATCATAAGCATCTTGAAGTGGTTAAGGTTAAAGTGGCAAAGAGCTGGAGTATATGCTTGACGAAGTATAAGTTGGCAATCTCATGCCCCTTGAATACGAGGGCCACACCTCATGCATACTCAACTTTGGGTCCAGGTAAGTTCTTGTCACTCTAAGTATTTGCATATCATTGAGAACCGCCAACGGGGTACCCCTTGAACATGGCACAGGAGCTTTACCATAACCAAAATGACAAGGCAAGCAGATAATGAGCATCTCAGAAATTCTTCTTCTGTACCATGGGAATATGGTGCTTTTTTCTCTCTTTCCTCTTTTCTCAATGTGTCTCTTTTTTTATAAGAAGAATGCTTCATAGATGTCACTGTGGTGATGCTGCAAGTTTCCACCATGATTAGGCATGGCTTAGGCTAGCGGCCCAGGCGTTTCTCTAACACAGGATACAAACTCCATGGACTTACAAGTTCCCTCTTTATTTCACACCGATGACATCCATAGACAAAAGAACATGATATCAACTGAGTACAACAAGGTACAAGTGCAATGTTAAAAACGTTCCCAGTGACAGCACAGTTCTGCTAATTCCAACTTATAAGTGCAAGCATATACAACAAATTTGTCACAATGGTTCAAGTTTATTAGGGGCAAAGAATAAAGTGTGCCATCAAGTTCGTGAGGGCTTTAATCACTAAGTTTTCACATAACAAAATAGTTTTTAATTGGAAGATAGTTGAAAACAAGAATATACTTTGGAGTGGTGTAACACACCATGCATAGGAGTTTATAGTGGACACTTTGGAATAACTTGGTTTCTTGGGAGTTGGAAGAATGAGTAGAACTTACTCATACAAGTGGAGGCTAGCAAAAGACTGGGAGCAACCCACTAAGAGAGCAATAATGGCCAAAATTATGCAATGCAACAAAGCAAACTAATCAAAGCAAAGAGTGGTACTACAAGTCAAGGACTAAATGATCATAGAGGCTAATGGTGACTTGTCATAGTCATAACATGGTGTGAGCATGTGTCAAGTCAACCCAAACAAAAAAAGGAGAATACCACAATACTATGCTTTTGCATGCTAAAACAACGCATAATTTCTTCAAGGCACACTAAGCAATACCAATTGTTTGGAACAAGACATGCTAGAGCAATAATCACTAAGCATAATGATAAAACAACACCTAGAATGTCATGCTAAAGTCTAAGTCACAGTCAATGCAAGCTCCTCTTGCACTTCAAGCAAGAACTTACTACTCCTTTCCAAACACCAAGCAAACTTATTTGCAAAACAACACAGCGAGAACGGGGGTCCAAACTACTAAAGCAAAATAAACAAACTAAGCAAAGCAAACGAAAACTAATACGCTCCAAGAACAACCCAACTATGCATGAAACAATAAAAACGAAGTGTCTAGACAGACATGAGCTTTTTATTGATGAAGAAGGGGATGCCCTCCTTGGGCATCCCCAAGCTTTGACACTTGTAATTCTTGGATATTTATTGGGGTGACACCATGGTGGCATCCCCAAGCTTGAGCTTTTGTCCATTCTTCATCTCATTGCATCATTCTCTCTCTACACCTGAAATTTTTCGTTCATACAAAACTTCACACAATCTTCATTAGCAACATTAGCTTATTCAAAAGATATTAGACCACTAGCAAGGCTTTTCACTAAAAACACAATCTACTGTAGTAACTCCTTCAAAGAAACTCAAGTTACCTGAAGAGAGCTCAAAAAGGAATCAATAAGAAGCAAATGCAAATAATGGCAGAAATCTGTCAAAACAGACCAGCAGGTAGAAACGAATTTTTTAGAACATCTTCTGTTGCTCCAATCACAAAGTGTTGAACTGACTAAAGTTAGCCAACATACTGGGGGATTTATTCGTAAATTTTGAGCTCAATCCGAGTTACAGAGCCTCCTCACGAATTTTTTTGGTGGAGGACAGAAATCTGTTTCGGGACAGCAACTCCCCAAATCTTACTTCCCTTCTCATTAGCGGTCATTATTGGCACAAAGAGCAAACAAAAAGGATAAGGAGAGGTCATTACATAAGTAATAACTTCCAAGACATAAGGAAACTCTTGGGTTATCTCCCACCAAGTATTTTTCTGTAACGCCTTTAAGTTAGGCACAAGAAGCAAGAAGAATCAAGTATTTTCAAATGAGGAAGCATTAACATCAAACCTTGCTTTCAAAGGAGGAGCAAAAAGAAACTTGTCTCTTCTCATAGGGAAGTGTTCAATACCTTTCTTGACTGGAAAATGATATTTTATGGTGCCTTCTTTCATATCAATGATGGCACCAACTGTTCTAAGAAAAGTTCTTCCCAAAGTAATAGGACAAGAAGCATTGTATTCAACATACAAAACATAGAAATCAACAGGGACATAAGCATCGTTAACCATAATGAGAACATCATTAATACTCCCCATGAGTTTCTTCTTAGCATTATCATTGAGTGGGACATCCAAATAACAATCTTCTAATGGTGGCAAATCAAGCATTTCATAAATCTTCCTAGGCATAATAGAGACACTAGAACCAAGATCACATGAAGCCTTGAGATCAAAGTCATTCACTTGCATATTAATAATGGGTTCCCAACTATCTTCTACTTTCCTAGGAATAGAAGCTTTGTATTTTAGCTTCTCTTCCTTAATCTTAACAAGAGCATCTGTAATGTGTTTGGTAAAGGCAACATGTATATCACTAACATTAGGGCTTTTAGCAAGCTTTTGCAGGAACATAATGAAGGAAATATGCCCTAGAGGCAATCATAGAGATGATTATATTTCATATGTATCCATGAGTTATTGTAATGTTCCTTGAATATCCATATCAGGCAACTTGTATTGATTGGCAATTATGTGAATTGTTTGTGAAACTCTTTACTTGTATGGTTATTTAATAGTTGTCCCTAGTCGGAGTTCATGTGAGGACACACGTGAATATTAGACTAGCACATCGATTGGTTGATGACTATGTTTTGCAAGTTAGAGACATGGAGATGTCAAACCTATGATGTGGACACATATTATGAACATGGGGTTGGACTGACCCAACTTGAGACTGGCAATTAGTTGCAACTCTCTCTCTACACATCATGTATGTTTTGTCCTTAGACCTGAGATTGTCGCATGTACTTGAGATGTGGATCGACCTACTTTGGGGCTATCAAACGCTGCACCATAACTGGGTAGTTATAAAGGTAGCTTTCGGGTTTGTCCTGAAGCATGCTGCAAGGCATGGTCAATCAAGATGGGATTTGCCCCTCTCTACTTGAGAGAGATATCTCTGGGCCCCTCGAGTAATCGGATCCAGAAATGCATGGCCATGCTACATAAGGTTAAGAGTTAACCTAGTAAAGGGATTCCGAGTTACGGTATCAAGAAAGAGAGGTCAACTTGGAGATAGACCAGATATCGTGAGGCAAAGGGAAAGACATGTACTAAACCTTGTGATGGTTCGTCCGATATGATCTTTGTATGCGTTTAGGAGTTAGCATGTCTTACTAGAGGAAGCTACCAACTATTGACAGAATAAGTGTATTCGTGTCATGTCTATACATATATGAACCTATATGGTCACACACTTAAGGGGCTGGAAGCCTAATGAGGATTGGATCCGAATTAGACCAGGCTTAGGCTACTAATGGGCTGCTAATGTAGAAGCCCACGAGGGATGCCTATAAAAGAGAGGGTGGGGCGAGCTGACCAGGGTTAGACCATTCCACCCAGCCGCCACTCCTCACGCCTATGTCGCGCGCACGGACCTAGCAGTCCGGCGTCTGACGCTTCCATCCTGTACGTGTGGATACCTCGGAGGCGCTGCATCTGTAGCGCTTGGACGAGCCGTGCAAGGGGAGCTGCTCGTGGGACGAGAACGAGGAGGAGTCGTAGATCGTCTGCACTGCCTCGATGCGCTTCATCAAGTTCCGCAACTGCGCGTCTAGTGGTAATCCCGTGATCTATGACAATAGTATTCCTGGTTTACGCGGTAGAAATTTTTGTTTTGCACTAGTGTAGCCTACCCGTATCCCTTCAGTGGTATCAGAGCCGATGCTGTTAAGTTATAGGTTCGGGATGTTTGCATATGGTGATATGCAGATTGATATGAATGATGTGATCGTTTATATAGCGGTGGTTCAGGATTGATCTATGATCTTGCTTTCCATGATCGTGATTCTGAGGTTGTCGAACGACTTACCCCTACCGGTCGGTTTCCGCCATCGGGGTAGACAGTGACACATAAATCCTGTTAAATCACGCGAAGATCAATATGATTGATCGAATCAGAACCTAGATCTAAAATCGATGTACCGTGATCAAAGGAGTTTGATTGAATCGGGACAGGAGTCGGTTTATGGTAAATTTGATTTGCCGATCAAAATCCTTAAAGAAAACCGCGAGGGGCGCTGCCCCTTCGAACCCCGCAGAGGGAGACCCCCTAGATCCCCCTTAATCGTAACCCCTTTTGTATCTCGTTAAGGTAACTAGGTGCATGATGTCACATGATCCGGTAGAATGTGGTTCTATGCATAACTTGTTTTTGCAGGATGTATGTGATCAGTATGGCCCATATATGTATGTGATGCATGTATGAATTTTTGCATGACCTGCATGTCGTGAGTAGGGCAACACGGCTGGAGCCATATGTGTTGTCATTTATTGTAATGGCCTGCGTGCCAACTTGTGATGATCCCAATACTATGTAATTTTGATTACTAGTTGTTAGGAGTAATAGATTTTATTAGTGTTCTTGGAGGACTCATCACTTGGAAGATGGCTCGCATGGAACATGAAGATGGAGATCATGATGGTGGACATGTTCTATGGCGATGGAGATCACCATGAGAAAATGGGCCATACTGTGTCACATCTATGTGAATGCTATTCTTATGTGTTTTACTACTATGCATGCTTAGATGACAGAAGTAGAACGATCCCTGACAAATTTTAAGTTAAACTATGCCCTCCCAACCAAACCTTGCACCATCCTATGCCCTGTACAATCGTTGGTGGGCCTATGAAATTAGGGTGCCGCGGTTTTGCTTGGCTGGATGGGTTTGTATCGGATACCTACACACATAAGGGTTGGTGAGCTTGACAAGGTCATCTTAACAGTTAAGGACCTTGGGGCATAAAGGTTGGGCGCCTAGTTTTGACATAGAGATGTCACCCAACAACAAGAGTCATATGTGATATGATTAGCAAGTGTTGCTTACCGATTTACCTTGTCTTCTAGCAGTGATGCTAAAGCTCACTAGTCAACTTGTTAATTGTGGATCTTGAATCACTTAGTATCAATAGAGGGATATTGATTTAAGTGGGAGTATATGCTATTAAATTGTTTAATATGTTTTACTCTTTCATGGTTACATGGCTTAGTATTTTGCATGTTTTATGTTTTAGATCAATGGCACCGAACATTACATCACCTTTTTCTTTGCGTTCGATTCTTGAAAAAGATAAACTAAATGGAACAAACTATTCAGACTGGGTCCGTAACCTGAGAATTGTTCTCAGGTCTGATAAAAAGGAAACGGTTCTGGATACCCCAATCCCCTATGAACATGCTGATAATGCATCTGGTTCCCTAAATAATGCCTACAAGAGAGCATGTGATGATTCGCTTGAGGTTAGCTGCCTTATGCTTGCATGCATTGAACCTGAACTCCAAAAGAAGTTTGAGGATCAGGAAGCGTACGATATGATCGTCGCGCTTAAGGACATGTTCCAAGATCAGGCAAGGACTGAGAGGTACAATGTTGCCAAGTACTTTGTGGAATGCAAGCTGGCAGAGGGAGCAGCTGTAGGCCCTCATGTGATCAAAATGGTTGGTTACAGTCAGACTTTGGAAAAACTTGGTTTTCCACTAGGACAAGAGTTGGCCACTGACTTCATTTTGGCGTCTCTTCCATCCAGCTATGGGCAGTTCATTTCGAACTACCATATGCATGGGGTGGAGAAGGGCCTTAATGAATTATGTGGGATGCTAAAAACAGCAGAAAGTGACATGAAGAAGTGTGCAGGGCATAGCCATGTGATGGCTGTGCAGAACAATCCTAGCTTCAAGAAAAAGGGTACTTCTTGGAAGAAGAAGGGCAAGGCTAAGGATACGATCCCTAAGTCTGCACCCAAGCAAAAGGCTGGACCTGCAGATGACACTGAGTGCTTCTTTTGTCATGAACATGGCCACTGGAAGAGAAACTGCAGCAAGTACCAGGCTTCTTTGAAGAAGAGTGGAAGTAATAGTACTTCCCACTCATGTACGCTTGTTTTAAATGTTGTGGACTTTCTTCTCGATGATTCCTATGTTAACTCTTGGGTATTTGATACCGGATCGATTGCTCATATTTGCAATTCGATGCATGGGCTAATAAGGACTAGAGAAGTGCAGAAAGGCGAAGTGGATTTCCGCGTCAGAAATAAAGCAAGGGTTGCGGCATTGTTCGTCGGCGTCATGCAACTTCACCTTCCGTCAGGATTTATTATGGAGTTGAATAATTGTTATTACATTCCTAGTATGGGTCAAAACATTTTATCACCTTCATGTTTGATGAGGGATGGTTATTCATTCACGAGTGCAAACAATGGTTGTGTAATCTCTAAGAATGATATGTTTATGGCTAATGCTCCCATTGTGAATGGGTTATTTATTTTAAATCTTGATGATGCATCTGTTTACAATGTTAGTGCTAAAAGGCTTCGGCCTAATGATTTGAGTCCTACCTATTTATGGCATTTTCGTTTGGTGCATATAAGTGAAAAGCGCATGAAGAAGCTCCATGGTGATGGTGTTCTAACTTCGTTTGATTTTGAATCATACGAGACATGTCAAGCTTGTTTACTTGGAAAGATGACCAAGTCGCCTTTTTCGGGTTTTACCCGAGAGAGCGATAGACTTTTTGGAACTCATACATACTGATGTATGTGGACCAATGAGCACGACAGCCATATGAGGATATCACTACTTCATTACTTTCACTGATGATTTCAGTAGATATGGTTATGTCTACTTGATGAGGCATAAGTCTGAAACTTTTGAAAAGTTCAAGGAGTTTCAGAGTGAAGTAGAGAATCAACATGGCAAGAAAATAAAGGCCTTACGATCTGATCGTGGAGGTGAATATTTGAGTCACGAATTTAGCGATCACCTTAAGATTTGCGGAATTGTTCCAAAACTTACGCCGCCCGGAACGCCTCAAAGAAACGGGGTCTCCGAACGGCGTAATCGAACTTTGTTGGACATGGTTCGATGGATGATGAGCCAGTCGGATTTACCATTATAATTTTGGGGTTATGCTCTAGAAACGGCAGCTTTCACACTTAACAGGGTACCATCTAAATCCGTAGTTAAGACGCCATATGAGATGTGGACTGGAAAGAATCCCAGTTTGTCTTTTCTAAAGATTTGGGGTTGTGATGCATTTTTCAAGCGACTTCAGTCGGACAAGCTAACACCCAAATCGGATAAGTGCATTTTCGTGGGATATCCGAGGGAAACCTTAGGGTATTACTTCTACAACCGAGAAGAGGGAAAAGTGTTTGTCGCTCGTAGCGGTGTTTTCCTAGAGAAAGAGTTTCTCACAAAGGGAACGAGTGGAAGGTCGGTGCGACTTGAAGAAGTTCAAGATGAGCCAGTTGGGGATGATTCTACAAGTGATGCTATTGTAGCAGAACAAGTTGAGGAACCCGTGGCAATAGAAGCACCACAACCACGAAGGTCGGCGAGGCTCCGCGAAGCGTGAGAATTATTATTGTTAGACAATGATGAGCCTACGACCTATGCAGAAGCGATTATGGACCCAAACTCTGAGAAATGGCTGATCGCCATGAGGTCCAAGATAGAGTCCATGGGAGACAATCAAGTTTGGAACTTGGTTGACCTGCCTGATGGTTTTAAAGCCATCGAGTGCAAATGGATCTATAAGAAGAAGATTGATATAGATGGAAATGTTCACATCCATAAAGCTCGACTTGTTGCAAAAGGTTTTGACAAGTTCAAGGAGTTGACTACGACGAGACTTTCTCGCACGTAGCGATGCTTAAATCTATACGGATCATTCTAGCCATTGCTGCACATTTCGACTATGAAATATGGTAGATGGATGTCAAGGCGGCTTTCCTAAATGGAATCCTAACTGAGGACGTGTATATGATGCAGCCCGAAGGTTTTGTCAATCCAAACAATGCTGGAAAGATATGCAAACTTCTGAAGTCCATTTATGGGCTGAAGCAAGCATCTCGGAGTTGGATCATTCGATTTGATGAAGTTGTAAAGGAGTTTGGCTTCATAAAAAACGAACAAGAACCTTGTGTTTACAAGAAGGAAAGTGGGAGAGCGCTGGTGTTTCTAATATTATATGTAGATGACATATTGCTGATTGGAAATGACATTCCTATGCTCGAGTCTGTTAATACCTCATTGAAAAATAGTTTTTCAATGAACGACTTAGGAGAAGCGGCATATATTCTGGGAATCAAGATCTATAGAGATAGATCAAGGAGGCTAATTGGATTAAGACAGAGTACATACATTGACAAAGTGTTGAAATGGTTCAGCATGGAAGAGGCTAAGAAGGGTTATTGCCCATGTCTCACGGCATAAAACTCAACAAGACTCAGTGCCCTTTGACTACTGATGAGCGTGAGCGCATGATCAGGATTCCATATGCTTCGGCTATTGGATCCATCATGTATGCAATGATATGTACTCGCCCAGATGTTTCCTATGCTCTAAGTGTTACGAGCAGATACTAGGTTGATTCAGGTGAAGGTCAGTGGACAGCGGTAAATAATATCCTTAAGTACTTGAGAAGGACTAAGGATGTGTTTCTAGTTTATGGAGGTGAGGATGAACTCAGTGTAAAGGGTTACACATATGCGAGTTACCTTAACGACTCAGATGATTCAAAATCGCAATCAGGTTATGTGTTTGTCTTGAATGGTGGTGTTGTGAGCTGGAAAAGTTCCAAGCAAGATAAGGTGACCTCCTCTTCAATAGAAGCTGAATATATTGCTGCCTCGGAGGCCGTAAAGGAAGATGTTTGGATTAGGAATATCCTGATTGCTCTCGGTGTGGTTCAGGGCGCGTCCAATCCCTTGGACGTTTATTGTGACAACAATGGTGCTATTGCACAAGCCAAGGAACCTAGACAGTACCAGAAGAACAAACATATTCGCATGCGTTACCATCAGATTCGTGAGTTCGTTGAGGATGGTAGTGTCATGATATGCAAAATACATACAGACTCTAATGTTGCTGATCCATTGACTAAGCCTCTCCCGCAGCCCGCGCATGAAGCGCACACAAGAGCAATTGGTATTAGATACATTTTAGATTGACTCTAGTGAAAGTGGGAGACTGAAGGAAATATGCCCTAGAGGCAATCATAGAGATGATTATATTTCATATGTATCCATGAGTTATTGTAATGTTCCTTGAATATCCATATTAGGCAACTTGTATTGATTGGCAATTATGTGAATTGTTTGTGAAACTCTTTACTTGTATGGTTATTTAATAGTTGTCCCTAGTCGGAGTTCATGTAAGGACACACGTGAATATTATACTAGCACATCGATTGGTTGATGACTATGTTTCGCAAGTCATAGACATGGAGATGTCAAACCAATGATGTGGACACATGTTATGAACATGGGGTTGGACTGACCCAACTTGATACTGGCAATTAGTTGCAGCTCTCTCTCTACACATCGTGTACGTTTTGTCCTTATACCTAAGATTGTCGCATGTACTTGAGATGTGGATCGACCTACTTTGGGGCTATCAAACGCTGCACCGTCACTGGGTAGTTATAAAGGTAGCTTTCGTGTTTGTCCTAAAGCATGCTGCAAGGCATGGTCAATCAAGATGGGATTTGCCCCTCTCTACTTGAGAGAGATATCTCTGGGCCCCTTGAGTGATCGGATCCAGAAATGCATGGCCATGCTACATAAGGTTAAGAGTTAACCTAGTAAAGGGATTCCGAGTTACGGTATCGAGAAAGAGAGGTCATCTTGGAGCTAGACCAGATATCGTGAGGCAAAGGGAAAGACATGTACTAAACCTTGTGATGGTTCGTCTGATATGATCTTTGTATGCGTTTAGGAGTTGGCACGTCTAGCTAGAGGCTGCTACCAACTATTGACAGAATAAGTGTATTCGTGTCATGTCTATACGTATATGAACCTATAGGGTCACACACTTAAGGGGCTAGAAGCCTAATGAGGATTGGATCCGAATTAGACCAGGCTTAGGCTACTAATGGGCTGCTAATGTAGAAGCCCACGAGGGACGCCTATATAAGAGAGGGTGGGGCGAGCTGACTAGGGTTAGACCATTCCACCCAGCTGCCACTCCTCATGCCTGTGTCGCGCGCGCAGACCTAGCAGTCCGGCGTCTGACGCTTCCACCCTGTACGTGTGGATACCTCGGAGGCACTGCATCTGTAGCGCTTGGACGAGCCGTGCAAGGGGAGCTGCTCGTGGGGCGAGAACAAGGAGGAGTCGTAGATCGTCTGCACTGCCTCGACGCGCTTCATCAAGTTCCGCAACTGCGCGTCTGGTGGTAATCCCATGATCTATGACAATAGTATTCCTGGTTTACGCGGTAGAAAATTTTGTTTTGCGCTAGTGTAGCCTATCCGTATCCCTTCACATAATCACTTCAGAAATATTGCAACCATCAATATCAAAGTCAAACTTAGCATCACTAGTAGTAGGCTCACTAGGCTTAGGCATAGTAGGAGGAGGAATAGGGGTTACTTGTGGTTTAGTGGTGATAGTGCACACACTATTGTTTTTCTCAATTTCAGCTTCCCTTTCCCACCTAGCATGAAGTTGAGCTAACAGCCTAACATTTTCATCAATAGTAACTTGTATGGCATGAGCAGTAGAAAAGGTGTTTTCCATAGTTTCAGGTTTAGCAGCCATTTTATTAACCAAGGAAGTTTGAGCTTCAGACAAAGAGGAAACATTTTTCTCAACAGTTAAAAGCTTTTCCTCTATAGTTTTATTGAAATTGGTTTGTTTACTAATAAAGTCCTTTAGCATTACTTCAAATTCAGAGGAGGCACTTCTAGCATTATTGTAAGAGCTTCCATAGGAATTGCCACTATTAGGAGGATAAGGCCTATAATTGTTGTTTCTACCAAAATTATTCATGTAGACATTGTTGTTGAAATTATTGTTTCTAATGAAGTTCACATCAACTTGCTCTTCTTGAGCAACCAAAGAGGCTAAGGGAACACTATTAGGATCTAGAGGAGCTTTTCCATTAACAAGCATAGCCATAATAACATCAATCTTTTCACTCAAAGAGGAAGTTTCCTCAACATAGTTTACCTTCTTACCATGTGGAGCTCTCTCAACATGCTATTCAAAGTAGTTAACCATCATATTATCAAGGAGCCTTGTTGCAGCACCCAAGGTGAGTCCCATAAAAGTACCTCCAGCAGCAGAATCCAACAGGTTTCTTGAGGAGAAGTTCAAACCTACATAAGAAGTCTGGATAATCATCTAAGCAGTGAGCCCATGAGTAGGGAAATTTTTAACCAAAGATTTCATTCTTTCCCAAGCAGGAGCAACATGTTCACTGTCAAGTTGTTTAAATTTCATTATGTCACTTATCATAGCAATAATCTTAGCAGGAGGATAGTACTTTCCAATAAAAGCATGTTTGCACTTAGTCCAAGAATCAATACTATTTTTAGGCAAAGATAGCAACCATTCTTTAGCTTTTCCCCTCAAGGAGAAAGGAAAAATCCTGAGCTTAATAATATCTCCATCTACATCCTTATACTTTTTCATCTCACAAAGTTCAACAAAGCTATTAAGATGGGCAACAGGATCATTAGAACCAGCACCAGAAAATTGCTCTCTTATCACAAGATTCAACAAAGTAGGCTTAATTTCATAAAAGATAGCATCAGGAGCAGGTGGAGCAATAGGTGTGCTTAGGAAATCATTGTTGTTGGTGCTAGTGAAGTCACACAACTTGGTGTTCTCAGCAGAGTTCATTTTGGCAAAGGTGGGCCAGCCAAAAACAGCAGCAGCAGCTAGAGAAGGAACTAATTTTTTTGTGTTTCTGAATAAGGCAAGGAAACCAAGCTAGACTAATTTTTTTGGGTTTATTGGAAAGAGGCAAACAAAACCAAGCAAAAGAAACAAAGAAAACTAAAAAAAAGTAAAAACAAATTAAAGAGAAAGGAAGTGAAGGACTCCCCTAGTGAAGACGTCCTTAGCCTCCCTGGAAACGGCGCCAGAAAGTCTTGATGATGCTCGACGTGGCACTTCATTGGTAACCCCAAGCGCAGGGTGTGTGAAGAGCAAGCAGCAAGTTTTGCCTCAGTTGAGACTGAGGTTATCGAACCATAAGGAGGAAGGAAACATCACACATGTGTTGTGTAACACCCTCGCCTGATAAGGCTGAGTTCATGTGTATAGTGCCAATCCCTGGATCGCTTCACTGGAACACACAATACAAAATGATACCAAATATAACTGTGCATCATAAATACAACGAATATGATCCAGAATTTATATTATTTATTCAAGTACACAGCAGAAAACGAATACAAGGTAGATCTCCATCCTTCAAATGTGCCATAGGCGAACAATTGTTGAGTGGAGTCTCGCGACCTATGAACGATCAATCAGATACGATATAACCTGCAACATGAAACATTGCTGCCACGAATGGTCAATACATTGAATGTATGGCAAGTAGGCTAAAGTGGTTAACAACAGATCTATCAACTACATGCTTATTTGGCCAAGTGGAGTTCAGGCTCATTTGCTTAAAGCAATAGTTTTATCCTAACATTTATAACAAAGTAGTTTTCCAATACGATAAATAGGACACTCTGGTTCACTCCCAGGTGCTCCTACCCAATTATGTTCACCCAACAAGTTTTAAGTAATTAAGAAATAAGGATGAGTGAGAAATATCATAGCATCAGTATCAGGTCGCTCAAATTGTCCATAACCGGGGACACGGCTAATTGATTAGTTTATACACCCTGTAGGGGTTAGTTATAGAGGTCTCAACCTGGTAAGGTAGATTCCTCCTGTGTTTTACAATGCTAGTCCCTGGATCAATAGCTAGCATCCACAGTTAGGATGTAATATCAAGAAACAAAGGTCATAACATAACTCTACAACCAGGAATAACATAAGTTTATTACATCAATCATAGCTCATTTGGCTATTACATCACATTGCAGCGGAATAACTATAATCATGGGGTCCATCATCTTCAAAGTGCCACAGGCAGATGTTGGTTGTAGACTTTGTAATCCTAAATCAATCAATCTTCACTAAAGACAATCAAACCTGCAACATTACAAGTTACAGCCACAAGGTCAATACATTTGAATTGTATTGGCAAGTTCCACTAATTTGTGTATTATGAGTGGATCCTATCAATACATGCATATTTGGCTAAGTAGAGTTTAAGGCTTATTTGCATACAGCAATATTTATCCTATCTTTTCAAAATGGTTTTGATCCTTTGTCAAATCACTTTTCCAAATTCCTTGAACTCCTTGGTAGAAACACAAGTGTTCAAGTCCTTGTCAAAATCCCTTGAGCTACTTGGTAACCCCAAGTGCAACAAGTTTTATCAAATCTCATGAATTCCTTGGTAACCCCAAGTACATCATGCTCTTGAGCACCTTGGTAACCCCAAGTGCAACAAGCTTAACAAAATCTCTTTGAATTCCTTGGTACCCCAAGTGCATCAAGTTTTTATATTAGAAATTGGAATGTCGAGATCTCCCATGGTTCAAACTTTAGTTGCTCAGTATTGTCCATAACCGGGGACACGGCTAAGTACTTAGATTTTATTAACTTCTGCAGAAGGAGTACACTTTACCCACATGACACAATCCCATCTTGTTGCCACCAGTGGCCTACTGGATTAGTGCTCACCAAGATGGAGTACTGGCAGACTGAGAATGTGACGAAGTCTTTCCAAAAGGTCCTCCCATACATCATTGCTAGCTTGTCTTTAGCCCCCATGAAGCATTCCAGATCCCCATGTCCGGTAACTAAAGACAATGTATGGGTCTTCCTAATGTAATTGACTAAGCCAGAGCCATAATAGCATGTGGTTGCACACGAAAGCCACAATTGGAGAAACATGTTCAATCTCTAAGTTTCCTAGGTGGTTTTCATTTGGAGCACAACACAAAGTGATTGCCATAAACATGGTTCCTTTTGTTGCCACCTTCTCCAAAACATAAAGTGTCCACCACCTAGGTGGTTCATTGAGTCCTTGTTTTATTATGTAAAGCACAAGTCCTTTTCTCAACCTTTGTAAAATCTCAACATGTATCTCTTTTCAAACATAGCATGGCTAAGCATGTACAACTTCAATATTTTCACTAAGGAGTGTTTAGGGAATCCTATTAGGATTTAGCATAGCATAAGTATAAAACATTTTCATGCATGTTTACAAAATCCACTAAGTATAATGAAAATAGTAGGACTTTTGTATGATAGTGTAACTTGCCTTTTTGGAAGAGAATGGTGGTTCACTCCTTGATCTTTCTAGTATCACACTTCACTACAAATCAATCAAGCAAACACAAATTCAATTCACATTCTAACCAAAGTCAAACAAACAATTTTTCACACACACAAGGTAATGGAATCTATGTCGTGCATAAGTATGCAAAGGTTGGTTCTATTGCAAGGATGGTCTCCACTAGGCTTCTAAACTTTGTAAGTTCCAAATTGGTCATTTACCAAAATGGCAAAGTCATTAGTTCGAGAGTTTTGTCCAATAACTATTTTAAAATCCATTCAACATTTTATGTGGTGGAAAATGGTGTTATTAATCAAAAATCTTTTAAGTTCCTCACCAAAAGTTTCTAACTTTCAAGATTTGTTGTTTTGGGTCAGTAGCTTTGAATCAACATATTTTCTCAAAGTTTTATTCCAAAATCCTTTTTCATAATAAAACCATTATCTTTATTTGGCTAGAATTAGACTAATTCAATTAATCCATTCTAAAGTTTTCCAATCTCATTTTCAAAACCATGGGTTGGTTCCTAGGGTCAGTATGGTCACTACAAACCATTTTGCTAAAGATTTAATCCTAAAATAAATTTTAAACAATTTTTCTACTCTAAACAAGTACACAAATGTTTCTGCAAATTCAAACAAGCTAACAGATACTATTTTCTAAACTAAGGCCATGGTTGTCTAGGTCTTGCTCTCCTGAATCCAACGACATAAAATTTGTAATTTTTGGACATGTGGATCCAAAGTTATAAGGGTTTGAAAATTGAATCTCAATCAGATTTCAAATCTGTTTTAAACAAAACAGGTGACACGCGGCGTGTTTTAACTGGACGGTACCGGTTCGGCCGGATCGGTGTTGCGGTGCGTTGGATCTAATCGATCGTGTGGTCCAGAGTGCGTACCTCTTCGCGACTAAGTGATTCTATCTCGCTCGCCCGATCTAGATCGAACGGCTCTGGTTCGCTTGACCAAAAGTGAGCGGCGCCGACGGCGGCTAGCGGCGGTGCACGGCTAGGCGGTGGCGCTACGGCGGCTACAGGAAGCAAAGAGGGGAGGGAAAATGCTCACCAGAGTCGCAGGGCTGTGGTGATGCTCGACGTGCTGTTGGCTTGACAAGGGGCGCTTGGGTACTGCGGCAATTGCTCGCCGGAGTTGGTTCTGGCGACGGGCGGCTCTGGTCGAGGTCGAGGACGTCACTGGAGATCGCCCTAAGACATCACAAAGGCGCGGTCAGATGCGCAGGCTCAAGACAATGCTATGTGCGTGATCGAGAAGTGAAGGGGCGGTCTGGTTCACCTGGTAAACGTCGTCGGAGAGGTTGCGGACGGCGGCGTCGCCGGAACTTGTCAAAGCCGACGCTTCGGGGCGCCCGCGGTTGAACGGAGGGCACGGGCAGAAGCGCCAGGGAATGGGGAAGATGCCAGCGTGCTCAGGGAGGCTCGGGGAGGTGTGTCTTGGCCGAAATCGACAAAGGAAGCTCGTCGGACCGAGGGTGGTGCGGCGAGAAATGGAGCAGCCTGGGGGCGAGTCGAGGCGTGGTGACAGAGGCGAACGGAGGGGAAGACGCAGGCGTTTTATCGAGCATGGTCAAGGCGAGTAATGGTGGCTGCATTATGGCGAATTAAGGCCGCGGAATCTCTGCAGGAAACGGCGACGAGGGGGGAGAAGGGGTCGTGCGGGTGAGCAGGAAGAACAGTGGAAAGGGGGTCCAGTCGTCAGTGGGAAAGAAATTAGGGGAAGGGTCCACGCGTCAGTGTCTGTTTGAGTCAGTGCTTAGGTAGGAAAATGTTTCGCTGTGGATAGAGGAGCTGGGCTGGCGCTGGGCCTTAGTGGGCTGCTGGGTTGGATTGGTCTAATCCTTATTTTTTTCTGTTTCTGATTTCTTTTTCCTTTTTCTAATTTATTTCCTGTTTTGAATTTCAAAACAATCAAACAAGGTTCAAATCAATTCAAACAACACTCAAACTTTGTAATATTGAAATTAGTTCTGTTTAGTAATATGAACCAAAATCCAAATTCAAATCAATAATTTTAATAATAGGGGCTATTACTAATTAAATACAAGGGGCCTTAGTTATTAAATCCAATAGAGTTTGATTTTATTAATAAAATCTTTATTTGAAACCTAAATATTCTCAAAACCAAATCAGTAGGTTTTATTTGGAAAATACAGAATACTTGGAAACTTGTTTTAAAACCAAAATAACATTTAAATTAGAGTCCACTATTAATTAAATATAATAGACTTTCATTATTAATTCAAATAGGCTTTGTTTTATTGAGATATTTATTTTGAAATCTAGAATAAAGCCAAAACACTTTTAGTAGGTTTTATTGGAGAATATAGAATATTTGGAAAAACTTATTTTAAATAATTTTAATAAGTTTTGATGTTTCAGTTAAATTGGTAAAACCTTTTATTTAAATAAAGTTAGATATTAAGTCCTTATTAATTTATTTAATCAAATCTTTGCTAATTTTATTTAAAACAAAATGTTTTAATTCAAAAGCTTGGCCAAGGTTTTAATTTGGCTTTATAAAATATTCTTTATTTATAAACTCATCTTTTCTTTTGAATACCAAATCTTTTATTAAATGATTCCAAAATAGTAATTCCAAAACATTTTTAATTTTCTTTAATTAAATGTTTAACTCATTAAATTCCTTTAGGATTTTATTTAATTCAAATGGGTTTGAGGATCCATTTAAATTCAAAAAGTTTCTTCTGGCCCTCGAAATCAAACAAATTTTTATTTTATTCATTTACTTTCACATTACAAGATTTGGAAAATCTTGGGATGTGACAGGCTACCACCCTTAAAATAAATCTCGTCCCGAGATTTGGGAAGGCTGAGGTCACAAACAAGTTCAAAACAACTAGGGTACTACCACCCTTAAAAATTTACAAACAAAATTTACATCTTGTCCTTCTTGGGATCATGAGAAATACTTTCTCTAAGCAAACATTTGCATGGTGTCTTTGGTTTCCATGCTTGACTCATGGGCCAAGGTTGAGTTTCTCCATAGGCTGGTTCAACTTGTTTTTCATCCTTTCGGGACAGTTGCTCGCATAATGTCCTGAATTCTTGCAGTTGAAACAATGGATGTCCTTTAGTTCTTTACGTGGCTCTTGTGGACAGGTTGCTACATAGTGGCCTAACTCTTTGAAGTTGTTGCACCACACTTGGTCAATCTCTTTATTCTTCTTGTTCTCTGGGCATCCACTGGAGTAGTGTCCCATTTCCTTACATTTACGACATTGTGCAAGGCTCATGTCTTGCTTTTGTTTCTTAAGCTTCTTTAGTCCTTTGAATTGGGTTGTCTTGTTTGGAGGTATAAGTGGTCCTTTTCCTTTGGTAGACTTGGATCCTTCTTGTTTCCTTTGTTCCACCATGGAGTAGATAGGACATTGGTTAGGAGTATGGTCACTTCCTTCACAAAGGTAACAAGTGGTTTGAGATATGGGACATTGTCCAACAGGATGTTCTTCTTCACAATTGGGGCATTATCCTTCATGCTCTTTGGAGGTATGATCTTTGTATCCACAAATAATGCAAGCTGGGGCTCCATCTAGAATAATATTCCTGTCATCCTTGTTATCATAAACTCCTTTGGGGTAGTTTTCTTCCATGCTGATCATTTGATTGGTCACCTTAAGCATCAGTTGGGACTGCTCTTCCAAAAACCTTTGTAGTGCTGGATCTTTATCACTATTGTTGGCTATGAACTGAGCTGTCAGTTGGTTCAACTGGTGTTGGGTTGCTATGAGCTCTTTCATGCTGTCAACTTGGTTGGTGTTGACGTCATCAACCTTGGAGTCTTTTGGCGTAGTCATCTGTTTGGGTTGGAGGAGGTTAGAATAGGCAAGTCATTGCTAAGGAATCATTTGTAATCATACACCTCACAATTTACACAAGCAATGTACATGTAATCACAAACTAAACATTCACAAACAACTTTGCACTCAATCAACAAGGTTCAAGCACATACCTAGGCAACAAAATATTTTTGTTACACCACATAAGTGGGTGGTTTGACTTAACTAAATTATGGTGGTCCATCTATATGGTTCACTTGTGATCCTTCCATCCTTCTTGGTTGATCCTTCCTGCGTGTGATCATGGTTTCCTTGAGAAAAACCCTTGGTCACAATACTTCAAGGTTGTTGATGGTTTCTTCTTATTTTGCATTCCCTCAGTCTCTAAATCTTGAGTAGGATTTCCTTGTCTCACTTGTAGTCCTTAGTGGATTCCAAGTTGGAGGTCCTTGGGGAATATGCTGAAGATGTTGAAGTCATTAGAGTTGAAGAAGTCCTTTGCACATGGTGTAGTCCTTGGTCATGGGTAGGTTTTTCCATCAAGTTGGAGTAGAAGGGAAGTAGAGTTGAAACCAAAATTGTTGAGGAAAGAGTTTACAAGTGTTTTTGTAAATAAGTTTTTGGAACAAATACAACTCCTATTTTTCTAAGGGTTTTTGTCCAATCCTAGGTTTACAAATCCTACAGGCAACACAATGCTCTGATACCATCTGTAGAGGTCTCAACCTGGTAAGGTAGATTCCTCCTGTGTTTTACAATGCTAGTCCCTGGATAAATAGCTAGAATCCACAGTTAGGATGTAATATCAAGAAACAAAGGTCATAACATAACTCCACAACCAGGAATAACATAAGTTTATTACATCAATCATAGCTCATTTGGCTATTACATCACATTGCAGCGGAATAACTATAATCATGGGGTCCATCATCTTCAAAGTGCCACAGGCAGATGTTGGTTGTAGACTTTGTAATCCTAAATCAATCAATCTTCACTAAAGACAATCAAACCTGCAACATTACAAGTTACAGCCACAAGGTCAATACATTTGAATTGTATTGGCAAGTTCCACTACTTTGTGTATTATGAGTGGATCCTATCAATACATGCATATTTGGCTAAGTAGAGTTTAAGGCTTATTTGCATAAAGCAATATTTATCCTATCTTTTCAAAATGGTTTTGATCCTTTGTCAAATCACTTTTCCAAATTCCTTGAACTCCTTGGTAGAAACACAAGTGTTCAAGTCCTTGTCAAAATCCCTTGAGCTACTTGGTAACCCCAAGTGCAACAAGTTTTATCAAATCTCATGAATTCCTTGGTAACCCCAAGTACATCATGCTCTTGAGCACCTTGGTAACCCCAAGTGCAACAAGCTTAACAAAATCTCTTTGAATTCCTTGGTACCCCAAGTGCATCAAGTTTTTATATTAGAAATTGGAATGTTGAGATCTCCCATGGTTCAAACTTTAGTTGCTCAGTATTGTTCATAACCGGGGACACGGCTAAGTACTTAGATTTTATTAACTTCTGCAGAAGGAGTACACTTTACCCACATGACACAATCCCATCTTGTTGCCACCAGTGGCCTACTGGATTAGTGCTCACCAAGATGGAGTACTGGCAGACTGAGAATGTGACGAAGTCTTTCCAAAAGGTCCTCCCATACATCATTGCTAGCTTGTCTTCAGCCCCCATGAAGCATTCCAGATCCCCATGTCCGGTAACTAAAGACAATGTATGGGTCTTCCTAATGTAATTGACTAAGCCAGAGCCATAATAGCATGTGGTTGCACACGAAAGCCACAATTGGAGAAACATGTTCAATCTCTAAGTTTCCTAGGTGGTTTTCATTTGGAGCACAACACAAAGTGATTACCATAAACATGGTTCCTTTTGTTGCCACCTTCTCCAAAACATAAAGTGTCCACCACCTAGGTGGTTCATTGAGTCCTTGTTTTATTATGTAAAGCACAAGTCCTTTTCTCAACCTTAGTAAAATCTCAACATGTATCTCTTTTCAAACATAGCATGGCTAAGCATGTACAACTTCAATATTTTCACTAAGGAGTGTTTAGGGAATCCTATTAGGATTTAGCATAGCATAAGTATAAAACATTTTCATGCATGTTTACAAAATCCACTAAGTATAATGAAAATAGTAGGACTTTTGTATGATAGTGTAACTTGCCTTTTTGGAAGAGAATGGTGGTTCACTCCTTGATCTTTCTAGTATCACACTTCACTACAAATCAATCAAGCAAACACAAATTCAATTCACATTCTAACCAAAGTCAAACAAACAATTTTTCACACACACAAGGTAATGGAATCTATGTCATGCATAAGTATGCAAAGGTTGGTTCTATTGCAAGGATGGTCTCCACTAGGCTTCTAAACTTTGTAAGTTCCAAATTGGTCATTTACCAAAATGGCAAAGTCATTAGTTAGAGAGTTTTGTCCAATAACTATTTTAAAATCCATTCAACATTTTATGTGGTGGAAAATGGTGTTATTAATCAAAAGTCTTTTAAGTTTCTCACCAAAAGTTTCTAACTTTCAAGATTTGTTGTTTTGGGTCAGTAGCTTTGAATCAACATATTTTCTCAAAGTTTTATTCCAAAATCCTTTTTCATAATAAAACCATTATCTTTATTTGGCTAGAATTAGACTAATTCAATTAATCCATTCTAAAGTTTTCCAATCTCATTTTCAAAACCATGGGTTGGTTCCTAGGGTCAGTATGGTCACTACAAACCATTTTGCTAAAGATTTAATCCTAAAATAAATTTTAAACAATTTTTCTACTCTAAACAAGTACACAAATGTTTCTGCAAATTCAAACAAGCTAACAGATACTATTTTCTAAACTAAGGCCATGGTTGGCTAGGTCTTGCTCTCCTGAATCCAACGACATAAAATTTGTAATTTTTGGACATGTGGATCCAAAGTTATAAG
The DNA here is from genome assembly GCA_910589765.1 of Avena atlantica. Classification (NCBI taxonomy): domain Eukaryota; kingdom Viridiplantae; phylum Streptophyta; class Magnoliopsida; order Poales; family Poaceae; genus Avena; species Avena atlantica. Next base: position 481,957,321 of record OU342739.1, on the reverse strand, counting down.
GGTTTGAAAATTGAATCTCAATCAGATTTCAAATCTGTTTTAAACAAAACAGGTGACACGCGGCGTGTTTTAACTGGACGGTACCGGTTCGGCCGGATCGGCGTTGCGGTGCGTTGGATCTAATCGATCGTGTGGTCCAGAGTGCGTACCTCTTCGCGACTAAGTGATTCTATCTCGCTCGCCCGATCTAGATCGAACGGCTCTGGTTCGCTTGACCAAAAGTGAGCGGCGCCGACGGCGGCTAGCGGCGGCGCACGGCCAGGCGGTGGCGCTACGACGGCTACAGGAAGCAAAGAGGGGAGGGAAAATGCTCACCAGAGTCGCAGGGCTGTGGTGATGCTCGACGTGTTGTTGGCTTGACAAGGGGCGCTTGGGTACTGCGGAAATTGCTCGCCGGAGTTGGTTCTGGCGACGGGCGGCTCTGGTCGAGGTCAAGGACGTCACTGGAGATCGCCCTAAGACAGCACAAAGGCGCGGTCAGATGCGCAGGCTCAAGACAATGCTATGTGCGTGATCAAGAAGTGAAGGGGCAGTCTGGTTCACCTGGTAAACGTCATCGGAGAGGTTGCGGACGGCGGCGGCGTCGGAACTTGTCAAAGCCGACGCTTCGGGGCGCCCGCGGTTGAACGGAGGGCACGGGCAGAAGCGCCAGGGAATGGGGAAGCTGCCAGCGTGCTCAGGGAGGCTCGGGGAGGTGTGGCTTGGCCGAAATCGACAAAGGAAGCTCGTCGGACCGAGGGTGGTGCGGCGAGAAATGGAGCAGCCTGGGGGCAAGTCGAGGCGTGGTGAAGAGGCGAACGGAGGGGAAGACGCAGGCGTTTTATCGAGCATGGTCAAGGCGAGTAATGGTGGCTGCATTATGGCGAATTAAGGCCGCGGAATCTTTGCAGGAAACGGCGACGAGGGGGGGGGAGAAGGGGTCGTGCGGGTGAGGAGGAAGAACAGTGGAAAGGGGGTCCAGTCGTCAGTGGGAAAGAAAATTAGGGAAAGGGTCCACCCGTCAGTGTCTGTTTGAGTCAGTGCTTAGGTAGGAAAACGTTTCGCTGTGGATAGAGGAGCTGGGCTGGCGCTGGGCCTTAGTGGGCTGCTGGGTTGGATTGGTCTAATCCTTATTTTTTTCTGTTTCTGATTTCTTTTTCCTTTTTCTAATTTATTTCCTGTTTTGAATTTCAAAACAATCAAACAAGGTTCAAATCAATTCAAACAACACTCAAACTTTGTAATGTTGAAATTAGTTCTGTTTAGTAATATGAACCAAAATCCAAATTCAAATCAATAATTTTAATAATAGGGGCTATTACTAATTAAATACAAGGGGCCTTAGTTATTAAATCCAATAGAGTTTGATTTTATTAATAAAATCTTTATTTGAAACCTAAATATTCTCAAAACCAAATTAGTAGGTTTTATTTGGAAAATACAGAATACTTGGAAACTTGTTTTAAAACCAAAATAACATTTAAATTAGAGTCCACTATTAATTAAATATAATAGACTTTCATTATTAATTCAAATAGGCTTTGTTTTATTGAGATATTTATTTTGAAATCTAGAATAAAGCCAAAACACTTTTAGTACGTTTTATTGGAGAATATAGAATATTTGGAAAAACTTATTTTAAATAATTTTAATAAGTTTTGATGTTTCAGTTAAATTGGTAAAACCTTTTATTTAAATAAAGTTAGATATTAAGTCCTTATTAATTTATTTAATCAAATCTTTGCTAATTTTATTTAAAACAAAATGTTTTAATTCAAAAGCTTGGCCAAGGTTTTAATTTGGCTTTATAAAATATTCTTTATTTATAAGCTCATCTTTTCTTTTGAATACCAAATCTTTTATTAAATGATTCCAAAATAGTAATTCCAAAACATTTTTAATTTTCTTTAATTAAATGTTTAACTCATTAAATTCCTTTAGGATTTTATTTAATTCAAATGGGTTTGAGGATCCATTTAAATTCAAAAAGTTTCTTCTGGCCCTCGAAATCAAACAAATTTTTATTTTATTCATTTACTTTCACATTACAAGATTTGGAAAATCTTGGGATGTGACATTAGTACACTTTACCCATGTGACTTGGCCATCCCAGCTCGTACCACCACTCTCATATTGGGTGCTGATAGGGAGAAGTCCAAGAAGGAACCGTTCGGGAAGTAGCTCCCCAAACCCGTCACGCATCGGTCCAACCTACACTATCTACATCTATGGATACGTGGGTTCGAGATACCACAACCTATTGAGTCTAACCAACCGCCCATTTCATTATTGGCACATGGTTGCACACGAAAGCTACCAAACAAAGAAACCAATCCTTTCTTAGTGTCCTGGGTGCCTTTCCGCAATGATACCACCAAAAATTATCAATCCCATCACACCCAGAAGATTCATTGATTAAGTTGTTTTAGTTTTCGCAAACCAACACATTTAGAAACAACTTCAGTGATGTAACCCAGCCCTCGTTCATCATAGCATGGCTAAGCACATCTACCAACGGTGGCTCATAAACAACGAATGCTAGGGAATAATATGGGACATAGCATAGCATATACACATCAATTCGTACATATGCAATTCTACAGAAACATCTACAATGCATAGGAAAACAGTAGGACATTTATGACCAAGATAGCACCACTTGCCTTTTTTGTAGATGTAGTCGATTAGATAATCCTCACAATCCTCATATATATAATGGTTGCACTCGTCATAACCACAATACTTGCAATCATAGTAGTTGCAATCGCACACGTTGCACTCCTCGCAATCTATCTAGCAAACAATTGCATACAATCATAAACAATAGCACATAGAGATCAAACCAATGCAACAAATGCATGCATGACAATTTAATAAGTCACAATGTTTGTTACTTTAGTTCTCTAAACAATATTGTAGTATATGATGCATGCAAGAGCCCAATTAATGCAATGGAGTACTTGTTATTAATAAGTACTTGCCAATATAGGGTTTTTAATAGTTCTGTTGTAACGCCTGTTCTAACTGTCAGATTAAATTTGTTTCTTGGGTTTACTGGATAGAGGACGTTAATACGAACAAGTAGGCGTTGGATTCACCCTAATCGGAGTTACAGATCTTTTTGTATGATTTAAATAGTGTTTAATGGGTTTTAAATGATTCATATAGTTTCTGTTGCCTACCAATCAAACTAAAATTATATCTGTAATCTCCACGGAATTTTGATTCCAGGGACATATTATTTGCAATTTTCCGAATAGTATTTATTTTCTGATGAATTTATTACTCTAAATAAGCCATTAAACCATTTAAATCTTCACGGCAAAACCTTACAGTTAAAGGCTGAACTAATTGCATATTGATGATCTACATGGAACCATCTTTCCATCGGTATATCATTTATATTTTTGTGACAAGCAATTAATTTACTATGAATTTAATGATTTATAAAGCCATTAAAACTAATTAAATTGCTACGGGTTAAATAATCCGCAAAGTCTAGATCCAACCAGATATTATTAATATACATTATAGTAGCTTCAATTTGATATATTGTTCATATATTTCGGAGTTACAGATAATTTTCTATGAATTTATTAACCTAAAAGACCATTAAAACTAATTAAATTACTGCAGTAACCACGTACAGTAAAAGTTGGATCTATTCTGATAATATGATTCTACGTAAAATTATCTTCAATTTGATATATTATGCACAATTTTTGGACGTGGTATGAATTTCTAATAAATTTTACAAGTTAGATCTATAATGTGCAATTTTAAATTCGAACGGAATATTCCAGAGAATATTCCGCTGACTGGACAGGCTGACCTGACGTTGACGTGGCGTTGATGAGGAAGCTGACCGGGATGACGACATGGCACGCACCGGTTAGATTGGATCTCGACCGTCTGGATAGGATCCGGTGGCTAGAAGAAGAGATCGACCCGATTTTTTGGCTCAGAATAGACAAGAAATAGATCTGTGTTAGAGAGGCAAATCCGTAGGTCAAATTGAAAAACTTAGAACATGGAAGTTGTGGGGAATCATTAGTCCTACCTTCTCACCAAAGGAATTTAGATTTGAAGGAAGCGCGAGTACATCTTGGATTTACACCATCAGATCTGAAATATTGTGATGCGAAATTCTCCGGCTGTGGTGGATGAAAAGAGGTGAGGTTTGCCGGGATTGAAAGATTTCGACGAGTTCTACCACTTTCGTTTTTTGGCCGAAGGCAAACAACGAAGTCTCTAGATGGGTTAAAAAGCACAATAAGATTCGGGCATGTGTAGATTCGGGATTTCAAGGATAGAAACTCGTACAACTGTGGCTCCACGAGTTTATATGGAGATTTAGGACGGTGTAGAGATAGGTCTTGGAGTAGGGAACAAGTAGAAACAAACGAAAGTCGATTCGGAGTTGTAGATAAGAAGTTATGAGAGTTTGAATAGAGATATGTTTGTCAAAAACTGATTCGCACGGTTTTTAAAGCAAGGATGGGATCGATCGTCTCATGTATGTGCGTGGCCTGGCTCGGTCGGTCCGGGTGGGCCGGCCCGCTTAGTTTTTTTTCTTTTTCTTTTTCTATTTACTTGTTTCCCTCATATCTTTTGCATACGAACTCTAAATGACACGATTCTTGTTTTTAAATTTTTCTAAAATCGAATAGATCATTATAGGATCATATTTGTAATCTTTTTTACTAGTTTGCAAGTAGTGGGTTTATAAATCCTTGTATATTCTATTTTATTTATATCTTTATTTGTTTGTATTTATTCCATAACTTTTTCATACTAGCTCCAAATGAGCTCAATTTTGTTTCTAAAATTTTGTAATATTAATTGGATATATTTAGGCTATAATTATAAATAATTTATGCCTTAGCAACAATGGGTTTTATGAAGTCAATTTAATTTCCTTTACGAACATTTGGGCAAATCAACTATAGGATTTAGATACCAGGATTTGGATTCAGTTTGTGAGAACTTTGCATGGATGTAATGAAATGCTTATGAATGCTTCATGATTTTCATTTTGAAATCTTGCACACCAATTCTACATTCCATAATCAATCCATGCCCTTTTTCCTATATGGCTACTTAGGTCATAACAAAAGAATATAAAATTTTGAATTCAAGGTTGAGAGCATTTTCTATTCAAAAAGTTTCTTCTCTTTAAGAATTTTCAACATAGTAAAACAATCAATCAAACTTATTTATTTATTTCATATTCCAAAATTAGAAGAATTTTGGGATGTGACAGACTACCACCCTTAAAAGAAATCTCGTCCCGAGATTTGGGAAGGCTAGAAAGAAAGGTTCAGGATCCATTAGGGTGTTACCACCCTTAAAAGAAAATCGACTAGATTACTTTTTAAGGGTTCACTTGGCTCATATGATTCTCCTCTAGATATTTATTAGCACAATATAATCTTGCACATTCCAAACTCCATGATTGACAGATTCCAAGAAAACACTATTTGAACTAGCAGAACTCTCAGGGTGGTCAATTAGGGGACGTTTACTTCACAGTACCCATTAATCATGGATTCATCCTTACCGTATATCCCTACGCTTAGCAATGGATTCTTTTATAAAGGTAGAACAATATACCATTCTAAGGTTTAGGCTCAACGCTGACTCTCTTCTAAGGTTGAAAAGGGCACTCAAGATTCGCAAAGCAAACAGTACAAGAGAGAATGATAAGAGTAGTAGGAATGGTGATCAATCCATCCTGCACCCAAATCATTACCCTGTATGAGGATAGGTGAATCACGTTTTTCTATCACTCGGGCATTCTCACTTGCCTTAAAGAATGTTTCCATGGGCACGAACTAATGCTCTATGTAGACTCCCATGTATTCAATCAACAAAGCTACTACTAAAACTAAGCTATCGATACTTCAACTTTCAGGTTGCGTAATCCACTGCATAACATCATTTCAACACTTCATACTCCCACATCTTTTTTTCCATTAGATAAAGCATTCTCCTTCCTAAATGCATTGGGTTGTCAAACCTTCCACTTAACACATCATTATTTCTCCAAGGGTTCAAGATAGGAAAGAATAGATTCTATAGGAAAGAAATGACTAAGAAAATAATCCTACCCATAACTATATGAAGCAATCAATGTCACAAACAAGCAAACAATCATAAGGAATCAACACACAAGCAAACACTTGTATAATAACATTACAGGTGTATAAACTTAGTAGCATATAACCATAAAATAGTTTGAAAGCATTGGGAACAATACTAGAGTAAAACATAGCAACATATAAGCAATAAACAAAATCTATCAAAATGGTACAACAGACTTCACGAATTTTTCTGACCGATCTAAACTCGTCATGAATTTTAGCCAATTTTTGTGCATGTACTACAGGCAATTACGCTCCAGATACTATTTTCATGGATTTTTCTGAGTTACCAGTAAAATATGAAAAATCGCGCGGTACAACAGGTCCGACAGAAAACTGCAGCAGTAATCTCACAAATTTCAATTAAATTACACCATTAAAATAATTTTAAAACCACACGAAAACTCCAGCAACTTTAGAGTTTCAAAATAACAGATCCTAAACAAGGCATCACACAATATGGTTCAGTACAAACAATCAAGCAACCTATATTGTCATACCACATAAGTTGGTAAGAACAATATGCTAACACGATAGCAATGATCTCCTAAAGAGATAAAATATGGTGGTCCAGACCTACCCAAACTTGGTGAGATGTTTATTTATGTCATGTTATTTGTTCATTACTTGTAGGCCAACTCTCATATAGTTATTTGCTTTATAGAAAACTACTAATAACATTTTCCAATTCTTGTAGTTTTTATGATAGATCACTTCTTCTACTAATCAAATGAATGGACATCTACAAGTTTGAACAAGGAGAGGTGTTGGAAAATGATAGACAAGGAATATAAAAACTCTAATAAGTATAAAATATGATAGTTCTCCTAATAGAGGTCTTATATTGCTAATCCATTTCTAAGGTCACGATCCTACAGGCAACACACAGCTCTGATACCATCTTGTAACAACCTCGCCTGATAAGGCTGAGTTCATGTGTATAGTGCCAATCCCTGGATCGGTTCACTGGCACACACAGTACAAAATGATACCAAATATAACTGTGCACCATAAATACAACGAATATGATCTAGAATTTACATTATTTATTCAAGTACACAGCGAAAAACGAATACAAGGTAGATCTCCATCCTTCAAATGTGCCACAGGCGAACAATTGTTGAGTGGAGTCTCGCGACCTATGAACGATCACTCAGATACGATATAACCTGCAACATGAAACGTTGTAGCCACGAATGGTCAATACATTGAATGTATGGCAAGTAGGCTAAAGTGGTTAACAACAGATCTATCAACTACATGCTTATTTGGCCAAGTGGAGTTCAGGCTCATTTTCTTAAAGCAATAGTTTTATCCTAACATTTATAACAAAATAGTTTTCCAATACGATAAATAGGACACTCTGGTTCACTCCCAGGTGCTCCTACCCAATTATGTTCACCCAACAAGTTTTAAGTAATTAAGAAATAAGGATGAGTGAGAAATATCATAGCATCAATATCAGGTCGCTCAAATTGTCCATAACCGGGGACATGGCTAATCGATTAGTTTATACACCCTGCAGGGGTTAGTACACTTTACCCATGTGACTTGGCCAGCCCAGCTCGTACCACCACTCTCATATTGGGTGATGATAGGGAGAAGTCCAAGAAGGAACCGTTCGGGAAGTAGCTCCCCAAACCCGACACGCACCGGTCCAACCTACACTATCTACATCTCTGGATACGTGTGTTCGAGTTACCACAACCTAATGAGTCCAACCAACCGCCCATTTCATTATTGGCACATGGTTGCACACGAAAGCTACCAAACAAAGAAACCAATCCTTTCTTAGTGTCCTGGGTGCCTTTCCGCAATGAAACCACCAAAAATTATCAATCCCATCACATCCAGGAGATTCATTGATTAAGTTGTTTTAGTTTTCGCAAACCAACACATTTAGAAACAACTTCAGTGATGTAAACCAGCCCTCGTTCATCATAGCATGACTAAGCACATCTACCAACGATGGCTCATAAACAAGGAATGCTAGGGAATAATATGGGACATAGCATAGCATATACACATCAATTCCTACATATGCAATTCTACCAAAACATCTACAATGCATAGGAAAACAGTAGGACATTTATGACCAAGATAGCACCAATTGCCTTTGTTGTAGATGTAGTCAATTAGATAATCCTCACAATCCTCATATATATAATGGTTGCACTCGTTATAACCACAATACTTGCAATCATAGTAGTTGAAGTCGCACACGTTGCGCTCCTCGCAATCTATCTAGCAAACAATTGCATACAATCATAAACAATAGCAAATAGAGATCAAACAAATGGAACAAATGCATGCATGACAATTTAATAAGTCACAATGTTTGTTACTTTAGTTCTCTAAACAATATTGAAGTATATGATGCATGCAAGAGGCCAATTAATGCAATGGAGTACTTGTTATTAATAATTACTTGCCAATATAGGGTTTTTAATAGTTCTGTTGTAACGCCTATTCTAACTGTTGGATTAAATTTGTTTCTTGGGTTTACTGGATAGAGGACGTTAATACGAACCATAGGCGTTGGATTCACCCTAATCGGAGTTATAGATCTTTTTGTATGATTTAAATAGTGTTTAATGGGTTTTAAATGATTCATATAGTTTATGTTGCCTACCAATCAAACTAAAATTATATCTGTAATCTCCACGGAATTTTGATTCCAGGGACATATTATTTGCAATTTTCTGAATAGTATTTATTTTCTTATGAATTTATTACTCTAAATAAGCCATTAAACCATTTAAATCTTCACGGCAAAACCTTACAGTCAAAGGCTGAACTAATTGCATATTGATGATCTACATGGAACCAGCTTTCCATCGGTATATCATTTATATTTTTGTGACAAGCAATTAATTTACTATGAATTTAATGATTTATAAAGCCATTAAACTTAATTAAATTTCTACAGGTTAAATAATCCGCAAAGGCTAGATCCAACTAGATATTATTAATGTACATTATAGTAGCTTCAATTTTATATATTGTTCATATATTTCGGAGTTACAGATAATTTTCTATGAATTTATTAACCTAAAAGACAATTAAAACTAATTAAATTACTGCAGTAACCACGTATAGTAAAAGTTGGATCTATTCTGATAAGATGATTCTATGTAAAATTATCTTCAATTTGGTATATTATGCGCAATTTTTGGATGTGGTATGAATTTCTAATGAATTTTACAAGTTAGATCTATAATGTGCAATTTTAAATTTGAACGGAATATTCCAGAGAATATTCCGCTGACTGGACAGGTTGACTTTGCATGCTGACTGGGACTAGATGCTGACTTGACGATGACGTGGCATTGATGAGGAAGCTGACCGGGATGACAACATGGCACGCACCGGTTGGATTGGATCTCGACCGTCTGGATAGGATCCGGTGGCTAGAAGAAGAGATCGACCAGATTTTTGGCTCAGAATAGACAAGAAACAGATCTGTGTTAGAGAGGCAAATCCGTAGGTCAAATTGAAAAACTTATAACATGGAAGTTGTGGAGAATCATTAGTCCTACCTTCTCACCAAAGGAATTTGGATTTGAAGGAACGAGCGCGATTACATCTTGGATTTACACCGTCAGATCTGAAATATTGCGATGCGAAATTCTCTGGCTGTGATGGATGAAAAGAGGTGAGGTTTGTCGGGATTGAAAGATTTCGACGAGTTCTACAACTTTCGTTTTTTTGGCCGAAGGCAAACAACGAAGTCTAGATGGGTTAAAAAGCAAAATAAGATTCGGGCATGTGTAGATTTGGGATTTCAAGGAGAGAAACTCGTACAGCTGTGGTTCCACGAGTTTATATGGAGATTTAGGACGGTGTAGAGATAGGTCTTGGAGTAGGGAACAAGTAGAAATAAACGGAAGCCGATTCGGAGTTGTAGATAAAAAGTTATGAGAGTTTGAATAGAGATAGGTTTGTCAAAAACTGATTCGCACGGTTTTTAAAGCAAGGATGGGATCGATCGTCTCGTGTACGTGCGTGGCCTGGCTCGGTCGGTCCGGGTGGGCCGGCCCGCTTAGTTTTTTTTTCTTTTTCTTTTTCCATTTACTTGTTTCCCTCATATCTTTTGCATACGAACTCCAAATGACACGATTCTTGTTTCTAATTTTTTCTAAAATCGAATAGATCATTATAGGATCATATTTGTAATCTTTTTTACTAGTTTTCAAGTAGTGGGTTTATAAATCCTTGTATATTCCATTTTATTTATATTTTTATTTGTTTGTATTTATTCCATAACTTTTTCATACTAGCTCCAAATGAGCTCAATTTTGTTTCTAAAATTTTGTAATATTAATTGGATCTATTTAGGCTATAATTATCAATAATTTATGCCTTAGCAATAATGGGTTTTATAAAGTCAATTTAATTTCCTTTAGGAACATTTGGGCAAATCAACTATAGGATTTAGATACCAGGATTTGGATTCAGTTTGTGAGAACTTTGCATGGATGTAATGAAATGCTTCATGCTTTTCATTTTGAAATCTTGCACACCAATTCTACATTTCATAATCAATCCATGCCCTTTTGCCTATATGGCTACTTAGGTCATAACAAAAGAATATAAAATTTTGAATTCAAGGTTGAGAGCATTTTCTATTAAAAAGTTTCTTCTCTTTGAGAATTTTCAACATAGTCAAACAGTCAATCAAACTTATTTATTTATTTATTTCAAATTCCAAAATTAGGAGAATTTTGGGATGTGACATGTTGCAAACAATGTGGAGACCTGCATAACACAAACTCAAGACTTTGCCCCAACGAATCAGTGAGGTTGTCAAGCTCACCAGTTTTCTGTAACAAAGGATTAAACGTATGGTGTGGAAGGTAATGGTTTGCAGCAAGTAAAGAAGTAACAGTGGAAGATGTATCAATGGTAAAGATTGGACCGGGGTCCATAGTTCACTAGAGGTGCTCTCCTTAGATAAACAACATGGCATGAAGGGTAAACAAATTACAGCGGGGCAATTGACAGGAACTGAGCAAGGCATAACAATGCAATTACTAGCCAGAAAGATCATATGAGGTTGATTGGGCAATACAACAATATACATAGACCGTCATCGAACTACATCTATGACTAGAAGTCCACCTTCAGGTTATCATCCGAACCCCCTCCAGTATTAAGTTGCAAGCAACAGACAACTGCTTTAAGCAAAGTGTGTAAGGTAAACAGTCCACATGTTCCATGAACAAGAGACCGTTGTTTTCTCCCTAGTAGCAATAGCACATCTACAACCGAAGAGATTTCTGTTGCTTCCCTCGGAAAGTAGAGGCATGAACCCACTATCGAGCATAAATACTCCCTCTTGGAGTCACTAGCAACTACTTGGCCAAGATAACCACTAGCAACGGAGAGCATGCAAGATCACAAACAACACAGACATGATAGAATCATAAAGATAAAACCATTAATCAAACCAACATAATAATCTCAATATCCATCGGATCCCCGCAAACACAACATGCATGATTACAAATAGATTAGATCTTGATCATGAACGGAGCTCACAAGATCTATACATGAAAGCACAAAGGAGGAGATACAACCATCTAGCTACTACATGGACCCATAGTCCAAGGTGGAACTACTCACGAATCATACCGGAGAGAAGGCCTCCGGGATGATCTCCCCTCCGGCAGGGTGCCGGGAAGAACTTTAGATCCCCCCGATCTAGGGACGATGGTGGCGGCGGCTACTAACGGTTTCGTGGATTTCTGTATCGGGGGCTACTCAGGGTGTCTGTATCGGGGGCTTCTTATAGGCGAAGGGGCGAGACTGGGAGGCGGCCAGGGTGCCCAAACCCTAGCCAGGCGCGGGGCTAGGCCCACTCGCTCCTAGGGTGGGTCTGGCCCCCCTGGCTGGCCTTACGGGCTCCCCTCTGGACTTCTTTTTCCCCACGGAAAGTTATTGACTTTGTCCTTCGTCCCGTCCAATTCTGAGAATATTTCTCTACTAACTTTTCTGAAACCAAAAACAGCAGAAAACAGGCATCTGGCACTGTTGCAACTTGTTAATAGGTTAGTACCAGAAAACATGTAAAAAGCACCTCAAAGTGTGGACAAGTAAAGCAAAGTAGATACTAAACAAGCATGGAGCATCAAAAATTATAGATACGTTTCCAACGTATCAATGGTGATTAACATGATCTCATGGTCGAAGGAATTAGGTTACTATATATCAGAAAGCTTATATCAAACAAAATATTGAAATGACTTGATCTTAATGCTACGTTTATCTATAGGAGTATGTCCATCACACCATTCTCCTAATGATATGATCTTGTTGTTAACAACATGACAATCTTCATGATTGGGAAACCACGATCATCTATTAACCAACAAGCTAGTATTACAAAGAGGCTTTAGTAGGGACTCTAATTTAGTTTACAAATCACACAAGTATTAATGTTTCCGGTTAATACTATTATAGCATGAATGTAAATATTTATCATAAACACAAAGATATAATAATAACCATTTTTATTATTGCCTCTAGGGCATATCTCTAACAGTCTCCCACTTGCACTAGAGTCAACTAATCTAGATTACATGGTAATATACCGAAAACCCATGGCGGTTTGGTGCTGGTCACGTTTTGCCCTCGAGAGAGGTTTAGTCAACGGATCCGCCACATTCAGATCTATGTGTACTTTGCAAATCTTTATGTCACCATCTTGGACATGCTCTCGAATAGTGTGAAAACGTAGCTTGATGTTCTTCAGCTTCTTGTGTGACCTTGGTTCTTGCGCATTGGCTAGGACGCCCATGTTATCACAATAGATAGACATTGGGTCCAGCGCACTTGGAACCACACCGAGCTCTGTAATGAACTCCTTCATCCATGTCGTCTCTTGTGAAGCCTCCGAAGTAGCTATGTATTCCGATTCAGTTGAAGATCTTGCCACAACGCTTTGCTTTGCACTCCTCTAGCTAACTGCTGCACCATTCAAAGTAAATACATATCCAGGTTGAGATTTAGAATCATCCGTATCGGTGTTCCAACTAGCATCGGTGTAACCATTAACAACGAGCTGTTCATCACCTCCATAAGAAAGAACCATATCCTTAGTTCTTCTTAAGTACTTAAGGATGTTTTTGACCGCTGTCCAATGATCCACTCCTGGATCACTTTGATACCTTCTAGTTAAACTAAGAGCATATGCAATGTCGGGTCTAGTACATAGCATGGCATACATAAGAGATCCTATGGCTGAGGCATAGGGAGTCTTACTCGTCCTTTCTCTATCTTCTTTCGTTGCAGGACTTTGAGTTTTACTCAAGGTCGTATTGGGTAACATGGGCAAGAACCCTTTCTTGCTATCTTCTATTCCAAACCTCTTTAGAACTTTGTCCAAATATGTACTTTGTGACAATGATATTAGGCGTCTTGATCTATCTCTATAAATCTTTATGCCTAATATGTAAGCTGCTTCGCCACGATCTTTCATTGAAAAACTATTATTCAAATAATCGTTGACACTATTAAGAAGGTCTACATCATTCCCAATCAACAATATGTCATCTACATATAGTATTAAGAATGCTATAGAGCTCCCACTCACTTTCTTGTAAATACAATCTTCTCCATAAGTTTGTATAAAACCAAAGCTTTTGATTACTTTATCAAAACGTTGATTCCAACTTTGGGATGCTTGCTTCAATCCATAAATGGACCGTTGAAGTTCGCATACCTTGTTAGCACCTTTAGGATCGACAAAACCTTTGGGTTGTACCATATACAACTCTTCATCAATGTATCCATTAAGGAACACCGTTTTGACATCCATCTGCCATATCTCATAATCATAATATGCAGCGATTGCTAACAAAATCCTCATAGACTTTAGCTTCGCTACTGGTAAGAAAGTCTCATGATAGTCAACTACTTTAGTTTGTCGAAACCCTTTTGCGACAAGTCGAGCTTTATAGACAGTAACATTACCATCAGCATATGTTTTCTTCTTGAAAATCCATTTGTTCTCGACAGCCTTCCGGCCATCAGGTAAGTCCACCAAATTCCATACTTGGTTTTCGTACATGGATCCAATCTCGGATTTCATGGCTTCTTGCCATTTATTGGAATCTGGGCTCATCATCGCTTCCTCATATGACACTCATAACAGGATCATACCAATCAGGAGTGGTACGAGTTCTCGTTGACCTGCGAGGTTTCGTAGTAACTTCAACCGAAGTTTCATGATCAACATCATTAGCTTACTCTCTTATTGGTGTAGGCACCACAGGAACTACTTTCGGTATTGCACTACTCACAAGTTCGAAAGAAGGTTCAACAACCTCGTCGAGTTCAACTTTCCTTCAAGTCACTTCTTTCAAGAGAAACTCCTTCTCTAGAAAGGATCCATTCTTGGCAACAAAGATTTTGCCCTCGGATCTATGATAGAAGGTATACCCAATAGTTTCCTTCGGGTATCCTATGAAGACGAATTTTTCTGCTTTGGGTTCAAGCTTGTCGGGCTGTAACTTCTTTACATAAGCTTCGCAACCCCAAACTTTAAGGAACGACAATTTAGGTTTCTTCCCAAACCATAATTCATATGGTGTCGTTTCAACGGATTTAGATGGTGACCTATTTAAAGTGAATGCGGCTGTTTCTAATGTATAACCCCAAAACGATAGCGGTAAATCTGTAAGTGACATCATAGAATGAACCATATCTAAGAGAGTTCGATTACGATGTTCGGACACACCATTACATTTTGGTGTTCCCGGCGGTGTCAATTTTGAAAGTATTCCGCATTTCTTAAAATGCTCGGCAAACTCGTAAATTAGATATTCGCCTCCACGATCAGATCGTAGAAACTTAATCTTCTTGTTATGTTGATTCTCTACTTCACTTTGAAATTCCTTAAACTTCTCGAAAGTTTCGGCCTTATGTTTCATGAAATAGATATACCTATATCTATTCAAGTCATTCATGAAGGTAAGAACATAACGATAACCACCACGTGATGCTACACTCATTGGACCACACACATCGGTATGTATGATTTCCAATAAGTCTGTAGCTCGCTCCATCATACCAGAAAATGGAGTCTTAGTCATTTTACCCATTAGACATGCTTTGCATCTTTCAAGTGATTCAAAATCAAGTGATTCAAGAAGTGTAGTGACCCAGCATACCACTGCATGTGTAGTACACTATAGTCGTTGACATGATACCCACAGAACACCGTTCCGTAAATCTCACATCCCTCGGAGTGGTACAACAGAAACATTGCGGGTCCGTATTACAAACATTCACACATTATTATTATTATAATACCAGAAGTTCAAGACTTCAAAAGGTTTCACTTACAAACCAAAATATAAAGTGTTTCAGCGGAATTTAAAAGTAGCAACTCCAACTAGGAGTTGAGCTCATCATCTTATTCTATAGAGTTCATGCTGCTCGGCTCTGTTGGTTACTACTAACTAGGATACTTAGTTGGACTCGTTATCATCAACACCATAGCGGATTTCGTAATCCACTCCTTCAACACCTCCTGACAGGTCAGGCTCCTCGTAGAACACATCTTCTTGACATTCAGCTGCATACATTGG
Source organism: Avena atlantica (assembly GCA_910589765.1). Lineage (NCBI taxonomy): Eukaryota > Viridiplantae > Streptophyta > Magnoliopsida > Poales > Poaceae > Avena > Avena atlantica. Next base: position 481,941,606 of record OU342739.1, on the reverse strand, counting down.
CACGTCTTCGGGATCCTTAGAGTCTAAGCAAGGGATCAAAGGAAAGGATGAGTAACAGCGTTACCCAACAAGTTCATTATATGTAAGGTGGGAAGTTTGATGCTCTAACTACCACCTCAGACTATAAGTCCTTGGCACTATGCACCTTTTGTAAATCTTCTTCAAAGATTGATTTTATTATAAAAATCTATGACCATCAGCCTTCACAGGTTGACCAGAACTTTCATGGAGTTCCTTTCCTGCTGCGTTCGTAGCTCCTTACCGGAACATGGAGTAACAAGTTATAATTTTTCCACTCTATAGAGGTGCGTTACTTTACCCATGACAGATCAACTCCTTGTTGCACAACCGGGCGTACTTTCCTGTCCACAATTCCATGATGTGGGGCCCAGTAGTTGGTCCAAGCCAATCACTGCATCCTTCGCGACATCGCATGCCTCCTTGGTGTACACCATGCCCACATATTGAATTACGGCAATGGTTTGTACAAACCGTTAGATGCCAGAACTATCGTGGGACGTTGAGGGTTCCCACCCATATGCTGAATATCCTCTACAAATTACCAATTAATATGCACACTACGAGGATAACAGCCACGACCTGCACATCCGGCTTTATGCGAGAGGAAGAAGATACAGCTGACTTCTCTGTCCCATTCCAAATCTCATGGCTAACACGTGATATGCAATTCTAGAATCACTGATGCCTGGGGTTATTAAGTCCCTAATTGATCATCATTGTTGCCAATAGAACCCTAAGTTCTATTGCTCCAATATATCATCACTTAGGATGATATCAATGATTTCTTTAATTGTGAAAATAATATTTTCTTTCTTTGGAGTATATATGATAACACACAATTTGCAAATACTTTGATAAAGACTCTTCAAAGGATATGAGCAAGTGATGAACTTACCTTGTGATGGCAAGGTAGTGAAGTCTGATGCTTGCACTGGACCTTGAGCTTCTATGTCTACAAAAACATCATTATTGGTCGGTAAGGACAATATTTAAAGATGCAAAATGACTATGCAAAGTAATGTAATGCATCATTTAGCTTTATATGTATTCTTCCCATTAATTTAAATTATAAATATTATTTTAGTGAGAAAGAATTTATAAATATTATTTTTTAATATTTATTGTATATTGTATTCATTTTATTTTATTTAAATTTATTTGACTTTTATTTAATTAATAATTCCTTTAAGAATTATCATTAATTACCAAAAATTGACATTAAATATGTGTTTAGTATTTTTCTAAAATACTAAAATATTAATATATAATGAAAGTGATTTTTATTTATTTTTATCTACTTTCAATAATTTTCTAAACTTCCATAAGGAATATATAAATTACAAAATTCTTAATAAAATTTATATGTCTAAAATTTTATCTCTTAATTTATTTGGATAGTTTGGATTATTGTGAATCCAAAAATATTTTATTTATATTTTTTGGACTTTTATTTTATTTTCTAGAATTTATTTAGGTTCAGGGGAATTTTGGTCTTTTTCCAATTATTAAAACAGGATCTAAATGATTTGGGCTGGCTTATTTGATTTTATTGGGCCCTTGTGGCCCAGTAGGGCAAAGGAAAAACAACATCCCGAAGGGTCCCTGGCCCAACCCAGCCCATCACTCCCTGTCTCTCTCTCGAGCTCACCTCTCTCCTTCTTCTTCCCCGACCCCGTGGTCAGCGGTGTCACCGCCGGTGATTCACGCCGCTGTGGACCTCCCTTGCCGCCGCCGTGGTGCAGGATGAGGTTGTCGGCCCTGCTCTACCCTTCTGTCCAATTGGATTTGGACCTGGAGCCCTCCTGCGACCAGATCGATGTCGTCCCGAACCCTAGGGTTTGGGGTTGGTGTTGATCTGATGCCTCCGCTGCTGCCCTATGCCGTGGAGATGCTCCTCGCCCCTAGTCGTGGCTATGGTCGCCATCGAGGCATTGTGTGGGTTGCAGCGCCCCCTTGGGGATGCTCCCCGTGCCGCCGTGGTCGTCGGCCTCCTCTGCTTCCTCTTCTGATCTACAGCGAGGACCTCTGGTAAGTTATTCCTCTCCCTCTCATGCACTCTATGCTAGGCCATTCCATGCTAGCTGTTGCTAGTGACCTTTCTGGTTACTGTCTTGTCCTGATTAAGATGATTTGTTCTACTTAGGGTTCATACCCTGCTGTGGATTAGATATTTGATGAATTGGATCATGTATTGATGATCCCTGAATCTGTTGAGTGTGACTTGTTATGGATTATTGCTGATGGTTAGCTGTGGGATGCTAGTGGCTTATTTGATAATTCTATGGATTTTTTAGATGATTCAAATGGTGAAGTTGCTCTAGAGGCAACGCTTGGGAAATCTAGTGGTTTTTATAATTCACCACTATAATGATAGTGAGTGTTGTGTGATGAAGTCACTGTATTAGTACTGTTGTCTTAAGAATTCATCTGTAACTTGAGATCAAATGGTTTCAAATAATGAAGATATACATAAGGATTTTCTAAATTATGATTCCTGTGATGACAGGAAAATGATTTGTAGTTGGTTGGTTGAATCTATGAAGATTGAATGCTTAACCGATTAGTGTAGAACTGTTCTTGTGACACCATCTTTGTATGGCACACAAGATTATATTCTATTTCTTGGTTTGGTTTGGTTCAAGCTTAAGATGAGTTTGGCATTAAAGATAAGTAGAAACTTCCTTTCTTAAATAACTAAGACCCATGATGCTGGTCTGAGGTTTAGGGATTAATACTTTAACTTGTTGATTCACATGGATGGGTTCTGGTAGTGATACCAGCTACTGTTTCTTGAATCAAAATTTGGGAAAATGATGGTAGGCTTGATTGCTTGTATAGATCCATAAGATTAAATTCTAAGGTGCTACTCTTGTCTTAGAGATGTGCCTAGAAGTTTAAATCTTAGCTATGTTCATTCTTGAATTGAAATATAGCTTGATAGCTAGATCAATGATGTTGTTTTGAGATTTACTTGGATCCTTATACTTTTCTGATTGCTTTTAGAGTTTAAAACCTCAGTGATGAATTCACCCACTTGGGTGCTTTTTGAGAGTTTGAATAAGAGAGAGATCATATATGCTTGTCTAATCTTAGACAGATAGATCATGTGATGGTCTATTTACTCACCTCTATCACTTGATGTGGGGTTTCCTGTGGTTGATCTTGATCTGATGCTCCCCTGGTATTTCCAGCTCTTGGCTTGTCCTTGATCCAGCCCTTCTCCTCCTAGTCCTAATGGCTTGATCTTGGTCTTGCCATCCACCTGATCCACCCCCTCCTTATGTCACCATTTTGGTAGTGTGATCCAAGGTTTTGTTTGGTGTTATTTAGCTTGGCTTTGGCTGGGTTTAGCTGCTGGCTGCTGTTCTTGGTGTGTATGAACAAGAAAGTGATGTGGGGTTGTATTCCCACGGCTGTGCTGATGGTTTTGTTTGGTTATGCTGTTGTTGTGGTGCTAACAGCGCACACCATGCAGTTTGGTGTGTGTGCTACTTGTGTGCCTACTGCACAGATTGTGGATATGTTCTGGTTGTGAAGTTACCTTTATCTGGTTACTTTTACTTGGCTGGTGAAATTTGCCCCTCCTTGCTGTTTATTTGACTTATGGCTTAAAATTATGAAAAATATATTCTTTCATATTGGTGAAACTTGCCCCTTAAATACTCAATGATGAAAAAGTGAATAGTGCACTTCACTGTCAACTCTGAGAGTAAAATAATTCTAATCCTATCTTTCTTTTTCTTTTAAGTTTCTTTTTATTTTGCAGGTACCAGAGTTGAAGATCAAGATTTTAGTTTAGGCTTTTATCTTTCTTTATAGAATAGTCACATGTAATAACTCTCATATTCAATTGTAATCTTTAATTTATTCTTTTGTACTCTTTATTTTATTATTTTGTAATAAAGATTGTACTATCATCAATAAAAAAATATTCTTTATTTATTTGCTATTGTAAAGATTGTGGATGATTTTCATAAGTTACATTTTTGTAACTTATTTATTGAAAAAAATTATGAAATGGAGATTCTTATTCTTAATTGCTTTCTTTATATAAAGTTTGAGTTATTATTGGTTAACTCTTAATTAAATCAAATACTCAAACATTATTCAAAATCCTTTTGAATTAAAATTCAAACACTCAAGTTTTTTTTTAAATTCAAATTTCATTTCCCAAAACACATAAGTCCACAAAGATCATATCAAAGTCTATAACAATCATCCTTCAAGACTATACCTAATCTCAAACTATGAAAGAAACTTTGATCACTTTAGGTTTTTATTTGGCGAAAAATTTAATCACATTTTCATAGATGAATGCATGCAATATCACAGATTCCTAAATATACCCTTCGTTAATTCATAAATGCCGGGATGTTACAGACTTCCCCCTTAAATTAAACTTCGTCCCGAAGTTAGTTGAGATGTACGTGAATAGCTCTGGATAGGCTTTTCTTAAATCCTCTTCTTTCTCCCAAGTGGCTTCCCTTTTAGGGTGATGTTCCCACTGTACTTTGCAATATTTGATTGCCCTATTCCTCAAACTTTTCCAGTTTTCATCCAAAATTTTACAGGGCTTAACATAGGTCAAGTCTGCTTGTAGTTCTATCTCCTGATGTGTGATTGCATCATCCAGAACTTTAAAACATTTACGAAGTTGAGACACATGGAAAACACTATGTACTTGAGCCAATCTTGATGGTAACTCTAAAGCATAAGCTATAGTTCTGTTCTGACTCAATATCTTGAATGGTCCGATGTATCTTCGACTCAATTTTCCTTTAACTCTGAACCTTTTAACCCCTTTCATTGGACTTACTTTCAAATATACCATGTCTCCCACTTCTGGATGCCATTGACGAGGTTTAATCTCGTCAATGCCCATTGTTATGAGCTTGGGTTTTGGAGAATATGAGGATGCTGGAGATCGCGGAACGGTTAGAGAACAAGCAACACGGGGACACAAGGTTTACCCAGGTTCAGGCCCCCGGAGGGAAAACCCTACTCCTGCTTGTCTGCTCTTGATTACGGAGGAACCGAAGGTTACAGGGGTGCGTAGATGCAATCTGGCGTGGAGGTGTGTATGCGGTGGTATGCGAGAGAGAGCTCCTCGTCGTGCCCTCCTAGCCTTTATATAGAGATAGGCAGGTCCCAGGCACAGATCGATTCGGTTACAAGTTCTAGGGTTTTCCCCTTTGAATATTCTATCTACTCTAGTCTTGTTCTCTAAGGATCCGAAGGCGTCATGGGCCCTGGCCACCCGAAAGTCTTCATGGGCTGGCGCATGTTTCTCGTGGGCCTACCTTGGGATGGACTAGGTATGCTAAGATGTCGTACCCGTAGGGTATAACCATGTCAGTAGCCCCCGAGTGTTCAGTCGAATCGTAGATTCGGCTGAGGACTCTTCAATCTTTCGGGTGCAACTATCTCTATTTGTTTAGAGAATGATTTGAGTGTGTAGGGATTGTTGATGCGCGTGCCTGACTCTCCAGATGGATCAGGGTCAGTTAACTATATTAGGACAAAACAACATGATCGTCTTCAAGTTCGAGTCCTTCGACTCGAGCCCGGAACATATGCTAGCGTAATTCGACTCAGGCCACGGAGGACTTACAGGAGTGGAATTCCAGTGATTTTTAAACGATGTACCCAACACGTCCGTCGGGATTTTTCATCGCGCCTGCTGGCACGGATTCTTACTAGCAGAGCGCAGTCGTGTGCGTTGCCAGGCCATCAGATGGTATCTGTAGGTCTTATCTTTGTGTCGTAGACACAACATCCGAATGTTTATCACCATAGAGGTGTTTCGGGTGGCCAGGGAGGACGTTCCTCACTTAGCGTTAATTGGGGCAGAGTTTCCGAAAAAGTTTTTGCATACTGATCTGTAGGATCGTAGTCGAAGATTCATAGGGTGCGCTGCCAGCGCTCCCTATGGGAGTAGCCCCCGAGTGTCTGTTCGAGTCGTAGACTCGAGCAGAGACTTTAATTCAGCCATTGTTTGGCTTCAGGTCCGTAGGACACAAATTTTTCGGATGCTTGAATCCATCCTCCCTATGGGAGTAGCCCCCGAGTCCGTAGTGGAGTCGTAGACTCGACGTAGGACTCGAAGTGTAGTGTTTTGGTTGTTTTTCGGGTGCGCGGGCAGCGCTCCTGATAGGAGTAGCCCCCGAGTAGTTAGTTGAATCGTAGATTCGAGTGAGTACTCTTAGCTGTATAGCCGAAAAATTGTAACCGTTGCTAGTATAGCTTTGATGATGTCAGTGCTGACGATCGATGACCTCAAGCGTCTGCGGCGCCAGAGGTGACGTGACTGGACGAACGTGGGTCCCACCTTCTGTCTTTGAGTTGACTGGTCACCCGCAGCGTGGAGATAATTACGGCGTCACCTTTATTTCCGTGCGTAGTGGACGGCGTGTGAGCGATGGTTCGCTGCTATGCTGACGCGTGGACGATCAGATCTTGATGTTGGCTCTAGGTCTTCCCAATGGACGGTCAGATCTTGATGTTGGCTCTAGGTCTTACCGATGGACGGTCGTCGTGCATCGTCCTCATCCTTATAATCATTGGGGAAAAGTGAGTTTATTTTCACCGCAACCATCACTACTAGGAAAATGGCTATAGGTAATCAGCACATCCGTGGCTCACATGGTTGAAGTGCCCCACGGCTAAAACAGGCGTGGCTCACCTGTGGGCAGTTCCCTACTAGTAACTAGAACAACCGTGGCGCACATGACTATAGTGCGCCACAGATATGTGTGGGCCAGGGCTCTGTTGGCCGCACGCCAAACATCTGTAGCGCACTATAGACATGTGCTCCACGGTTGTTAGTGTCAACCGTGGCGCACATGGGGGGGTGCGCTACGCCCCCCCCCTCTGCTGTGAAACGACCACAAACATCTGTGGCGCACTCTGCCTAGTGCGCCACAGGGATTAGGAACATCTGTGGCGCACATGGCATAGTGCGCCACTGATGTTTCTACTCCCTGTGGCGCACTAGGGCCGTGTGCGCCACGGATGTGTCGATTTTTTTTAGGACATCACTTTATGTGCACATGTGTGACCACATCCACCACCCCACACTTCACTTTCCCCTTCTTATTCCTCCTTAGATCTAGTCGGGACCTTCTCCTTCCCATCTCAATTTCTCCACCCATTCACCATTTTTAGCATGTAAAACTTGCTTTGGATGTTACATAAGTAATAGAGGAAGGTCTCCGGTCTCTCATCTCCTTCTCCGGTCGACGCGCGCACCTCTCCTTTCAATCTTTCTCGCGATCGGTCTCTCATCTCGGTAAGTTGTCCATGTAAGGATGTGTTCATGTGTATATGGATGATGTGCTCATATGTATGTAGATGATCGATGCTCATGATGTGTGTATGGAGAGGATCGATGGTCATATATGTGTGTGTATATGGAGAGTATCGATGATGCTCATCCATGTGTGTATGGAGAGGATAATGATATGTTCATGTGTGTATGGATCGGTCTCTCTCTCTCTCTCTTGTGTTTGTATGTGAACAAGTTGCCATTTGTTTTGCCAAAATGTTGATTAATTTCCATTTTGGCATGACTTTGGCATTTTGCAAGGGTCCTAATTTTAGGATAGGTCATGCCGAAATTTTCTATCGACCATTGCATGCATGCATTCATTATGTGGTTCTAATAGACTTCAAAATTGTACCGTGTACACCGTGCAAGCAAAAATGGTCCGCATAATGAGCGAAGGCATTGTGGCTAGATTTTTGAAATGTGCGACGGCCGACATGATACGAAATAACAAGACAGATATAAGATGTCCGTGCAGAAGATGCAAACTCAACTGGGTGATCGACCCAGATTCCGGGAATCTGCAGGCGCACCTGCTCTGCCATGGTTTCATGGATGGATACACTCGTTGGATAAGCGATGACGTAGACGATGGAGACGGTGAAGGTGGCCAACATGACGATGATCATCATCACGGCGAGAACGGGCGAGATGATGAAGAGTCTTCTGGAGATGGTGAAGGTGCGGAAGCAGACCGGGATGATGATGATCTAGATGCCGGAGGAGCAGACGATGATGGAACAACGTCAGGCTGGGTGCGGGACCCTTATGTGCAAGATCTTCTTCTCAAGCAGACGAGTAACGCCAGGGCTGCCGCTAGAGAGAAAGCCAAGCTTGCGCAACTTGAGAAAGATTACTCCATTGTATGAAGGATGCAGGCTCGATGATACCCGGTTGAATGTAACGCTCAAGGCTATGGAGATGAAGGCAAAACACAAATTGAGCGACGCAAGCTTCGACGATATGATGGCATTCTGGCACGATCGTCTCCCGGAGGGGAACACATGTCCAACTAGTATCGAGGATGCCAAGAAAATCATCTGTCCTCTCGATCTACCGCACATTAGATATCACGTATGCATCAACGATTGCATCATTTATCGGGGCGAGGACGCGGAGAAAACCACATGTCCGGTGTGCGGCGTGAGTCGATACAAGAAAGGGAAGAAAGCACCTCGAAAAGTGGTATGGTACTTTCCTATCACTCCTCGTCTGCAGCGCTATTTCGCGGACCCTAAGGAAGCGAAGCTCATGCGATGGCATGCGGAAAGGAAGAAGCCAGGAGATGATGATGACCCCGAAAAGGATGATCTGCTAACGCACCCTTCAGATGCTAGCCAGTGGAAAGCATTGGACCTCGAATTCCCAGAATTCGGTGGAGATTCGAGGAACATCAGGCTTGGTGCGAGCACCGATGGACTCAATCCGTTCGGTAGCCAGAGCAGCACGCACAACACTTGGCTCGTGTTTGTATGGATGTACAACCTCCCTCCATGGTTGTGCATGAAGAAGAAGTACATACAAATGAGTATGCTAATGCAAGGGCCGAAACAACCTGGTACCGACATGAATCTGTATCTCGGGCTGTTGAAAGAGGAGCTAGCCACGTTATGGGAATTTGGAGCCAATACTTACGACGCCGTCGCACAAGATTATTTCACTATGAGAGCCGCGTTGGTCACTATGGTGCAAGACTATCCAGGTTGCGGGTATATCTCGGGGCAGCTTATCCAAGGATTATGCGCATGCGTTAGGTGCATGGATAACACAAGCTATCTCCAACTAGAGAAAGATCCAGGGTCATCGAAAACCGTGTTCATGGCGCACTGGAGGTGGATCGGCAAGAATAATCCATGGAGAAAACGTGGAGACCTGTTCGATGGCAAATCAGAGACCCGAGGAATCCCAGAGCGTAGGAGCAGCGAAGAAGTGGAAGAGTTGCTGAAAAACTGGAAAGATTGTCCTAAGCCTGGAAAGAAGCGAAAGAGGCAGCAACAAGACAAGCCGCTGATGAAGGTATGGAAAACAAGGTCTGTTTTCTGGGAGTTGCCATACTGGAAGTTTCTCCGCACGCCTCATAGCCTCGACATCATGCATATCACGAAAAACGTGTGCGAGAGTCTGGTCGCCACCATAATCAACATGCCAGATAGGACGAAAGATGGTACGAAAGCAAGGCATGATCTGATATGCTTGGGTATCCGGAAGGAGCTTCACGGAGGACGCACTACTCCTGATGATCAGGAAGATGACGATGATCATGAGTCGGAGACGACACAAGGTCGTCGGAAGGGTAAAAAGTTCAAGAAGAACGAATATTACTGCCCTCCTTCTTGCTTCACTCTAAGCCAGGATGAGATCAAACAGTTTTTCAAGTGCCTTATAGGAGTCAAATTTCCTTACGGTTACGCGGGCAAGATAAGCAGATACCAAGACGAGGTGAAGCAGAGATTCAGTGGCATGAAGTCTCACGAATGTGCCGTGCTAATGATGCAGGTACTTCCGGTCGCACTAAGAGGGATAATGGACGAGCACGTCCGTGAAACATTATTTGGCCTATGCAAGTTTTTCGACGTCATCTCTAGGAAGTCGATTGGCGTGAATCAGCTCGGGAGGCTACAGGAGGAGCTCGTGGTGATACTATGTGAGCTTGAGGTCTACTTCCCACCCGCATTCTTCGACATTATGGTGCATCTGTTGGTCAATGTCGTGGAGGACATCGTACAACTCGGGCCGATGTTCCTCCGCAGCATGATGGCGTTCGAAAGGATGAACGGACACATCAAAGGATACGTTCGCAACAGGTCCCGTCTAGATGGAAGCATAGCCAAGGGCTTTCTGGCCGAAGAGTGCATCTCTTTCTGCACGAATTATCTAGACATCGAGAACCCTGTCGGTCTTCCTGTCAACAGGCACCTTGGCAAGCTCGACGGATCTGGTCACCGAGAGGGTCGTCGCATACTGCATGCAGACTTCGATTTTCGACGCGCAGACTTTGATCGAGAAAACCTTGTCGCGCTACAGCATTTAGAACTGGTCGATCCTTGGGTACAGAAGCACAAAAGGTTAATCGAGAAGAAGTACAGTGACCGGGGCATACAGAGGACGTAGGGAGAAATAATCAAAGAGCACAACTCAGATTTCACGCGTTGGTTTAGGCAGACGCTCCTTGATAATCCCCCGCGATCGCATTCTTCTGACACGGAAAAGATCATATTCACCTTGTCGCAGGGACCGATGCAAAACCTGGTGACCTATCAGGCGTATGTTATCAACGGCTACACATTCTACACGGAGGAAAAGGACAACAAGTGTGATTATCAGAACTCAGGTGTAACGTCGTAATTCTACACCGATGACAACATGAAGGAAAGAGTTCTACACCGATGGCGCCTTTACAAAGCCACCAGCTGATATAACCAACCGGCCCTTTATTCTAAGCCCTGACACACTACATAGGGCGGCCGGTGCTCAGATTGCGGTGTCTGCCCGCTCTCCAAAAGGAAAAAAGGGCAGGAAAAGAAAATCTAGCAGCTCGAGCCAGCCGGTGGCATCAACAACTGCGAATCCGATCAGGTTATTATGTGGAGGATTCATGTGGCGGGTGAGCCCGTGCTACCTAAGAATTTGCGGAAGCTCACCAGTTCGGAACTGCAGAGGGTGCATGACGGCGTGCTGACGATAGAGAGACGCCTTCTATCGGAGAAAGATCCCTCGCACCCGGTATTCGTGGTTAAGGTGCCACCAGTCTTGGGCTTGGTCGATAATGCCCCTGCGGATCTGTTCTTCCTGCGGTTCGACGACATCTTCAATATGTTCCACCTATACCCGCTGCACTATATCATGGTCCGTCTGTTTTCTCTCAGCCTGGCCATGCAGATCATTAGAGAGAACACACCGGGCATTGCTATAGTGGACCCCTACTACATGCGTGACGGCTGCTTGGGTTCCCCCACCGAACGACGTATCGTGGCCTCGTACCTAAAAAGAATCCTCGTGGCGAACAAGACAAAGGAATACATTCTCGTGCCTTACTTTCCCGAGTAAGTCGTTATTCACTCGCCACCGTCGATTGGCTTTATTAGATCATCATCATTCTTTTTCCAACACATTCCATTTGAATTTTTTGCGCAGAGATGAACACTGCACGCTCATCTCCTTATCGCCGAAGCATTCCCACGCCACATATTTCGACTCGGGGAGTCTAGAAAAGAATAAAAACTACGACAAGATCAAGGAAGTTCTGGATGATGCTCTCACTGGCTTTGCCTCGACGGAAGGCACCACCTTCGTGCGTACGAAGGTCAAGTTCGGCAGGCACGTCTTCAACCACCTAACGGAGTTCCCCTGCGTGAAGCAGCCGGAAAACAGTAAGAAGGAAGCCTACTATGCACTCCATCACATGAGGGCGTTCCTACTTGACTAGCAGAATTCTACGCTGCCAGATCATCTCAAACAGTGGGCCAAAGCAAAGGCCAAGATCAATGATTCGGATATTAGACAAGAGATGTATCGCATCCAGCAGCAGTTTGGGGCAATCATATTTTGTGATGTCATGACTTCGGGGGGGATCTTCTACAGAGGAAATATCCCGAATAACTGTGACATAGAAGATCGCCTAGAGATGCAGGGTGACTATAGGAAGTTCATGACGAGACAAGGCGTCCTCCCATTCCCTAAGCCGAGCCAGAAGGCTTGATGTTGGCCTAGTTGTAGTTACAAACTATAGATGACCTTTGTGTGTGTGTGGACAAGTGTACTTATCTTATTAGGTTTATGAATCATTGCTTACTTATTTTGCTTATTATTATTATATATCAATCAATGCTTGTTTCTTTTGCTTACTCTTTGGTCCTTTGCTCAATTTGGTCCTTTTTTTCCTTACTCTTTTTTCGAGAATAATGCCGATGATTGAAATGTCGTGGCACACTATATATGTGAATGTGCTACGATGGGATTGTGAGCCTTGTGATATGCACAAGTCCAGGTCTTGTGCATCCTACTTGGCTCACCGTTCCATCATAGCATATTCCTGAGTCCAACGACCTATGTATATATATGAGGCATTCTTTTCGAGTTATTTTTGTCTTTTTCGAGAATAATGCCGATGATTGAAATGTCGTGGCACACTATATATGTGAATGTGCTACGATGGGATTGTGAGCCTTGTGATATGCACAAGTCCAGGTCTTGTGCATCCTACTTGGCTCACCGTTCTATCGTAGCATATTCCTGTGTCCAACGACCTATGTATATATATGAGGCATTCTTTTCGAGTTATTTTTGTCTTTTTCGAGAATAATGCCGATGATTGAAATGTCGTGGCACACTATATATGTGAATGTGCTATGATGGGATTGTGAGCCTTGTGATATGCACAAGTCCAGGTCTTATGCATCCTACTTGGCTCACGGTTCCATCATAGCATATTCCTGTGTCCAATGACCTATGTATATATATGAGGCATTCTTTTCGAGTTATTTTCGTCTTTTTCGAGAATATGCCGATGATTGAAATGTCGTGGCACAATATATATGTGAATGTGCTATGACGGGATAGTTAGCCTTGTGATATGCACAAGTCCAGGAATTGTGCATCCTACTTGGCTAACCGTTCCGTCATAGCATATTCCTGTGTCCAACGACCTAGCTAGTTATATATGAGGCATTCTTTTAGAGCTACTTTGGTATTTTTCGAGAATAATGCCAATGATTGAAATGTCGTGGCACACTATATATGTGAATGTGCTACGATGGGATTGTACGCCTTGTGCTATGCACAAGTCCAGGTGTTGTGCATCCTACTTGGCGTACGGTTCCATCGTAGCATATTCATGTGTCCAACGACCTATGTATATATATGAGGCATGCTTTTTGAGTTACTTTGGTCTTTTTCGAGAATAATGCTGATGATTGAAATGTCGTGGCACATTATATGTGAATGTGCTGCGATGGGATTGTTCGCCTTGTGCTATGCACAGGTCCAGGTGTTGTGCATCCTACTTGGCGAACAGTTCCATCTTAGCATTTTCCTGTGTCGAACAACCTAGTTATATATGAGGGATGCTTTTTGAGTTTGGTCCTTTTGATTTAGGAGTACTTTCTATAAGTGTATCTTCATATGCGACTTTAATTATATATGTTTTTTATCAATCACCGGTTAATTATTATTGTCAACTTATAGATGACGTGGTACGTCGTGTACAAGGGACGGGTTCCCGGAGTCTACGATGATTGGGAAGACTGCCGGAGACAGGTGCACCGTTTCAGCGGCAATAGCTACAAAGGGTACAACACTATGGCGGAGGCGGAAGCTAGATACACGCGCTATCTACCGGGAGTTAGGACAAGGAACCGGATGAAGACCTACACCTTCGTCGCGGCCGTGATCATGCTTATCTTCTTTGGTTATTTATCCCGCGTTTGTGTCTAGCTAGTTTAGATGTCTAGGTGAGCTTCCGAGATCTAACTTGTTCGATCGACACATGTATTCGCATGTCACCAACTACTACTTTGTAACTTGATAGAAACAATGTAACTTAGACTATGTATTCATGTATGAGACTTATCTATATGTATTTGTTTCAATCTTGTTTTTCATATTGTGTATTTATATATATAATTGTATATCTTGTATCTGTGTGTGTATATCTGCTGTAATATTGTATATAATCTGAATTGTATATAATCTGGCTCGGAAATTAAAAAAAAACAAAAAATACATCTGTGGCGCACATGGTCTACCTTCTGTGGCCCACTACACCTAAAGCGCACTATGGAAGCTTAGTGGCGCACTAGGTAGTGCGCCACAGAAGATCCTAGGGGTAGCGCACCTGCCCAAACATCTGTGGCGCACTAGCAGGTGCGCTATACCTGTCTCTACACAACCGTGGCGCACTAGGCAGTGCGCCACGGCTAAGAGATAGTCGTAGCGCAAGGCCCGTGGCGCACTGCTAGTGCGCCACAGATGATGTTTCCAGGTGCGCCACTAAAGGCCATTTTCCTAGTAGTGCATTCCTGTTTCACTACTTTCATCTTCTTGAGTTTTCCTTGATGCGCACTGGAATTTCTTCAAACTTTTCCATCTTTGACTCTGCGTGCTCATCGTCGACGCCGCCGCGCTGCGATGGGGAAGCCCAAGAAGTCCTCCGCTGCAGTTGGTACCAGTGTTGCCGCCGGTGGTAAAAAGGGTTCCGCCGCCACTCGCGTCACTGATGGTGGCTGGCGGCGATCGGAGACGCGTGAGGGCGACCTCCGCAAGCTCCGTGAGCGGGGTCTTATCCCGCAGGATAGAGATGCCGTCAGAGTTCCCGACGATGAGGTAATTCCCTGTCCTCCCGCTGGGTTTCGGGTTATGTTCATCGCCTTTGTCCTTCGGGGCCTTTCCTTCCCAATCCACGATTTCCTCCGTGGATTTCTTTTTCTTTATGGCATCCAGCTTCATCATCTTTCACCAAACTATCTTCTTCATGTAGCCTGTTTCATCACATTCTGCGAGTGCTGGCTTGGTATCGAGCCGCACTTTGGCCTCTTCCGGAAGCTCTATTCCGTGAAGAGGCAATCCGGCTTCGATGGTGTTTATCCCATTGGTGGCTGCATCATTTCCCTTAGATCCAACATTCTCTTCTTCTCCTTTTCCATGTCTGAATCTGTCCAGTATTGGCGGAGGCGATGGTTTTACATCCACGACTCCACAATGGTCGGACAGAACGTTGGGCTTGCTCCCTTTGACCCCTCCCAGAAAATCGAGCCGAAAAGGTCGTGGAAGAACCACATCTTGGATGGAGAGGTGGCGAAGATAGAGGGGCTCTATCGTCGGGTGGAGGATCTTCAGTTGATTCTGGATAAGGAGGTGAACGGTATGGATATCATCCGCACCTTCATCAAACATCGGGTGCAGCCGCTCCAGGCTAGGACGCACTCGATGTTCCTTTATTCTGGTCGCCATGATCCGACTAGGGTTTCGACTGAAGAGTTCTCCAGGGGGGATCTTGACAGGATTCTTCGGCCGCTGCTGAAGTTCAAGGCTGGAGAGGATCTCCCGGGGAAGTCGCTGACTCCTCCATTCGCCGCCTCTCGTCCGGTTCCACAGGTGTAGATCTGGGGCATGCGCGTAGCGCTTTTTTTGACTGCGTTTTCTTTGCATTTGCTTGTATGCTAAAAAAAATTCTTCTTTTGCGCAGGAGTTCAAAGTACCGGGCATGTCGCCGCCACTACCCGGACTGTTTCCGGATGGACCGGACAATGAGGTAGTGGACTCCATGTATGAGCTTCCTTCGGCACGGTCGCCAGCTGAGGAGGCTTTTGAGTCTAGTGAGGAGCAGACTCAAAAGCGGATGTGGAGCTCGAACGATACGTCGGATGCTTCGACTCCACCGACTCCTAGGAATCCGACGTGCCTTGAGCATCACAGTGGGGGTCACGATGGCTCTTCCTCTCCTATTCCTGCCGTTCCCGTGCGGGCTGTAGCGCCGCAGCCGCCGACGAAGCGGAAGAAGGAAGAGAAGAAAGAAGAGAAGAAGGAAGAGAATAAGGGCAGGAGGACCCCGCCTGTCTTCGACTTGAGCGATCTCGACTCGTAAGTTTTCTTCAGTTGCTTTCTTTCTCTCGTCTTTTTCTTGTACTTGGCTGACTTTTTCTTTTGTAGCCACTCTTCCGATGACTCCTTTAGCGATGGCTCTCGGGAGATGGCGGGGGAGTCGAAAGTTGTTCCTCCTCCTCCTCACACGGTGGCCACATCTTAGGGCGCTACTCCGAACCCTTCTCCTAGGGATGCTCGGGTGGTTGTCCCCCAGAAGAATTTGGCTGGACCTTCGGAGTCATCGTCTGATCATGCAAGTCTCTTCGTTCTTGCCGCGTGGGGAGCCCCCGAGCGTTTTTGGATGATATGTTGATCATTTTGATTTTTTCTTCGTGTTTTGGGGGGAGCCCCCGAGCATTTTTCATATGTGTAATATGTCTTTCTCGTTCTTTGGGCGTAGCCCCCGATCCTTTCTTTTGACGAATAGTGTCTTTTTGCAGCCTTTTGTGCAAGGCGCTAACCAACTGGTGCAGCAGCACCTGGTGTTGGAGGCCAGCTTCAAGAAGCTTCAGGGTACGTTCATGAGTTGGCCTTTTTGCGTCTTCTTCTATTTCCTTTTTCTTCGATCTAATAATTGTTCTGTTGTTTGCAGAGGACAACAATACCACCCTCCGCGAGCTTGATGCTCTCAAAAAGAGCCTTGGGCGAGCGGAGAAGAAAGCCGAGGACGTCGTTGATGCAAAGGAGCGCCTCGAGTAGGAGCTAGCCAACGCAGCTACAGCCAAGGAGCGCCTATAGCAGGAGGCTACGGACCGCGAGGAGCAACTCGCCACTTCTATGGCCTCGCGGGAGAAGGAGGTAGCCGGCAAGCTGATGGCGGCTGGCAAGGCTATTTCGGGTGAGTGGTTTCGTCTTTTGATTTTTGGCTTCCTTGTTCTTTCTTGTTTTGCTTTTTATTCACGTCGCCTCTTCCGTTTCTTTAGATGCCGCAGACATCGAGTTTGACCGCGGTGCTCTGGAGCTCGGAAGTGCTCTGGATGATGCCACTGCGGCAGTCAAAGACCGCTGCAGTATCGTGGTCGGCTCACTCGCCAAGGCCAAGGAGGCTCTTGGGCGCTTCTATAAGGAGCTCGTCCCCAAGGGCGTCGCCCTCGAGGATGTCGACTCGTTGGCGGATGCGCTGTCAGCCGAAGCCCCTGCAGCGTACAAGCACAAGCAAAAAGGCATCGGTGCATCCGTGGGGCTGGCGATGGCCCTGGCGTCTGGTGCGGAGCTGGATCTTCATCAGGTCACCTCCCAGATGCCGACGGCTGCAGACGGATCCGAGGTAGCTTTTGCCCTCTACGTTGCCCATTGTAAACGTTATGGGCCGAAGTTGATTGACTTGCTGGCAGAGTACGCGGCGAGGCAGCAGGGGGAGGCTAAGAGCAGGCAGTCTGGCTCCGAGGCTACTCAGGATGCAGCTTCTTAGGCCTTGTAGTTGTAGGATAACTTTTGTTTCTTTTGGTCTGATGTAGCTATGAACACTCCTTGTGCCACGCAGTGGATTTTGCTGTATATAATGAATCTCCAATCTGTTTTCGTGTTTGTGCCTTTATTCATATTCTTGCCCTTCTTTCCTCTAGGAACCTTCGGGTGATTGTCCTGTTAGCACTTCGCTCGCGTCGCAGCTGCGGCCATCCTTGGATGGTTCGTCACATCTTTTGTTTCTTCGTGACCGCATCTGCAGTCTTGAGAAAGAATTGCTTGGATGCGTGTCCACGCCGACGTTTGGAAGTCGAAGGCGGATCGGGGTGCTGCCAGAGAGGAGTATTTGATGGGGGAGTTGCGTCGTCTGGCCGAACAACTTCAATGTAAGTTTTTCGAGTTGCTGCTCCTTTCTTCGGATGCGGCTGCTGGCCGATCATCTTACTTTGCCATTTTTGCAGGTGCCAACCTTGTTCCTAAGGAGGAAAAGGAGCGTGTTGCTGTTCGGATCAACTGCCTAACCCAGGAGGACATGGAGGCCGGCAGTTTTTTCTGGATGGCCCGTGATCGTGCCATGGTCCTTGCGACTTTGCAGGATCGTGTTCACCAGGTGTCGCGGGTGCTGCTTCAAGCGAAGGCTTTGTTGGCGTCGGTTCTTCACGTGATGTTTCCCCTGGATGAGGCACCGTCGACTCTATGGGGCCTGCTGGCGAAATTTCGGGATGTGCATCATGTCAGGGAGATGGTACGACATCAGCTAGTTGCAGGGGTAAAATCTGCGCTTTCCCTCGTGCGGCTACATCGTCCTGATGTGGACCCTCCTGCTGTGGCAGCTGGGCCGCCTCTTCGGCCGGATGGCGTTGTGTGGGATATGCGTCCACGTTATGCAGCTGTAAGGCAGTATGCCGAATAGATTGTAGATCTCTTTGAGCAGCGTGCACAGGTGATTCTTCAGAATAGGTAGGACCTGTAAAAAGATAGATGTAAAATTTGTATTTATTCGACTGGGCGTGTTATGCCCTTTGCTGTAAAGATTTGTTGTTGTTAGCACGTGGTGCTTTGTTTGTATGCGTGCCCTTTTCGTTTGCCTGACGTGGTCAGCTACTCAGGTGTACACGCGTTATCCTTAGTCGACGAAGTCGTGAGGTGAGGGGAGCCCCCGAGTGTGTTGTATCATGAAGAAAAATGCGAATAATAGACAAAATTTTTGGGGCGAGACACTTAGCTTTATTCATATCATAAGGAGGAGGTACATTGTTCGGCTGAGTAGCCTTGGCTGAATAGCCTTATTGCAAGTAAAAAAGGGGGTATCTAGGGGTAGAAGCGTCACAATTGTGCGACGTTCCATGGGTTGGAGTATGCGACTCCAGACTCCACGTGTTTGAAGCGATAGGCGCCACCTGGGATGACTTCAGTGACAATGTAGGGTCCTTCCCAGGGCGACTCGAGCTTCTTCGGTCGCTCTTGCTTGAGTCGCAAGACTAGGTCTCCTTCGACGAAGGACCTGGGGCGCAGCCAACGGCTGTGGTAGTTGAGGAGGCTCTGTTGATAGACCGCTGATGGGGCTGTGGCTATGTCGCGTGCCTCGTTGAGTGTGTCGATGGCGTCTTCGAGTGTGGCCGTCGATTCGGCTTCGCTGTAGGCGACGACCCGTGGGGCCTTGTGGCGTACCTCCACAGGCAGCGCGGCTTCGGCTTAGTGCACCGTGAAGAAGGGCATGTAGCCAGTTGAGCTGTTTGGCGTCGTGCGCAAGATCCAGAGTACGGAGGACAGCTCTTGCGTCCAGGCTCCTGCGAGGCGCTGGAGTGGGCTCAGTAGGCGCTTCTTGATGCCGCCGCCTACGAGGCCGTTGGCCTTTTCTACCTGCCCGTTTGTTTGCGGGTGCGCCACGGAGGCGTATGTGATGTTGATTCCGAGGTCTTCGCAGAAGTCCTAGAATTCTTTGGAGATGAAGTTCGACCCATTGTCGGTGATGATGCTGTGCGGCACGCCGAACCTATAAACAATGGATTCGAAGAACTTGATGACTGTTTTGCCCTTTTGGTTAGTAACAGGCATGGCCTCGATCCACTTGGTGAATTTGTCAACTGCGACCAGGAGGTAGACGTGGCCTCCTTTCGAGGACTTGGGCAGTTTGCCGATCATGTTGACGCCCCATTGGGCGAAGGGCCATGCCAGGGGTATGGGCCTGAGCTCCGATCCTAGTGCGTGTGGTTTATCTGCAAACCTCTGGCACCTGTTGCACCTTCAGACGATGTCCTTGGCGTCGTTCATGGTCGTTGGCCAATAGAACCCAGCTCGTAGAGCTTTGGCAAAAAGGGTGCGGCTGCCCGCATGATGGCCATGGATGCCCTCGTGGATGTCTTGGAGGATTGTTTTGCCATCACCGATGGTGACACACCTTTGGAGTACACCCGAAATGTTGTGCTTGTATAGCTCGCCATTGATGATTGTGAAGGCCTTGGATCGGTGATATATGCGTCGGGCATCTGTCGGGCTATCAGGCAGCTCCCCGTCTATCAGATATCGGAGGTATGGTTGTGTCCATGTTTCTTCCACTGCCATGACCTGCATCAGGTTGACCACTGCGACCTCTGTGTCGAGTTTTTCTGGTCCTTCCTGTCCTTCGGGTAGCGCAGCCCCCGAGTGTTCTGCCTCTTCGGATGATCCCTTGGGGAACTTTCTTTTGATGGATGGCACGCAGATCTGTTCGAGGAACACACCTGGTGGCACCCGTGCGCAGGTGGAGCTGATGTTGGCGAGTCTGTCGGCCTCTTCGTTGCTTTCTCTTCCAACGTGCCGAAGCTCGCAGCCGTCAAAGTCTCCTTCGAGTGCGTTGTAGAGTGTGCGGTACGCAATCATGTTGGCGGCATGTGCGTCGCACTCGCTCATCGTCTGTTGGACGTTGAGGTTCGAGTCTTTGTAGATGACCATGCGTGTTGCGCCGCAGATCTTGGCCATCCTCATGCCGTGGATGAGGGCCTCGTACTCGGCCTCATTGTTGGAGGCTCAAAATTTCATCCGGAGGACGTACTTCTTCTTGTCGCCCTGCGGGGAGGTCAGTATGACCCCGACTCCTGCTCCGGCCTCGCGCTTGGAGCCATCGAAGTGCATCGTCCATGACTGTGTCATGTCCGGTGTGTCTAGCAGCTGCAGCTCCATCTAGTGGACGAGGAAGTCCGGAAGGACCTGAGACTTGATCGCGTGGCGCTTCTCGTAGACGATGTCTAGAGGTGACAGCTCGATGCCCCACAGGGCCACACGTCATTGCCTCCGGGTTGTTCATGATGTTGTTCAGAGGTGCTTCGTTGACGACCATCACCTGATGCTCCTGGAAGTAGTGGCTCAGCCGACGAGCCGTCATGAACACGCCGTAGGCGAGTTTCTGGTAATGAGGGTACCTCTGCTTTGTTGGCGTCAATACCTCGCTGAGGTAGTAGATCAGGCGTTGTGGTTCTTGCCATCTTCGGGTCTTTTGACCACAAGCACGGTGCTTACCACCTGGTGCGTAGCTGCTATGTACAGAAGTAAAGGCTCGCGCTCCTTTGGCATGACCAAGACGAGCGAGGTAGAGAGCAGCCGATTTAGATCTTCGAATGCGTCGTCCGCCTAAGGCGTCCACTCGAATTTGTCTGCCTTGTGCAGCAGCTGATAGAACTGCAGAGCTTTTTCGCCCATGCGGCTGATGAACCTGCTCAATGCCACGATTCGCCCGGCAAGCTGTTGGACGCCCTTGAGGTTCTTCGGCTTCTCCATGGCCATTATAGCCCGGATTTTCTTTGGGTTTGCTTCGATTCCTCGCTGGGAGATGAAGTAGCCTAGCAGCTGACCAGATGGGACGCCGAAGGCGCACTTTTCTGGGTTTAGCTTGATCTTGTATCGATTAAGGTTGTCGAACGTCTCGTGGAGATTGTCGATGAGGGTCTTGGCCTCCCTTGTTTTGATTACTATGTCGTCGACATAGACTTGGATGTTGCGGCCGATCTGGTCCTTCAGGCATGCCTGCATGCACCGTTGGTACGTGGCTCCTGCGTTCTTCAGCCCGAAGGGCATTGTGTTGTAGCAGAACACTCCGAATGGCGTGATGAACGCCGTTTTCTCCTGATCTTCGACCTGCAGTCGAATCTGGTTGTAGCCTAAGTAGGCGTCGAGGAAGGAGAGCTTCTCGCATCCTGTAGTCGAATCGATGATCTGATCGATCCGAGGGAGAGGGAACTGATCCTTCGGGCAGTGCTTGTTCAGCGATGTGAAGTCCACGCACATCCGCAAGATGTCCGTGTCCTTTTTGGGGACCATCACGGTGTTGGTGAGCCATTCGCTCTCCTTGATCAACCTGATGAAGTTGGCGTCGAGTAGTATGTTGACTTCAACTCCAATAGCGTCGGCCCGTGGCTTGGACAGTCGTCGGATGGACTGTTTAACAGTCTTGGCGTCTGTAAAGACGTTAAGGGCGTGCTCGGCGAATTCCCTGGGAACTCCTGGCATGTCCGCAGGACACCAGGCGAAGATTTCCCAGCACTCACGGAGGAATTCGACGAGCGCGCTTTCCTATGTGGAGCTGAGGTCGTTGGCGATCAGCGCCATCTTGGAGGCGTCCGTCGGGTGGATCTGCACCTTCTTTGTGTTGACAGTGGAGTCGAAATACATGTATGGTGCATTCTGTCTTGCGACCGGGGGTGCCCCGTTGTCCGTCACCTCTCGGAGCCTTATGAGCTCCTCCTGCATGCCGAATGACTGGGAGATTCTGTTGAAGTCCCTGTCGCGGTGGTCCGATCGGGTGAAGCTCCCGTGGACCGTGATGTCGCCCCTTGGTCCTGGCATCTTGAGTAGCAGGTACGCATAGTGTGGTACTGCCAGGAATCGTGCGAATGCTACACGCCGAGGATGGCGTGGTATTGTGATGGCCAGTCCACCACTTCGAACTCGAGTCGCTCACACCAAAAGTTATCAGGCTTGCCGAAGATGACGTCGAGCCATATCTTTCCCAGGGGGAATATGTCCTTCCCTGGGATGATGCCGTGGAACATTGTGTCTGATTGTTCCAGGATGCACAGCGGGATCCACATTGCTGCTAAGGTACTGGCAAACATCAGATTGATGCCACTACCGTCGTCCATGAAGACGCGACTCATGTCGAAACCTCCGATCTGCGCCTCAAGCACCAGGGCAGCATGACCTTGGCGAGGGACCTGGAAAGGGTGATTCGAACAGATGAACGTGATGCAGGACTCTGATCCGCTGAGGTACTCAGGGATGGCGGGTGGAGCGGTCACAGCCAGATTGATCCGACGGGTGATTTTCTTCTACACCCTGTTTGTTGGGCGTCCTTTTTGGATCATCAGTGATCCTTTCGGCGCGGGGTACCAGTGCCCACCGTTATACTACACGGGTGCGATTGGGTGGTTCTAAGGTCCCGCAGGTGGTGGTGGAGGAGCTCCATGTGCGATCTCGCCTGGTGCGGGTGCGTTCCCGTATCCAGGGTTCAGGGCTTGCTGCCTCATCTGAGCCATGCTCTCACTGAGTTTCTGGAACTCGCGACAGTCTTTGAGCATGTGGCTTGCCTTCTTTTTACCATCCTGCTTGTCGATGTAGAAGTGGATGGTGCATGGACCCGACAGTTTGTCGTATGCCGAGGGTCCTTCGTCGCGGCCGCGACATTGCCATGACTGCGTTGGGCGTCCTCCGTCACGAAAGTTGCTTCCGCGGTATCCGCCGCTGCTGCGATTGTCGTCGCTGTGGCGGTGGCGTAGCTAGCCGCTACCATGTCGGGTTCGTCGCGATCGTTGTAGACGCGCGATCTTCTCTTGCTATGGCTTTCACGTCGGCGGCCGTAGTCATCTTCCTCCTCCGAGTGTGCTCGGTGGACAGAGTCCTCGCCATCTGCCCACCTGTTGGCAATGTCCATGAGGTGATCGAGTGTCTTGGGCTTGATGCGCCCAAGTTCTTCCTTGAAGTCCGGGCGCTTGACGCCATCCTTGAAGGCGTCGATAGCTCTCTCCTCAGAGATGTGTGCCGCAGAGTTGTTGGTGTTGGACCAACGTAATATGTACGAGCGAATGGATTCGCCTGTTCGTTGGGTGTAGGCCCGCAACTCCTCGATCGAGGCTAGCCTCTTGCTGGTGCCTTTGAAGTTTCGGATGAAACTGTACGCTAGTTCCTCCCAGCTTCGGATGGATCCCGAGGATAGGCTGCTGAGCCAGATCCGGGCTGCGCCTATCAGCTGCAGCTGAAGGCATTGCATGTAGGTTTCCTTGTTTCCGTCATGTAGCTTGACGGACGACAGGTGGTCACTGAGCCACGCTTTGGGGTCCTGTGTGCCGTCGAACTTCGGAGTGTCCGAAGGAAGCTTGAGGTTCCGCGGCACCCGTGTCCGTCGAACGGATCTGCTGAAGCATCGGGCTCTGCAGAGTTCTCCTTCGTCATCATCCTCCTCGGATTCGGACGAGCATACGCGCTTGGCGCGTGCTTTGTCGATCTTGCGTTGGGTGAGCTCGCTTCGAGCGTCGTAATCGCGGCTGCGATGGCGCAAGCTCTTGTGCCTTCGAGGAAGGTCGTGCTCTTCATCCTCGGATGAGGGCGTGGGGCTGTGGTTGAACCTGAACACAGCCTTATTTTTTTGGCTCCACAGGAGCCTCTCCGTGGATCGCAGCTCTAATGAGTCCGAGTCCGGTAAGTGCGGACTTGTGCATGGCCCTTTTCGGGTCCCCCTCCGGAGGTGGATGGGACGCGAGGTACGCGGTGGCTGCCATTATCGAAGCTTGCAGCGTCTTTGGGATGACGTTGCCGTCGGCATCCATCTCCATGAAGGACGCATTGAGGGCCCGAGTCACCTCGGGACATGCCTTGGGATCCATGTTCTCCGTGCAAGAACGGTGTTTGTTGCCATGGTTGCCACGTGAGCTGGAGCCGATGCCCATGGCAGAGAGCGCAGCTCGCCGTGCACTGGACTCCGAGGCTGCTTGCTTGCGTTTGTCAAGCACCTCTTGCATCTTCACCTGCTTCTTGTGCTCATCGATTAGGAGCATGTGGTATGCCATTAGCAGGTCCCGTGAGGCATCCGCGGGCAGGATCTTGTTGCCTGCTACGGCTTCGCGTGCTTGGGCCCATCCTTCCTCGCTGAGGTGGATGACCCGATCGGTGTCGTCCCCGTTGGGCAGGGGGGACTGGCTTCTTCTGTTCCTGCCGTTTCAACCCTGCGGGTTGGGTGGCAGGTTGTGATCCTGATCCACGTCACTCTGGATGAATGCAGCGCACTGGTAGCGCTCGTAGATCGAATTGCTGCTACCGCAGCTTTCGGATCCGGAACCGGTCCCTTCATCCGATGGTGGATCGCACAGATCTGAGTTGCAGCAGCTTCTATCAGAGAACTCATCTGTAGATGGTGATGTGCGTAACAAGGGGTGTGGAGCCCATGAAGCGGGCCTGATCGACGGCGGGGGCACCCGCTCTGGGAGGCGGAGAGTGCCAGTCTGCCCCACCTGGAAGCAGAAGCTCCTGAACAGGATCTCGAGTCCGTTGCCAACATGCTCGAAGTCCTTCAGGGTGGCTGACGAGTGGGCAGTCAAGTCGAAAGCGCCGAAGAGGAGATGAATCTCTGTCGTCGCGGAGTTGTAGTGGTTGGGACCGTCACGATCGCACAATCAGTGTCCCCAGTTCCCACAGACGGCGCCAATTGACGAGGTTTAATCTCGTCAATGCCCATTGTTATGATCTTGGGTTTTGGAGAAGATGAGGATGTTGGAGATCGCGGAACGGTTAGCAAACAAGAAACACGGGGACACGAGGTTTACCCAGGTTCAGGCCCCCGGAGGGGAAACCCTACTCCTGCTTGTCTGCTCTAGATTATGGTGGAACCGAAGGTTACAGGGGTGCGCATATGCAATCTAGCGTGGAGGTGTGTATGCGGTGGTATGCGAGAGAGAGCTCCTCTTTGTGCCCTCCTAGCCTTTATATAGAGATAGGCAGGTCCCAGGCACAGATCGAGTCGGTTACAAGTTCTAGGTTTTCCCCTTTGAATATTCTATCTACTCTAGTCTTGTTCTCCAAGGATCCGAAGGCGTCATGGGCACTGGCCACCCGAAAGTCTTCATGGGCTGCCGCATGTTTCTCGTGGGCCTTCCTTGGGCTGGACTAGGTATGCTAAGATGTCGTACCCGTAGGGTATAACCATGTCAGCCATGATCTTCGACTTTGATCAGCATAACTTTTCTTCCTACTCTAGGCTATTTTCAGTCTATCCCTGATCTTATCAATAATATCTTTTCTTTCCTTGATATAGTCTAGTGCAAACTCCTTGCTGCTTCTAGGCTCATACCAACATATTGGTGATCTACACTTCCTTCCATACAGAACCTGGTATGGAGTTTCCTTCAGACTACTCTGATAGCTATTATTATAAGAAAATTCTGGCAATGGTAGATGATCTTCCCATGTACCTCCAAAATCTAATGCACAAGCTCTTAACATGTCTTCTAGTATCTGGTATTAGAGATTTGTCTTTATTAAAATAGGAATTGAATGGTTTAATGCCATTTTTATTTTATTTTGGAAATTCTTTATCCTTTTATTTTATTTGGATTTGGATTATAGTTCATTCCATTTGCTTATGGATTAGGCCAAATTTTATTTGGTCTTTAAATATTCCTTATTTAATATTTCTTATTTCATCTTATAAAATCCATATCTTTTTATTTAGAGATCCAAACTTGGTGATTCCAATTTATAAAATCTTATTTAATGTTTATTTATCCTTATAAATATCTTTAGGATTATTTGCTCACCATTTGGTATGGATTTATAGTTAGGTTCTTTATTAGCTTTGGAAATTCAATTTCCTTATCTTATTATATTCATAAGATTTTATCTATGGCTCAAAATTAAGTGTAACTAATTTATATGGTCTGATAATATTTCTATTTGTCTTTCTTGATCCCTTGTAAATGTTTGTTGACAGATTTTTATATGGATCAAATCCATAGACTTGGAGATAACTTGAAAATGATTTTTATTGCATTAGGGTTTAGGGTTTGGATTTATTTTCCAAGGGTTTAGATTTCCAGATGCATTTATGAGGAATGCATTTCTCTTGATTTGGATTTTGTTGGATTCAAATGTTAATCAAAATTTGTTCAAGATGTGATTTTAAGTCTCCATTTAGAAACAAAAGTTTCTTTTCACCCTGATTTTCAACAAAAAATTTATTTTGTTTATTTATTTTTCACATTACAAGATTTGGAAAATCTTGGGATGTGACAGGCTACCACCCTTAAAATAAATCTCGTCCCGAGATTTGGGGAGGCTAGGGGTTACAAGGTTGCTCAAAGCAACTAGGGTACTACCACCCTTAACAATTTTCCAACTAGATTACATCTTGGCTTTCTTGGGATCTTGTTGAAACTTCTCTTGACACTTGTCTGCATAATGGCCTAGCTCTTTGCAGTTGTTGCACCACACTTGGATAATCTCCTTATACTTCTTCTTCTCTGGACATTCATTGGCATAGTGTCCCATTTCTTTGCAATGACCACATTGCACATGGCTTTTGTCCTTCTTTTTCTTGGGTTTCTCCAAAGCTAAGAGTTCTTCTAATTAATGTTCTTCATATGTTATCTCAAAGGTAGGAACAGTTCCTGGTCTCCTTTACCTTCTATTATTCCTTGGATAATACATATGTCTTCTTTTTGGTCCTTTAAATTGAGTCATGTTGCATGGAGGTGTAAGCTGAGATTTTCCTTTGTCTTCATCCTTCTTGGTAGACTTGGCTCTCTCATGGTAGTCTGCAATCAGTTGTTGCACTCCACCTTGTTTCCATTGTTGAACTATGGAATAGATGGGGCATTGGATAGGGACATGATCATTTCCTTCACATAGGAAACAAGTCCTTGAGATGTGGGGCACTGGTCAATTGGATGCTTCGCTTCACAATTGGGACATTGATCTTCATGCTCTTTGGAAGTGTGATCCTTTTTTCCACAAATATTGCAAGCTTGGGTTCCTTCTAGGATATCATCATTGACATCTTGTTTGCCATAATATCCTTGGGAAGAGTTGTCTCCCATGTTGATCATTTGATCTGTCACCTTATGCAACAATTGGGTTTGGGTTTCCAAAAACCTTTGCATGGTTGGATCTAACTCACTGGTGTTGGCTAAAAATTGAGTTGTCACTTGGTTCAACTGGGTTTGGGTTACTATGAGTTCCCTCATGTTGATCTCTTGGTTGTTGTTGTTGTCACCATCCTTGATGTTGGAGTTTCTTGGAGAAGTCATCTGTTTGGGTTGGATTGGGATTAGAAATAGGCAAAAGATTTTCTAAGGGAATAATTCTAATCACACACATCACAATTCACACAAGCAATGTGCAAGCAATCACAAACAAACATTCAACTCAAACAACAAGTCTCAAGCATATTTTTAGGCAACCAAAAATATTTTTGTTACACCACATAAGTTGGTGGGTTTGACTTAAACTAAATATGGTAGTCCATCTATATGGTTCACTTGCATTCTTTTCTTCTTTCTTGGTTGATTCTTCTTGAACAAGATCTTTGTATCCTTGGGAAAATTCTTGGTCACAAAAACTTCAAAGGTGATGATGATTCCTAAGTTATGCTCCTTAGTCTTCAAGTCTTGAGTAACTTTTCTTGTCTCACTTGTAGTCCTTAGTGATATCCAAGATTGAAGTCCTTGGTGAAAATGTTGAAGATGTTGAAGTCATTAGAGTTGATGAAGTCCTTTGCACATGATGAAGTCTTTGGCCATGGAAAAGGCTTTGTCCATCAAGTTTGAAATAGAAGAGATGTAGAATCAAAACCAAATTGATTTGAGGAAAGAGTTTACAAGATTGTTTATAAATAAGTTTTGGAACAAATACAACTCCTATTTTTCTAAGGGGTTTTGTCCAATCCTAGGGTTACAAATCCTACAGGCAACACAATGCTCTGATACCATCTGTAAGGTTCCCGACCTTTAATAAGGTAGAGATCCCTGTGTTTACAATGCTAGTCCCTGGATCAATAGCTAGCATCCACAGTTAAGATGTAATATCAAGAAACATAGGTCATAATACAACTTTATAACCAGGAATAAAATAATTTATTACATATTACATAGCTCATTTGGCTATCTCATTACAATGCAGCAGAATATAACAATAGCATGGGGTCCTTCATCTTCAAAGTGCCACAGGCAGACATGTTGGTTTTAGACTTGTAATCCTAATCATTAAACTTCACTAATATCAAACAAACCTGCAACATAACAAGTTACAGCCACAAGGGTCAATACATTTGAATTGTATTGGCAAGTGATACTATGGTAGTATAGGGAGTCTATCATCTATATGCATTTGGCTAAGTGGAGCTTAGGCTTGCATTGCTCAAAATAGATTTTCCTTATCATTTTAAATCACTAAGTTTTTGCTTGACAAAATCTTTCCCAAGGCATCCCCCAATAGAAATTGGTGATCCTTTCAACCCTTGTTCAACCACAAGTTTTTAACTTAGAAATTTGGATGATGAGATTCTTGATAGCTTCCATATCTTGATGCTCAAATTGTCCTTTTCCAGGGACATGGCTAAGTACTTAGATTTTACACTCTCCAGAGGTGGTGCACTTTCCCCACAAGACTTGGTTTCACCAAGACAAGATCTTTCAGAAGCCTTCCCTTATACCAAAAGGGACGCGCTCCAACCTATCAATCCATTACCACCAACTGTCCATTTGGCTAAGTTATTGCAACCTATATGATCCAGGCAGAGCCCATAATGCCAAGTGGCTGCACTTGAAGCTTCTCAACATTTTGACATCTCAAATCTCTTTGTTCCTGGGTGGCCATCCACAAGTGAGATACACAAGGTTCACCAGTCCCCTGGCCTTGTGTAACCACTCAACACAAACCATTCCTTCCATTCCACGCCGGTGATTCATTCACTTAGTTGTTTTATTAAACAAAACACAAGTCCTCAGACTTAGAAATTTTTCATAGCATGAATATATATTCCACCCTTGTTTTATACTAGCTAAGCTAAGCATGATTGTAGTAGGAATATTAACTTAGGAAATACTACTAAGGTTTCATCTACTAGGATTTCCCATGGCATAGTTTACACTTAGCAAAATTCCATGCAAGTCCTACTTAGAAATATCACTAATGCATAGTGAAAATAATGGGACAAAGTATGAAGCATCACTTGCCTTTTTGGTAGATAGTATAAGTTCACTCCTTGATCTTTGCAATGTTCACACACTTCAAATCACTACAATTCAATCAAGCAAACAATATTTCAATCTACCATTCAAGCAATTCATCATATAAAATGATAAAATCAAAGTAATGCATGCAAGAATGCAAAAGGTTGTTTTATTTGTAAAAGTGGTTTCTAGTAGGTTATAAACATTTGCAAACACCTATTGGTGATTTTATAAAGTGGCAAAACCATTTGCAAAACTTTTAGGGTCAGAGAGTTTATTTCTAAAACATTTCTCAAAGATTTTCTCCCAAAAGCATTTTTAATAATTAAACATTATTTTTATTTGACTAGAAATGGTTTAAATCCAAAGTTTATTCCTTTGTTTCACCAAATACATTTTTGAAACCACAAATTGATTCCTATGGTCAGTAGGTTCAAAACAAACCATTTGCCAAAGATTTTATCCTCAAAATCATTTTAGAACATTTTTTATATTCTAAACATGCATACACAAGTTTCTGCAAAAACAATCAATTTAACAGAAGCTTTTTACTAAAAAAGTGAATGGTTGTCTAGGCCTTGTCTTGCTGAATCCATTGATATAAAATTTGCAAAATTTGGACATGTAGATTAAAAGTTATAGATTTTACAAAATCTAGCATCTAATAGATCAAATCTGTTTTTAATCAAACGAACAGAGCCACATGGCGCAATAGGATTGGTTGAAAACGTTTCGCGTGGATCGACAGACACATACCGCAGGATTAAGTTACATCGCACGACACAGATCGCATACCCCTTCGGCTTTAAGTGATTCTATCTACGCCTTACGATCTAAATCCGACGGCGCACAGAGCTGGTCAAGAATTGGTGGCGCAAGCGACGGTGGCTGGCGGCGGCGCGGTCAGTCGGCGGAGGAGCTGGCGATAGAGGAAGCAAGGGAGGAAGAGAAAGGGCTTACAGTGATCGCAGGAGAATGGCGAAGCTCAAGGTGGTCTTCGGGTAGCAGGTGGCGCACGGGTGTCGACGGAATTCCTCGCCGGAGATGCTCCTGGCATCGGGTACGGTCAGACGTCGACGGGGCGAGGCTACAGAGCGTGCTAAGACGAGCGGAAGACATAGTCAGATGCGCAAGGATGTGGCGATGATGCGTGCGTGAAAGAGAAGGAGAGGGGCGGTCTGGTTCTTACCCGAGGCTTCGCCGGAGAGGAAACAGACGGTGGTCGTTGTCGTTGCCAAGGTTCTCGGGCGCGCGGGGATGAGCTGGTGCTACTAGGAGGTTCTCCAGGAGATGGGGATCACGCTTGTGTGCTCGAGGAGGCGAGGGGCGACGTCTACTGGCCGGAATCGGCCGGGAAAGTCGTCAGAGATAGTGGGGTTCGGGGAAGAAATTTGTGCAGCCTGGTGGCTCTGGTGGGGTGTGGTCTGGGGGAGAAGGGAGAGGAGACGCAGGCGACTAAGTACACGTGATCACGGGGTCGTTTAATGGCGTCGTTACTCCGTATTAACGCGAGGAAACGACGACAGAACGGCCGGGGATGAAAGAGGGGGCGTGGTCACCGCGGGGAGGAAGAAGGTGAGGTGGCAGTGGGGTCCGTTGTCAGCGTAAGGGAGAGAGGTTGAGTGGGTCCGGGCGTTCAGCGAC
This sequence comes from Avena atlantica, assembly GCA_910589765.1. Lineage (NCBI taxonomy): Eukaryota > Viridiplantae > Streptophyta > Magnoliopsida > Poales > Poaceae > Avena > Avena atlantica. Next base: position 481,910,439 of record OU342739.1, on the reverse strand, counting down.
TAAGTGGGTGAGTTCTGCGGTGAGAAACGTTTCGCTCGGGGTGAGAGGGAAGATGGGCTGGACTGGCTTAGTGGGCCGGGCTGGCTTGTTCTCTTTTTTTTATACTGCTTTGTTTTTCTTTTTCTATTTCTAATTTATGTTTTGTTTTTTTTAATTAATTCAAACACTCATTTGGATTCAAATCTTTGCCAAATTTTATGCAGACTCAAATACTGATTATTAGTATAATCTGAAGTCAATTTTGGAATAAAATTTTATTCTTTTTGGGGTCTTTTTAATTATTCAAAAAGCCCTAGTTTTAAATCAAATAAGTTTTAATAATATTTCAAACACCATTTAAATTCTTTAAACTTTCCAAATCTTTTCAGTAGTTTTTTTATTTGTTTAATAGGGTGTCAAATAATTCATCTTTGAATTATTTGGAAAGTATTTAATATGATTCATAATTCATTTGAATTGGGTATTTGTTTGAATTCCAATGGAATTTAATATAGTTTTAATTCCCTAATTTTTATTTGGAGTTTTCTTTAATCTTAATTAGGTTGAATTAAACAACTTTTATTTCACTTGGGTAAATTCCAAAATACTATTATCTCATGAATTATATAATTATTCTTATTAGAGATTTGTCTTTATTAAAATAGGAATTGAATGGTTTAATGCCATTTTTATTTTATTTTGGAAATTCTTTATCCTTTTATTTTATTTGGATTTGGATTATAGTTCATTCCATTTTCTTATGGATTAGGCCAAGATTTGATTTGGTCTTTAAATATTCCTTATTTAATATTTCTTATTTCATCTTATAAAATCCATATCTTTTTATTTAGAGATCCAACCTTGGTGATTCCAATTTATAAAATCTTATTTAATGTTGATTTATCCTTTTAAATATCTTTAGGATTATTTTCTCACCATTTGGTATGGATTTATAGTTAGGTTCTTTATTAGCTTTGGAAATTCAATTTCCTTATCTTATTATATTCATAAGATTTTATCTATGGCTCCAAATTAAGTGAAACTAATTTATATGGTCTTATAATATTTCTATTTGTCTTTCTTGATCCCTTGTAAATGTTTTTTGACAGATTTTTATATGGATCAAATCCATAGACTTGGAGATAACTTGAAAATGATTTTTATTGCATTAGGGTTTAGGGTTTGGATTTATTTTCCAAGGGTTTAGATTTCCAGATGCATTTATGAGGAATGCATTTCTCTTGATTTGGATTTTGTTGGATTCAAATGTTAATCAAAAAATTTTTAAGATGGGATTTTAAGTCTCCATTTAGATACAAAAGTTTCTTTTCACCCTGATTTTCAACAAAAAATTTATTTTGTTTATTTATTTTTCACATTACAAGATTTGGAAAATCTTGGGATGTGACAGGCTACCACCCTTAAAATAAATCTTTTCCCGAGATTTGGGGAGGCTAGGGGTTACAAGTTGGCTCAAAGAAACTAGGGTACTACCACCCTTAAAAATTTTCCAACTAGATTACATCTTGGCTTTCTTGGGATCTTGTTGAAACTTCTCTGGACACTTGCCTGCATAATGGCCTAGCTCTTTGCAGTTGTTGCACCACACTTGGATAATCTCCTTATACTTCTTCTTCTCTGGACATTCATGGGCATAGTGTCCCATTTCTTTGCAATGACCACATTGCACATGGCTTTTGTCCTTCTTTTTCTTGGGTTTCTCTAAAGCTAAGAGTGCTTATAATTCATGTTCTTCATATGTTATCTCAAAGGTAGGAACAGTTCCTGGTCTCCTTGACCTTCTATTATTCCTTGGATAATACATATGTCTCCTTTTTGGTCCTTTAAATTGAGTCATGTTGCATGGAGGTGTAAGCTGAGATTTTCCTTTGTCTTCATCCTTCTTGGTAGACTTGGCTCTCTCATGGTAGTCTACAATCAGTTGTTGCACTCCACCTTGATTCCTTTGTTGAACTATGGAATAGATGGGGCATTGGATAGGGACTTGATCATTTCCTTCACGTAGGAAAAAAGTCCTTGAGATGTGGGGCACTGGTCAATTGGATGTTTCACTTTACAATTGGGACATTCATCTTCATGCTCTTTGGAAGTGTGATCCTTGTTTCCACAAATATTGCAAGCTTGGGTTCCTTCTAGGATATCATCATTGACATCTTGTTTGCCATAATCTCCTTGGGAAGAGTTGTCTCCCATGTTGATCCTTTGATCATTTGATCTGTCACTTTCCTTATGCAACAATTGGGTTTGGGTTTCCAAAAACCTTTGCATGGTTGGATCTAACTCACTGGTGTTGGCTAAAAATTGAGCTGTCACTTGGTTCAACTGGGTTTGGGTTACTATGAGTTCCCTCATGTTGATATCTTGGTTGTTGTTGTTGTTGTCACCATCCTTGATGTTGGAGTTTCTTGGAGAAGTCATCTATTTGGGTTGGATTGGGATTAGAAATAGGCAAAAGATTTTCTTAGGGAATAATTCTAATCACACACATCACAATTCAGACAAGCAATGTGCAAGTGTCAAATCCCAAGATTTTCCAAATCTTGTAATGTGAAAATAAATTAACAAAATAAAACTTTGTTTGATTTTCAGAGCCAGAAGAAACTTTTTGAATTCAATTGGAACTTCAAACCCATTTGAATTAAAATAAACCTAAAGGGATTTAAAAAGATAAACATTTAATAAAAGGAAAATAAAAACATTTGGAAATATTATTTTGAAACAATTAAATGAAAAGATTTGTTTTCAAATGAAATAGAAGTTTATAAATAAAGAATATTTTATAAAGCCAAATTAAACATTGGACAAGCTTATGAAATTAAAACATTTTATTTTAAACAAAATAATAAAGGTTTATTTAAAAATAATAAAGGATTGTTCAAATAAAATAATAAGGATTTAATATCCAACTTTATTTAAATAAAAGGTTTTACCAATTTAATTGAAACATCAAAACTTATTAAATTATTTAAAATAAGTTTTCCAAATATTTGATATTCACAAATAAAACCTACTAAAGTGTTTTGGCTTTATTTTAGATTTCAAAATAAATATCTCAATAAAACAAATCCTATTGGATTTAATAATGAAAGTCTATTATATTTAATTAATAATGGACACTAAAATAAAAGGTTATTTTGTTTTAAAAAAAAATTCCAAGTATTCTATATTTCCCCAAATAAAACCTACTGATTTGGTGTTGAAAATATTTAGGTTTCAAATAAAGATTTTATTAATAAAATCAAACTCTACTTGATTTAATAACTAAGGCCCATGTTATTTTAAACAAGTATTTCAAGTATCTTATAATTTCAAATAAAACCTACTGATTTGGATTTGAAAGTGTCTGGAATTCAAATGAGGATTTTATTGAATAAATCAAATCATGTTAAATAAATAAAGGTCCATTTTATTTAATTAAAGAATGGATCAATAAAATTATTATTTTATTTTATTTTATTTTGGGCTTTTGTCCATGTTACTGAACAGAACTAAATTCAATATTACAAAGTTTGGTGTTGTTTGAATTGTTTGATTGATGTTTGAATGTTTGGGAATTTCAAAACAGAATTCAGAATATAGAAATAGAAAAGGATTAAGAAAACAGAAAAAAATAGGACATGGCCGACCCAACCCAGGCAGCCCAATAGGCCCAGCAACAGCCCAGCTTCTTTCCCCGAAGAAAATGTTTGGCACCAATTTTCTTACCCACAGAACCAATGACTGGTGGACCTTCCCCCTCGTTTCTTTTCCCACTGACCAGTGGACCCCTTTCCACTGTTCTCCTTCCCCACCCCGCGACTGGTTCTTCCTCCTCTCGTCGCCGTTGCCACCTTTGAATCGCGGCATCAATACGCCTTAACGCAGCCACCTTAACTCGCAGTGATCAAGCTCGATAAAACGCTAGCACGTCCTCTCTCGTTCCCCTCTGCCTCCTTCCCCAAGCACGCCCACAGGCTGCCGTATTTCGTTAGCCACTCTCTCTGTCTCCGACGACCCTTCTCGCCAATTCCGGCCAGCACACGCCCCCTTCCGCCTCCCTGAGACCATGAGCACGCTCACCATACCCTGGCGCATCCTTCTGTGTCAATCACTCGACCGCGGGCGCACCGGAGCTTCGGCAATGACAAGCTTCTGAACGCCGCCGCGACTAGTTCTTCTCCGGCGACGTCCCCAGGTAGTACCTGACCTCCCCTCCTTTCCCCTTGGACACGATGATGATCTCCAGGCTCATGCGAACCTAACCGCATCCTCCATTTATCCTAGGACGCCTCCTATCCTCGCCCTCGACGATCGCCTGAACCGCCCAAGGCGCAACTCCACTCCGGCGAGCAATCAAGGACAGTCCCGAGCGCCCCTTCACCAACCAGTACCACGTTGAGCATCAGCGAGCTTTGGCGAATCTGGTAAACCACCCCTCTGTTCCTCTAGCTTCCCGCATCGCCGGCACCGTCATCATCTGAGCCGCGCCGCCGTGCGCCACTGTTGAGCGCCGCCCGTTTTTGGCCAGGCAGTAGCAACCGCAGGATCTGAATCTGACGGATACGATAGATCGTTAGCGAAGGGGTAAGTAGTGATCATGTGCCGCACGATTTAACTGAAATCCAACGGCTGTCGTCGCGTGATCCAGCCGAACCGGTATCGTCCAGTAAGATACTGCCGCGTGTCACCAGAAATTTGAAAAATAGAATTTGAACCTGATTAGAATGCAAACTTGTAATTGCTATAACTTTCAAACCACACGTCCAAATTTTGCAAACTTTATATCATTGAAATCAGGAGAACAAGACCTAGCCAACCATGGCCTTAGTTTGACAAATAGTATCTGTTAGCTTGTTTGAATTTGCAGAAACATTTGTGTACTTGTTTAGATTAGAAAAATTGTTTAAAAATGATTTTTGGATTAAAACCTATGCAAAGTGGTTTGTTGTGATCTTACTGACCCTAGGAACCAACCCTTGGTGTTAAAAATGATTTTTGTAAGATTTAGGTTGGATTACTTGACTTAGTCATTTTCTGGCCAAATAAAAAGAATGGTTTTTGTTATAAAAATGTTTATGGAAAGAAAACTTTAAGGAAATGTTTTGGACCAAACCTACTGACGTAAAAACACCAAGTTTTCCAAATTAGAAACTCATTTGGTGAACAACTTAAGAGTTTTGCCTTAATAAAAACATTTTTCACCGCATAAAATGATGAATCGATTTAAAGATAGTTTTTGGACAAAACCCTCTTGCTAATGACCTTGCCACATTGGTAAATGACCAATTTGGATCTTACAAAGTTTAGAAACCCCATAGAGACCCCTTTGCAAAATAAAACTATCTTGTGCATGCTCCCATGCATGACTTAGATTCCATTACTTTGTGTGTGTGAAGAATTGTTTGTTTGACTTTGGTTTGGAATGTGAATTGAATTTGTGTTTGCTTGATTGATTTTTAGTGAAGTGTGAGACTAGAAAGATCAAGGAGTGAACCACCATTCCCTACCAAAAAGGCAAGTGATGCTTCATACTTTTTGTCCCATTACTTTCTCTATTCATTAGTGATTTTGCTAAGTAAAACTTGCATGGATTTTGCTAAGTATAGACCTTGCTATAGGAAATCCTAGTAGATGTATCCTTAGTAGGATTTTCCTAAGTTAAAGATTCCTACTACTATCAAGCTTAGCCTAGCTAATAGAAAACATGGGTGGAATATATATTCACACTATGGAAAATATTATAAGTCTGAGGACTTAAGTTTTGTTTAATAAAACAACTAAGTTAATGAATCACCTGGGTGGAATGGGCTTGCTTGGTGGAGATTGGTTGAGTGGTTCACAATGCCATGGACTTGGATTGTGTATCTCACTTGTGGATGGCCACCCAGGAAATAAAGGGATTTGAGATGTCAAATGTTGAGAAGCTTCAAGTGCAACCACTTGGCAATATGGGCTCTGCCATGATCATATAGGTTGCAAGAACTTAGCCATATGCACAGTGGGTGGTAGTGTTTGATAGGTGGGAACGCGTCCATTTTGGTCTAAGGGAAAGCTTCTGAAAGATCTTGTCTTGGGAAAGCAAGTCTTGTGGGGAAAGTGCACCACCTCTGTAGAGTGTAAAATCTAAGTACTTAGCCATGTCCCTGGTAAAGGACAATTTGAGCATCAAGACATGGAAGCAATCAAGAATCTCATCATTCAAATTTCTAAATTAAAACCTTGTGGTTTGAACGAGGGTTATTTGAATTCTTCAATCATTGATGGAGAGATGGCTTGGTACAAGGATCTTGAAATCTTTGATTGAGAAAAATGATTTTGTCAAGCAAAAAACTTAGTATTTTCAAATGTTAAGGAAAAATCTATTTTGAGCAATGCAAGCCTCAACTCCACTTAGCCAAATGCATATAGATGATAGACTCTACTATACTACCATAGTATCACTTGCCAATACAATTCAAATGTATTGACCCTTTGTGGCTGTAACTTGTATGTTGCAGGTTTGATTGTTTAGAGAAGATTGATTGATTGATTAGGATTACAAAGTCTACAACCAACATCTGCCTGTGGCACTTTGAAGATGAAGGACCCCATGACTATAGTTATTCCGCTGCAATGTAATGTAATAGCCAAATGAGCTATGTATGATGTAATAAAATTATGTTATTCCTGGTTATAAAGTTATATTATGACCTTTGTTTCTTGATATTACATCTAGACTGTGGATGCTAGCTATTGATCCAGGGACTAGCATTGTAAACACAGGAGGAATCTACCTTAAAAGATTGGGACCTCTACAGATGGTATTAGAGCATTGTGTTGCCTGTAGGATTTGTAAACCTAGGATTGGACAAAAAACCCTTAGAAAAATAGGAGTTGTATTTGTTCCAAAAACTTATTTACAAAACAATCTTGTAAACTCTTTCCTCAACCATTTTGGTTTCAACTCTACTTCTCTTCTACTTCAACTTCATGGAAAAACCTACCCCATGGCCAAAGACTACACCATGTGCAAAGGACTTCTTCAACTTCTTCAACTCTAATGACTTCAACATCTTCAGCATGTTCTCCAAAGACTTCCAACATGGATACCACTAAGGACTACAAGTGAGACAAGGAAATCTTACTCAAGATTTAGAGACTGAGGGAATGCAAAATAAGAAGGAGCCATCAACAACTTTGAAGTATTGCAACCAAGAGATTTTTCTCAAGGAAACCATGATCTCATACAAGAAGAATCATGAGGGAAGGAAAGACCACAAGTGAACCATATAGATGGACCACCATAAATTTAGTTAAGTCAAAACCACCAACTTATGTGGTGTAACAAAAATATTTTGTTGCCTAAGTATGTGCTTGAACTTGTTTGAGTGAAATGATTATTGTGATTGAATGCATATTGTTTGTGTGAATTGTGATGTGTGTGATTAGAAATAATTCCTTAGAAATATCTTGCCTATTCTAATCTCCCTTCAACCCAAACAGATGACTACTCTAAGAAACTCCAACATCAAGGTTGATGACAACAACAACAACCAAGAGGACAAAATGAGAGAACTTATAGCAACCCAAAACTAGTTGAGTCAAGAGACAACTCAGCTTTTAGCCAACAACAATGGACTAGACCCAGCCATACAAAGGATTTTGAAACTTCAGTCCCAATTGTTGCAAGGATTAGTTACTCAAATGATCAACATGAGAGAAAACTTTTCCCAAGGAGCTAATGACAACAAGGATAACAAAGATGCTAATCTAGAAGTGACCAAAGCTAACAAAAATTTTAGAGACAAGGATCATGCATCCAAGGAGCATGAAGATCAATGCCCCAAGAAGAGAGAAAGATCTCCCACCTATGAAGAACATGAACTAGAAGAACTCCTAGCTTTGGAGAGACCCAAGAAGAAGAAGAAATGCCCCAACCCTAACAAGAAGGATATTACTCAAGAGCAATGTTACAATTGCAAAGAGATGGGACACTATGCCAATGAATGCCCAGAAAAGAAGAAGAACCAAAGAAACAAACAAAAGGCAATGATACCAAAGGAAAAGAAAGATATCAGCCAAGTGATGTGTTTCAAATGCAAGGAACTAGGCCACTATGCAAGCAATTGTCCAGAAAAGATGAAGAACAAGTTAAATCAGTCTATGAAGGATCTCAACCTTGGCCCCTGAGTCAAGCCTGGAAACAAAGGACTCAATGCAACTGTTTGCTTAGAGAAATTTTCCAGGATCCTAAGAAGGCCAATATGTAATTTTTGTTTGAAAATTTTTGAGGGTGGTAGTACCCTAGTTGTTTTGAACATGCTTGTAACCCTAGCCTCCCCAAATCTCGGGACGAGATTTATTTTAAGGGTGGTAGCCTGTCACATCCCAAATTTTCCAAATCTTGTAATGTGAAAATAAATTAACAAAATAAAACTTTGTTTGATTTTCAGAGCCAGAAGAAACTTTTTGAATTCAATTGGAACTTCAAACCCATTTGAATTAAAATAAACCTAAAGGGATTTAAAAAGATAAACATTTAATAAAACGAAAATAAAAACATTTGGAAATATTATTTTGAAACAATTAAATGAAAAGATTTGTTTTCAAATGAAATAGAAGTTTATAAATAAAGAAAATTTCATAAAGCCAAATTAAACATTGGACAAGCTTTGGAAATTAAAACATTTTATTTTAAACAAAATAATAAAGGTTTATTTAAAAATAATAAAGGATTGTTCAAATAAAATAATAAGGATTTAATATCCAACTTTATTTAAATAAAAGGGTTTTACCAATTTAATTGAAACATCAAAACTTATAAATTATTAAAATAAGTTTTCCAAATATTTGATATTCAGAAATAAAACCTACTAAAGTGTTTTGGCTTTATTTTAGATTTCAAAATAAATATCTCAATAAAACAAATCCTATTGGATTTAATAATGAAAGTCTATTATATTTAATTAATAATGGACACTAAAATAAAAGGTTATTTTGTTTTAAAACAAATTTCCAAGTATTCTATATTCCCCAAATAAAACCTACTGATTTGGTTTTGAAAATATTAGGTTTCAAATAAAGATTTTATTAATAAAATCAAACTCTACTTGATTTAATAACTAAGGCCCATGTTATTTTAAACAAGTATTTCAAGTATCTTATAATTTCAAATAAAACCTACTGATTTGGATTTGAAACTGTCTGGAATTCAAATGAGGATTTTATTGAATAAATCAAATCATGTTAAATAAATAAAGGTCCATTTTATTTAATTAAAGAATGGATCAATAAAATTATTATTTTATTTTATTTTATTTTGGGCTTTTGTCCATGTTACTGAACAGAACTAAATTCAATATTACAAAGTTTGGTGTTGTTTGAATTGTTTGATTGATGTTTGAATGTTTGGGAATTTCAAAACAGAATTCAGAATATAGAAATAGAAAAGGATTAAGAAAACAGAAAAAAATAGGACATGGCCGACCCAAACCAGGCAGCCCAATAGGCCCAGCAACAGCCCAGCTTCTTTCCCCGAAGAAAATGTTTGGCACCAATTTTCTTACCCACAGAACCAATGACTGGTGGACCTTCCCCCTCGTTTCTTTTCCCACTGACCAGTGGACCCCTTTCCATTGTTCTCCTTCCCCACCCCGCGACTGGTTCTTCCTCCTCTCGTCGCCGTTGCCACCTTTGAATCGCGGCATCAATACACCTTAACGCAGCCACCTTAACTCGCAGTGATCAAGCTCGATAAAACACCAGCACGTCCTCTCTCGTTCCCCTCTGCCTCCTTCCCCAAGCACGCCCCCAAGTTGCCGTATTTCGTCAGCCACTCTCTCTGTCTCCGACGACCCTTCTCGCCAATTCCGGCCAGCACACGCCCCCTTCCGCCTCCCTGAGCACACGAGCACGCTCACCATACCCTGGCGCATCCTTCTGTGTCAATCACTCGACCGCGGGCGCACCGGAGCTTCGGCAATGACAAGCTTCTGAACGCCGCCGCGACTAGTTCTTCTCCGGCGACGTCCCTAGGTAGTACCTGACCTCCCCTCCTTTCCCCGTGGACACGATGATGATCTCCAGGCTCATGCGAACCTAACCACATCCTCCGTTTATCCTAGGACGCCTCCTATCCTCGCCTTCGACGATCGCCTGAACCGCCCGAGGCGCAACTCCACTCCGGCGAGCAATCAAGGACAGCCCCGAGCGCCTCTTCACCAACCAGTACCACGTTGAGCATCAGCGAGCTTCGGTGAATCTGGTAAACCACCCCTCTGTTCCTCTAGCTTCCCGCATCGCCGGCACCGTCATCATCTGAGCCGCGCCGCCCGTTTTTGGCCAGGCAGTAGCAACCGTAGGATCTGAATCTGACGGATACGATAGATCATTAGCGAAGGGGTAAGTAGTGATCCTGTGCCGCACGATTTAACTGAAATCCAACGGCTGTCGTCGCGTGATCCAGCTGAACCGGTATCGTCCAGTAAGATACTGCCGCGTGTCACCAGAAATTTGAAAAACAGAATTTGAACCTGATTAGAATGCAAACTTGTAATTGCAATAACTTTCAAACCACACGTCCAAATTTTGCAAACTTTATATCATTGAAATCAGGAGAACAATACCTAGCCAACCATGGCCTTAGTTTGACAAATAGTATCTGTTAGATTGTTTGAATTTGCAGAAACATTTGTGTACTTGTTTAGATTAGAAAAATTGTTTAAAAATGATTTTTGGATTAAAACCTATGCAAAGTGGTTTGTTGTGATCTTACTGACCCTAGGAACCAACCCTTGGTGTTAAAAATGATTTTTGTAAGATTTAGGTTGGATTACTTGACTTAGTCATTTTCTGGCCAAATAAAAAGAATGGTTTTTGTTATAAAAATGTTTATGGAAAGAAAACTTTAAGGAAATGTTTTGGACCAAACCTATTGACCTAAAAACACCAAGTTTTGCAAATTAGCAACTCATTTGGTGAACAACTTAAGAGTTTTGCCTTAATAAAAACATTTTTCACCACATAAAATGATGAATGGTTTTAAAGATAGTTTTTGGACAAAACCCTCTTGCTAATGACCTTGCCACATTGGTAAATGACCAATTTGGATCTTACAAAGTTTAGAAACCCCATAGAGACCCCTTTGCAAAATAAAACTATCTTGTGCATGCTCCCATGCATGACTTAGATTCCATTACTTTGTGTGTGTGAAGAATTGTTTGTTTGACTTTGGTTTGGAATGTGAATTAAATTTGTGTTTGCTTGATTGATTTGTAGTGAAGTGTGAGACTAGAAAGATCAAGGAGTGAACCACCATTCCCTACCAAAAAGGCAAGTGATGCTTCATACTTTTTGTCCCATTACTTTCTCTATGCATTAGTGATTTTGCTAAGTAAAACTTGTATGGATTTTGCTAAGTATAGACCTTGCTATAGGAAATCCTAGTAGATGTATCCTTAGTAGGATTTTCCTAAGTTAAAGATTCCTACTACTATCAAGCTTAGCCTAGCTAATAGAAAACATGGGTGGAATATATATTCAAACTATGGAAAAATATTATAAGTCTGAGGACTTAAGTTTTGTTTAATAAAACAACTAAGTTAATGAATCACCTTGGTGGAATGGGCTTGCTTGGTGGAGATTGGTTGAGTGGTTCACAATGCCATGGACTTGGATTGTGTATCTCACTTGTGGATGGCCACCCAGGAAACAAAGGGATTTGAGATGTCAAATGTTGAGAAGCTTCAAGTGCAACCACTTGGCAATATGGGCTCTGCCATGATCATATAGGTTGCAAGAACTTAGCCATATGGACAGTGGGTGGTAGTGTTTGATAGGTGGGAACGCGTCCATTTTGGTCTAAGGGAAAGCTTCTGAAAGATCATGTCTTGGGAAACCAAGTCTTGTGGGGAAAGTGCACCACCTCTGCAGGGTGTAAAATCTAAGTACTTAGCCATGTCCCTGGTAAAGGACAATTTGAGCATCAAGACATGGAAGCAATCAAGAATCTCATCATTTAAATTTCTAAATTAAAATCTTGTGGTTTGAACAAGGGTTATTTGAATTCTTCAATCATTGATGGAGAGATGGCTTGGTACAAGGATCTTGAAATCTTTGATTGAGAAAAATGATTTTGTCAAGCAAAAAACTTAGTATTTTCAAATGTTAAGGAAAAATCTATTTTGAGCAATGCAAGCCTCAACTCCACTTAGCCAAATGCATATAGATGATAGACTCCACTATACTACCATAGTATCACTTGCCAATACAATTCAAATGTATTGACCCTTTGTGGCTGTAACTTGTATGTTGCAGGTTTGATTGTTTAGAGAAGATTGATTGATTGATTAGGATTACAAAGTCTACAACCAACATCTGCCTGTGGCACTTTGAAGATGAACGACCCCATGACTATAGTTATTCCGCTGCAATGTAATGTAATAGCCAAATGAGCTATGTATGATGTAATAAAATTATGTTATTCCTGGTTATAAAGTTATATTATGACCTTTGTTTCTTGATATTACATCTAAACTGTGGATGCTAGCTATTGATCCAGGGACTAGCATTGTAAACACAGGAGGAATCTACCTTAAAAGATTGGGACCTCTACAGCAAGCAATCACAAACAAACATTCAACTCAAACAACAAGTCTCAAGCATATTTTTAGGCAACCAAAAATATTTTTGTTACACCACATAAGTTGGTGGGTTTGACTTAAACTAAATATGGTGGTCCATCTATATGGTTCACTTGCATTCTTTTCTTCTTTCTTGGTTGATTCTTCTTGAACAAGATCTTTGTATCCTTGGGAAAATTCTTGGTCACAAAAACATCAAAGGTGATGATGATTCCTAAGTTATGCTCCTTAGTCTTCAAGTCTTGAGTAACTTTTCTTGTCTCACTTGTAGTCCTTAGTGATATCCAAGATTGAAGTCCTTGGTGAAAATGTTGAAGATGTTGAAGTAATTAGAGTTGATGAAGTCCTTTGCACATGATGAAGTCTTTGGCCATGGAAAAGGCTTTGTCCATCAAGTTTGAAATAGAAGAGATGTAGAATCAAAACCAAATTGATTTGAGGAAAGAGTTTACAAGATTGTTTGTAAATAAGTTTTGGAACAAATACAACTCCTATTTTTCTAAGGAGTTTTGTCCAATCCTAGGGTTACAAATCCTACAGGCAACACAATGCTCTGATACCATCTGTAAGGTTCCCGACCTTTAATAAGGTAGAGATCCCTGTGTTTACAATGCTAGTCCCTGGATCAATAGCTAGCATCCACAGTTAAGATGTAATATCAAGAAACATAGGTCACAATACAACTTTATAACCAGGAATAAAATAATTTATTACATCTTACATAGCTCATTTGGCTATCTCATTACAATGCAGCAGAATATAACAATAGCATGGGGTCCTTCATCTTCAAAGTGCCACAGGAAGACATGTTTGTTGTAGACTTGTAATCCTAATCATTAAACTTCTCTAATATCAAACAAACCTGCAACATAACAAGTTACAGCCACAAGGGTCAATACATTTGAATTGTATTGGCAAGTGATACTATGGTAGTATAGTGGAATCTATCATCTATATGCATTTTGCTAAGTGGAGCTTAGGCTTGCATTGCTCAAAATAGATTTTCCTTATCATTTGAAATCACTAAGTTTTTGCTTGACAAAATCTTTCCCAAGGCATCGCCCAATAGAAATTGGTGATCCTCTCAACCCTTGTTCAACCACAAGTTTTTAACTTAGAAATTTGGATGATGAGATTCTTGATATCTTCCATGTCTTGATGCTCAAATTGTCCTTTTCCAGGGACATGGCTAAGTACTTAGATTTTACACTCTGCAGAGGTGGTGCACTTTCCCCACAAGACTTGGTTTCACCAAGACAAGATCTTTCAGAAGCCTTCCCTTAGACCAAAATGGACGCGCTCCAACCTATCAATCCCCTACCACCAACTGTTCATTTGGCTAAGTTATTGCAACCTATATGATTCAGGTAGGGCCCATGATGCCAAGTGGCTGCACTTGAAGCTTCTCAACATTTGACATCTCAAATCTCTTTGTTCCTGGGTGGCCATCCACAAGTGAGATACACAAGGTTCACCAGTACCCTGGCCTTGTGTAACCACTCAACACAAACCATTCCTTCCATTCCACCCCGGTGATTCATTCACTTAGTTGTTTTATTAAACTAAACACAAGTCCTCAGACTTAGAATTTTTTCATAGCATGAATATATATTCCACCCTTGTTTTCTACTAGCTAAGCTAAGCATGATTGTAGTAGGAATCTTAACTTAGGAAATTCTACTAAGGTTTCATCTACTAGGATTTCCCATGGCATAGTTTACACTTAGCAAAATTCCATGCAAGTCCTACTTAGAAATATCACTAATGCATAGTGAAAATAATGGGACAAAGTATGAAGCATCACTTGCCTTTTTGGTAGATAGTATAAGTTCACTCCTTGATCTTTGCAATGTTCACACACTTCAAATCACTACAATTCAATCAAGCAAACAATATTTCAATCTACCATTCAAGCAATTCATCACATACAATGATAAAATCAAAGTAATGCATGCAAGCATGCAAAAGGTTGTTTTATTTGTAAAAGTGGTTTCAAGTAGGTTATAAACATTTGGAAACACCTATTGGTGATTTTATAAAGTGGCAAAACCATTTGCAAAAGTTTTTACTTCATAAACCATTTTTTAACCCAAGTCATTATTTTACGTGGTGAAGAAATGCTTTTAATAAGGCAACATTCTATAGGGTTCACAAAATATGTTTTTAAACCATAAAACCTTGTGTTTAGGGTCAGAGAGTTTATTTCTAAAACATTTCTCAAAGATTTTCTCCCAAAAGCATTTTTAATAATTAAACATTATTTTTATTTGACTAGAAATGGTTTAAATCCAAAGTTTATTCCTTTGTTTCACCAAATACATTTTTGAAACCACAAATTGATTCCTATGTTCAGTAGGTTCAAAACAAACCATTTGCCAAAGATTTTATCCTCAAAATCATTTTAGAACAATTTTTATATTCTAAACATGCATACACAAGTTTCTGCAAAAACAGTCAATTTAACAGAAGCTTTTTAATAAACAAAGTGCATGGTTGGCTAGGGCTTGTCTTGTTGAATCCATTGATATAAAATTTGCAAAATTTGTACGTGTAGATTAAAAGTTATAGATTTTACAAAATCTAGCATCTAATAGATCAAATCTGTTTTTAATCAAACGAACAGAGCCACGTGGCGCAATAGGATTGGTTGAAAACGTTTCGCGTGGATTGACAGACACAAACCGCAGGATTAAGTTACATCGCACGGCACAGATCGCATACCCCTTCGGCTTTAAGTGATTCTATCAACGCCTTACGATCTAAATCCGACGGCGCACAACAGCTGGTCAAGAACTGGCGGCGCAAGCGATGGTGGCGAGAGGAAGCAAGGGAGGAAGAGAAAGGGCTTACGGTGATCGCAGGAGTATGGCGAAGCTCAAGGTGGTCTTCGGGTAGTAGGGGGCGCACGGGTGTCGACGGAATTCCTCGCCGGAGAGCTCCTGGCGTCGGGTGCGGTCAGACGTCGATGGGGCGAGGCTATAGAGCGTGGTAAGACGAGTGGAAGACACAGTCAGATGCGCAAGGATGTGGTGATGATGCGTGCGTGAAAGAGAAGGAGAGGGGCGGTCTGGTTCTTACCCGAGGCTTCTCCGGAGAGGAAACAGACGGTGGTGGCGGTGGTCGTTGTCGTTGCCGAGGTTCTGGGGCACGCGAGGACGAGCTGGTGCTACTAGGAGGTTCTCCAGGAGATGGGGATCACGCTTGTGTGCTCGAGGAGGCGAGGGGCGACGTCTACTGGCCGGAATCGGTCGGGAAAGTCGTCGGAGACAGTGGGGTTCGGGGAAGAAATTTGTGCAGCCTGGTGGCTCCGGTGGGGTGTGGTCTGGGGGAGAAGGGAGAGGAGACGCAGGCGACTAAGTACGCGTGATCACGGGGTCATTTAATGGCATCATTACTGCGTATTAACGCGAGGAAACGGCGACAGAACGGCCGGGGGAGGAAAGAGGGGGCGTGGTCACCGCGGGGAGGAAGAAGGTGAGGTGGCAGTGGGGTCCATTGTGAGCGTAAGGGAGAGAGGGGGAGTGGGTCCGGGCGTTCAGCGACTCAGTGGGTGAGTTCTGCGGTGAGAAACGTTTCGCTCGGGGTGAGAGGGAAGATGGGTTTGACTGGCTTAGTGGGCTGGGCTGGCTTGTTCTCTTTTTTTATACTGCTTTGTTTTTCTTTTTCTATTTCTAATTTCTGTATTGGTTTTGTTTAATTAATTCAAACACTCTTTTGGATTCAAATCTTTGCCAAAAATTTTGCAGACTCAAATACTGATTATTAGTATAATCTCAAGTCAATTTTGGAATAAAATTTTATTCTTTTTGGGGTCTTTTTAATTATTCAAAAAGGCCCTAGTTTTAAATCAAATAAGTTTTAATAATATTTCAAACACCATTTAAATTATTTAAACTTTCCAAATATTTTCAGTAGTTTTTTTATTTGTTTAATAGGGTGTCAAATAATTCATCTTTGAATTATTTGGAAAGTATTTAATATGATTCATAATTCATTTGAATTGCGTATTTGTTTTAATTCCAATGGAATTTAATATAGTTTTAATTCCCTAATTTTTATTTGGAAGTTTTCTTTAATCTTAATTAGGTTGAATTAAACAACTTTTATTTCACTTGGGTAAATTCCAAAATACTATTTTCTCATGAATTATATAATTATTCTTATTAGAGATTTGTCTTTGTTAAAATAGGAATTGAATTGTTTAATGCCATTTTTATTTTATTTTGGAAATTATTTATCCTTTTATTTTATTTGGATTTGGATTATAGTTCATTCCATTTGCTTATGGATTAGGCCAAGATTTGATTTGGTCTTTAAATATTCCTTATTTAATATTTCTTATTTCATCTTATAAAATCCATATCTTTTTATTTAGAGATCCAAACTTGGTGATTACAATTTATAAAATCTTATTTAATGTTTATTTATCCTTTTAAATATCTTTTGGATTATTTGCTCACCATTTGGTATGGATTTATAGTTAGGTTCTTTATTAGCTTTGGAAATTCAATTTCCTTATCTTATTATATTCATAAGATTTTATCTATGGCTCCAAATTAAGTGAAACTAATTTATATGGTCTTATAATATTTCTATTTGTCTTTCTTGATCCCTTGTAAATGTTTTTTGACAGATTTTTATATGGATCAAATCCATAGACTTGGAGATAACTTGAAAATGATTTTTATTCCATTAGGGTTTAGGGTTTGGATTTATTTTCCAAGGGTTTAGATTTCCAGATGCATTTATGAGGAATGCATTTCTCTTGATTTGGATTTTTTTGGATTCAAATGTTAATCAAAATTTGTTCAAGATGGGATTTTAAGTCTCCATTTAGAAACAAAAGTTTCTTTTCACCCTGATTTTCAACAAAAATTTTATTTTGTTTATTTATTTTTCACAATACAAGATTTGGAAAATCTTGGGATGTGACAATGTTGGACGCCCTTGAGGTTCTTCGGCTTCTCCATGGCCATTATAGCCCGGATTTTCTTTGGGTTTGCTTCGATTCCTCGCTGGGAGATGAAGTAGCCTAGCAGCTGACCAGATGGGACGCTGAAGGTGCCTTTTTCTGGGTTTAGCTTGATCTTGTATCGATTAAGGTTGTCGAACGTCTCGCGGAGATCGTCGATGGGGGTCTTGGCCTCCCTTGTTTTGATTACTATGTCGTCGACATAGACTTGGATGTTGCGGCCGATCTGATCCTTCAGGCATGCCTGCATGCACCGTTGGTACGTGGCTCCTGTGTTCTTCAGCCCGAAGGGCATTGTGTTCTAGCAGAACACTCTGAACGGCGTGATGAACGCCGTTTTCTCCTGATCTTCGACTTGCAGTAGAATCTGGTTGTAGCCTAAGTAGGCGTCGAGGAAGGAGAGCTTCTCGCATCCTGTAGTCGAATCGATGATCTGATTGATCCGAGGGAGAGGGAAGTGATCCTACGGGCAGTGCTTGTTCAGCGATGTTAAGTCCACGCACATCCGCAGGATGTCCGTGTCCTTTTTGGGGACCATCACGGTGTTGGCGAGCCATTCTCTCTCCTTGATCAACCAGATGAAGTTGGTGTCGAGTAGTATGTTGACTTCAACTCCAATAGCGTCGGCCCGCGGCTCGGACAGTCGTCGGATTGACTGTTTAACAGGCTTGGCGTCTGTAAAGACTTTAAGGGCGTCCTCGGCGAATTCCCTGGGAACTCCTGGCATGTCCGCAGGACACCAAGCGAAGATTTCCCAGCACTCACGGAGGAATTCGACGAGCGCGCTTTCCTATGTGGAGCTGAGGTCGTTGGCGATCAGCGCCGTCTTGGAGGCGTCCGTCGGGTGGATCTGCACCTTCTTTGTGTTGACAATGGAGTTGAAAGACATGTCTGGTGCGTTCTGTCTTGTGACCGGGGGTGCCCCGTTGTCCGTCACCTCTCGGAGCCTTATGAGCTCCTCCTGCATGCCGAATGACTGGGAGATTCTGTTGAAGTCCCTGTCGCAGTGGTCCGATCGGGTGAAGCTCCCGTGGACCGTGATGACGCCCCTTGGTCCTGGCATCTTGAGTAGCAGGTACGCATAGTGCGGTACTGCCAGGAATCGTGCGAATGCTACACGCCCGAGGATGGCGTGGTATTGTGATGGCCAGTCCACCACTTCGAACTCGAGTCGCTCGCACCGAAAGTTATCGGGCTTGCGGAAGATGACGTCGAGCCATATCTTTCCCAGGGGGAATATGCCCTTCCCTGGGATGATGTCGTGGAACGTTGTGTCTGATTGTTCCAGGCTGCACAGCGGGATCCACATTGCTGCTAAGGTACTGGCAAACATCAGATTGATGCCGCTACCGCCGTCCATGAAGACGCGACTCATGTCGAAACCTCCGATCTGCGCCTCAAGCACCAGGGCAGCATGACCTTGGCGAGGGACTTGGAAAGGGTGATCCGAACAGCTGAACGTGATGCAGGACTCTGATCCGCTGAGGTACTCAGGGATGGCGGGTGGAGCGGTCACAGCCAGATTGATCTGACTGGTGATTTTCTTCTGCACCCTGTTTGTTGGGTGTCCTTTTTGGATCATCAGTGATCCTTTCGGCGCGGGGTACCCGTGCCCACCGTTATTCTACGCGGGTGCGATTGGGTGGTTCTAAGGTCCCGCAGGTGGTGGTGGAGGAGCTCCATGTGCGATCTCGCCTGGTGCGGGTGCGTTCTCGTATCCAGGGTTCGGGGCTTGCTGCCTCATCTGAGCCACGCTCTCACCGAGTTTCTGGAACTCGCGGCAGTCTTTGAGCATGTGGCTTGCCTTCATTTTACCATCCTGCTTGTCGATGTAGAAGTGGATGGTGCATGGACCCGACAGTTTGTCGTATGCCGAGGGTCCTTCGTCGCGGCCGCGACATTGCCATGACTGCGTTGGGCGTCCTCCGTCACGAAAGTTGCTTCCGCGGTATCCGCCGCTGCTGCGATTGTCGTCGCTGTGGCGGTCGGCGTAGCTAGCCGCTACCATGTCGGGTTCGTCGCGATCGTCGTAGACGCGCGATCTTCTCTTGCTATGGCTTTCACGTCGGCGGCCGTAGTCATGTTCCTCCTCCGAGTGTGCTCGGTGGACAGAGTCCTCGCCATCTGCCCACCTGTTGGCAATGTCCATGAGGTGATCGAGTGTCTTGGTCTTGATGCGCCCAAGTTCTTCCTTGAAGTCCGGGCGCTTGACGCCATCCTTGAAGGCGTCGATAGCTCTCTCCTAAGAGATGTGTGCCGCAGAGTTGTTGGTGTTGGACCAACGTAATATGTACGAGCGAATGGATTCGCCCGTTCGTTGGGTGTAGGCCCGCAACTCCTCGATCGAGGCTGGCCTCTTGCTGGTGCCTTTGAAGTTTCGGATGAAACTGTACGCTAGTTCCTCCCAGCTTCGGATGGATCCCGAGGATAAGCTGCTGAGCCAGATCCGGGCTGCGCCTGTCAGCTGCAGCCGAAGGCATTGCATGGCGGTTTCCTTGTTTCCGTCGTGTAGCTTGACGGACGACAGGTGGTCACTGAGCCACGCTTTGGGGTCCTGTGTGCCGTCGAACTTCGGAGTGTCCGAAGGAAGCTTGAGGTTCCGCGGCACCCGTGTTCGCCGAACGGATCTGCTGAAGCATCGGGCTCTGCAGAGTTCTCCTTCATCATCATCCTCCTCGGATTCGGACGAGCATACGCGCTTGGCGCGTGCTTTGTCAATCTTGCGCTGGGTGAGCTCACTTCGAGCGTCGTAATCGCGGCTGTGATGGCGTAAGATCTTGTTCCTTCGAGGAAGGTCGTGCTCTTCATCCTCGGATGAGGGTGTGGGGCTGTGGTTGAACCTGACCGTAGCCTTCTTTTTTGGCTCCACAGGAGCCTCTCCGTGGATCGCAGCTCCAATGAGTCCGAGTCCGGTAAGTGCGGACTTGTGCATGGCCCTTTTCGGTTCCCCCTCCGGAGGTGGATGGGACGCGAGGTACGCGGTGGCTGCCATGATCGCAGCTTGCGGCGTCTTTGGGATGACGTTGCCGTCGGCATCCATCTCCATGAAGGACGCATTGAGGGCCCGAGTCACCTCGGGACGAGCCTTGGGATCCATGTTCTCCGTGCGAGAACGGTGTTTGTTGCCATGGTTGCCATGTGAGCTGGAGCCTATGCCCATGGCGGAGAGCGCAGCTCGCCGCGCACTGGACTCCGAGGCTGCTTGCTTGCGTTTGTCAAGCACCTCTTGCATCTTCACCTGCTTCTTGTGCTCCTCGATTAGGAGCATGTGGTATGCCATCAGCAGGTCCTGTGAGGCATCCGCGGGCAGGATCTTGTTGCCTGCTACGGCTTCGCGTGCTTGGGCCCATCCTTCCTCGCTGAGGTGGATAACCCGATCGGTGTCGTCCCCGTTGGGCAGGAGGGACTGGCTTCTTCTGTTCCCGCCGTTTCTACCCTGCGGGTTGGGTGGCAGGTTGTGATCCTGATCCACGTCACTCTGGATGACTGCAGCGCACTAGTAGCGCTCGTAGATCGAATTGCTGCTACCACAGCTTTCGGATCTGGAACCGTAGGTCCCTTCATCCGATGGTGGATCCCACAGATCTGAGTTGCAGCTGCTGCTATCATAGAACTCATCTGTAGATGGTGATGTGCGTAACAAGGGGTGTGGAGCCCACGAAGCGGGCCTAATCGACGGCGGGGGCACCTGCTCTGGGAGGCGGAGAGTGCCAGTCTGCCCCACCTGGAAGCAGAAGCTCCTGAACAGGATCTCGAGTCCGTCGCCAACATGCTCGAAGTCCTTCAGGGTGGCTGACGAGTGGGCGGTGAAGTCAAAAGCGCCGAAGAGGAGATGAATCTCCGTCGCCGCGGAGTTGTAGATCGCTTTGGTTGGGACCGTCACGATCGCACAATCAGCGTCCCCAGTTCCCAAAGATGGCGCCAATTGATGAGGTTTAATCTCGTCAATGACCATTGTTATGATCTTGGGTTTTGGAGAAGATGAGGATGCTGGAGATCGCGGAACGGTTAGCAAACAAAAAACACGGGGACACGAGGTTTACCCAGGTTCAGACCCCGGGAGGGAAAACCCTACTCCTGCTTGTCTGCTCTTGATTACGGTGGAACCGAAGGTTACAGGGGTGCGCATATGCAATCTAGCGTGGAGGTGTGTATGCGGTGGTATGCGAGAGAGAGCTCCTCTTTGTGCCCTCCTAGCCTTTATATAGAGATAGGCAGGTCCCAGGCACAGATCGAGTCGGTTACAAGTTCTAGGTTTTCCCCTTTGAATATTCTATCTACTCTAGTCTTGTTCTCCAAGGATCCGAAGGCGTCATGGGCCCTGGCCACCCGAAAGTCTTCATGGGCTGGCGCATGTTTCTCGTGGGCCTTCCTTGGGCTGGACTAGGTATGCTAAGATGTCGTACCCGTAGGGTATAACCATGTCAGCCATGATCTTCGACTTTGATCAGCATAACTTTTCTTCCTACTCTAGGCTATTTTCAGTCTATCCCTGATCTTATCAATAATATCTTTTCTTTCCTTGATATAGTCTAGTGGAAACTCCTTGCTGCTTCTAGGCTCATACCAACATATTGGTGATCTACACTTCCTTCCATACAGAACCTGGTATGGAGTTGCCTTCAGACTACTCTGATAGCTATTATTATAAGAAAATCCTGCCAATGGTAGATGATCTTCCCATGTACCTCCAAAATCTAATGCACAAGCTCTTAACATGTCTTCTAGTATCGGATTTGTTCTTTCTATTTAACCTCCTGTCTCAGGATGATAGGCTGTGCTGAAATCTAACTTTGAACCAAGTGCTTCATGCAATTGCTTCCAAAATACTGAAGTAAACACTGATCCCCTATCAGTTACAATCTTTTTGGGTACTCCATGCTTACTTACTATCTCTTTGATGTAAAATTCTACTAACTTCTCGGCATTATCTTTCTGATTTACTGGAATAAAATGTGCACTTTTAGTGAGTCTGTCCACAATTACCCATATCATATCCTCCCGTTTAGGTGTCATGGGCAATCATGTGATGAAGTCCATACCTATTTCTTCCCACTTCCATTCGGGAATTTACAAAGGTTGTAATGGTCCTGATGGACTTTGATGTTCAGCCTTAACCCTTTGGCAAGTATGGCATTCTGATACATATTTAGCAATGTCCCTTTTCATGTTATTCCACCAGAATAGTTCTTTCAAATCCATATACATCTTAGTACTTCCTGGATATATAGAGTATGGTGTTTCATGTGCTTCTCTGAGTATGACATAACGAATCTCAGTCACATCTGGAACACAAAGACGGTCTTGAAACCATAAAGACTCATAATCTCCAAGGCGAAAAACTGATTTTTGCCCTTGAGATATCCTCCGAATTTCCTCAGCAATAAAAGGATCTTCTGCTTGATGTCTAAAAATTTCATGATTAAGATCACTGTACTGCTCTGCAACTACCTGCATAGTAGCTAATCCTTCAAGAACCTTTGTTCTAATGAATTGAAGCTCTAATCTTTCCAAGTCCATTTGTAACTCTTTTGGTAGCTCCCGATTGCTAGGCTGAATATCTGCACTCTTTCTGCTTAAAGCATCAGCTACAACATTTGCTTACCCTGGAGTATAGTTGATTGTTAAATCATAATCTTTGATTAGTTCCAACCAACGCTTCTGTCGCATATTCAATTCCTTTTGAGTGAAGAAATATTTGAGACTTTTATGGTCAGTGTATAACTCACATCTGGCTCCGTAAATAAAATGCCTCCATCCTTTTAGCGCAAAAACCACTGATGCTAACTCTAAATCATGAGTTGGATAGTTGACTTCATGTGGTTTAAGTTGTCTTGAACCATAAGCAATCACTTTCCGATCTTGCATTAACACACAACCTAAACCTTCTTTAGATGCATCACAGTATACTGTGAAGTCTTTTCCTGTTTCTGGAACTGCTAAAATTGGAGCTGTGGTTAACCTGGTCTTTAACTCCTGAAAACTTGCTTCACACTTCTCATCCCAATTAAATGGTGTATTATTTCTTAACAATTTGGTCATTGGTCCAGCTATTTTGGAGAAACCTTCAATGAATCTCCGATAATAACCAGCCATTCCTAAGAAACCTTGAATTTGCTTCATATTGGTCGGTGCAGTCCACTCTAATACTGACTGAACTTTAGATGGATTTACAGCAATTCCATCTTTACTGATCACATGGCCGAGGAATTCTACCTCATCTAGCCATAATTCACACTTACTAAAATTAGCATAAAGTTTATGTTCCCTTAGATTCTGCAATGCTATTTTCAAATGATCAGTATGCTCTTCCTTATCATTGGAATAAATCAGAATATCATCAATAAAGACTATGACGAACTTATCCAAATATGGCATGAAGATTTTATTCATCAGATTCATGAATATTGCTGGTGCATTGGTCAAACCAAATGGTACAACCAGGTATTCATGGTGTTCATATCTTGAGACAAATGTTGTCTTTGGAACATCTTCCGGTTTGATTTTTATTTGATGGTATCCAGATCTTAAGTCGATCTTTGAAAATACTCCGGCTCCTTTCACTTGATCAAACAAATCTTGGATCCTTGGTAAAGGATACTTATTCTTGATAGTAACGTTGTTCAAATTTCTATAATCTCCACACATCCTTCGTCCACCATACCTCATTTCCACAAATATTACTGGTGTTGCCCATGGAGATACACTTTCGTGAATAAATCCTTTTCTAGCTAACTCATCAATTTGTTCTTTGAGTTCTTTTAACTCTTTGGGTCCCATCTTATATGGTGCTTGAGCTATTGGTGATGTACCAGGAATTAGATCACATTTCCCCCCTGCCGTAACTACGGTCATAGAGTTTTCTAACGTTGCCCTTCTAATCCTGAATTTATCACATAATTCTTCAGGAATGAAGGAAGTAGTTGCACTAGTATCAAATAGAAATTAGCCGGGATTGGTAAGGATATTGAGCGTACCTATCACTGCATGCTCCGAATTATCCACCTCCTCGAGGGTTGCATAGTTCAGTTTCCCGGTAGGTCTGTTCCTCTTGCCATTATTGTTCTTCCCATTATTTCCTCCTTTATTGGGCTATCCATTTCCTCCACTGGTTTGTCCTCCTCCCTTGGTAGGCCAACCTCCTGGTGGTTTGCTTGGACAATCGGGCTTGATATGCCCCTTCTGACCACAACCATAACGGATCACTACATGCTTCTTGCATTCCCTCTGGAAATGCCCTGGAATTCCACAATTGTCACAAATCACATTCCTTCTAGGATTGGATTGATTTCCACCACTGCCCATGTTATTGTTATCGTTACCATAGTTCTTGTTCCGGGGTTTGAACTCCAGATTGGGTTTAGGTTTACTTGCCTGAATTCTCTTGGTTTCCTTCTTGGCTCTCTTCCTCCTATCCTCTTGGACATTTTTATAATCATCTTCAAAAGTAATGGCTGCATCCAACAACTGCTGATAAGTTTGCTTATTAGCTAACCTTAGCTGCATTTTCACAAATGGGTTTAACCCTCGCAGAAAACGCTTCTTCCGCTTCTCTTCGGTGTTAACATCCTCCTCAGCATAGTGAGACAGTTGACTAAACTCCTGGATATACTTCATAGCACTAGTATATCCCTGCTGAAGCTCCTCAAATTCTCTCCTCTTCAATTCCATAACACTCTCCGGAACATGATACTCACGGAATCTCTGCTTAAACTCCTCCCAGGTGAACTCCCTTCCTGGTTGTTTCATGGCCAACTGATTCTCCCACCATGATGTTAAAGGTCCAGTCAGAAGATGAGTTGCATGCCTCAATTTCTCCTTGTCATTGCAACCTACAGTCTTCATCTTTATTTCTGTATCTGCTAGCCAGTCTTCTGCATCCATTGGTTCAGGAGCTGATGCAAAAGGTAACGGCCTTGCATTCTGGAAGTCAGATAGACTCACTCCTCCACCTTTAGGTGCCCTCTGATTTGCTCATTGTAAGGTTCCCAACCTTTAATAAGGTAGATATCCCTGTGTTTACAATGCTAGTCCCTGGATCAATAGCTAGCATCCACAGTTAAGATGTAATATCAAGAAACAAAGGTCATAATACAACTTTATAACCAGGAATAAAGTAATTTATTACATCTTACATAGCTCATTTGGCTATCTCATTACAATGCAGCAGAATATAACAATAGCATGGGGTCCTTCATCTTCAAAGTGCCACAGCCAGACTTGTTGGTTGTAGACTTGTAATCCTAATCAATAAACTTCTCTAACTTCAAACAAACCTGCAACATAATAATTTACAGCCACAAGGGTCAATACATTTGAATTGTATTGGCAAGTGATACCATGGTAGTATAGTGGAGTCTATCATCTATATGCATTTGGCTAAGTGGAGCTTAGGCTTGCTTTGCTCAAAATAGATTTTCCTTATCATTTGAAAACACTAAGTTTTTGCTTGACAAAATCACCCAAGGCATCTCCCAATAGAAATTGGTGATCCTTCAACCCTTGTTCAACCACAAGTTTTTACTTAGAAATTGGGATGGGGAGATTCTTGATAGCTTCCATGTCTTGATGCTCAAATTGTCCTTTACCAGGGACATGGCTAAGTACTTAGATTTTACACTCTACAGAGGTGGTGCACTTTCCCCACAAGACTTGGTTTCACCAAGACAAGATCTTTCAGAAGCCTTCCCTTAGACCAAAATGACGTGCTCCAACCTATCAATCCCACTACCACTAACTGTTCAATGGCTAAGTTATTTCAACCTATATGATTCAGGCAGAGCCCATAATGCCAAGTGGCTGCACTTGAAGCTTCTCAACACTTGACATCTCAAATCTCTTTGTTCCTGGGTGGCCATCCACAAGTGAGATACACAAGGTAAACCATAGAAATGGGCCTTGTGAACCACTCAACACAAACCATTCCTTCCATTCCACCCAGGTGATTCATTCACTTAGTTGTTTTATTAAACAAAACACAAGTCCTTGACTTAGAAATATTCCATAGTATGAATATATATTCCACCCTTGTTTTCTACTAGCTAAGCTAAGAATGATAGTAGTAGGAAGCTTAACTTAGGAATTTCTACTAAGGTTTCATCTACTAGGATTTCCCATGGCATAGTTTACACTTAGCAAAATTCCATGCAAGTCCTACTTAGAAATATCACTAATGCATAGTGAAAATAATGGGACAAAATTATGAAGCATCAATTGCCTTTTTGGTAGAGAATATAAGTTCACTCCTTTTCTTTGCAATGATCACACTCTTCAAATTACTACAATTCAATCAAGCAAGGGCGCAATCTCAATCTACCATTCAAGCAAAACATCACATAAAATGATAGAAACAAAACAATGCATGCAAGCATGCCAAACTTTGTTTTATTTACAAAAGTGGTTTATAATAGGTTATAAACATTATAAAACACTTATTGGTCATTTTATAAAGTGGAAAAACTATTTGCAAAAGATTTCACCTATAAACCATTTTTGAACAAAATCAATATTTTATGTGGTTGAAAATGCCTTTAGCAAAAACAACTATTTTATGTGTTTCACCTAATACATTTTTAAATCATAAAACTTGGTGCTTGGGGTCAGAGAGTTTATTCCAAAAAATTTCCCAAATATTTTCTCCCAAAAGCATTTTTAATAAATAAACATTACTTCTATTTGACTAGAAATGGTTTAAATCAAAAGTTTATTCTTTTGCTTCACCAAATATGTTTTTGAAACCACAAATTGATTTCTATGGTCAGTAGGTTTAAAACAAACCATTTTCCAAAGGTTTTATCTCAAAAATCATTTTAGAACACTTTTTATATTCTAAACATGCATACACAAGTTTCTGCAAAAACAATCAATTTAACAGAAGCATTTTACTAAAAAAAAATTGCATGATCAGAAAGTACTTCTCTTGCTGAATCCATTGATATAAAATTTGCAAAATTTGGACGTGTGGTTTGAAAGTTATGAATTTTTCAAATTGGAACATCTAATAGACACAATTTCTGTTTTAAATCATCTCTGGGACACGCGGCGCTTTCTTATTGGTGCATACCGTTTCGCGCGGATCGGTCGCTATGAGGCGTTAGATCTAAGTTGGATCGAGCGGCGCAAATACACTCGTACCCTTTCGTTTAAGTCAACCTATCCTAACCGTGTGATCTAGATCTGATGGCTGCGGTGCCCTGACCAAGGATTGGCGGCGCAATCCAGCGACGAGCGGCGATGCGGCTCTGCTGGCGGCGGTTCTGGAGGAGCAGGAAGCAAGGGAGGAGGATATATGGCTCACCAGGTTCACAGGAGGTTGCAGAAGCTCGTCGTACTCGCGAGAAGGCAAGGGGCGCACGAGGATGACCAAAATTTCTCGCCGGAGTTTGCCTGGCGTCGGGCACGCACTGGCGTTGTGGTTGGCGAGGCTACAGAGCAAGGTAGGACACGAAACAAGTGGCGTTAGATGAGGACAAGTTCACTGGTCACAGGCGTATCTTTGGAAAGACGAGGGGCAGTCAGATGGTTACCAGGGAAGTCGCCGGAGAGGGAGCAGACGGTGGTGATGTTCAGTCGAGGAGGTTGCCCACGTCCTCGGTCAAGCGCGGGCAAGTTGAAGATGCAGAGAGAATCGCCAGGGTCTGGGGGTCACGCTTGGGTGCTCGAGGAGGCGAGGGGCGGCAGGATTTGGCCGGAATTGTCGCCGGAGCTCGCTGGAGCAGAGGACGGTGCAGGGAAAATTGGGGACAGCCTGGGGGCTCCGGTGGGGCGACGACTAGGGGAAAATGGAGAGGGGAGGGAGGCAATTAAGAGGGCAAGGTCGTAGGGCTGTTTACTGGCATGATTAACGCGAATTAAGCCGAGCTTTAAACGACTGCAACGGCCGGCAGAGTGAGGGGCGGGGTCAACGGGGTGAGGAAGATGATGATGATGTGGCGGTGGGGTTCGTTATCAGCGTGAGGGAGAGAGGGGGAGTGGGTCCAGGCGGTCAGTGACACTGTGGGTAATGACTCAGGTGCGAAGCGTTTTCCGCGGGAGAGAAGCAATGGGCTATGTTGGGCTTAGTGGGCCGGGAGAGAACCTTTCATTTTTTTATACCAAATGTTTTTCTTTTCTGTTTTTGAATATTCTGATTTGGTTTTCAAACAAATAATTCAAGCAACAAATCAATTCAACTTCAACCAAAATTTGTGTAAATTCAAATATGATTAACAACACATTCCAAAGTCAAATTTATAATAATTGATTTATTCTTTTTAGGGTCTTTTAATTATTTAAAATAGGCTCTAGTTTTAATTAGATAAGATTTAATAATATTTTTAAATCTCCATTTGAATTCATATCATCACCAAACTTTGGGTGAAGTTTAATTCTGTTTAACAACATATTTCAAAGTCCAAAATAAAATAAATCTTTTATTCTTTTAGGATCTATTAATAATTAAATTAATAGAACATAGTCTTTAATTCAAATAGGTTTTAATTTATTTTAAAAAACTCTTTTTGAAAACTAAATAATACCAAAATCTTTTCAGTAGGTTTCATTTGAAAAACTAAAACACTTGGAAATCTTATTTAAAATAAATTAACAAGTTTTAGTGTTTATTTAAAATGGAAAAACCTTTACTTTAATAAAAATGGATATTAATAAATCCTCATTATTTTTATTTAAATAAACCTTTACTCTTTTTATCAAATAGGAATATTTTATTTCAAAAGCTTGGTCAAGATTTAATTTGACTCTATAAAATAATCCTTATTTATAATTCTACCTTTTCTTTTGGAAACCAAATCTTTTTACTAAAAGATTCAAAACTAGGGATTCCAATTATTAAAACTCTTTATTAATTGTTTATCTTTTTAAATCCCTTTGGGATTTTATTTAATCAAAATAGGTTTTGATGTTTCCAATTGGAATCAAAAGTTTCTTCTCACCCTAAAAATCAACAATTGTTTATTTTGTTTATTTATTTTTCACATTACAAGATTTGGAAAATCTTGGGATGTGACACTCATCCCATCAACTCTTCCATGAACTTGTTCTGGGTCTCTTGCATCATTTGCATACACTGCATGAAGTTCTGCTCCATTAACAGCCTCATTGGTGGTGGTGCCAATGCTCCCTGATTTGCTGCATCTGCATCGGCCTTCTCTTTGGCCTCATGTTCCAACCGCTGCTGTTCAGCTTTGGTTTTTACACCCGTATCCATGAACCTCTAGTCCTTCAACATAAAGTGAATACTCATAATTAAATCATGCACATGTGTTCTAAGCTCGTCTTTATGCAAACTAGTCACACAATGAAGATCCAAAGAAAATCCAAATATGCATTTCACATATTATACATAATATCATAATAATACAAAGTCATTACAACATATACCATATAGTTATAATCACCACACTACCTTATTTATATAACTATCTTATTTCTTGGGGTACAATACATGGTACTTGACATCGCTAACTAGTTACCTACTTCTAGTAGTAACTATGATCATCATACATGCTTGATGTCCAACCGTGATGATGTGTCGTTCGTCGCACAGTTTGTGAAACAAATGGCCTTCCAGAAGGAACATATTCAGTATCTGAAGTGTCAGGACTTGAGTCATTACTCAATCTGAGCGAATTGACTCCCTGCAGCTCAGCTGAAAAGTCTTCAGAAACATATTCAACATTATCACCCGCTTGCATCTCCTGAGCTTCATTCCTTGAGTTGTCAACAGGATACACAGATCCTGCTGCTTCCCAGGTGCTCCTTTGGGAAAGACATTTAAACACTGGATAATGTATATTCCCTGGGTTTTCAGAAGATGTTGATGATTCAAACACTCTCTCCTCAGGATCTTCTTCTTCATCCTGATTATCTATCGACATGGCATTTCTACTGTAACATCCCTAAAATCATGTTTCAAAAACTCATGCATATCATCCATGCATACATGATCATTTAGGGTTCCATTTCAAAACCATTTCAAAAACAGGAGCATATGTTGCTCATTTTTTTATGTAAGTATGCCCTAACCTTAGTGCTACCTTATTTTGAGAAAGTTACTTATTGTATTCAGTAATGTTTTGTATTCAAACTTAAGTGCTTACAAAAGCTTGAGAAAAGTTTCAAAACAAAGTATGAAATAAAACCAAATTTATGCCTATTTTTTATCTCATAAAGGCTTGGTTTTATTTTATTTTTCAAATGACCCAAGTATGTTTGAGTAAACAGAAGTGTTTGACACTTATTTGAGTACAAAGTTCACTATACAAAAATCTAGAGAAGGTTTGAAATCAAACTGATTTGAAATAGAGTTTGAAAACCATTTCTAGAAAATCAAACAGAAAAAGAAAAGGAGTAAAGAGGAAAAAATAAACAAACAGCCAATCTGGCCCAACCGAGCCCAACTCGACCCAGCTAGCCTAGCAACTCCCTCCCGCGAATCGTTTTTCTTTACTCGCACCCACACCCACAGAGTCACTGACCGCCTGGACCCATTCCCTCTTCCTTTCTCTCGCTGACAACCGCGGCCCACATGGCATTCGTCGTCTCCACCCCTAGCGACCAGTTCATCCCCAAATCACGTCGGGCGTTTTCTGTTTAAATTCGCGGCTTGAATTCACGATCAATGCTCGAGTCAATCACGCCCGCGTCCTTGCTACTTAAACCCCCTCTGCCCCCTCTCTGTTTTCCCCCAAACCCCTATCACAGAGCGCCCCCAGGCTGCAAGAATTACTCGCCGCGACCTCGCTGCTCCGACGAACCGCAGCATCAATTCCGGCCAACCCCGACCACCCCTCTACTCCTGGTTCAAACGAGCTTGCTCCACTCTACCTTGCGCACTTCCCAGTACAACTAGCTCGCCCGCGCGTGCCCCAGAGCGTCGGCAACATCATCGACTGAGCGCCACCGTCTTCGGCTGCAACTCCGACGACCTCTAGTGGTAATTACCGACCGCCCCTTTCCCTATTGATGACACCCGCGTGACTAGCATCATCTGACCCACCTCTTCTTTTGCCTTGGCATGATCTGCACCCTCGCCAACATCGACGAATAGAAGCCACCATCGCCAGGGACTTCTCCGATGAGAAATCCTCGACGACCCCGAGCGCCCCTTCGCCAACCGAGCACACGTTGAGCATCTCCTCGTCACGGCGATTCTGGTGAGCATCCTCACACCTCCCCGTGCGACCTAGTTCACCGGCTCCGCCGCTGACAGAGCGCGCCGCCGCCTGTCGCCGCCACTTGTTGGTCAGTTGCTTAGGGCCGTTCGATTTAGATCTAGTGGATGCGATAGAACATAGCCGAAGGGGTAAGTTTAGATCTGAGCCACGCGTTTTAGTTAGAACTAACGGCTCGGAAGTGCGATCCAGCGCGAAGCGGTACCAGCCAATTAGAAAGCGCCGCGTGGCTGTGAGTTAGATTTAAAATCAGAAATTTGATCTATTAAATGTTTAAACTTGTTTAATTCATAACTTTTGATTTGCACGTCCAAATTTGACAAATTTTATATCAATGGAATCAGGAGAGAAATCCCTTTCCATTTATGCAATGTGTTTAATGTTTTGCTTATGTTAAAATGGGTGTTTTTGCAGAAACATTTGTAGGCATAATTTGGGTATAATAATTATTTGAAAAATGTTTTAATGTTCAAATAAAGTTTGTTTGGCAAGTTTTGAACTTGTTTATGAATCAGTACTGTGCACTTGTCTTGTTTGGTGTAGAAAATCATCACATGGCATTATGCATGCATCCATATATTTTTGCTTGTATTTATTATGTATGTGATTTTGGTTATGTGTAGATTTTGGTGCAAATAGTGATTGTGATTGTGAGGATTGTAGCTACTCTCCAAACTACCAAGGCAAGTGGTGCTTCATGATTTTATTCCTATGTTTTCAAATATGCATTAGAAATATTTTGCTAGTCTTGCATGGATATTTTTGACCTATATGCTATGCTTGGGAAATCCTAGTAGTTGTAGAATTGCTAGAAATATTTCTAAGTCTTATCAATGCCATGCTTAGCCTAGCTAGTAGCAACAAAGGGTGGTTATATTCATGCTATGAATAAATATTTCTAAGTCTTTGGACTATGTTTTTGTTTAATAAAACAACTAAGTGAATGAAACACCTGGGTGGAATGGAAAGAATGGGTTATGTTGAGTGGTTACACAAGGCCCATTTCTATGGTTTACCTCGTGTATCTCACTTGTGGAAAGCCACCCAGGAACAAAGGGATTTGAGAGGCCAAATGTTAAGAAGCTTCTAGTGCACCCACTTGGCAATATGGGCTCTGCCTGGATCACTTAGGTTGCAATAACTTAGCCATTTGGACAGTTGGTGGTAGTGGGATGATAGGTTGGAACGCGTCCATTTGGTCTAAGGGAAGGCTTCTTAAAGGTCCTATCTTGGTGAAAATCAAGTCTTGTGGGGAAAGTGCACAACCTCTACAGATGGAAGAATCTAAGTACTTAGCCATGTCCCTGGTATTGGACAACTTGAGCATCAAGACATGGAAGCTATCAAGAATCTCCTCATCCCAATTTCTAAGTAAAAACTTGTGGTTGAACAAGGGTGAAGGACCCCAATGTCTATTGGTGGTTCCTTAGGAAAGTTTTTGACAAAGAAAAACTTAGTGTTTTCAACTAATAGGCAAAACATATTTTGAGCAAAGCAAGCCTAAGCTACACTTAGCCAAAAATTATATAGTATCTAGTCCACCAATATTCTACTAAGGTATCACTTGCCAATACTATTCCAATGTATTGACCCACTGTGGATGTAACTTGTGATGTTGCAGGATATTCTGATGATGATTAGGAGTCATGAGTCTACACTCAACATGTTTGCCTGTGGCACATGAAGATGAAGACTTATTTACCTTATTACAAATTTTAACTCTTGTATTAGGCCTGTGGCCATGGAGTTTGTAAAAGACTATGTTTGTCTCTGGAATGACTTGTAATAATGACCTTTGTTTCTGTGTACTTCATCTTAAACTGTGGATGCTATCATTGATCTAGGGACTAGCATTGCAATCATAGGGATCCTTTCCTTTACAAAGGAGGGATCTTACAGATGGTATCAGAGCACTGTGTTGCCTATAGGATTATGACCCTAGGATTGGAAACCACTAAGGAAAAAAATTCAACAACTTCCACACTTGTCTTTTCTTCTCGTAAACTTTTCTAATCTTCTTTCTCATCTCTATTTGTAGATGAACTCCATCAACGAAGCCGTGAAGAAGGGACCACTCATGACTATGACTTTGGAATGTGAGACAGAGTTCCCCAAGGCTCTCAAGGACCTCATGGTTTCCATGGGAATACATGGTGCAGCTGTGTACAAAGGTTTTCCTGTGATGGATGAAGGAGTTGAGTACTGGTGGGTGCAACTTCACTTGTATAAAAACAAGGAAGACAACCACAAGGACTCAGGATTCTGCATGGTCACCAACTCAGTGATGCACACCACATTCTTTGATTCAGCAAGGGATGCAGCTTGGAAGGCCATCAAAGAACTTGGTGATAGAATCAAGTGCAGAATGCTTAACACCCAGAATGATCTTAGGGAAGAAAAGAAGCATACCCAAGAGTTAGAGGCTACCAACCAAAGCTTAAGGAAGGACATCATAGACTTAGCAATGGAGTCTTGTGATCTAGACAAACAGATTGCCTCTAGGGATGCCCTTTTAGCCAACTTGGCAAGTGAGATGGGATTGTAACGTACTTCGTTAGTTGGACCACCACACTTATCATTTTATTTTCCAAATGTTGTTTAAAATAAGTTGAACCTTGGTTGTTTGTAATGGATCCATGTATGCCATGACTTGTGTGTTTTGATTTCCAAAGTTATGCATGTGATGCCTTGTCTTGTGAATTGTCTTAAAATTGTGTTGATTCTAACTTTTTCTATCTTATTAAATAGATGCCTAATGTTACTATCAGCACGGCTGAAGAGTTCAAGGGAACTCGTTTTGGCACTCGTATTATTGAGCTCACTAGTCTGCTCAATCTTCCTCTTCCTACTATCATGATGCTTCCCCTCACCAAGTTTGAGAGGAAAGACCTTTGGGGCTTCAAGGTCTATCATCCAGGACGCCAGACTAAGCCAGCCACGGAGGCCATCATATTCAAGCTCATGCATGATGACAAGGAGAGAGGCCTAGAGGTGGTCATGCAGGATTTGATTGGACGTTTACTAGGGAGACACTCTCGAGAGGTTAGAGGTACTCACTTCCACACCTTTGGTAGACGTGATGATGATGGTGAGGCCATTGACTTTGAGGATACTTCGAGAGAGACGGCAGAGCCGATTCGCCTATACCTCCAGGACTTAGAGGTTCTTCTTAGGCACATAGACACTGATAGGACCAATGTCATGCTTAGCAATGACGAACTCCAGGTGCAGCTTCGTGAGAAGAACAAGCTCTTTGAGGAGCAAGATGAGATAGTCAAGGAGATGGAGGCTAAGTTTGAGAGTCGGGATAGAAAGTTCAAGAGTCAAGAGAAGCGAGTCCAAGATAGGAACAAGAGGATTCGAGACATGACTGCAGAACTAGAGGCCAAGGACTTCGAGCTCGAGCATCAGCAGACTGTGATTGAGAGGCTTTGTTCACAGAAGAGGGCTCTCAAAGCCAAAGTAGAGACCTTGACCACCAATGTCGAGGAATACAAGACCGCTATGGAGAATGCAGGTCTTACATTTGTTGATGAGGAGGTTGATGCCGAGGAGTAGTGAAGACTACTCATTTACCTTTATTTATCATGTCTTTGATTATTGAGTCGCAATTACCATCCAACATGTGGATGGCTTGCTATTGGTGTGTTTACTTTTCAGAACTTGTTGTCTATGTTGTTGAACTTTTATTACTATGATGCATGATTGTGATTTGTTATGTGATTTATGGTGCATGTTAGCATCGATGGGTATCTCATTCTTATCCTTATTGAAAACCACAAATGCCTCCCCGACGTGCCAATCCCAACCCCAACAACAACAACATCACTCCTGAGATGCAGCAAATGATGACAGCTCAGACACAGCTGATGCAAATGATGACTACGTTCATCCAGAATCAGAACAACAACAACAACAACAACAACAACAACAACAACAACAACAACAACAACAACAACAACAACAACAACAACAACAACAACAACAACAACAACAACAACAACAACAACAACAACAACAACAACAACAACAACAACAACAACAACAACAACAACAACAACAACAACAACAACAACAACAACAACAACAACAACACAACAACAACAACAACAACAACAACAACAACAACACAACAACAACAACAACAACAACAACAACAACAACAACAACAACAACAACAACAACAACAACAACAACAACAACAACAACAACAACAACAACAACAACAACAACAACAACAACAACAACAACAACAACAACAACAACAATCAGAACAACCCACCGGGTTTTGACATGCTTACCAGGTTCTTAAGATTGAGGCCAGCAAAGTTCTCAGGAACTACTGGTCCTATGGTGGCCAATGATTGGCTACGCTCTGTGAACAAGGACTTGGTAACTGTTGGCTGGACTAATGAAGAGAAAGTCAGATTTGCAGCTCACTTGTTGGAAGGACCAGCAGCCACTTGGTGGGATAATTTCCATATCACCACTCCCATTGAGGATGTGACATGGGCTATCTTTGAAGATGGTTTCCATACTGCTCACATCTCATCCGGAGTGATGAGTTTGAAGAAGAAAGAGTTCCATAATCTAAAGCAGCGCCACCGCAGCGTGGCTGAATATATTGAGGAGTTCAACAATCTGGCGCGTTATGCACCGGATGAAGTTGACACTGATGCTAAGAGAAAGGAAAAGTTTCTTGAAGGGCTGAATGATGAACTGAACTTGCAGCTATCAGTGGCCTATGTTCCCACGCACCAGTCTCTTTGTGATAAGGCTGCTATTTTGGAGAACAAAATGAAGCAAGTTGAGAGTAGAAAGAGAAAGCACTCGGACAAGCACAGCTCGGGATCGTCTCACAAACGTTCCCATTATGATGATAGTGGAAGCTCAGGATCCCACAAGCATGGGAAATTCAACAAGCACCACAACCACAAACATCATCATGACAACAAGCATCACCGTAGTCATGACAATGACAAGTTCAAGAACCACAAGGGTGGATATAAGAGCCACCACAGTGGTAGTGGAAGTGGCAATAGAAGCCAGCCTGTCAAGAAGGACATTAGTCAGGTTGAGTGTTTCAAGTGCAAGAAGATGGGGCATTATGCAAATGAATGCCTAGAAAAGAAAGTTGAAGGACCCAACAAGCCCAACCCTTTTCAGAAGGGACAAGTGAACCACATCAATGTGGAGGAAATCTATGAAGAGCCAGATGCTGTTGCTGGTAAGTTCAAACTCAATTCCGTTCCAGCATTTGTTCTCTTTGATACTGGTGCATCTCATTCATTCATACCAAGCGCATTTGTTGAAAGAAATGAACTGCCGGTAGAAACTATTGGGTGTCCTATAAAAGTAAGTTCTCCTGGCGGAGAAATGATAGTGAATTCAGGATGTCATGATCTAGTCATAGAGTTTGGGAAGTATAAGTTTCCCGTTAACTTAATAATCCTAAATTCCCAAGGATTGGATGTTATTTTGGGAATGGACTGGATGACTAAGCACAAGGGAATGATAGATTGTGCCAACCATACTGTCTCACTCACAACTCCGGAAAATAAAAGGATCAGGTTGAAGACCAACTTTGAAGCAAAAGGGGGTATGCTAAATTCTCTTAAGGGGGTTAGCATAGACAGTGTGCCGATTGTGAGTGAATATCCGGATGTGTTTCCGGAAGAATTGCCGGGAATGCCACCAGATAGAGATGTGGAGTTTCTTATTGATTTGCTACCAGGATCTGGACCAATAGCAAAGAGACTGTAACACCCTCAGAATCGGCCCTATGCAAGTCTCAGCGATCCCCGCTAAACCCGCATAGAAACGATTCAAAGGTGCCCACCAGGCACTTTCGTGCGGGTGGAAAAAAAGTAATACCATTACACAATAGTCCATGATGGAACCCACAAAACAGATATATACAACAACGACTCCATGAGTCAAGAATACAATATACAGTACAAAGATCCAAATCACCTTGAAAACGATACAGCGTCCAAGTACGGACAAGATGCAAATTGAGCCAAGAGCCCTGAAGAATAACCAATGGCGTCCATAACCCTTACCAGTCCAAGCTGGAAGGGTAACCCTACTAACGACGTCGATCTCAAAACCTGCTTAAATAAGAGGGGTGCCGACAAAGGGCGAAGGAAAAAGAGAGCGGTCAGTAGTGAGGCCAGTACACGGCGATACTAGAATTCAGCGGTCCTCGCCTACATAGGTATGGTGGACTTAAGCGGCAGCGCAGCATGCACTAAACAACCTATAGAGACTCAATACAACTGGCGGCTATCAGATAGGGATAAGAAAGACCTATTCGGATCCAACCTGAAACTATCTCCAAGCATACCCATCCTGGTATTTCCCCTTCGAGACCAAACGAGGAAGTCAACCGAGGAACTCACACAGTTGGCAGTTTTATTCATTCCGTTATAGTTGTGGCAATTACTAGTCATATATAGATAGCATGAGGCATCCTGATATAATAAGCAGTGGGCAGTTTTAGTTAACCATTCTGTTGTAGTTGTAGTACTTACTAGTCAGATACATATAGCATGAGATATCCCAAACCCAGCAGTTGTTGGTACTTTTATTTAGCCATTCCGTTATAGTTGCAATACTTACTAGTCAGATACAATGGTAGCAGGCGACAACCCAAACAAGCAATTGTGGGCACTTTTATTTAGCCATTCCATTATAGTGAAGCTGATTACTAGTCATTATAAAGTCAAATTTAAAGCACTACTTTAGTTATAGTTGTCTATGATCGAGATACTGTGCTCCAAGTCGTCCATAACCGCGGACACGGCTTTCAGAAAGTTTTACCCTGCAGGGGGGCACAAATAGCAACACACGCACGATCAACCTCGAGAAAAACCAATAAAAACCCAACGAGGCATCACGACAGAGCAATTGCAAGATTCATATAAATTTCAGGGGGCCACCCCACCAAGCTACCCGCGACGAAGTTGGCCGACTCCGGAATGGACCCAGAGGTTTGCGTCAATGGATGTAAACGACTGGGAACCCGAAAGTGTGACTGGGCTTGTCGATACCTCGAAAACACTCCGCTTGCCTAAACAGTATAGGCGCTCCACGCGCAATCGTAAATAAAGCAGTAAAACATGGCATAAGTACAGGATAGTAATAAAGCCTCAAACTACTTTGTGGCCCCAAGAAATAAATATGACTCAAGCTCTGGCTAGGGGGATTCATGGTCCCACATGCGGATAGTGCGAATATTCAAAGAACAGGTATCAAGTACTCGGGGTCCTACGGGACACAAGTGGACGGTTAAAAACCAAATAACATCTATTGCCCATCTGTGCCTCTGCATTATTTACCTACTTCAATTTTAGTTATTAAACGGTAATTAAAGTTATAATCATCTCCAACATAAAGCATAAGGCATTTCTCCAGCAACTGTGGTACTTGACAACACGCAAACAACACTTGAGCAAGCGACTACGACACGCAAGTCCAACTATCTACCAAACAACAGGTAATAGGATGTGTCCAAGGCAATATAAGGTTGCAAGGGATACCACGGGTACGAAAACTAGAGCATCGCAACACAGATAGCAATAGATCAACAAGAGGAAATAAAGACTAGAAATGTAAAATAGGTAGAAAGGGGGAGAATGTTCGCCTGAAAATATTGCCGAAGTTTCATCCGAAGATCGGGGCGAAGCTCACATCAACTCAACGGCCTAATCCGTGAAGACGCAAAACACTAAAAGAAACAAGCGGTGCACCAATTACAACTAATGCGGAAGAATCGGCATGATCATGATATGATGCATGACATGGAAAGTTAATGATGCAAATAGGCAATTATGCGGAACCGGGGTCCCGACAATTAATTATTAAGTTCATGTTGTTTAGATACCCCGCAATTTAAATGTTGTCTTAACAAGGCAAAATTATATCACCGATTCGATGCACAAATTTAAATGGGACCAATGTTAGACTAGATTCGCCCGCATATGGTCTCCAAATTTAATTATTAGGTGAGACGATATAAGGCCCCAAACCACTAGACATCTATGCAATCATGAACAATTTATATGCAACAAGGTAAATATAGCATTTATAAAAAAATAAGGGCTCGGCAAAAGGGTCATACATCTTGGTTCGACAATCTTGGGGTTCTGAGGATTCAGGTTCGGGTCTCGGCCATAGGATCATTGTAGGAGATCATGGCGGTCCTTGCCGAAGGTCTTGGGTCCTGGCTTCGAGGTCGGTGACAGACTTGGTGTCGAGGAATTACATCAGCAATGTTCCAATGGTAATCAACTCAACATTGCCGCTCCAACACCACCATGTCTTCACCACATTGAAAACACCAAGTAACCAAATTGTAGCGCTTGAGGTTGCAAAGGGCCGTGTCTATTCTGAAACACTGACAGCTCCAACAGCATGGCCCTTCATACTTGGTGTCGACAACAACCGAGCGTGGCTAGAACAGAAGCAGAGGGCTGTGGTGTCCATGCCGAGGTGGACAGAGGCAAGAGAAACAAGGCCGACGCTCTGCCGGGATGTGGGGAAGAGGCGACGAGCGTCAGCGACAGCGCTGCGGCTAGACACGACGTCGAGAAGGCAAGGCCACAGCCAGGGATGAGAGGACGTGGCCGGGCGCACGGTTGGTGCTGCAGGTAGCGACGACGGAGCACGGTGACCAGAGGGTGCTGCAGACGCGGCGACAGCAAGTGGGTCGGACACGGGCTGGATGCTAGAGGCCAGCGGACGAGGAGGTGCTCGCGGCAGAGAGTCGAGGTGGCGGCCGCTCGACAAAGCGGGGAGGGCCTGGCGCGGGCGACCGACGCAGGCTCGCAGGGCCACGACAGCGTCCTCGCGAGGAGGAGACCAGAGGCGGGGCAAACGAGTGAGGCGAGCGGCTGAGGGTGGGTCCGCGGCTGCGGGGAAGAAGGCGACGACGGCTGGCAGGGAGGCGCCGGTGAGAGGAGATGCCCTGGCGACAGGGGTCGAAGGAAAAGGGGGCCAGGCGGTGGTTGCGTGGAAGGGACGCGGGGCGAGCGGTGTTGCGTGCGTTCGGTGTACGCGAGCGGCCGGGAGTGGGGCCAGGGTGGGTGCGACGTGCAGCGGGGTGGGTTTTGGGACGGAGAGCGTGCAGGGCGTGTCGTGCGTGTCGGTTGTATGTGTTGGGGTCCTGGGTGCGTGGGTGAGTGTTGAGTCTGGCGGCGGCGGGATGGAGTAGGTGGGGTGTAGATTAGGGTTAGGGTTTGGAGGAGAGATTAGGTTGGGCCAATCGGGGTGGTAGGTGACCTGGCTTTCGGGCCGGGCTGCCTCCCCACGATCAAAACAGTTGGTTTGATTTTTTTTAAAAAAAGATTTATTTAGTTTTAAAATTTCTTTGTAAATAGTTTTAGACAAATAAAGGATCCGAACGGACCGATGGTTTTGATTTGAAATAAAGAGGGGCTATTTGTAGAAAACAAAATAAGGCTTTTGGGAAATAGTTTTAGGAGAAATATGTATGATGAAATGATGATGCACAAAGTAAAAAAACATCAAGCAATTTTCTAGTAGTGGTTTTACCCGGGGTGCTACACGTACAAGATGTCAGTTGATGAGTTGAAAGAACTCAGGAAGCAACTTGGAGAACAGTTGTAGAAAGGATTTATCCAACAAAGTTCTTCATCTTGGGGAGTACCAGTTTTGTTTGTGGAAAAGAAAGATAGAAGTCAAAGGTTATGCATAGATTACCGTTCACTCAATGAGGTGACTATCAAGAACAAATACCCTTTGCCTAGAATCAATGACTTGTTTGACCAGCTAGAAGGAGCTTGTGTGTTCTCAAAGATTGATCTCCCGTCAGGCTATTTCCAGCTTAAGATAAGAGAACAAGACATACCTAAGACAGCTTTCACCACAAGGTATGGATTGTATGAGTATACCGTGATGCCATTTGGTTTAACCAATGCACCAGCATACTTCATGAATATGATGAACAAAGTGTTCATGGAGTTCCTCGACAAGTTTGTTATCATTTTCATCGATGACATTCTAATCTACTCCAAGAACAAAGAAGAGCATGAAGGGCATCTACGTTTGATACTTGAGAAGCTTAGAGAGCATAAGCTATATGCCAAGTTTAGCAAGTGTGAATTTTGGTTGAATGAAGTTGGATTTCTTGGACACGTTGTGTCAGGAGATGGTGTAGCAGTTGATCCTGCTAAAGTTTCAGCTGTAACTGAATGGGAATCTCCTAAGTCAATGAAAGAGGTTCGTAGTTTCCTTGGCTTAGCAGGTTACTACAGAAGGTTCATTGAGAACTTCTCCAAGGTAGCCAAGCCTATGAAAGAATTGCTAAAGAAAGACAAGAAATTTGCTTGGTCTGAAGGATGTGAACTCAGTTTTCAAGAATTGAAGAAGAGACTAGTGACAGCACCAGTCTTATGTTTGCCATA
This sequence comes from Avena atlantica, assembly GCA_910589765.1. Lineage (NCBI taxonomy): Eukaryota > Viridiplantae > Streptophyta > Magnoliopsida > Poales > Poaceae > Avena > Avena atlantica. The sequence continues at coordinate 481,868,270 of OU342739.1, read as the reverse complement.
TTTGGAGAAATATTTCCAAGTGTCTTGTGATGCATTTCATCATGGATTAGGTGCAGTACTTATGCAAGAAGGGAAATTTGTGGCTTATGCCTCGAGACAACTCAAACTCATGAGGTAAACTACCCTACTCATGATTTAGAGTTAGCCTCTGTTGTCCATGCACTCAAAACATGGAGACATTATCTTTTGGGAAAGCGATGTGAAGTGTTCACAGATCACAAGAGTTTGAAGTATATCTTCACCCAGAAGGAAATTAACATGAGGCAAAGAAGATGGCTAGAACTCATCAAGGACTATGACTTGAGTTTGCAATACCACCCCGGTAAAGCAAATGTTGTAGCGGATGCTCTAAGCCGTAAGGTTTTTGTGAATGGCCTTACTAAGGGAGAATTGCCAGATGATCTGTGCGCCCAATTTAGAGATCTCAGATTGGAGATTGTGCCTGAGGGATATCTCATGTCTTTGGATGTTCAACCCACCTTGTTGGACAGGATCAAAGAAGCCCAAAAGGCAGATAAGGAAATTGAATAGATTAAGGAAAAGATTGGCAAGGGAAAAGCCAAAGGATTCCATGAAGACGAACAGGGTACTTTATGGCATGGAAAACGTATCTGTGTTCCACAAGATCCGGAGCTTCGGAAACTGATTTTACAAGAAGCACACAACTCACCATATTCTATTCATCCGGGTCACACCAAAATGTACATGGATATGAAGGAAAGATTTTGGTGGAATAATCGCAAGAAAGACATCGCCGAACATATTGCTTTGTGTGATGTATGTAGTAGAGTGAAAGCGGAACATCAGAAACCAGCAGGATTGTTACAACCACTACCCATTCCTGATTGGAAGTGGGACAAGATTGGTATGGATTTCATTACCGGATTACCAAGGACCCGGTCAGGATATGATTCCATTTGGGTAGTAGTGGATCGCCTAACTAAAGTGGCTCATTTCATACCCGTGAAAACAACTTACAAAAGTGTTAAGTTAGCCAAGATCTATATGAGTAGAATTGTATGTCTACATGGAGTACCCAAGAGTATTGTGTCTGATAGGGGAACTCAATTCACTTCTCATTTTTTGGAGGCAACTACATTAGTCATTGGGAACGAGGTTGGAATTCATCACTGCTTTTCATCCTCAGACTGATGGACAGACAGAAAGGACCAATCAGATTCTTGAAGATATGTTGAGAGCATGTGCTCTAGACTATGGAGCTAGTTGGGATGAAAGTCTGCCATACGCAGAATTCTCTTACAATAACAGCTATCAAGCCAGTATTGAGATGGCACCATTTGAGTTTCTCTATGGGAGAAAGTGTACCACCCCATTGCTATGGAATGGTGTGGGAGAAAGAAGTTTGTTCGGACCAGAACTAATCAAAGAGGCTGAAGAGAAAGTCAAGCTAGTTAAGGACAGATTGAAGGTAGCACAGTCCCGACAAAAGATCTACGCAGATCCTAAGCATAGAGAAGTCACCTATGAAGTAGGTGATAGAGCTTATCTTAGAGTGTCACCACTTCGTGGAGTGAAGAGATTTGGAGTCAAAGGTAAATTGGCCCCAAGGTATGTTGGACCATTCAAGATTCTGAGTCGTAAAGGAGAAGTAGCTTATGAGATTGAATTGCCAGAGTCTTTGTCAGCTGTTCATAATGTGTTTCATGTGAGTCAGCTTAAGAAATGTCATCCAGAAATGGAAGAAACTTCTTTGAAGGATACTATACCTTTGGAAGAGGTTCAATTGGAGAGTGATATCACCTATGAAGAGAAACCTATCAAGATTCTTGAGACAGCAGAAAGAGTTACACGGACTAAGACTATCAAATTCTGCAAAGTTCAATGGAACCATCATTCCGAAGAGAAAGCAACATGGGAAAGAGAAGATGATCTTTAGAAAGACCACCCTCACCTATTTGCTAGCCAACCCGAATCTCGAGGGTGAGATTCACCGTAAGGGGGTTAGATTTGTAACATCCCTAAAATCATGTTTCAAAAACTCATGCATATCATCCATGCATCCATGATCATTTAGGGTTCCATTTCAAAACCATTTCAAAAACAGGAGCATATGTTGCTCATTATTTTATGTAAGTATGCCCTAACCTTAGTGCTACCTTCTTTTGAGAAAGGTACTTATTGTATTCAGTAATGTTTTGATTTCAAACTTAAGTGCTTCCAAAAGCTTGAGCAAAGTTTCAAAACAAAGTATGAAATAAAACCAAATTTATGCCTATTTTTATATCTCATAAAGGCTTGGTTTTATTTTACTTTTCAAATGACCCAAGTATGTTTGAGTAAACAGAAGTGTTTGACACTTATTTGAGTACAAAGTTCACTATACAAAAATCCAGAGAAGGTTTGAAATCAAACTGATTTGAAATAGAGTTTGAAAACCATTTCTAGAAAATCAAACAGAAAAAGAAAAGGAGTAAAGAGGAAAAAAATAAACAAACATCCAATCTGGCCCAACCCAGCCCAACTCGACCCAGCTAGCCCAGCAACTCCCTCCCACGAATCGTTTTTCTTTACTGGCACCCACACCCACAGAGTCACTGACCGCCTGGACCCATTCCCTCTTCCTTTCTCTCGCTGACAACCGTGGCCCACATGCCAGTCGTCGTCTCCACCACCAGCGACCAGTTCATCCCCGAATCACGCCGGGTGTTTCCTGTTTAAATTCGCGTCTTCAATTCACGATCAATGCTCGAGTAAATCACGCTCGCGTCCTTGCTACTTAAACCCCCTCTGTCCCCTCTCCATTTTCCCCTAAACCCCAAGCACAGAGCGCCCCCAGGATGCGAGAATTCCTCGCCGCGACCTCGCTGCTCAGATGAACCACAGCATCAATTCTGGCCAACCCCGACCACCCCTCTGCTCCTGGTTCACACGAGCTTGCTCCACTCTACCTTGCGCACTTCCCAGTACCACTAGCTCGCCCGCGCGTGCCCCAGAGCGTCGGCAACATCGTCGACTGAGCTCCACCGTCTTCGGCTTCAACTCCGACGACCTCCAGTGGTAATAACCGACCGCCCCTTTCCCTCTCGATGACACCCGCGTGACTAGCATCATCTTGCGCATCTGACCCACCTCTTCTTTTGCCTTGGCATGATCTGCACCCTCGCCAACGTCGACGAACAGAAGCCACCATCACCAGGGACTTCTCCGACGAGCAATCCTCAACGACCCCGAGCGCCCCTTCGCCAACCGAGCACACGTTGAGCATATCCTTGTCACGGCGATTCTGGTGAGCATCCTCACACCTCCCCACGCGACCTAGTTCGCCGGCTCCGCCGCTGACAGAGCACGCCGCCGCCTGTCGCCATCGCTAGCGCCGCCACTTGTTGGTCAGTTGCTTAGGGTCGTTCGATTTAGATCCAGCGGATGCGATAGAACATAGCCGAAGGGGTAAGTTTAGATCTGACTCGCGCGTTTTAGTTAGATCTAACGGCTCAGAAGCGCGATCCAGCGCGAAGCGGTACCAGCCAATTAGAAAGTGTCGCGTGGCTGTGAGTTATATTTAAAATGAGAAATTTGATCTATTAAATGTTTAACCTTGTTTAATACATAACTTTTGATTTCCACGTCCAAATTTGACAAATTTTATATCAATGGAATCAGGAGAGAAAGCCCTTTCCATTTATGCAATGTGTTTAATGTTTTGCTTCTGTTAAAATGGGTGTTTTTGCAGAAACATTTGTAGGCATAATTTGGGTATAATAATTATTTGAAAAATGTTTTAATGTTCAAATAAAGTTTGTTTGGCAAGTTTTGAACTTGTTTATGAATCAGTACTGTGCACTTGTCTTTTTTGGTGTAGAAAATCATCACATGGCATTATGCATGCATCCATATATTTTTGCTTGTATTTATTATGTATGTGATTTTGGTGTTATTATTTTATGTGTAGATTTTGGTGCAAATAGTGATTGTGATTGTGAGGATTGTAGCTACTCTCCAAACTACCAAGGAAAGTGGTGCTTCATGATTTTATTCCTATGTTTTCAAATATGCATTAGAAATATTTTGCTAGTCTTGCATGGATATTTTTGACCTATATGCTATGCTTGGGAAATCCTAGTAGTTGTAGAATTGCTACAAATATTTCTAAGTCTTATAAATGCCATGCTTAGCCTAGCTAGTAGCAACCAAGGGTGGTTATATTCATGCTATGAATAAATATTTCTAAGTCTTTGGACTATGTTTTTGTTTAATAAAACAACTAAGTGAATGAAACACCTGGGTGGAATGGAAAGAATGGGTTATGTTGAGTGGTTACACAAGGCCCATTTCTATGGTTTACCTTGTGTATCTCACTTGTGGAAAGCCACCCAGGAACAAAGGGATTTGAGAGGCCAAATGTTAAGAAGCTTCTAGTGCACCCACTTGGCAATATGGGCTCTGCCTGGATCACATAGGTTGCAATAACTTAGCCATTTGGACAGTTGGTGGTAGTGGGATGATAGGTTGGAACGCGTCCATTTGGTCTAAGGGAAGGCTTATGAAAGTTCCTGTCTTGGTGAAAATCAAGTCTTGTGGGGAAAGTGCACAACCTCTGCAGATGGAAGAATCTAAGTACTTAGCCATGTCCCTGGTATTGGACAAATTGAGCATCAAGACATGGAAGCTATCAAGAATCTCCTCATCCCAATTTCTAAGTAAAAACTTATGGTTGAACAAGGGTGAAGGACCCCAATGTCTATTGGTGGTTCCTTAGGAAAGTTTTTGACAAAGAAAAACTTAGTGTTTTCAACTAATAGGCAAAACCTATTTTGATCAAAGCAAGCCTAAGCTACACTTATACAAAAATCATATAGTATCTAGTCCACCAATATTCTACTATGGTATCACTTGCCAATACTATTCCAATGTATTGACCCACTGTGGCTGTAACTTGTGATGTTGTAGGATATTCTGATGATGATTAGGAGTCATGAGTCTACACTCAACATGTTTGCCTGTGGCACATGAAGATGAAGACTTATTTATCTTATTACAAATTTGGACTCTTGTATTAGGCCTGTGTCCATGGAGTTTGTAAAAGACTATGTTTGTCTCTGGAATGACTTGTAATAATGACCTTTGTTTCTGTGTACTTCATCTTAAACTGTGGATGCTAGCATTGATCCAGGGACTAGCATTGCAATCACAAGGATCCTTTCCTTTACAAAGGAGGGATCTTACATCTACTACTGTTACTAGGGTTAATTCTTGCACCCATCCAGCTAGATTGTCCAACATTTCTGTCAGAACCATCTGTGGACATCTGGTGTTCATGAGATCCTTCATATGATCCCCTTCTCCAACCATCAGAATTCTCAATAGGAAGTTCTGAGTCAGAACCATCCTCTGAACCCTGTGGTACTGCATATCTCATATCCATGGTAGGATCATATATAGGTTCAGGTCTTGGTGAATGAGGATATGGTATAAAAGATTTAGGATCTACAGGTATATCCTTAAAGATAGGTGTTGCACTACTACTTGCTTCCTTCTCTAACTGGAATGCTAACTGCTTCCTCCTTTCCGGATCAGTTAGATCCTCTAACATGTCATTTTTATCTTCGACAATTACTTGATGTGTCTTGTAGAAAGACGCAACGAGTGTTCGGTATCTATCCATAAACTTGGAAGGTAACTAAGGATGCTTCTTAACCAAAGTAAGATGATCCGGTATAGGCTCCGAGTCTATAGAATCATGAGGTATCACAGAAAATGTGCTACCTTCTAACTCCTTGGCTTTATGCTCCCGGATCTTGGCTATCGCCTCCACAACAACAACATGATATGCTGCTAAGTGACTCCTACCTTCACCTATAGGTAGATCTTGATACAATCCAAGCTCCTCTGGAAGTTGGATACTCACACGATACTTGGATAACATCTGGCCATCATAATAGGTTATAGTGTTCGCTGGGATTCTAGTTGGACAACTAAAGATCTTTAAAAGTTGACGAAGTTGGTCTGTGAATGATCCTTGATAATCATCAAGAGTCTCCTCTTTCCTTACCAAAGTCTGTTTTGGAAACTTTGGTGCCATAGCTCTGTATATTAGAAAAAATAGTTTTGATTAGTAACCAATAATATATTGCATCATAACAAAGAATTATCGCACTAAAACATATAACGGGATATTCTCATTTGAATACCCATTATATTACTTTTAGGGAATTCTTTATCCTTGCTACACTCTCCTACAGGTAATACCCTTTACTAGGTTTCCAACCTAAGGTCAAAGAAATGACCCAGCATACCACTGCATGTGTAGTACACTATAGTCGTTGACATGACACCCAGAGAACACCGTTCCGTAAATATCACATCCCACAGAGTGGTACAACAAAAACATTGCGGGTCCATATTACAAACATTCACACATTATTATTATTACAATACCAGAAGTTCAAGACTTCAAAATGTTTCATTTACAAACCAAAATATAAAGTTTCTACGGAATTTAAAAGTAGCAACTCCAACTAGGAGTTGAGCTCAGCAGCTTATTCTACAGAGTTCATGCTGCTCGGCGTTGTTGGTTACTACTAACTAGGATACTTAGTTGGACTCGTTATCATCAAAACCATAGCGGATTTCGTAATCCACTCCTTCAACACCTCCTGACAGGTCAGGCACCTCGTAGAACACATCTTCTTGACATTCATCTGCATACATTGGCAAGTATTCGGGATCCTTAGAGTCTAAGCAAGGGATCAAAGGAAAGGATGAGTAACAGCATTACCCAACAAGTTCATTATATGTAAGGTGCGAAGTTTGATGCTCTAACTACCACCTCGGACTATAAGTCCTTGGCACTATGCAGCTTTTGTAAATCTTTCTTCAAAGATTGATTTTATTATAAAAATCTATGACCATCAGCCTTCACAGGTTGACCAGAACTTTCATGGAGTTCCTTTCCTGCCGCGTAGCTCCTTCCTGGAACAGGAAGTAACAAGTTACAATTCTTACACTCTGCAGAGGTGCGTTACTTTACCCATGAGAGAGAAACTCCTTGTTGCACAACCGGGCGTACTTTCCCGTCCACAATTCCATCATGTGGGGGCCAGTAGTTGGTCCAAGTCAATCAGTGCCCCCTTCGCGACCTCGCATGCCTCCTTGTTATACACCATGCCCACATATTGAATTACGACAATGGTTTGTACAAACCGTTAGATGCCAGAACTATCGTGGGACGTTGAGGTTCCCACCCATATGCTGCATATCCTCTACGAATTACCAATTAATATGCACGCTACGAGGATAACATCCATGACCTGCACATCCGTCTTCATGCGAGATGAAGAACATACAGCTGACTTCTCTGTCCCATTCCAAATCTCATGGCTAACGCGTGATATATGGTGCTAGAATCACTGATGTTAGGGGTTATTAAGTCCCTATTTGATCATCATTGTTTCTAATAGAACCCTAAGTTCTCTTGCTCCAATATATCATCACCTAGGATGATATCAATGATTTCTTTAATTGTGAAAACAATATTTTCTTTCTTTGGAGTATATATGATAACACACAATTTGCAAATACTTTGATAAAGACTCTTCAAAGGATATGAGCAAGTGATGAACTTGCCTTGTGATGGCAAGGTAGTGAAGTCTGATGCTTGCACTGGAACTTGAGCTTCTATGTCTACAAAAACATCATTATTGCCCGGTAAGGACAATATTTAAAGAAGCAAAATGATTATGCAAAGTAATGTAATGCATCATTTAGCTTTATATGTATTACCTCCCATTAATTTAAATTATAAAAATTCTTTTAATGAGAAAGAATTTATAAATATTATTTTTTCAATATTTATTGAATGTTGTATTATTTTTATTTTATTTTAATTTATTTGCCTTTTATTTAATTAATAATTCCTTTAAGAATTATCATTAATTACCAAAAATTGAAATTAAATATTTGTTTAGTATTTTCTAAAATACTACAATTAATATATAATGAAAGTGATTTTTATTTATTTTTATCAACTTTCAATAATTTTGTAAAATTCCATAAGGAATATATAAATTACAAAATTGTTAATAAAATTTATATATCTAAAATTTTATTTATAATTTTGGACTTTTATTTTATTTTCTAGAATTTATTTAGGTTCAGGGGCATTTTGATCTTTTTCCAATTATTAAAACAGACTCTAAATGATTTGGGTTGGCTTATTTGGTTTTATTGGGCCCTTGTGGCCTAGTAGGGCAAAACAACACCCCGAAGGGTCCTTGCCCCAACCCAGCCCATCACTCCCTGTCTCTCTCTCGAGCTCACCTCTCTCCTTCTCCTTCCCCGACCCCGTGGTCAGCGGTGTCACCGCTGGAGATTCACGCCGCCGTGGACCTCCCTTGCCGCCATAGTGGTGCAGGATTAGGTTGTCGGCCCTGCTCTACCCTTCTGTCCAATTTGATTTGGACCTGGAGCCCTCCTGCGACTAGATTGATGTTGTCCCGAACCCTAGGGTTTGGGGTTGGTGTTGATCTGATGCCTCCGCTATTGTCGTGTACCATGGAGATGCTCCTCACCCCCAGGCGTTGCTATGGTCACTGTCGTGGCTTTGTGTGGGTTGCAGCGCCCCCTTGGGGGTGCTCCCCGTGCCGCCGTGGTCGTCGGCCTCCTCTGCTTCCTCTTCTGATCTATAGCGAGGACCTCTGGTAAGTTATTCATTTCCCTCTCATGCTCTCTATGCTAGGCCATTCCATGCTAGCTATTGGTAGTGACCTTTCTGGTTACTGTCTTGTTCGGATTAAGATAATTTGTTCTACTTAGGGTTCATACCCTGCTGTGGATTAGATATTTGATGAATTGGATCATGTATTGATGATCCATGAATCTGTTGAGTGTGACTTGTTATGGACTATTGTTGATGGTTAGATGTGGGATGCTAGTGGCTTATCATATAATTCTATGGATTAATTTTTAGAGGATTCAAATGATGAAGTTTCTCTAGAGGCAACACTTGGGAAATCTAGTGGTTTTTATAATTCACCACTGTCATGACAGTGAGTGTTATGTGATGAAGTCACTGTATTAATACTGTTGGCTTAATAATTCATCTATAACTTGAGATCAAATGGTTTCAAATAATGAAGATATACATAAGGATTTTCTAAATTATGATTCCTGTGATGACAGGAAAATGATTTGTAGTTGGTTGGTTGAATCTATGAAGATTGAATGCTTAACCTGATTAGTGTAGAACTGTTCTTGTGACACCATCTTTGTATGGCACACAAGATTAGATTATATTTCTTGGTTTGGTTTGGTTCAAGCTTAAGATGAGTTTGGCATTAAAGATAAGTAGAAACTTCCTTTCTTAAATCCCTAAGACCCATGATGTTGGTCTGAGGTTTAGGGATTAATCCTTTAACTTGTTGATTCACATGGATGGGTTCTGGTAGTGATACCAGCTACTGTTTCTTGAATCAAAATTTGGGAAAAATGATGGTAGGCTTAATCACTTGTATAGATCCATAAGATTAAATTCTAAGGTGCTACTCTTGTCTTAGAGATGTGCCAAGAAGTTTAAATCTTAGCTATGTTCATTCTTGAATTAAAATATAGCTTGATAGCTAGATCAATGATGTTGTTCTGAGATTTAGTTGGATCCTTATACTTTTCTGATTGATTTTAGAGTTTAAAACCTCAGTGATGGATTCACCCCACTTGGGTGCTTTCTGAGAGTTTGAATAAGAGACAGATCATGTATGCTTGTCTAATCTTAGACAGATAGATCATGTGATGGTATATTTACTCACCACTGTCACTTGATGTGGGGTTTCCTGTGGTTGATCTTGATCTGATGCTCGCCTGGTATTTCCATCTCCTGGCTTGTCCTTGATCTAGCCCTTATCCTCCTGGTCCTGATGGCTTGATCTTGGTCTTGCTATCAACCTTATCCACCCCCTCCTTATGATTTTGGTGGTGTGATCCAAGGTTTTGTTTGGTGTGATTTAGCTTGGCTTTGGCTAGGTTTAGCTGCTGGTTGTTGTTCTTGGTGTGTATGAACAAGAAAGTGATGTGGGGTTGTATTCCCACGGTTGTGCTGATGGTTTTGTTTGGTTATGTTGTTGTTGGTTGCTGACAGCACACACCATGCAGTTTGGTGTGTGTGCTGCTTGTGTGCCTGCTGCACAGATTGTCGATATGTTCTGGTTGTGAAGTTACCTTTATCTGGTTACTTTTACTTGGCTGGTGAAATTTGCCCCTCCTTGCTGTTTATTTGAATTATGGCTTAAAATTATGAAAGATATATTCTTTCATATTGGTGAAACTTGCCTCTTAAATACTCAATGATGAAAAAGTGAACAGTGCACTTCACTTTCAACTCTGATAGTAAAATAATTCTAATCCTAACTTTCTTTTTCTTTTAAGTTTCTTTTATTTTGCAGGTACCAGAGTTGAAGATCAAGATTTTAGTTTAGGATTTTATTTTTCTTTATAGAATAGTCACTTGTAATAACTCTCATATTCAATTGTAATCTTTTAATTTATTCTTTTGTACCCTTTATTTTATTATTTTGTAATAAAGATTGTACTATCATCAATAAAGAAATATTATTCTTTATTTATTTGCTATTGTAAAGATTGTGGATGATTTTCATAAGTTACATTTTTGTAACTTATTTATTGAATAAAATTATGAAATGGAGATTCTTATTCTTAATTGCTTTCTTTATATAAAGTTTGAGTTATTATTGGTTAACTCTTAATTAAATCAAATACTCAAACATTATTCAAAAATTCTTTTGAATTAAAATTCAAACACTCAAGTTTTTTTTAATTCAAATTTCATTTCCCAAAACACATAAGTCCACAAAGATCATATCAATGTCTATAACAATCATCCTTCAAGACTATACCTAATCTCAAAGTATGAAAGAAACTTTGATCACTTTAGGTTTTTATTTGGCGAAAATTTTACCCACATTTTCACAGATGAATGCATGCAATATCACAGATTCCTAAATCTACCCTTCGTTAATTCCTAAATTCTGGGATGTTACAAGAAGTCCATCGGAATGGAGTTTCTTCATATGCTTCACTCCAATGGAACCAAGACGACAGTGCCACATATAGGTTGAGTTATCGCTCAATTTCAAACTTTTAGCTTCAATGTTTTTAATATGTGCATTACTACAATCGATATTCAATAAGAATAGAACATCTATCAAAGGTGCATGTGCATAAAACATATTACTCATATAAATCGAACAACCATTATTCTCGGACTTAAACAAGTAACCGTCTTGCAATAAACATGATCCGGATATAATGTTCATGCTCAACGCAGGCACCAAATAACAATTATTTAAGTATAAAACTAATCCTGATGGTAGATGAAGAGGTAGCGTGCCGACCGCGATCACATCAACCTTTGATCCATTTCCAACACACATCATCACCTTGTTCTTCGCTAGTTTCCGTCTATTTTGCAGCACCTGTTTCGAGTTACAAATGTGAGCAACCGAACCAGTATCAAATACCCAGGCACTACTACGAGTACTAGTGAGATACACATCAATAACATGTATATCGGATATACCTTTCTTCTTGATGTTGTCATTCTTCAAATCCGCCAAGTACTTAGGGCAATTCCGCTTCCAGTGACCTTCTCCCTTGCAGTAAAAGCACTCAGTATCAGCCTTAGGACTAGTCTTGGTCTTCTTCGCCAGCGCGGTAACTTTCTTAGCGCCCTTCTTGAAGTTTCCCTTTTTCTTAGACTTGCCTTGCTTCTTGAATTTGGTGGTCTTATTGACCAACAACACTTGGTGCTCTTTCTTGATCTCCACTTCTGCAGACTTTAACATGGAGAAGAGTTCGGGCAATGACTTGTCCATGTTTTGCATATTGTAGTTCATCACAAAGTTCTTGTAACTTGGTGATAGTGATTGGAGGACACAGTGAATCCCCAAAGCATTAGGAATCACTATACCCAAGCTTTGAAGCTTGCTTGCGTGCCCATTCATCGTAAGCACGTGCTCACTAACGGAGCTGACATCTTCCATCTTGCAGTTAAAGAACTTTTCAGAAGCCTCATAACTCGCAACTGCCGTGTGAGCCTCAAATATAATTTTGAGTTCGCGAACAATATCATGTGGGTCATGGTTCTCAAATCTTTTCTGAAGCTCCGATTCCAAACCATACAAGATAGCACACTGAACTGTGGAGTACTGATTCTTTCGAGCGAGGAAAACATTCTTTACCTCATCGGTAGCATCAGCTGTAGGTGGGTCACCCAGCGGTGCATCCAGCACATAGGTCAAATTACCAGCATTGAGGACAATCCTCAAATTGCGGAACCAATCCGCGGAGTTGCTTCCATTGTTTTTCAACTTTTCTTTCTCTAGGAACGCATTAAAATAGATGGTATGGGCCGCCATTGATCTACAACATATTTGCAATAGTTTAGACTAAGTTTATGACAAATTGAATTCTAATTAATAGTTAAATTAATCTAGGTGAACTCCCACTCAAAACAATATCCCTCACATTATTTTAGTGATCACACGAACCAAATCCACCACGTCAAAACCGATCATCACGAGAATTGATGTAGCTTCAATGGCGAACAATCAACATGTTCATCATATCTACTATATGACTCATTCTTTACCTTTCGGTGATCCGTGTTCCGAGACCATGTTTGTACATGCTAGGCTCGTCAAGATCAAACCTCAGCTTACGCATGAGCAAATCTGGCTTGCTCCCGTTGTATACACTCGCAGAATCTAACACACCCGATCATCACGTGGTGCTTCGAAACAACGAGCTTTAGCAACAGCGCCTACTAAGGATGAACACTTTATAACTTGAAATTTTGTGAGAGGGATCATCTTATAATGCTACCGTCGCGAACTAAGCAATACAAGATGCATAAAAGGATTAACATCACATGCAATTCAGAATATGTGATATGATATGGCCTTTCTTCTTGTGCTTCCGATCTCCATCTTCAAGCACGAACATGATCTCCTTCATCACCGGCATGGCGTCAAGGTCAACGGCGCCGCTTCATGGTTGTGGTCCACCAGCATCAACTATTACAACTACTTTGAATAATAGACACGCGGGTCTTAACGGAATTAAAAAGACAACCATATGGCTCCTGCCGGTTGCCAACTTACAATAAGGAACATTGCATATATCATATATAATCACTATCATGGTCATATCACATCACAGCACACCCCTACAAAACAAAGTTAGAGGCCTCTAATTTTCTTTGCATGTTTTACGTGGTTTGGGGCTTTCAATAAGTGTCGTTCTAACTTACGGACAAGAACACAACGTTGATACTAGTATTGTCAATCACCCGTTGTAAATTGTATCTTAACTATGTTGGGAGAAACAGGCACCCGCAAAGCCACTTATGCAATACAAGTTGCATGTCAAGCGTGGAGCAAGTCTCATGAACGATGTCATGTAAGGTCATCCCGGGCCGCTTCATCCCACCATCCCGCAAGATGCAAAGTACACAAGAAGCAATCGACAACAAAAGAATCAACGCCCACAATGACCATTGTGTTCTACTCGTGCAACATACCTACATATAGACACGGCTCTGATACCACTGTAGCCGTTCGTAGCATGGAAAACAAAGAATTTCTACCGCATGCACACAAACAAGCCAAGATCTATCTACTATATTGTAGCAACAAGTCGATTAGAGTACTCACCCTCGAAGATTCCAAAGCGGTTAACGAGAGCAGATTCTCGTGGGTGATGTAGTCGTACACTTGCTGATCTCAAGATCGCGTAGACGATCCTTCCGACGCTGCGTTCCGGCGGCTCTTCCGCAGTCAGTCACACGTTCGGTACTCGATGAAGACCTTCCTCTCCCCTGTTCCAGCAGGCAGCGGAGGTTGTAGTCCTTCCCTCGCGATTCCGGCAGCACGACGGCGTGGTGTCGGAAGTAGAGGGAAGATCCCGCAGGGCTTCGCCTAAGCCGGTGCGAGTTATGGTGGATCTAGGGTTTTCCGGTGATCTAGGTTTAGAAGGCCAGAGAGGAGGAGGTGTCGCAGCGACTAGGGCGACGGTGATGGGCTGGCGGCGGTGCGAGGCGGCGGTGGCATGCGGCGGCTTGGCGGCGGCGGCGCACGATGGGGAGGGCTTGGTTTTGTCGTCTTTGGGGCAGCCCTCCCCCTCTATTTATGAGAGGGGGCAGCCTTGGAAGGGGAGAGTTTGAATCCAAACCCAAACCCAAGTTGGATAGAAGGAAGGACTCTTTCCTTCTTCCACTAGGAAACTATTGTTCCAGTTTGACTTTTCAAACCTCCATTTTGAATTTCAATTTAGAGCTTTAATTCTCTCTCGCAAATGCCCAAACCAAGTGACCTAGGATATGATCCAATCATTCCACTTACCCATGACACATTCATGGACCATTCCCCTTCCGGTCCAGTGAACCTTCTAGACCCTTCTAGAACCTCTCCGATGAAAACATCGAAATCATTCCCGAACTCCGGAATCGGACTTTCCTTATATGAATCTTATTCTCCGGACCATTCCGGATCTCCTCGTGATATCCCGGATCCCATCCGAGACTCCGAAAAACATTCGATATCCCTACTTACATTCCATATCTACTAAACAACATCGAATCCTTAAGTGTGTCTCCGTACGGTTCGTGAATTATGCGGACATGACCGAGACACTTCTCTGATCAATAACCAATAGAGGAATCTGTAACTTCATATGGCTCCCACATATTTCGACGATTACTTTGCGATCGAATGAACCACTTACATACGATACCAATTTCCCTTTGTCTCGCGATAGTTTACTTATCCGAGGTTTGATCGTTGCTATCTCTGCATACCTAGTTCAACCTCGTTACCGATAAGTACTCTTTTCTCGTTCCCGTGATATGTGATCCCTTGTGAGCCAGTCACATGCTTGCAAGATAATTGGATGACATTCCACAGAGAGGGCCCAGATTATATCTATCTGTCATATGGATGGACAAATCCCACTCTTGATCCATGTGCCTCAACACATACTTTCCGAACAATCAATGTCACCTTTATAGCCACCCAGTTATGGTGTGGTGTTTGATGTCATCAAAGCATCCTTCCGGTGACGGTGATTAACATGATCTCATGGTCAAAGGAATTAGGTTACTATGTATCAGAAAGCTTATAGCAAACGAACTATTGAAATGACTTGATCTTAATGCTACGCTTATCTATAGGAGTATGTCCATCACACCATTCTCCTAATGATATGATCTTGTTGTTAACAACATCTCAATCTTCATGATCGGGAAACCACGATCATCTATTAACCAACAAGCTAGTATTACAAAGAGGGTTTACTAGGGACTCTAATTTAGTTTAAAAATCACACAAGTATTAATGTTTCTGGTTAATACTATTGTAGCATGAATGTAAACATTTATCATAAACACAAAGATATAATAATAACCATTTTTATTATTGCCTCTAGGGCATATCTCCAACACTAACGTCGTAATTGAACTCTCTTAGATATGGTTCGTTATATGATGTCACTTACAGATTTACCGCTATCATTTTGGGGTTATGCATTAGAAACAATCACATTCACTTTAAATAGGGCACCATCTAAATCCGTTGAAATGACACCATATGAATTGTGGTTTGGGAAGAAACATAAATTGTCGTTCCTTAAAGTTTGGGGTTGCGAAGCTTATGTAAAGAAGTTACAGCCCTACAAGCTTGAACCCAAAGCAGAAAAATGCGTCTGCATAGGATACCCGAAGGAAACTATTGGCTATACCTTCTATCATAGATCCGAGGGCAAAATCTCTGTTGCCAAGAATGGATCCTTTCTAGAGAAGGAGTTTCTCTTGAAAGAAGTGACTAGAAGGAAAGTAGAACTCGACGAGGTTTTTGAACCTTCTCTAGGACTTCAGAGTAGCGCAGCACCGGAAGTAGTTCCTGTGGCGCCTACACCAATAAGAGAGGAAGCTAATGATGTTGACCATGAAACTTCAGCTGAAGTCACTATGGAACCTCGCAGGTCAACGAGAACTCGTACCACTCCTGATTGGTATGATCCCGTTATGAATGTCATGTTGGTGGACAACATCGATGACCCTGTGACATATGAGGAAGCGATGTTGAGCCCAGATTCCAACAAATGGCAAGAATCCATGAAATCCGAGATTGGATCCATGTACGGAAACCAAGTATGGAATTTGGTCGACTTACCGGTTGGCCAGAAGGCTGTCGAGAACAAATGGATTTTCAAGAAGAAAATAGATGTTGATGGTAATGTTACTGTCTATAAAGCTCGACTTGTCGCAAAAGAGTTTGGAAAAATTCAAGGAGTTGACTACGATGATACTTTCTCACCGATACCGAAGCTAAAGTCTGTGAGGATTTGATTAGCAATCGCTGCATATTATGATTATGAGATATGGAAGATGGATGTCAAAACGGCGTTCCTCAATGGAGATATTGATGAAGAGTTGTATATGGTACAAACCAAAGGTTTTGTCGATCCTAAAGATGCTAACAAGGTATGCAAACTTCAACGGTCCATTCATGGATTGAAACAAGCATCCCGGAGTTAGAATCAACGTTTTGATAGGGTGATCAAAAGTTTTGGTTTTATACAAACTTCTGGAGAAGCTTGTATTTACAAGAAAGTGAGTGGGAGCTCTGTAGCATTCCTAATACTATATGTAGATGACATATTGTTGATTGGGAATGATGTAGACCTTCTTAATAGTGTCAACGATTATTTGAATAATAGTTTTTCAATGAAAGATCTTGGCGAAGCAGCTTGCATATTAGGCATAAATATTTATAGAGATAGATCGAGATGCCTAATATCATTGTCATGGAGTACATATTTGGACAAAGTTCTAAAGATGTTTGGAATGGAAGATAGAAAGAAAGGGTACTTGCCCATGTTGCCCAATACGACCTTGAGTAAAACTCAAAGTCCTGCAACGGTAGAAGATAGAGAAAGGATGAGTAAGACTCCCTATGCCTCAGCCATAGGATCTCTTATGTATGCCATTCTATGTACTAGACCCGACATTGCGTATCCTGTTAGTTTGACTAGAAGATATCAAAGTGATCCAGAAGTGGATCATTGGACAGTGGTCAAAAACATCCTTAAGTACTTGAGAAGAACTAAGGATATGGTTCTTTCTTATGGAGGTGATGAACAGCTCGTTGTTAATGGTTACACCGATGCTAGTTGGAACACCGATCCAGATGATTCTAAATCTCAATCTGGATACGTATTTACTTTGAATGGTACAACAATTAGCTGGAGGAGTGCAAAGCAAAGCGTTGTGGCGAGATCTTCAACTGAATCGGAATACATAGCTGCTTTGGAGGCTTCACAAGAGGCGATATGGATGAAGGAGTTCATTACAGATCTCGGTGTGGTTCCAAGTGCGCTGGACCCAATGGCTATCTATTGTGATAACAAGAAGCTGAAGCATATCAAGCTGCGTTTTCACGCTATTCGAGAGCATGTCCAAGATGGTGACATAAAGATTTGCAAAGTACACACAGATCTGAATGTGGCGGATCCGTTGACTAATCCTCTCCCGAGGGAAAAACATGACTAGCACCAAACCGCCATGGGTGTTCGGTATATTACCATGTAATCTAGATTAGTTGAATCTAGTGCAAGTGGGAGACTGTTGGAGATATGCCCTAGAGGCAATAATAAAAGTGGTTATTATTATATCTTTGTGTTTATGATAAATGTTTACATTCATGCTATAATAGTATTAACCGGAAACATTAATACTTGTGTGATTTGTAAACTAAATTAGAGTCCCTGGTAAAGCCTCTTTGTAATACTAGCTTATTGGTTGATAAATGATCGTGGTTTCCTGATCATGAACATTGAGATGTTATTAACAACAAGATCATATCATTAGGAGAATGGTATTATGGACATACTCCTATAGATAAGTGTAGCATAAAGATCAAGTCATTTCAATGGTTCATTTGCTATAAGCTTTCTGATACATAGTAACCTAATTCCTTCGACCATGAGATCATGCTAATCACCATCACTGGAAGGATGCTTTGATAACATAAAACACCACACCGTAACTGGGTGGCTATAAAGGTGGTATTGAGGGTTCGGAAAGTATGTGTTGAGGCACATGGATCAAGAGTGGGATTTGTCCATCCATATGAC
This sequence comes from Avena atlantica, assembly GCA_910589765.1. Taxonomy (NCBI): domain Eukaryota; kingdom Viridiplantae; phylum Streptophyta; class Magnoliopsida; order Poales; family Poaceae; genus Avena; species Avena atlantica. The sequence continues at coordinate 481,850,111 of OU342739.1, read as the reverse complement.
AGATAGATATACTCTGGGCCCTCTCGGTGCAATTTCATCCAATTAGCTTGCAAGCATGTGACTGGATCACAAGGGATCACATATCACGGGAACAAGAAAAGAGTACTTGTCGGTAACGAGGTTGAACTAGGTATGTAGAGATACCGACGATCAAACCTCGGATAAGTAAACTATAGCGAGACAAAGGGAAATTGGTATCTTATGTAAGTGGTTCTTTCGATCGCAAAGTAATTGTAGAAATATGTGGGAGCCATATGAATTTCCAGATTCCTCTATTGGTTATTGATCGGAGAAGTGTCTCGGTGATGTCCGCATAATTCACGAACCGTAGGGAGACACACTTAAGGATTCGATGTTGTTTAGTAGATATGGAATGTAAGTAGGGAGACCGAATGTTGTTCGGAGTCTCGGATGGGATCTGGGATATCACAAGGATATCCGGAATGGTCTGGAGAATAAGATTCATATAAGGAAAGTCCAATTCCGGAGTTCGGGAATGATTTCGATGTTTTCATCGGAGAGGTTCTAGAAGGGTCTAGAAGATTCACCGGACCGGAAGGGGAATGGTTAATGAAAGTTTCATGGTGAAGTGGAATGATTGGATCATGTCCTAGGTCACTTGGTTGGGCATTTGCAAGAGATAAATAAAGCTCTAAATTAAAAGGCAAAAGGGAGGTTTGAAAAGTCAAACTGGAATAATAGTTTCCTAGTGGAAAAAGGAAAGAGTCCTTCTTTCTCTCCAACTTGGGTTTGGGGAAGGATTCAAACTCCTCTCTCCCAAGCTGCCCTCCCTCTCATAAATAGAGGGGAGGGGCTGCCACAAAGACCACAAAATATCCCTCCCCACCATGCGCCGCAGCCGCCTCGCGCCACCGCCGACTCCACCTCCTCCTCTCCGGCCTTCTAAACCTAGATCGCCGGAAACCCTAGATCCACCATAACCCGCATCGGCTTAGGCGAAGCCCTGCGAGATCTTCCCTCCACTTCCGACACCACGCCGTCGTGCTGCCGGAATCGCGAGGGGATAACTACAACCTCCGCTGCCTGCTGGAACACGGGAGAGGAAGGTCTTCATCGAGTAATGAACGTGTGACCAACTGCGGAAGCGTTGCCGGAGCGCAGCACCGGAAGGATCGTCTACGTGATCTTGAGATCGACAAGTGTACGACTACATCATCCACGAGAATCTGCTCTCGTTAACCGCTTTGGAATCTTCTAAGGTGAGTACTCTAATCGACTCATTTCTACAATCTAGTAGATAGATCTTGGCTTGTTTGTGTGCATGCGGTAGAAAATTTTGGTTTTCCATGCTATGAACCCCTACACAATGAACTGTGATAATCAAACTGTGATTATTAAGGTGAACAGTTCTAAGGATAATATGAAGTCCTCAAGACATGTGAAGAGGAGACTAAAATCTGTCAAGAAAATGAGAAACACTAGAGTTATAGCATTGGATTATATCCAAACATCTAAGAACCTGGCAGATCCCTTCACAAAGGGACTATCATGCAATGTGATAGAAAATGCATCGAAGGAGATGGGTATGAGACCCACACTATGAGTTTTCCACAGTGGCAAACCAATCTATGTGATCGGAGATCCCGTGAATTAGAATTGGGAGACAAGCTGATGGTAGACTGAGAGGAAAGTATCCCTACTTTAATGAACACCACTCCGTGAAGATCCAATATTTTCCTATTCTGCATGGAAGGTTGATTTTTATGTTAATGTGTTCTAAATGGCTTAATCTTAAGCAGAGATGTTTTCCTGTAGAACATCTTTTGAAGAACACACCTATATGAGTCTGACTGTCAAACGTCGCAGTCTATGAGAGTTGGGTGCTCTCTAATAAACTCATGAAAGGCCATGGAGTATGACGCATAAGTTCCCCCCGCGGGCAAGTCCCACGGTAGCCCATTATTGGACAAGGCTTCGTGTGAAGCTAGGTTGCAGCAAACTTGCAGTTCAAGGCATAGTCCACTATACAAGTCGCAGCCTAGTGTAGCATAGAATTCTAGGTGGAAGTTCAACTTAACAATATCTACTGCAGTACCGGTATATAAACAGTGTTTTGGAACCAAAGGCAAATTACATGTGTCTCTAGGATCTAGTGGGGGATTGTTGGAATTTTGGCCCAAATAGCCCAGCCCATTTTCCATTTCAATAATTCCTGAAAATCCTAGAGGCCCATGTGGTCCATTCATGCATGGCAAGAGGTGGGACAAATGTTTAGTCTCATATTGCTAGTTGAAGGAGGTTTGCACCAGCTTATAAGGGAGGCTCTCCTACCACTTGGTAAAAGTATGAGAAGGAGAAGGAGAGAGTTCCACACGCGCGCTCCTCCTCCGCCGCCCGCCTCGTCGCGCCTCGTCATGACGCGCGCGCGTCGCGGGTTGCGGGAATCTCGCCGAGCCGAGTTCTTTTTTGCCACGCATGACTGGTATATGAACGGGCATGCAGAATTTGAATAGTCTGCTAATGGGTTTTCAGTGGAGGTTTAATTCAAACTTAATGGAGGCTGTTTGGATTCAGTCATTTCCTGTTCGTTTCCTCTTCCGATGCTGCCTGTTCGCCTGTATACCTGTGCCTATAAGAGCAGAAGATCGTTCCTTTCCTCAGACAAACAACCAGAACCACCGCCTCCAAGTTCCAGAGCACTGATTTGCCACCAGTTTTTCCCCATCCCGTCTTGCAGCGTGCACCGCGAGCCGAGACAGTAGGCCTTCAGAACCCCGCCTCTTCGAGTCCTGTACGGGAGAAGGGCGATACGGTTTTTGGGGAGCGCTATCGACGCGACTACTGGCTTCATCACGGACCCCTTCACCGACGCCGACGACATCTTTCCCAATGACGACTTCTTCCCCGCCATCGAGAACCTCTTCCTCGACGACATTTGCGATAACTCCAACCCCAATGCCGGCACACTACCGTATGCTTTCTTTCTTCATCTTGTTTAGATTGTTTCGATCTCTCTGCAACTCTCTGCACACTTTCTGTCAGATTAGTTGGCTAGTTTATTTTCGATCATTCTAGTCTTATTTTACCGGTTGTTTATTTCTCATAAATCGCTTGGTCAATTGCTCATATTTCCAACACACGAAACATGCAATATTAGAAGGAGAAACTCGTAGGGCATTTGGAAACGTGTCCTTGAACTACACGATACATTTGGAAATTATCTATCTATCTATCTATCTATCTACTACCTCCGTTTCAAAATATAAGATGTTTTAGCTTTATGAAGCAAATGTATCTAGACTAGTTTTAGTATATAGGTTCACTCATGTTTGGAGTGAATCTACACACTAAAACAAGTCTAGATACATTCTCTTCACAAATATAAAACATCTTATATTTTGGAATAGAGTGAGTACTAATTTACATTGAGGTAGGTTTGTCTGTCTAATTTTCCGTCCGACATTTTCTAGACGAATTTACCCCTATAAGGTAGAAGATATTACAAAGGTCTGCCACCGCAAAATAAAAAACGGTGACCAAACCTTATCCCCTCGATCAAAAGGAAAACGGGTGCTCGATCCCTCCCGCAATTGTCGCCCCTGGTAGCCGCCACCATCCTCCCGTCCTTCTCCTCCCTCAGCGACGCACGACCGATGGGAAATGCCACCTCTGAAGTCCTACCTTGCTTCCCTATCCCATCCCGTCCCATCAACCCTTGCACCCGGCTCGATCCGCTCGCACCATGGCTATCGGCCTACTCCTCGCTCCTCTGTGTCGACCTCCACACAAGTTCCAACTCCCCACCCGCCGCCGGTGCTCGACCTTAGAGCCTCTCCCCGGCCGTCGGCTGCTCCTTCCCTCGTTACCTGCATGTAGTGCCGCTCCACTCGCCTCCCATCTTGTTAGGTAATTCCCATGGATATGCTCTACCATGACGCCCTTGGCCCCTACTCTGGCTCCGGCCGCCGCTAGCGCCTTCGCCGCCGGCCGTTCACCTCCTCTTGTGCAAACCAGGACCTTGTTGGAATTTTTGCCTAAATAGGCCCAGCCCTTTTATTATATGCCAATAAATTCCTAAAATCCTAGAGGCCCATTCATGCAAGGCAAGAGCTGGGACAAATGTTTAGTCCCACATTGCTAGTTGAGTGAAAGTTGGACCAGCTTATAAGGTGAGCTCTTCCACCACCTGTATGATCTTGAGAAGAGAAGACATATACACGCGTGCTCCTCCTCCTCCTCGCTCGCCTCAACGCGCGCGCGCCGCGGGTTGCGGGAATCTCGCCGAGCCGAGCTTTATTTTGCCACGCATGAATGGTGTATGAACAGTTGTACAGAAGCTGAAACGTTTTTGCTCGAGTGGACTTTTAATATGAACTGAGTGGAGGCTGTCCGGTGGGCTGCCGCCTGTTCGCTTCAACTTCTGTCCGTTCATTTCAGCTCCTACGCAGCCTGTCTGCCTTCCCCTCTGCATGCCTATATAAGAGAGATGTCGCGCCCCCTCTCAGAAACACTGCCACACATCCTTTGCAGCTCCAGTTCCAGAGCACTACGCTACTTAGATCTTCCCCATCCCGTCTTGTGGCGTGCACCGCGAGCCGGGATAGTAGGCCTCCGAGACCCCGCTGCTTCGAGTCCTGTACGGGAGAAGGGCGATAAGGTTTTTGGGGAGCGCTATCGGCACGACTACTGGCTTCGTCACGGACTCCCTCACGGATAGCGACTGCGGCGACGTCTTTCCCGACGAGGACTTCTTCCCTGACATCAGCACGCTCTTCCTTGACGACATGGCCAACGACGGTTCCAACGTCGGCGGTTCCTCTTCTGCTACTGCCGTGTATATCTTCTCTCTCAATCTTGTTCTGATCGTATCCAAAGTTTTACGCCTTGCATTTTGTTTTTCTATATGCCTTAATATGTATTCGCTATTTCACATGATTAGTATATTGCCTATTATTCTAATCATGTTTTATCTAGCATTTATTATGGGTAATTCGCTTGGTAAATTGCTCTATTATTCAACAATCCAAAAAACCTTATTTCAGGCAATTTGCCCCAAGTGGCTTTGTTGCTTCTATGAAGCCACCTGTGTTCGAAGGTGTGAATTACAAACGATGGCATGCGAGAGCAGTGCTCTGGTTTTAGACCATGAGCTGCTATAACGACATCTATGGCGCACCTGAGAGAGAACTTAATCCCGCTCAAAAAGAGGCGTTCCAAAAACTTGATACCACTTTCAAGGCTGCCCTGATCAGCATTCTTGGCGACAATATTTTCGATTCATATCTGTCATTTAGCAATGGCAAGGATATGTGGGATGCGCTCGAGAGAAAATTTGGAGTCTCCGATGCTGGCAGTGAACTGTATGTCATGGAACAATTCTATGACTATAAGATGGTTGAGGACCGCCCCATTGTGTAGCAGGCTCATGATATACAGTCACTTGCCAAGGAGCTTGAGCACTTCACTTGTGTGTTACCGGACAAGTTTGTTGTCGCAGGCATTATTGCCAAACTTCCCAAGTCATGGAGGAATTTTGCTACTTCTCTGAAGCACAAGAGGTAAGAGTTCTTCGTGACGGATCTCATTGGGACTCTTGATGTGGAAGAGAAGGCAAGAGAAAAAGACACACGTGCTCGAGGTACCGAGGGAGGTTCTAATGCCAATCTTCTACAGAAAAGGAACTTCTAGCCTCACAAGTTCAAGAACAAAGGCAAGTTTGACGACAAAGGAAAGTTCGATGGAAAGAACAAGGCCTCACATTCCACCAGCTTCAAGAAGAATACTGATAAGAGGAAAGGTGCATGTCATGTGTGCGGTGATCCTAATCATTGGGCTCCTGCTTGTCCCAACCGCTTTGACAAGCGCCAGCATGGGAAGGGCAGCAAGACTGCTAATGTTGTCATGGGCGACGTTGAGATGAAAGATGTTGGGTATGGTATATTACCTACTGTTCTTTCATTATGTCATTCTCCTGATTGGTGGATTGACACGGGCTGTAATGTACATGTTTGTTCTGATATTTCCATGTTTTCTTCATATCAGGTCAGAGGGACTCAAACCGTGCTGATGGGGAGCGACTCGCATGCTTTTGTTCATGGTGTTGGTATGGTCGATCTGAAGTTCACTTCGGGAAAGACCATGCGCCTAAAGAACGTGCATCATGTTCCCTCAATAAATAAAAATCTTGTTAGCGGATCTCTTCTGTGTCAAGATGGCTACAAGATTGTATTCGAGTCCAATAAATTTGTAATTTCGAAGTATGGAACCTTTGTTGGTAAAGGCTATGAGTGCGGAGGCTTGTTCCGCTTATCTCTGTCATACATTTGTAATAAAGTTGTTAATCATATTTACACGAATTTTGAATCAAATGTCTGGCACTCTCGTCTTTGTCATATTAATTTTGTTTGTATGACGCGGCTAGCCAAAATGAATTTAATCCCTGATTTCACAACTGTTAAGGGATCTAAGTGCCAAGTATGTGTGCAATCTAAACAACCTCGAAAGTCACATACGACTGCAGAAGTGAGAAATTTAACACCACTAGAACTCATACATTCTGATCTTTGTGAGATGAATGGTGTGTTGACAAAAGGTGGAAAGAAATATTTCATGACTTTGATCAATGAATCTACGAGATATTGTCATGTGTATCATCTGAAATCGAAAGATGAGGCTTTGAGTTTCTTCAAAATCTATAAAGCTGAGGCAGAAAATCAACTTGATCGAAAGATTAAGAGGCTTAGGTCTGATCGTGGTGGAGAGTATTTTTCCAACAATTTTGATTCTTTTTGTGCGGAACATGGCATAATTCATGAGAGGACGCATCCCTACTCACCCTAGTCAAATGGAGTAGCCGAAAGAAAGAATCGTACTCTAACAAATTTGGTTAACGCCATGTTAGACACATCGGGTCTTTCTAAGGAATGGTGGGGGAAGGCACTATTGACTGCGTGTCATGTCCTAAATCGAGTTCCCACAAAGAATAAAGAAATTACTCCATTCGAAGAATGGGAAAAGAAAAGATTAAAACTCTCTTACTTACATACTTGGGGTTGTTTGGCAAAGGTTAATGTACCGATCCCCAAGAAGCGCAAGCTTGGACCAAAAACCATTGATTGTGTTTTTTTGGGCTATGCTTTTCATAGCATTGGTTATAGATTCTTGATAGTAAAATCTGAAGTGCTTGACATTCATGTCGGTACAATCATGGAGTCGACTGATGCGACTTTCTTTGAGGATGTCTTTCCAATGAAGGATAAACCTAACTCATCAAATCCGGAGATATCTAGTTCATCCAATCAGGAATTTGCTACATTCTTGAACCTACCATTCCAATTGAACACTCTGAAAGCCCTAAGGAGGATTATAATGAAATTCCTAAAAGGAGCAAGAGACAGAGGACTACAAAGTCCTTTGGTGATGTTTTGATTGTGTACCTTGTGGACGACACTCTCACTTCCATTTCAGAAGCTTATGCATCTCCTGATGCTGACTACTGGAAGGAAGCCATCCATTGTGAGATGAATTCCATCTTAGCTAATGGAACATGGGAGATCACTGATCGCCCTTATGGGTGCAAACCTGTAGGGTGCAAGTGGGTGTTTAATAAAAATCTTAGACCTGATGGTACTATTGAGAAGTACAAGGCACGGCTTGTTGACAAGGGATATACTCAAAAGGAAGGTGAAGACTTCTTTGACACTTACTCACCTATTGCCAGATTGACCACCATTCGAGTATTACTTTCATTGGTTGCCTCTCATGGTCTTCTTGTTCATCAAATGGACGTTAAGACAGCTATCCTTAATGGAGAGTTGGATGAGGAAATTTACATGGATCAGCCAGATGGCTTTGTGGTAAATGGTCAAGAAGGAAAGGTGTGCAAGTTGTTGAAGTCTTTATATGGTCTAAAACAAGCCCCTAAGCAATGGCATGATAAGTTCGAAAGAACTTTAACTGCTGCAGGCTTTGTTGTAAATGAAGCTGATAAATGTGTGTACCATCGCCATGGTGGGGGTGACGGAGTCATCCTTTGTTTGTATGTTGATGACATACTGATTTTCGGAACCAACCTTAATGCAATTAAGGAGGTCAAAGATTTCTTATATCGTTCCTTTGAGATGAAGGATCTGGGAGTAGCTGATGCCATCCTGAACATCAAGCTATTGAGAGATGATGATGGTGGGATTACATTGCTTCAGTCCCACTATGTGGAAAAGATCTTGAGTCGTTTCGGGTATAGAGACTTCAAGTTTTCTCCTACACCGTATGATCCTAGTGTGTTGCTTCAAAAGAATCGAGGAAATGCTAGAGACCAACTGAGATACTCTCAAATCATTGGCTCGCTTATGTATTTAGCTAGTGCCACGAGGCCTGACATCGCCTTTGCTGTAAGCAAACTCGGTCGATTTGTTTCAAATCTAGGAGATGATCACTGGCATGCTCTTGAGAGAGTTATGCGATATCTAAAAGGCACTGTGAGCTATGGCAAACACTATACCGGGTATCCGAGGGTACTAGAGGGTTATAGTGATTCAAATTGGATATCTGATGCTGATGAGATAAAGGCCACGAGTGGATATGTATTCACACTTGCTGGTGGCGCTGCTTCTTGGAAGTCTTGCCAGCAGACCATCTTAACAAGGTCAACTATGGAAGCAGAACTCACAGCATTAGACACATCCACTGTTGAAGCAGAGTGGCTTCGTGAACTCTTGATGAACTTTCCTATGGTTGAAAAACCAATACCCGCAATCCTTATGAACTGCGATAATCAAACTGTGATTTTCAAGGTAAATAGTTCTAAGGATAATATAAAGTCATCAAGACATGTGAATAGGAGACTGAAATATGTCAGGAAAATGAGAAACTCTGGAGTTATTGCATTGGATTATATCCAAATATCTAAAAACTTTGCAGATCCCTTCACAAAGGGTCTATCACGCAATGTGATAGAAAATGCATCGAAGGAGATGGGTATGAGACCCACAAATTGAGCTTTCCATAGTGGTAAACCACTCTATGTGATCGGAGATCCCATGAATTAGAATTGGGAGATAAGATGTTGGTTAGCTGAGAGGAAAGTATCCCTACTTTAATAAAAACCACTCCATAAAGATGCAATACTTTCCTATTATGCACGGCAGGTTGATTTATTATCTTAATGTGTTCTAAGTGGATTATCCTAAGCAAAGATGTTGTCCTGCAGAACATCTTTTGAAGAACACACCTATATGAGTCTGACTCTTAAAACGTCGCAGTCTATGAGAGTAGGGTGCTCTCTAATAAACTCATGAAAGGTCATGGAGTATGAAGTATAAGCTCCACCCACGGGGAAGTCCCACGGTAGCCAAGTATCGGTCAAGACTTTTTGTGAAGCTAGGTTCGCATCAAACTTGCAGTTCAAGGCATAGTCCACTGTACAAGTTGCAGCCTAGTATAACATAAAGCTCTAGGTGAAAGTTCAACTTAACAGTCTTCACTACAGTACCGGTATATAAACAATGTTTTGGAACCAAAGGCAAACTTCATGTGCCTCTGGGATCTGGTGGGGGATTGTTGGAATTTTTGCCTAAATAGGCCCACCCATTTATTATATGCCAATAAATTCCTGAAATTCTAGAGGCCCATTTGGCCCATTCATGCAAAGCAAGAGCTGGGACAAATGTTTAGTCCCACATTGCTAGTTGAGTGGAAGTTGGACCAGCTTATAGGTGAGCTCTTCTACCACTTGTATGAGCTTGAGAAGAGAAGACATATACACGCGCGCTCCTCCTCCTCCTCGCTCGCCTCGCCACGCCTTGCCTTGCCTCGACACGCGCGCGCCGCGGGTTGCGGGTTGCGGTTTGCGGGAATCTCGCCGAGCCGAGCTTTATTTTGCCACGCATGAATGATGTATGAACAGTTGTACAGAAGCTGAAACGTTTTTGCTCGAGTGGACTTTTAATACGAACTGAGTGGAGGCTGTTCGGTGGGTTGCCGCATGTTCGCTTCAACTTCTGTCCGTTCATTTCAGCTTCTACGCAGCATGTCTGCCTTCCCCTCTGCGTGCCTATATAAGAGAGAGGTCGCGCCTCCTCTCAGAAACACTGCCACACATCCTTTGTGCCTCCAGTTCCAGAGCACTGCGCTACTTAGATCTTCCCCATCCCGTCTTGCGGCATGCACCGCAAGCCGGGACAGTAGGCCTCCGAGACCCCGCTGCTTCGAGTCTTGTACGGGAGAAGGACGATAAGGTTTTTGGGGAGCGCTATCGGCACGACTACTGGCTTCGTCATGGACTCCCTCACGGATACCGACTGCGGCGACGTCTTCCCCGACGAGGACTTCTTCCCCGACATCAGCACCCTCTTCCTCGACGACATGGCCAACGACGGTTCCAACGCCGGCGGTTCCTCTTCTGCTACTGCCGTGTATATCTTCTCTCTCAATCTTGTTCTGATCGTATTCAAAGTTTTACGCCTTGCAGTTTGTTTGGCTATATGCCTTAATATGTATTCGCTTTTTCACATGATTAATATATTGCCTATTATTCTAATCATGTTTTATCTAGCGTTTATTATAGATAATTCGCTTGGTAAATTGCTCTATTATTCAACAGACCTGACCCCGTCGCTCCTTCAATTCTGTGACGAATCTGACCTTTTTTGGCCAGGAATCGATGCAGACTGCGTAGGGGAGTCTCTTGATAGGAGGAATCGGTTGGATCAATTTCATGGCCGTCTACCTCCCCTGCTTCTGTCCGCCATGGGTGAAGACCTCCAGCTGTTCATTTTTGTTTTTTGAGGGCACTCTGTTCGTTTTTTTCTTCAAAATCCTCTGTTCGTTTTTTCTAAACGACACACACAGACACAACGCATATCTGCATCGATTTGCACTCGGCTATCTTCCAGAGGCTCTAACAAGGTTGGATTCCTAAGCAGGACTAAGACAACGCTACCAGATTCCTCAACAACAGCTTTACCGCCTCCTACATTTAATTAAGAATGGATGACTCATAGGCACCAGGTTTGGCCACGAGTACACCTACCTGAAAGAAGCAATCCATCTGGTCCAATCCCGTGTAGTTCAATTACTTTTCTTCCTACGTTGGTAGTAATAAGCAATACAATTATGTTCCTGTTGTTTCATCTGGTGTATGTTGTGGTCGTTTCATATTTCAAGAATTCCATTATTTGAAGTTTAGTCTTACTTAACTTTTGCTCATTGTTTTAGAGTTTATAGTTCAGACATCTAACTTGAAGATAACATATTTGAGAGAGGTCAGCGTTCCCGAGCCTGTGTACATTCTGGGAAATATTGCTGCGTACAATCAGAAAGAGAGGAAAGTCATTCCAAAAAAAGAAAAAAAAAAGAAGACGAAAGTATCTTGGCAGAAACCTGAAAGTGGCTAGGCTAAACTGAACTTTGATGTAGTCTTCATTGATGAAACGGGCTTGTGATCCTTGGGCTCAATCCAACACAATGCAAATGCTGAAACTGCAAAGGCTACTGCTGGACTACATGATCTTCAAGCTATATTGTCAAACTATTCTGGCAATCTTCTCTTAGAAAGTGATTGTGCACTGATAACTAAACTGAACTCCCACAGCAGAAGCAAATTGGCAATATCAGGGATTGTTAAGGACATAAAAAGGTTGAGCAGTTTTGCCAAGATTTCAGGTTTCTAAAGGTCAATCACTCAGGCAATGCAGTTGCCCATGCACATGCAAAACTATACCATAATGAGTTGATTACTAAACTGTTGATTGGTTATATTCCTTCATGCGTTTGAGTTGGTTACTAAACTTAACCAATCTTGATTGTAACTACCACGGTTTTGTTTGAGTAATATAAGCAAGTTCTGAAAAAAAAAAGCTCATCCACATCAGGTTCATTTGTTTTGACTAATAGTAGTTGTTTTGACAGATTAATTATCGATTATTAACGCTAAAGTCTATGTGAGCATTGTGAAATCATCTATCCAGTTTGTTTACTAGCCTAAACTTGTAACTAATTTCTTAGCAGCAAAAAATATATGTAATTGCTCTCCTTAATCTAACTCGGAGTTGTCAAAAGTTCACAGCATCGTAGAAAGATCTCATCGCCTACGGCTAGGATTCCCTATGAAATATACTGTGCAAACAATAGGTTACTTATGAAATGTTTCTTCCATAATTTTTGATGTTGTTTATTTTAATGCTTCGGTAGTGAAGCACTTAAGAACGGGCATATCAACAGATTGTTTGCCGTGAGCACCTTTTTTCTGTTGAGGAATATGGCATGACCATCTTTATTAAAGAAGTATGCATCTTCTCGGAAAATTGATGCAGCCAATGAATTAAGTTTTTTCCTTTAAAAATAATATATAAGTATATTTCAGCTACAATTCCTTATATGTACTGCCAACTATGTTCAGGTCTCGTGGTATTGCCGATGAGTACGCTATAAGAGGTCCTACCGGCGAGTTTAGGGAGTCGTGGGGAAAAGCGGCGATCGTCTGGGAAGGGCTTGGAACACTGGGTTATTCAGGTTAAGACCTTACAATGGTGGCGAGACTCTACTCCTGTTATCAACCACTATATCAGCAATAAGCCAAGTCATAAAGATTGTAATATGTGTTAGCGTTTCCCTAAAGGCTCCCGCAAGTCCGGCTTACAGAGTTCTACACCTACTCGGATACTTCTACATGCCATGTACTCGGAGGCTTCGGCATAGTATTTACTTGGTCCGTATAGCCTTCCTATATCCGGCTTGACTTTTCTTCTGAAATCCCCTAATCGGGCCACCCAACAGGTCATATGCTCTCCTATTATCAGTGGGTCTCCCAGATTAGCCGGATTAAGTTTATGTTATAGTTATACCCATTATGCATATCCTCAACACTGCATTCTTTAGCTAATAAGTTTGATACATTGGAAGAATATAGATTATCGATTACATTGGCTAGACATTAACAACATGCTAATTTAATTCTGAATTTTAGCTCTTTGGATTTTCTTCTTTGTCGTAGCAAAGCACGGGCATTTAGCTAGTATTTCATAGTTTAAAATAAAATCTAAATTAAGTTTGGATACAGCCAGTAATCTGTCTTACAAGCATGTGTAATATCAGTGCATAATTCTTGGTATTCATTACTATACAAAAATGACAAATTTTGTAATTTTGAAAATGCACACCGCTAACTATACTTAGATTCACATTTTTGTCATTTTTATGTAGCCTTGAATATAAAATAGTTAACATTGAGAATTTGCAAGCAAATAGTTTATATCACGAGTTGGTATGCTGGCATAATCCCTATGGTAACTTAAAACATGATATCGAAAAAGTTTGAATTGCCTGTATCATAGATTTAATGAGCACATCCTTCCCTCCTACTGACAGGCATAGCTCAATCCAATCATGGATCCTCTTCCAAATCCGGTCATTTATATATTTGAAGGCACCGTTCATTAATCTACCCACATCAGAGGGCATTCCCAAGTACTTCTCACGTAGTGACTCATTCTGGACATTTAGAATGAGTTTTAGCTCATCCTTTATTGCATTTGGACACTTCTTGCTGAAAAAAATTGGGGACTTATCAAGATTCAGCCGCTGACCAGAAGCATGCCAATAAGCATCCAAAGTGTCTCGAGCATCTCGAGCGCTCTCCCCATTTTCTTTTATGAACAGCAGGCTATCATCTACGAAAAGGAGGTGGTTTACTACGAGCGCAGTAGGTGCCACATTTAGTCCTTGAAGGGTTAATGATTCACTCCTAAAAGGCCCTCTGCTGCCAATAAGAACCCATATGGCGATATTGGATCCCCTTGACGGATATCTCAAGAGGGTTTGAAATCCTCCAGACGATCCCCATTTAAAAGCACTGAGAACGATACCGTAGTAACCATCCTCATACCATGCTCACCCATGTGGTATGAAATCCCAGCTTCAACATGATTGCTCTAAGTTACTCCCAGTCCACACGATCATATTCCTTCTGCATATTCAATTTGAGGGCACAAAACATGTGCTTGACCGTCTTGTTTCTTTTCATAAAATGCAGACATTCATAAGCCATAATGATACTATCAGTGATCAAGAGGCCTGGGACAAAAGCTGGCTGCTCATCAGAAATAATATGGCAACACCACCTTCGGTATATTTGCAAGAACCTTTGAAGCTATTTTATAAACCACATTGCATAAACTAATAGGCCGGAATTGCCCCAACTCCTCCGGGTTGACAACTTTCGGGATCAGAACTATGAAAGTTTTGTTGAAAGCCATCGTATCATCTTCTCCTCGAAGAACACACAGCACAATGCTCGTCACCTCACTATAGGAATGTCCAGATGCGCCGACGGCCGCCCGCTACGTCGACGGCCAAACGTCGGGGCCGTCGGCGTAGCACCGCACCAGGTCAGCCCAACTAGCCAGCCCTCGGCGTAGCCAAGCCGTCGGCGTAGTATACACTACACCGACGGTCACCCTCGGCGTAGCAAGCGGACGCGTGGCACATGCCGGCCAGCACGGACGGCGCGCTAACGGTGCCGTCGGTTAGGCCGACGGCGACCCTCGACATATCATACGCCGACGGCGACCCTCGGCGTACCAGCAACGTACGCCGACGGTCACCCTCGGCGTAGCCTTCTGTATTTTTCATTTATTTTGTATTTGTATCAATTATTTATATTTTTTTTATTAATTGGATAATTTCGTACCCTCTGAATAGCAGTCTACACGTCCACATGAAATGTCGTTGCGAATCTTCTCACACCCCGAGAAATTTCTATATGTTTGTAAGTGTTATTATCGCATGTGGTTCTCAATAGCACTCACCACGACCACATGAAGTGCTTGCATGTGTCCCCACTCGCATGCATGCGCTCTAACCTAGAGGCGAAGGTTCTGTACCCGTATAAGGGGGAATCTCCCCGTTTAGGTGAAACCGGGTAGGATAGTGCCCCAACTTGTGAACCAACATGGTTTCACATCACCCTATGACCTAAACAAACACAAAACAAGAGAGAGCTACGCCGGGCTACCCCTGTCAGAGGAACGTCTAGGGGGGTAGACGATCCGAGTATGCCCAGAGATCAGGGTTTCGCCGGAGGAAGACCACGAGAACATCGGAATCAGATGAGAACTTGCATGTGTCCCTAGCATATGTGTGTGAGTGTGGTGAGAGGTTGGTATAGGTGCTTGCATGTGTCCCCCCTCGCATGCATGCGCTCTAACCTAGAGGCGAAGGTTCCGTACCCGTATAAGGGGGGAATCTCCCCGTTTAGGTGAAACCGGGTAGGATAGTGCCCCAACTTGTGAACCAACATGATTTCACATCACCCTATGACCTAAACAAACACAAAACAAGAGAGAGCTACGCCGGGCTACCCCTGTCAGAGGAACGTCTAGGGGGGTAGACTATCCGAGTGTGCACAGAGATCAGGGTTTCGCCGGAGGAAGACCACGAGAACATCGGAATCAGATGAGAACTTGCATGTGTCCCTAGCATATGTGTGTGAGTGTGGTGAGAGGTTGGTATAGGTGCTTGCATGTGTCCCCCCTCGCATGCATGCGCTCTAACCTAGAGGCGAAGGTTCCGGACCCGTATAAGGGGGAATCTCCCCGTTTAGGTGAAACCGGGTAGGATAGTGCCCCAACTTGTGAACCAACATGGTTTTACATCACCCTATGACCTAAACAAACACAAAACAAGAGAGAGCTACGCCGGGCTACCCCTGTCAGAGGAACGTCTAGGGGGGTAGACGATCCGAGTGTGCATAGAGATCAGGGTTTCGCCGGAGGAAGACCACGAGAACATCGGAGTCAGATGAGAACTTGCATGTGTCCCTAGCATATGTGTGTGAGTGTGGTGAGAGGTTGGTATAGGTGCCTGCATGTGTCCCCCCTCGCATGCATGCACTCTAACCTAGAGGCGAAGGTTCCGTACCCGTATAAGGGGGGAATCTCCCCGTTTAGGTGAAACCGGGTAGGATAGTGCCCCAACTTGTGAACCAACATGGTTTTACATCACCCTATGACCTAAACAGACACAAAACAAGAGAGAGATACGCCGGGCTACCCCTGTCAGAGGAACGTCTAGGGGGTAGACGATCCGAGTGTGCACAGAGATCAGTGTTTCGCCAGAGGAAGACCACGAGAACATCGGAATCAGATGAGAACTTGCATGTGTCCCTAGCATATGTGTGTGAGTGTGGTGAGAGGTTGGTATAGGTTCTTGCATGTGTCCCCCTCGCATGCATGCGCTCTAACCTAGAGGCGAAGGTTCCGTACCCGTATAAGGGGGGAATCTCCCCGTTTAGGTGAAACCGGGTAGGATAGTGCCCCAACTTGTGAACCAACATGGTTTTACATCACCCTATGACCTAAACAAACACAAAACAAGAGAGAGCTACGCCGGGCTACCCCTTTCAGAGGAACGTCTAGGGGGGTAGACGATCCGAGTGTGCACAGAGATCAGGGTTTCGCCGGAGGAAGACCACGAGAACATCGGAATCAGATGAGAACTTGAATGTGTCCCTATCATATGTGTGTGAGTGTGGTGAGAGGTTGGTATAGGTGCTTGCATGTGTCCCCCTCGCATGCATGCGCTCTAACCTAGAGGCGAAGGTTCCGGACCCGTATAAGGGGGGAATCTCCCCGTTTAGGTGAAACCGGGTAGGATAGTGCCCCAACTTGTGAACCAACATGGTTTTACATCACCCTATGACCTAAACAAACACAAAACAAGAGAGAGCTACGTCGGGCTACCCCTGTCAGAGGAACGTCTAGGGGGGTAGACGATCCGAGTGTGCACGGAGATCAGGGTTTCGCCGGAGGAAGACCACGAGAACATCGGAATCAGATGAGAACTTGCATGTGTCCCTAGCATATGTGTGTGAGTGTGGTGAGAGGTTGGTATAGGTGCTTGCATGTGTCCCCCCTCGCATGCATGCGCTCTAACCTAGAGGCGAAGGTTCTGTACCCGTATAAGGGGGAATCTCCCCGTTTAGGTGAAACCGGGTAAGATAGTGCCCCAACTTGTGAACCAACATGGTTTCACATCACCCTATGACCTAAACAAACACAAAACAAGAGAGAGCTACGCCGGGCTACCGCTGTCAGAGGAACGTCTAGGGGGGTAGACGATCCGAGTGTGCCCAGAGATCAGGGTTTAGCCGGAGGAAGACCACGAGAACATCGGAATCAGATGAGAACTTGCATGTGTCCCTAGCATATGTGTGTGAGTGTGGTGAGAGGTTGGTATAGGTGCTTGCATGTGTCCCCCCTCGCATGCATGCGCTCTAACCTAGAGGCGAAGGTTCCGTACCCGTATAAGGGGGGAATCTCCCCGTTTAGGTGAAACCGGGTAGGATAGTGCCCCAACTTCTTAACCAACATGGTTTCACATCACCCTATGACCTAAAAAACACAAAACAAGAGAGAGCTACGCCGGGCTACCCCTGTCAGAGGAACGTCTAGGGGGGTAGACGATCCGAGTGTGCACAGAGATCAGGGTTTCGCCGGAGGAAGACCACGAGAACATCGGAATCAGGTGAGAACTTGCATGTGTCCCTAGCATATGTGTGTGAGTGTGGTGAGAGGTTGGTATAGGTGCTTGCATGTGTCCCCCCTCGCATGCATGCGCTCTAACCTAGAGGCGAAGGTTCCGGACCCGTATAAGGGGGGAATCTCCCCGTTTAGGTGAAACCGGGTAGGATAGTGCCCCAACTTGTGAACCAACATGGTTTTACATCACCCTATGACCTAAACAAACACAAAACAAGAGAGAGCTACGCCGGGCTACCCCTGTCAGAGGAACGTCTAGGGGGGTAGACGATCCGAGTGTGCACAGAGATCAGGGTTTCGCCGGAGGAAGACCACGAGAACATCGGAATCAGGTGAGAACTTGCATGTGTCCCTAGCATATGTGTGTGAGTGTGGTGAGAGGTTGGTATAGGTGCTTGCATGTGTCCCCCCTCGCATGCATGCGCTCTAACCTAGAGGCGAAGGTTCCGGACCCGTATAAGGGGGGAATCTCCCCGTTTAGGTGAAACCGGGTAGGATAGTGCCCCAACTTGTGAACCAACATGGTTTTACATCACCCTATGACCTAAACAAACACAAAACAAGAGAGAGCTACGCCGGGCTACCCCTGTCAGAGGAACGTCTAGGGGGGTAGACGATCCGAGTGTGCACAGAGATCAGGGTTTCGCCGGAGGAAGACCACGAGAACATCGGAATCAGATGAGAACTTGCATGTGTCCCTAGCATATGTGTGTGAGTGTGGTGAGAGGTTGGTATAGGTGCTTGCATGTGTCCCCCCTCGCATGCATGCGCTCTAACCTAGAGGCGAAGGTTCCGTACCCGTATAAGGGGGGAATCTCCCCGTTTAGGTGAAACCGGGTAGGATAGTGCCCCAACTTGTGAACCAACATGGTTTTACATCACCCTATGACCTAAACAAACACAAAACAAGAGAGAGCTACGCCGGGCTACCCCTGTCAGAGGAACGTCTAGGGGGTAGACGATCCGAGTGTGCACAGAGATCAGGGTTTCGCCGAAGGAAGACCACGAGAACATCGGAATCAGATGAGAACTTGCATGTGTCCCTAGCATATGTGTGTGAGTGTGGTGAGAGGTTGGTATAGGTGCTTGCATGTGTCCCCCCTCGCATGCATGCGCTCTAACCTAGAGGCGAAGGTTCCGTACCCGTATAAGGGGGAATCTCCCCGTTTAGGTGAAACCGGGTAGGATAGTGCCCCAACTTGTGAACCAACATGGTTTTACATCACCCTATGACCTAAACAAACACAAAACAAGAGAGAGCTACGCCGGGCTACCCCTTTCAGAGGAACGTCTAGGGGGGTAGACGATCCGAGTGTGCACAGAGATCAGGGTTTCGCCGGAGGAAGACCACGAGAACATCGGAATCAGATGAGAACTTGCATGTGTCCCTAGCATATGTGTGTGAGTGTGGTGAGTGGTTGGTATAGGTGCTTTCATGTGTCCCCCTCGCATGCATGCGCTCTAACCTACAGGCGAAGGTTCCGGACCCGTATAAGGGGGGAATATCCCCGTTTAGGTGAAACCGGGTAGGATAGTGCCCCAACTTGTGAACCAACATGGTTTTACATCACCCTATGACCTAAAAAAAACACAAAACAAGACAGAGCTACGTCGGGCTACCCCTGTCAGAGGAACGTCTAGGGGGGTAGACGATCCGAGTGTGCACAGAGATCAGGGTTTCGCCGGAGGAAGACCACGAGAACATCGGAATCAGATGAGAACTTGCATGTGTCCCTAGCATATGTGTGTGAGTGTGGTAAGAGGTTGGTATAGGTGCTTGCATGTGTCCCCCCTCGCATGCATGCGCTCTAACCTAGAGGCGAAGGTTCTAGACCCGTATAAGGGGGGAATCTCCCCGTTTAGGTGAAACCGTCTAATCAAAAAATTTGGCTAGATTTTACATGTATCTATACACTAGGTCCTACACATGTGTATCTAAATGAATTTATTATTTTTTGATATGTTTTTGTCTCTAGATATATGTGCATTTAATAAAAAAAATTGCCCTAGCTACGCCGACGGCTGCCCTCGGCGTATTCCTGGCCCTCGGCGTAGCATCACCCTTTTTTTTTTGACCCGCGGCCCACCCCGGGCCACTCATTCCCATCGCCCCCTCCTCCCCATCCCGCTCCCCACCTCCTGCCTCCCAACCCCCTCCCGAAGCCCCGACCCGCCGCCACCCGCCGCCGGTCCCCAAGCCCCGACCCGCCGCCACCACCCGCCACCACCACCCCACCACCCCGCCGCCGGTCCCCGAGCTCGGGGCCTCTGCCGCTAGCATATGTGTGTGAGTGTGGTGAGAGGTTGGTATAGGTGCCTGCATGTGTCCCCCCTCGCATGCATGCACTCTAACCTAGAGGCGAAGGTTCCGTACCCGTATAAGGGGGGAATCTCCCCGTTTAGGTGAAACCGGGTAGGATAGTGCCCCAACTTGTGAACCAACATGGTTTTACATCACCCTATGACCTAAACAGACACAAAACAAGAGAGAGATACGCCGGGCTACCCCTGTCAGAGGAACGTCTAGGGGGTAGACGATCCGAGTGTGCACAGAGATCAGTGTTTCTCCAGAGGAAGACCACGAGAACATCGGAATCAGATGAGAACTTGCATGTGTCCCTAGCATATGTGTGTGAGTGTGGTGAGAGGTTGGTATAGGTTCTTGCATGTGTCCCCCCTCGCATGCATGCGCTCTAACCTAGAGGCGAAGGTTCCGTACCCGTATAAGGGGGGAATCTCCCCGTTTAGGTGAAACCGGGTAGGATAGTGCCCCAACTTGTGAACCAACATGGTTTTACATCACCCTATGACCTAAACAAACACAAAACAAGAGAGAGCTACGCCGGGCTACCCCTTTCAGAGGAACGTCTAGGGGGGTAGACGATCCGAGTGTGCACAGAGATCAGGGTTTCGCCGGAGGAAGACCACGAGAACATCGGAATCAGATGAGAACTTGAATGTGTCCCTATCATATGTGTGTGAGTGTGGTGAGAGGTTGGTATAGGTGCTTGCATGTGTCCCCCTCGCATGCATGCGCTCTAACCTAGAGGCGAAGGTTCCGGACCCGTATAAGGGGGGAATCTCCCCGTTTAGGTGAAACCGGGTAGGATAGTGCCCCAACTTGTGAACCAACATGGTTTTACATCACCCTATGACCTAAAAAACACAAAACAAGAGAGAGCTACGTCGGGCTACCCCTGTCAGAGGAACGTCTAGGGGGGTAGACGATCCGAGTGTGCACGGAGATCAGGGTTTCGCCGGAGGAAGACCACGAGAACATCGGAATCAGATGAGAACTTGCATGTGTCCCTAGCATATGTGTGTGAGTGTGGTGAGAGGTTGGTATAGGTGCTTGCATGTGTCCCCCCTCGCATGCATGCGCTCTAACCTAGAGGCGAAGGTTCCGTACCCGTATAAGGGGGAATCTCCCCGTTTAGGTGAAACCGGGTAGGATAGTGCCCCAACTTGTGAACCAACATGGTTTCACATCACCCTATGACCTAAACAAACAAAAAACAAGAGAGAGCTACGCCGGGCTACCGCTGTCAGAGGAACGTCTAGGGGGGTAGACGATCCGAGTGTGCCCAGAGATCAGGGTTTAGCCGGAGGAAGACCACGAGAACATCGGAATCAGATGAGAACTTGCATGTGTCCCTAGCATATGTGTGTGAGTGTGGTGAGAGGTTGGTATAGGTGCTTGCATGTGTCCCCCCTCGCATGCATGCGCTCTAACCTAGAGGCGAAGGTTCCGTACCCGTATAAGGGGGGAATCTCCCCGTTTAGGTGAAACCGGGTAGGATAGTGCCCCAACTTCTTAACCAACATGGTTTCACATCACCCTATGACCTAAAAAACACAAAACAAGAGAGAGCTACGCCGGGCTACCCCTGTCAGAGGAACGTCTAGGGGGGTAGACGATCCGAGTGTGCACAGAGATCAGGGTTTCGCCGGAGGAAGACCACGAGAACATCGGAATCAGGTGAGAACTTGCATGTGTCCCTAGCATATGTGTGTGAGTGTGGTGAGAGGTTGGTATAGGTGCTTGCATGTGTCCCCCCTCGCATGCATGCGCTCTAACCTAGAGGCGAAGGTTCCGGACCCGTATAAGGGGGGAATCTCCCCGTTTAGGTGAAACCGGGTAGGATAGTGCCCCAACTTGTGAACCAACATGGTTTTACATCACCCTATGACCTAAACAAACACAAAACAAGAGAGAGCTACGCCGGGCTACCCCTGTCAGAGGAACGTCTAGGGGGGTAGACGATCCGAGTGTGCACAGAGATCAGGGTTTCGCCGGAGGAAGACCATGAGAACATCGGAATCAGATGAGAACTTGCATGTGTCCCTAGCATATGTGTGTGAGTGTGGTGAGAGGTTGGTATAGGTGCTTGCATGTGTCCCCCCTCGCATGCATGCGCTCTAACCTAGAGGCGAAGGTTCCGTACCCGTATAAGGGGGGAATCTCCCCGTTTAGGTGAAACCGGGTAGGATAGTGCCCCAACTTGTGAACCAACATGGTTTTACATCACCCTATGACCTAAACAAACACAAAACAAGAGAGAGCTACGCCGGGCTACCCCTGTCAGAGGAACGTCTAGGGGGGTAGACGATCAGAGTGTGCACAGAGATCAGGGTTTCGCCGGAGGAAGACCACGAGAACATCGGAATCAGATGAGAACTTGCATGTGTCCCTAGAATATGTCTGTGAGTGTGGTGAGAGGTTGGTATAGGTGCTTGCATGTGTCCCCCCTCGCATGCATGCGCTCTAACCTAGAGGCGAAGGTTCCGTACCCGTATAAGGGGGGAATCTCCCCGTTTAGGTGAAACCGGGTAGGATAGTGCCCCAACTTGTGAACCAACATGGTTTTACATCACCCTATGACCTAAACAAACACAAAACAAGAGAGAGCTACGCCGGGCTACCCCTGTCAGAGGAACGTCTAGGGGGTAGACGATCCGAGTGTGCACAGAGATCAGGGTTTCGCCGAAGGAAGACCACGAGAACATCGGAATCAGATGAGAACTTGCATGTGTCCCTAGCATATGTGTGTGAGTGTGGTGAGAGGTTGGTATAGGTGCTTGCATGTGTCCCCCCTCGCATGCATGCGCTCTAACCTAGAGGCGAAGGTTCCGTACCCGTATAAGGGGGAATCTCCCCGTTTAGGTGAAACCGGGTAGGATAGTGCCCCAACTTGTGAACCAACATGGTTTTACATCACCCTATGACCTAAACAAACACAAAACAAGAGAGAGCTACGCCGGGCTACCCCTTTCAGAGGAACGTCTAGGGGGGTAGACGATCCGAGTGTGCACAGAGATCAGGGTTTCGCCGGAGGAAGACCACGAGAACATCGGAATCAGATGAGAACTTGCATGTGTCCCTAGCATATGTGTGTGAGTGTGGTGAGTGGTTGGTATAGGTGCTTTCATGTGTCCCCCTCGCATGCATGCGCTCTAACCTACAGGCGAAGGTTCCGGACCCGTATAAGGGGGGAATATCCCCGTTTAGGTGAAACCGGGTAGGATAGTGCCCCAACTTGTGAACCAACATGGTTTTACATCACCCTATGACCTAAAAAAACACAAAACAAGACAGAGCTACGTCGGGCTACCCCTGTCAGAGGAACGTCTAGGGGGGTAGACGATCCGAGTGTGCACAGAGATCAGGGTTTCGCCGGAGGAAGACCACGAGAACATCGGAATCAGATGAGAACTTGCATGTGTCCCTAGCATATGTGTGTGAGTGTGGTAAGAGGTTGGTATAGGTGCTTGCATGTGTCCCCCCTCGCATGCATGCGCTCTAACCTAGAGGCGAAGGTTCTAGACCCGTATAAGGGGGGAATCTCCCCGTTTAGGTGAAACCGTCTAATCAAAAAATTTGGCTAGATTTTACATGTATCTATACACTAGGTCCTACACATGTGTATCTAAATGAATTTATTATTTTTTGATATGTTTTTGTCTCTAGATATATGTGCATTTAATAAAAAAAATTGCCCTAGCTACGCCGACGGCTGCCCTCGGCGTATTCCTGGCCCTCGGCGTAGCATCACCCTTTTTTTTTTGACCCGCGGCCCACCCCGGGCCACTCATTCCCATCGCCCCCTCCTCCCCATCCCGCTCCCCACCTCCTGCCTCCCAACCCCTCCCGAAGCCCCGACCCGCCGCCACCCGCCGCCGGTCCCCAAGCCCCGACCCGCCGCCACCACCCGCCACCACCACCCCACCACCCCGCCGCCGGTCCCCGAGCTCGGGGCCTCTGCCGCTAGCCCCACCCCGGCCCTCCCCCACCCTGGCCCTCCCCCACCCCGCCTCCCTCCCTCCCTCCTCCCTCCCCGAGCCTCCCTCCACCAGCCTCCTTCCCGCCGCCGCCAACCGCCGCCTCCCTCCCTCCTCCCCGCCGCCAGCCGCCTTCCTCCTCCTCCCTTCCTCCTCCCCGAGCTCGGCCCCCTCCTCCCCGAGCTCGGCCCCTCCTCCCTGACCTTCCTCCCTCCTCCCTTCCTCCTCCCCGAGCTCGGCCCCCTCCTCCCCAAGCTCTCCCCCTCCTCCCTGACCTTGCCCCCTCCTCCCCGACCTCGCCCTCTCCTCCCCGAGCTCGGCCCCCTCCTCCCCAAGCTCTCCCCCTCCTCCTCGAGCTCGGCCCCCTCTGTAGGTACCTCCTCCACTCCCCTCTAGAAGCAAATATTGTTGTTAGAGTTAATTTTGTTAGATTAAATCTTGTTGTTAATCTTGTTAGAATTTATTAGTTGCATCTATTAGTAGTTTATATCATTTGTTAAGTGATATGCATGCACGAGTTGCTAGGATTAGGCCGTTGGTTAGTGGCAAGCTAGCTTGGTCATATGGTCGTTGAAGAGAGAAGCCACACTAGGGCCGTGAGTGTGTTGCATGTTTACTAAGGTGTTCTCTTTATGTCAATGTACAGACTTTGTAGTGTTTCGGGAGTGACCATCCTTGGCGGACTGACTGTCGTTGCGGGAGATGGTGTAGGTGACACCTCGATCCCGTCTCCGAGTTCCGTCACCGACCTCAACACTCGGTTGATCGACTACTTCCTCTACCGCCGAGGGTGAGAATCCGTTCGCCTCTCTTGTACCTAGGTTTATTTTCGTGTCTAGATCACCAAGTATGTCGCGTCAACTAGGCGTCATCCCGACTGTAAGCGTTACGCGACTTAATATGCATTAGTGGTCTCGCATATTTTGGACCGTAACGCTTATGGCTTTTATCGGGCAGTCGGCGGATTCGTAGTTAGGTTTGGTTCTCCCTGGCTCTACCTCGATTCGAGAAAGGATTTCGGTGGCGCCTCCTCGTTGTTCTCCGGATGCACATCCTCTTGGCTTTTTGTCGAGACATGTATCGGGAGAGCAGCGGGGAGGTGCTGCCGAAATTCTGCTTGGATCGGGGTAGAACCAGGGAGAACTTACCCAATCTACGGATCCGGCGGCTGGTTAGGACCCTCTTTTCCTATTGGACATGTAGGTTGATGAATGCGTAAAAATATGAAGCATTTAATCTCCTGTTTGATATAAAATGTTATATTTGTTTTTTGTCTCCCAACAAAGCAGAAGAGGATGGCTGATAATGGGTGGATGTATAGTGGCTGTATTAGTGCGACTAATAAAACAGACGATTGGGTACGGAACACTCAATTGTTAGTGAATGAGTTAGCGCGTGGTTCGAAGGAAATGGTTCGGGCACTTTGTCCCTGTGCTCATTGCACTAAGCGTCATCGTCAGGGAAAGGATGACATGTACAAACACCTTCTGCAATATGGGTACATGTCTAACTATGTCACGCAAGTCGACTTTGCTCGGTACGAATGTGACAGAGGTGAGGTGATGCGTCAGTGGCTCAATGGCAATGAGCACGATGGGATTAGAAACATGCTAGATGATCTTATCGATGTCGACCAGCCAAATTCGCCACCTCCACGGGAGGAATCACCAGAACCGGAGGAACCGCTAGAACCGGAGCCAACCGCGAAGGCCTTCCTTGATATGATGGCCGTGGCTAAGAGGCCTCTGTACGAGGGTGCAAAGATTTCTCAGCTCGATGCCATCTCTCAGTGTCTAGCCGACAAGTGTCAGTACTCCGCCACCCGTTCTCACTTTGAAGCTAATCTGAGAACATGTGGTAACATGTTGCCCGAAGGGCATTGTCTGCCTAAAACCTTTCACCAAACGAAGAAACTCATGAAGGATCTCAACATGGATTATGAAAAGATAGATTGTTGTCCAAAAGGCTGCCTTTTGTTTTGGAAACAGTTTGAGGGTGACAAGTACTGCTCCATTTGTAAGGCCTCTAGATATGAAGAGATAAAGGGGAAGGATAGTCAGGAGGCAGTCGAAGGTCGCTAAGAAGATACTTCGGTATCTCCCATTCATAAAAAGAATCCAGCGGCTTTACTTGAGCGAGGAGACTGCCAAACAGATGACGTGGCACAAGAAGGGGAAAAGATACGAGGACGGGCACGGACGGAAGAAGATGGGACATACATCTGATGGTAAGGCATGGAAGAACTTCGATGACAAATACCCCCGGTAGGCAGAAGAGGCTCGGAATGTTAGAATTGCGATAGCAACAGATGGCTTCAACCCATATGGTATGTCGACGGCCTCGTACAGCTGCTGGCCGGTGTATGTTATTCCGCTCAATCTCCCTCCCGGAGTATTAATGCAACGAAAGACCATGTTTTTGTCGCTGATAATTCCAGGACCTGAGTATCCGGGGAAGAACTTGAGTGTCTACATGCAGCCGATTGTGGATGATTTGAACCACTCTTGGATACACGAGACGTTGACATACGACCGAGCATCAAAGAGAAACTTTTTGATGAAAGTTTGGTTACAATATACTATGCATGACATGCCTGGGTACGCCCTAACGTGCGGATGGTGTACAGCTGGTAAGTGGCCATGCCCAGTGTGCAGGCACCGACTTGAGTTCCTTTGGCTAAAGTCGGGTCGCAAATATGTTGCATTTGACACGAATCGACAGTACCTCAAAAGAAATCATTCGTTCAGAGAAGATAGAAAGAACTTCAAGAAGGGCAAAGTTGTGCATGAAGTAAAAGAGGTACCAAAGTTCGAGGGTGCAGCTGTTGATGCCGAGATACGTGCTCTCGTGCCTTTGGCGCCGGGAACTGGCCATCAATTTGCGGGATATGGTGTAACACATAATTGGACTCACGTGGTAGCCTTAACGAATCTCGTGTATTACAAGGACCTCGAACATCCCCATAACATCGATGTGATGCACACCGAAAAGAATGTCGGGGAGTCCCTTTTTCACATAGTCCTGAACATTCCTGGGAAGTCAAAGGATAATGTCAAGGCTAGAGTCGATGTTGAGAAGCTTTGTGATAGGAAGAGATTACACATGCAGCCTCCTACTGTTCGTCGAAAGAATTGGTTCAAGCCGCATGCCTACTACTGCCTTGATAATGTCCAAAAGAAGGAGTCATTTAGGTGGCTCAAATACATCGTGATGTTCCCTAACGGTTATTGTTAGAATATAAGTAAGGGAGTTAATCTTTTGACGGGACAAGTCAACGGGCTCAAGAGTCACGACTATCATATATGGATTGAGCGGCTGATGTCGGTGATGGTTCGAGGGTATCTCCCCAAAAAAGTATGGCGAGTGCTTGCGGAGTTGAGCCATTTCTTCCGCACCCTCTGTGCTAAGCAGATATGTCCTGTGGTGATTGAGAAGCTGCAAGTTCAGGTGCCGGAGTTGCTATGCAATTTGGAGATTATCTTTCCGCTAGGCTTCTTTACTCTGATGGCACATCTCATTATGCACCTCGCGAACGAGGCACTCTTGGGGGAGTGCAATTTCGTTGGCAATTTTGTATTGAGAGAGAGTTTAAGTATATTCGAAAGATAACTGGAAACAAAGCCAAGATTGAAGCATGCATAGCTGAAGCAACATGCCTTCGGGAGATGGCAGACGCCGCGACAACCTACTGGCCCGATGATGTTCCCACTATGCATAACCCGGTCTCTCGTTACAATGTCGACCTGCCCAAGAATGACCCCAATCTCGAACTATTCCAATTTCCCGGTGGCAAGGCCGGTAAAGGACTAAAATATAGGTTGTCGAAGGAAAAGAAGGATTGCATAATGCTCTATGTGCTTATGAACATGAAGGAAGTGGTCGATTTCATTAGGTAAAATGGTGAACACCCTATTTCTCTATGCAGCTAGTAACTCGGTCTCCGTCTAATGCTTATTTTCTCCTTCTTAGCGATTTCACGGATGAACAGTGGCCGGGACCGACGGATCCCTCTCCCATGGAGTTGGACACTCTACTGAAAGAGGGTGCTCCCGGAAATAAAAAAAAATTTGTGTCCTGGTTTATGGAAAAAGTAATTTCTAACATGTCCCTCTTACCTTGCAATATGTGACTTGTCGCTCTTATTCCACATAACTACTGAATGCAACAAATTCCTCTTGTACCTGTAGGGAGCTGATCCCAACGTTGAGATGTCAGATGAGCTGAAATGTGTTTCCCAAGGTTGTAACAGTGTCTTCATGAAGTATGAGAAGTATGATGTGAATGGGTTTCGCTTCCATACAGAGACGCACCAGAAAGGGCGACCGAATGCAAAAACGGTAAATACTGGGGTGTTCACCAAAGGAGCCGATTCCCTTGATTACTACGGAAGGTTAGAGAATGTATACGAGCTGACCTTCAATCGTACGAATGTCGAACTCAATCTTGTTGTGTTCAAGTGCCACTGGTTTGACCCAAGGGGTGGACTGAGAAGTACCCCTTCCATTGGGTTAGTTGAAGTTAGGCCTTCAACCACCTATAGCGAAGCCGACGTCTTTGTTGTTGCTCACCAAGCCAACCAAGTTTATTATTTGCCCTACCCATGCCAGAAAGCGGAACTCCAGGGCTAGGAAGTCGTGTTCCAGGTATCGCCACATGGTAACCTACCGATTCCCTCCGAGGACGATTACAACAACATTAACCCTGTAACATACGAGGGAATTTTCTATCAAGAGCAAGAGGACTTCGGACACTTTGATTTAGAACCGGTTGATCTTGAGGACCTTGGGAATGATGTAGAAACTCGGGGTGAGTCAGTGGTGAATCTACATGACATAAGTATGCTCGAGAAGCTCCATACCAAGAATGACAACGATGATGAGCCTACACCCTTCGATGAGAATCTAGATTTCTACTCAAAAGATAGTGATAGTGAGAATGAGAATGAGAATGAGAATGAAAATGATAGTGAGTATTTATTTTTTAATGCATTTTATTTTGTCTTTGTGCTTAACTGTTTTCTTAATTGCATTATGCCTTTATTCTTTGTGTATACATTTTATTATGTCTTTGTGCTTAACTGTTTTCTCTTACTTAATGCAGGTGATTGAACAATATGAGCAGCGGCAAGGCAACCAGTTCGTCCTTGCTTAATACACTGAAGCAGCGCAAGAAAAGAGCTACACGGAGTGGGAGACAGCCAAATCCCAATCTGCGTTACCCCGATCTTGCTCCTGCTGGCGGAGGACGGGGTCGAGGCCGAGGTCGAGGAAGACGAGGACGAGGTGCCACGGGAGGAGGCGTGGACTTTGACCCACCACCCTCTGCTTCTGGCGACGTGGCTCCTGAGTTGTTCCTGACAGAGCAGCCTTTCAGGGCCGAGAGGGAGGCAGAGTCCGAGAGGGAGGCAGAGTCTGAGAGGGAGGCAGAGTCTGAGAGGGAGGCGAGGACCGAGAGGGAGGCGGGGACCGATACGGAGGCGGACACTAGCCGCGAGTTGGTGGGGCCGAAGAAATTGCGGAATCGGGAGTCCCTGACGAGAAGTTTGAGCCTAGGACTCAGGAGGCGAAAGCCCTTATTATTCCAGATGGCCTTGAGTAAGTGTACTAATTTGGCAATTTAAAACATTTTATTTCATGTTGGTCATAAATAATTATTGTGTACTAATGTTTATTATTGTGCAGGAATTGGACATTTCCTCCGGGGACCAAGCCTCGCCTTCCTAACAGCCTCGTTGGAGCTCTGATTAGGAAGTTCTGGCCGGGCTATCACATTACCCACGAGGGTGACAGGAAGCTAGCTACTACTTGGGCGGACTACTAGACTACCCGTGTCCCGGGCTTTACGACAGCTGCTGATGCTGTCATCACCAAGTTTTGGGTAAGGCATATTTCTCGAGTTATGTTCATTCTTGATGACCCCACCGTGCTAACTCATGACTCTTATGCATGATTGAAGTGCTTTTACCGTGTGGCCGAGGAGGACCAGGAGAAGGCGCAGAGGACTTTGCTTGGGGCTTGTGTGAAGTTTACCCCCTAGGTGTGGTACAACCAGAAGGTCACGGCCGCTAGCCACTTCTGGGCTGACAGGGGCGTGAGGGTCAGGAAGGAAGACATTGTCGGTAGGAACCCTAATCCTGAGTACTCGATGACGCCAGAAGAGTACATGTCGGTGAGTAAAATGTCAATGATATTCTACATTGCTTCTAAGTTGCCATTGCATTGTCTGGAGTTGAGTATTGCATTTTCAGGTTATCCCCGATTGGGCCAAGCCGCATCGACTCGCATGGGAGGAGCTGGTTAGGACGAGGTGGCTCAGAGAAGACGAGGAGTTTGCAGCCTTGTCCAGGCGGAACGCGGGTAACCAAGGCGATGGTGGAACGCACTGCGCGAGAAACCGCAACTTTGACCGCTTCAAGGGGAAGGTGGTACGTATATACATGGAACGACCTGCGTGTATTTCTCGTCATGTTTGTACTTCATATGCATAATATTTCTTTTCGCGATACAGGTGGCCGAGGCACAACCCGGGGAGGTGATTCATGACGTCGCCGTCTATGAGATGATGCGGCGAAAGAAACCCAATTACTCGAAGCCTCAACCCTCGTTGCCCGTGTACTTCGGCACTGCCCAGAACGACTTGGGGAACTACAGCACGATGGTGAAGGCTCGTCACACCCATGTGGATGACCCCATTCACGCGGAGATCGACGAGGAGTCGTTGGTCCTGTCGGGGCACGGATTGCAGCATGGACGCCTCAAGATTCTGAATAAGAAGGTCAAGCCTACCCTCAGCACGAGCTTCAGCCATCTCAAGGCTACCTACCCCGCCGACGGCCCCCCCATCCCGCCTCGTGGCCAGCCTCGTCGCTCCACCGAGGATGTAAATTTTTCTCGTTCTCATCATCTTTATGACTTTTGTTCCTGCATGGCTAACCACTGACAAGATTCCTTGTATTTGAAATTGTAGCCTGAGTTAGACGCGTCCTACGATACCGTTTATGAGGAATATCAGGTGGCCTTTCGGCAGCATCAGGAGGCGCTTGCGATCTACATGCAATACGTAAATGTAAGTCTGAACCTTTATTTTTGCAAAAGATACAAGTCCCACTTCTCCCCGTTTGTTGTACTACGGCCTGACTTCTAAACTATCTTGCAGGACATGATGGTGAATATTCAAACTGGCCAGAATAGAGATTTGGGTTTTTGCAATCGAAGGAAAGCTTCGCTAGGACCTACTACGCATCGACACCGGTAAGTTCTTTGCTAACCCACTGGTTATCGCTTTACTTTGCCTCGCAAGTTGCTAACATGTAGGCAACATGTAGGGAACGGGAGCTTCTGGGAACCGGCAATTTGGCCACGCCTCGCCGGATGGGCGTCAGATCACACCGCTTCATGACGATGGTCCATCTCCTGGCCATTCTGCAGGTGGTTCTCCCGAGCTTCACACTTATACTCCCTCGCCAGGTGGCTCTTCTGTTGCTTCTACTGGACGGAACCCTCGGCAGAGGTCGCCACTTTTCACCAGGGGAGATCTCGGGTACACCCCGTCTCCTCCAGAGTTGTAGGGATGTGTGATAATGTATGGATGATGTATGAACAATGTGTGATATGAACAATGTTTAATATGAGCATGTGTGATATGAACAATGTTTAATATGAGCATATGTGATCTTGTATGACTGATGTGCTGCTGTGAGTGTTGCATGTGTGCTGCTGTGAGTGTTGCTGCTGCTGTGGAAAAAAAACTGTGAAGGTGCTACGCCGACGGCAATGCCCTCGGCGTAGCCCTATGCCATGTGCCATATGGTCAGGGCACTGCCGTCGGCGTAGCACCTGCCCCTACGCCGAGGGCCGGCCATCGGCGTATCTCCTTCCTGGGGGAGGCCACGCGTCCACTTACGCCGAGGGTGAGGCCGTCGGCGTAGCTACTTCCTGGGGGAGGTCCAGCGGGGGCCACGTGGCGACCCTACGCCGAGGGGCACGGCCGTCGGCGTATCCGGTGCGCCGTTAGCGGCCGTGTAACGGCAGCGCCGCCGTTCGCCGACGGCCGTTACGCCGACGGCCGTTACGCCGACGGGCACGCTACGGCCGTCGGCGTAGTCCTACGCCGACGGCCATCCGGTACGCCGACGGTCGTTTTCGCTCCGCCGAGGGAAAGGTCCGCCGAGGAGGCTACGCCGACGGCTGCCCTCGGCGTAGCATACGCCGACGGCTATACTGGCTACGCCGAGGGCGTTTTGCCGTCGGCCTAGCCATCGCCTCCTGTAGTGCCTCGTCTCCACATAGGTCGCGCTGAAAAAAGTGAGAAGAAAAGCCATCTAGTCCAGGCGCCTTTATTGGAAACATCTGAAAAGGAGCCGCTATACTTCAGCATCTTTAACAGGAGCAATAAGATCATCAGTCATCCCGGGATTTACATGCACAGGAACGCTGTCAAGCACCACATCCATATCCTCGGTACCCTCTGACCTGTACAAATCACGGTAAAAAGCATTAGTAGCCTTGGCCATCTCTCCAGGGTCTTCCGGAAGTTCACCATCAAGCCTATCTAGTCGTGTCACTTTATTCTTTCTTTTTCGCTGGCTTGCTCTTAGATGAAAAAATCTAGTGTTTTTATCTCATTTCGCCAGGCATTGGACCCTCGAGCGTTGTCGCCACATTATGGTCAAGCTCGACCAGATGCTCGACCGTCTTCAGTTCCGTATGAGAGGGGCCCACACGTACGTAAAGGATCTTCCCGCAGTTTTTTCAGATCAGCACGTAACCTGCGGCTCTCCTTATTAACACTGCCAAAAATATTCGCTCCCCAATTCTCCAACGAGCTGGTCACCGCGGCGATTTTGTCTTGCAATTCAGCAAGTGTAGATGCTTTCCCGTGCTGGACCCATGCCTGCTCAAGCACCGGTTCAAATTCCTTGTGGCTTTCCTACAATAGTTCATACCCAAAAATCCGTTTCCCCCTCCTTAACGTGGAGGCCGATCCTGCTCCTCATACGTAAGCAGTATAGGGCAGTGATCCGAAGGGGCTGCCGTTAGATGACGAACATATGCCATTTGTTTTAGTCAAGAGTTACAGAAGCTTGTCCTCCATATTCAGTTTCCATGGCTCGGGTTTATATCTTACTACTTTTTTTTAGAGAAGGCCTACTTACAGCTTATGTAGTTGTTGATCTGAATGAATACTACAAAGGCCGTTATTCAGTCTGGGCCTAAATAACATCGAAGGGAATTAATTAGGCCGGCAAGTAATAATGGTCCAACATCCTTTTTGTTCCGAAGAACGACCGTAGCACGAATTCTTCATTCTAAAAAGATGCTAAACAAGCAGGACTGCTTTTCCTCAAAAAAAAAATTGGCTGAAAGAAGGTTAAAAGAAATGCCCTCTCAGGAGACGATAATCCAGCGTTCAGTATCTAAGGCTTAGCACCGGGCCTGTAGATTTTCTGTTTCGATCTGTAGTATACTTCGAGTCTTTGAGTAAGGATTCAGCAATTACATTGTCTGAAACCGAGCATGTGCTCCTCTCGCGTCGCCTTCTCCAGGGCTATGAGGGGAGCCAAACCCTAGCCCCTCGCCGTCCCCGGAGGCGGCTGCCGGCAAAGCCGCACGCCTCGCCGGTGAAGGAGCGGTGGGGATTCGCGCCTCACAGCCAGGGCTTAGGTCCTAGAGGGTGCAGCGCCCGGCGACGAGAGGCGCGACGGCGCGCGGCGAGCAGCGTCGACGGGGTCCATGTCAGGAAGGTTGGAGATGCAAGCTCGCGACATGGAGCCCTGGCGGTCGCCGAGTGACAGCGAGAACCTGGGCATAGGCATATCTTCCTCCTATGGCGGCGAGGATGCAACAGCACTGTGACGCGTGTGCGAGGAGGAGGCGTTGCTCCACCGCTCAGATGTGGGTGCTCCGGCGACGACACCGACAACGGCGGCGACACTAGCGGATGGAGCAGGATGGTGCCATGGCGGGGTGGGCCTGGCAGCCCAGATCTAGACCCTTTGGCTTGAACTGGGTCAGGCGGCCCTGGCCAGTCTGGCCCATGCGCCTGGGCACTCCCCCTTCCCTCGAGCGTCCCCCTCGGCTCCGAGCACAACATGTTGTTGCTGCTATTGCCGGGTTGAGTTGAGCCCAATGCCATCTTGGCGTGGCGGCTTGAGGCGTCCATGCGGCATTGGAGACGGGGTGCTGCTGGTGCTGGGTGGTCGGCAATGCACCTCTGAGGTGGCTGCACGCAATCGTACTAGCGACTCCTCGCATGTGGGCATCTGTGCTTCTTGCGGCTCGGTGGTGCCTCGCTCAGTGAATTCTCTAGTTTTGCCGTGATGCAAAGTGCACCGGCCTCATGTATATTTATAGTCCCACGTAGGGATCGGATTAGTACAAGTTGTTAGGGTTTACAAGAGATAAGTATAGATAACTATACAGCCGTATATGGGAGAGATATCAGGAGCTACCTTGCTCAATCCTAACGACAGCTAGCTCAATCCTAACGACAGCTGTTAGTTCACATTCCCCCTCAATCTCAACGTTGTACTTGTACTAAGTTAAGATTGGAAAACAGACGCTCCAACATTTGCTTTGTGCATGGCTTTGTGAAGGCATCAGCTACTTGATCCGCATATGAAACAAATCGCACATCAAGAGCACCTTGAGCCACCTTTTCGCAGACGAAATGGAAGTCGACCTCGATGTGTTTCGTCCGTGCATGGAACACTGGATTGGCAGTCAAATACGTGGCACCAAGATTGTCACACCACAAAACCGGTGGCCGAGGTTGAGGAACATGCAACTCTCGAAGAAGTGACTGTATCCACATTGCCTCAGCTGTCCCATTCACGAGAGCTTTATACTCAGCTTCAGTCGACGATCGGGAGACCGTGGGTTGCTTGCG
The DNA here is from genome assembly GCA_910589765.1 of Avena atlantica. NCBI lineage: Eukaryota > Viridiplantae > Streptophyta > Magnoliopsida > Poales > Poaceae > Avena > Avena atlantica. The sequence goes on along the minus strand of OU342739.1, from coordinate 481,815,450 downwards.
AGCACTCAGAGATCAAGGTGGGTCCGAAGAACAATGCGAAGCCACCTGTAGAACGCCGATCATCAACGCTGCCTGCCCAATCTGCGTCGGTGAAAACACTCAACAACGACGAAGATGACCGTCGAATCTGAAGTCATGTATGAATGGTTCCCTTGACATACCGCGGTATCCGTTTCACGGCTTCCCAATGAACTGTGGTAGGTTTAGCGAGATACTGACAAACCTTGTTGACAGCGAACGAGATGTCGGGCCTTGTAAGTGTCAAGTACTGAAGGCCGCCGACCACACTGCGATACTAAAAAGCATCATCATCTGTCAAGAGAGTCCCCTGATCTGTAGCAAGCTTGTCTTGAACGGACATGGGAGTAGACACAGCTTTGGACTTGTCCATGTTGCATCGCGCGCAACTTCAACACCGAGAAAATAGTGAAGCGGCCCCAAATCTTTAACAGGGAATGTCTGACCAAGCCGATGAATAAGAGAGGCAGCGGCGTAGGACAAGAACTAACGACGACAATGTCATCGACGTATACGAGCATATATATGGTGATGCCATCCTGATGAAACACAAACAAGGAAGCAGCATATCACTCAACTGAGAGTACCAGGCGCGAGGAGACTGTTTGAGGTCATAGATGGACTTTTGCAGTTTGCAGACATAGTTAGGATGGACTGAATCTTCGAAGCCTGGAGGTTGACGCATGTAGGTTGTCTCTTCCAAAGTACCATGCAGAAACGCATTGCTAATATCCAGTTGACGAACCGACCAATTGCGAGACACGACGAGAGCAAGAACAAGACGAACTGTAGCGGGTTTCACAACGGGGCTGAAGGTGTCAAGGTAGTCGATGCCATAGCGCTGAGTAAACCCCTGAGCCACGAGCCGTGCCTTGTATTTGTCGACAGAACCGTCAGCCTTGTGCTTCACTTTGAACACCCAGCGAGAGCCAATAATATTGCGACCAGGGGGAGGTGGCACAAGAGTCCATGTGTGATTACGGAGCAAGGCAGACTGTTCTTCTTCCATAGCGTGACGCCACTGAGCATCTAAAAGAGCACGACGGTAGGAGGCCGGTTCAGATGCAAACGCACGACGCCTGGGGTCGTAGCGGACGGTAGCGGACGGTCCCGTTCGTGGGACGGAGAGGCTTGACGGTGGCGTCGCGAGTGCGCGTCTGCATGTGATGACGCGGTGTCGTGGCAGCAGGTGGTGGCGAGGCAGACGGCGAGGCGGCCGAATGCTCGAGAGAGGCAGCAGCCGAAGAATCCGCGGCAGTCGATGAGGCCACGGCAGGCTGCCGTGAGCCCGCGCCAGGCTGCCGAGAGCTGCCATCAGTCGAAAGGTCTGCCGCGGTAGAACTGTCTGCCGGAGAAGCAGGATCAAGAGCGGGCATGCGAGGAGCGCTGGCACCACTGCCTGATGAATCGCCACCATGAAAACCTGCATCAGAAGAGCTGCTCGTGGCAGGATTGTCAGTAGCCATAAGGGTTAGGTCATAATTACGCATACGGTCATCCTGGATCACCGGCTCAGAGGAGGGAAAAATAGTGGAAACGTGGATGGGTGTAGGAGGCGGTGAGTTGGAAGCAGGGCTAGGGGTGGCATAGGGGAAGAAATTCTCGTCGAACACAACATCGCGAGAGATGAAAATCCGGCCAGAAGACCGATCTAAACACTTATACCCTTTATGTTGTTGGCTGTAGCCGAGGAAGACACAGAGACGAGAGCGAAAAGCGAGCTTCCTATTATTGTATGGGTGCAAATTAGGCCAGCACGCGCAGCCAAAGGCGCGGAGAAAGGAGTAATCAGGGTGTTCGCCTCGAAGGCATGTGAGGGGAGACGTGTTTTGCACGTTTTGGGCAGGCATGCGGTTGATCAAGTATACGACTGTGAGGAAAGCCTCGTCCCAAAAACGAACGGGAAGAGAGGAATGAGCGAGGAGGGCGATGCCTGTCTCGACAATGTGGCGATGTTTCCTCTCGGCAATGCCGTTCTGTTGAGACGTGTGTGGGCAAGTAACACGATGTTGAATACCGGTGCGATCAAAATATTTGGAGAGACGAGTGTACTCACCGCCACCATCAAATTGCACCATGCGAATTTTAGTTTGAAGCAATTTTTCCACATGGGTTTGAAAGTGATAAAAAGATTTCTCAACATCTGACTTGCGCTTAATAAGATAAATCCAGATATAACAACTAAAATCATCCACAAAGCTTACATAATACCGAAAACCTCCCACAGAAGAGATAGCTGGCCCCCATACATCGGAATGCACGAGCTCCAGGGGAGAATTGGTACAATTTGAGGAGCGAGAATAGGGTAATTGGTGCACCTTGGCACGCTGACACGAATCACAAACTAAAGATGTAGACGGCAGTGCACAAGCAACTTTATTTTCCTAAGGACGGACTCAAGAACTCTAAGCGACGGATTCCCTAGCCTTCGATGCCAATGGTCAGTGGAGAGTGTGGAGCTGGTAAGGCAGTGCCGACTAGATGAAGACGACGACGTAACGAGGTTGCTTGGCACCGGGTACAGACCACCCTGGCATCTACCCCGAATAAGAAGGGCCCTCGTTGCTTGGTCCTTAACATAAAAATGATAGGGATAAACTTCAGCATATGCATGATTATCGAGAAGAAGCTTGTGCATGGAAAGAAGATTCTTAGACATGGCAGGAACTCGCATGATATTTTTAAGAAGAGGTCGGGATGAGCCAGTAAGTTGGGAGTGACCAATATGGGTAATGGACAGACCTGCGCCATTGGCGACCTGCATGGAGTCCTTGCCCTGGTAGCGCTCCTGGAAGCTGAGACGGTCGAGATCGGCCGTCAGGTGATCTGTCGCCCCGGAGTCAAAGTACCAGTTGCCATCGCCAGAGTTGTTGGAGTTGGCGGAATTGGCGTTGCGCTGACGCGGCTCCTCGGGCTGGAAGGCGTGGTTGAAGCGGTTGCGGCAGCGGAGAGCGTCGTGGCCGTACTTGCCGCAGACCTGGCAGATGATGCGGCGGCCGCCACAACCACCGCCGTTGCAGCCACCATTGTTGTTGTGGTGGTGGTGGCCTCGGCCTCCACCGCCGCAGCCAAAACCACCGCGGCCACCGCGATCACCTCCTCCATTGTGACGGCCGCCACCGCCATGGTGACCACCATGCCCACCATTGCCATGGCGAGCCTCACCAGCATTGCCAGGATCTCGCCCGATGACGCATGCTGCTCAAGAAGAAGCTCGGCACTAAGGAAATATGTATAAAAATTGTTAAGTGTCACCGGTTCGTCGCGGGCGGTGATGGAGGCGACGAGAGGCTCGTATTTCGGACCGAGCCCGGCGAGGATGTAGCCAAGGATCTCCTCGTCGCTGAGTGGCTTACCGGCGGAAGCCATGGCGTCGGCGTAGCTCTTCATACGATTGAAGTACTCGGAGGCGGTCATGTCCTTCTTCTTGAAGTTGGACAGCTGATAGCGCAGCTGCATCAACCTGGCTCGGTTCTGCGAGCCAAACATGGCGTGGAGTGCCTCCCAGACGCCAGCCGACGTGAGGACGCGGGTGAGCTGCCCCACGATATCCTCGGACATGGAGCCTAGGAGAGCGATAAGCACCAGCTGATCCTGCTGGTATCACCGGAGAAACTCCGGGTTGGCCACCTCCTTGGCACTGGCGCCGGTGCCCTCCTTCACAGTGGGAGGTGGCGCGGAGATGGTGTCGTCGTCGTACCCATAGAGATGGGCCGCGCGCAGTGCATGTGCAGCTTGAGTCTTCCAGAGGAGGAAGTTGTCACGGGTCAGGCCACTAGTGGGAACATCCCCATTGGTCTCGGTTGGTAAGGGGCATTAGTCCCGGTTATCCAACCGGGACGGGGCAATCGGGACTAAAGCCCCAACCTTTAGTCCCGGTTGCCCCACCAACCGGGACAAAAGGGGGTACACGTGGCCGCGGCAGAGGGCGAGGGGGGGTGGAGCAACCGTCCCGGTTCGTAACATGAACCGGGACAAATAACCTTCTGCCGCGGCAGAGATTTGGCACATTTCTCTGACGCAGCAGAGAATTCATTTTGGCAACTTTTGTTGCCGCAGCAGCATTTTGGCCACTTTTTGTGCCGCGGCAGAGAATTCATTTATGTTGTTTTATTATTTATTTAGTATTTTGCACTCAGCAATGAAGGAACCATTATATTACACAAGATCATCATGACAATATTACATTCAATACACGGATCGAGTTCATGCACTACATACAAAAGTTGCTCTTTGTACAATCCCTATTGTTTATACACACCCGAATAGTATTCCCCTTATGGGTTTAGGACTTCTGCATCCAAAAATCCCGCCAATTCTTCCTTAGTTGCTCGTACGCGATCTTTTGGCAGAAGACCGTCCCGTAGACGTTCGATCTGATTTAAAAAAGGAGTCAGCCTATATGAATGAAACTAAACACAATTTGATGGTAATTAAAAACTATAGAAATTGTTTACGTACGTGGAGTTGCTCTAAATTTCTGCCCTTCTTATCGCACGTCTGCCGGATGAACTCGCAAAACATAGTATCCACATAGATTGTTGCCTGGTCCCTGCGTTAGGCACTTTACGAGAACATAGTTCCATCAAAATAATAATCAAGCATGATAATAACGTTATCAAAACTAGAATCAAAGAGATGCACGGATATAGCTAGTGGTGCTTACATCTAGTGCTTGAAATGTAAGCTCCGCTTTCCAAACACCCCTAGCCTTGTTGGTGAACCGTTTTCAAGCGCTGTCCGGCAAAAAAACGAATAAAAGAAGTTATTAATTACTTGATATCATAAAATTCATGAACGTTGCCGATATAGTGTCGTAATGATTAGAATTACCGCTGGAGAAGCATATGTATGTCCTTCCACTGCTCAAGGGGTTTATGTTTCGAGTCCATGACTAGTACACGCCCTTTGTCAAGTTGAATGATTAACAAAATATAGTGGAAGCTGCGATTGCATAACTAATCAATTATATACTTAACATCGAGTAAGCGAAATAGAAAGTGTATACAAGACAATAACACTCAGTCGAAGTTGTAAGGAAATAGTATTTCCCTTCTGGTTTCTTGAAACCTTAACGCGTGTACTATATTATCCTCCGTATCCTGGGGACTTGTTTTGAGATTAGCTTGATGAACCCAATATGGGTCAATGAAGCCAATGTCATAGATTTTTCCTCTGCTGCATTCGAGAATCTTCATTCTGCATATTACAATATGATTATATACATGCAATAAATAAGGTGAGATAGTTGGAGACTAAATTAATTACAGAATTAGTACTTATAGACAATAGGCACCGATGATCGATTTGTCCAAGGCGTATTGAATAATTGAAATAGTTCATAAAATTCAATGGATATCATGTCATCTATTTCTTTCCCATAATACTTTTTTTAACCTTCAGCACTATCCAGTTAGCCCCGGCCTTTGTGGCATGCATGTACCAGTTATGCAATCTTCGCATTTTTGTTGAAAGATTATTTACCTCCTCATGTTTGACGAGAGGTTTTCTGTACTGGTATTTGTATGCTACTTCACTCACGGGGAAGTACTCTAACTGGGATAAGTACTGGGCAATACTCATACCTTGAGCAGCGGCAGCTTCTCCATATTGTGCAACTACCTCTGGATCATACTGCTCTTCGGCCCCATATTTGCTCGACCCCACATTGGTATGGAAAATCACCTTGAGAGGGGCGCAAGACTATTTTGCTTGTTCTCCGAGCTGGGCAACAGATTTCTCGCTTGCATCAGTACTGCTCTTCGAGGCTTGTTGTGCCGCATGTGACTTGAGAATAGAACACTCATAGTCTGATGACAGCTTTGGCTCGGATGGATGAAGAGTCTTTAGCATTTTCAACACTCTGGCTTTTTCTTCTTTGGTGTTGGGGAACTCTGGCTCTTTCGGCCGCCTCAGCTTAGCGAAAAACGATATCGTTTCCGCATCAACGATCGCCGTAGTCTCGTCTTCAATACAGTCATAAGATCTCTTGGGAGGAACCTTTGGTACTTTTGGAAGAGGCTCTTGTTTACGTTTCGGCGATCGCTTACCACGACGCAGAGTAGCGGTACGCTTACGCTTTTTATCCTGAGGCGCCGGAGATTGGTGAGGCGCCGGAGCCGGGTGAGGCAACGAAGACGGCTGCCGCGGCGGCGACGACCTCGCTGGAGACGGGTGAGGCGGCGGAGAAGATGGCCTTGGCGTGTGATTTCGAAGCATGATACATTCCTTTGGCCATAGAATGGTGACGTTTGTTGCGTCTCCCGGTTCAGTCACATCCCCTTCACCTGCAGGGTAGTCAAGCTTCAAAACTTCAAAGGTGGGCATGATTTCATCCACCCCGACAACAGCGTAGCCCTCTGGAACCGGACGACAGTGGTAAGTTGGTGTGGGTCCAATTGGTAAGGCATAGCCGACCGCCACCTTCATTTATATGTTCACAACTTTGACATGTAGCTCGCAGTGTGTCATCTCTGTGATATCATCCACTGGGTAGCCAACAGGAGCCATCGTCGGTGCACCATCGTCATCTTCATTGTCATCACCCGGGACCTCAGTGGAAGCCACACTGCTTTTTCGATTATTCGATAGGCCGGTAGCATCGAATGCAGTGTGCTGCTGAGATGGGCCAGTAGTACTATGCTCTTTAAGTGTATCTTTTGTCTTCCCATACACGCCTAGGAATCCTAGCAGGTTCACGCAAAGATTCTTCGTCACGTGCATCACGTCGATTGAAGAGCGGACACGCAGGACTTTCCAATATGGCAGCTACCAAAATATAGATTTCTTCTTCCACATGGGTGTGTGTCCTGTAGCGACGTCGTTCGGAACTAATTGACCGTCGGGACCCTTTCCAAAGATTACTTCTATGTCCTTGACTATACCAAATACATCATCACCAGCAGGGAGTTCAGGCTTCTTTCGGTGATCTGTCTCACCTTTGAAATGCTTGCCTTTCTTTCTTACGGGATGATTGGTCGGAAGAAATCGTCGATTCGTCAGGTACACAACCTTCTTGCATGTATGCAAATATGTACCTTCAGTCTTATCTAAACAGTGTGTGCATGCATTATATCCCTTGTTTGTCTGTCCTAAAAGGTTACTAAGAGCAGGCCAATCATTGATGGTTACGAATAGCAACCCTCGTAGATCAAATGGCTCCTGTTTGTTCTCATCCCACGAACGTACACCTGGTTTTCCCCACAACTATAAGAGTTCTTCAACTAATGGCCTAAGGTACACATCAATGGCGTTGCCCGGTTGCTTAGGGCCTTGGATGAGCACTGGCATCATAATGAACTTATGCTTCATGCACAACCAAGAAGGCAGGTTGTAGATACATAGAGTCACGGGACAGGTGCTGTGACTGCAGCTCTGCCCCCCAAAAGGATTCATGACATCCGTACTTAGACCAAACCATAAGTTCCTTGCGTCACCTGCAAAGTCTGGGAAGTCTCTCTCGACTTTTCTCCACTGTGACCCATCAGCAGGGTGTCTCAACTTTCCGTCTTTCTTACGGTCTTTTTTGTGCCATCGCAACAACCTGGCATGCTCTTTGTTTCTGAACATGCGTTTCAACCTTGGTATTATAGGAGCATACCACATAACCTTAGCAGGAACCCTCTTCCGGAGGGGCTCTCCCTCAACATCACCAGGGTCATCTCGTCTGATCTTATACCGCAATGCATTGCATACCGGGCATTTATCTAAATTCGCATACTCCTTACCGCGGTAGAGGATGCAGTCATTAATGCAGCATGTATCTTTTGCACATCTAATCCTAGAGGACAGAGAGTCTTCTTTGCTTCGTAGGTACTCTCGGGAAGTTCATTATGTTTTGGAAACTTCGGCTTCATTATTTTCAGCATCTTTTCAAATGAGGAGTCAGTTAGACCACACTCTGCCTTCCATCGCAACAATTCCAGTGTGGTACCGAGCTTTGTGCTGCCATCTTCATAATTTGGGTACAACAATTTCTTGTGATCTTCTAACATGCCCTCGAACTTCAACTTCTCATTTTCTGTTTCACGGTCTCCCTTTGCATCAGAAATGACCCTACCAAGTTCATCAGCCGGCTCATCTGATGCCCGTTCTTCACCTTCTCCCTCTCCATTGTCTTCTATTGCAGTATCACTGTATTCAGGAAACATATGATGATAGTTGTTATCATCATCTTCTTCTTCACCATCTTCCATCATAACCCCTCTTTCCCCGTGCTTGGTCCAGCAATTATAGTTGGGCATGAAACCTTTCATAATCAGGTGGCCGCGAATGATTTTCGAGGAAGAGTACTCCTTGTTGTTCCGACATTGAACACATGGACAACGTATAAAACCATTCTCTTTGTTTGCCGTAGCCACATCGATAAATTTATCCACGCCTTTCATATACCCGGGTACATGCCGGTCACCGTACATCCATTCCCGACCGTTCATCTGCATCATATAAGTAAGTTTATCAAAAACAGGACATCATAAATAGTGAAATGACCAATTCACATCGACACATGCATTGTATCAATGACAGAGAAAAGATAAGATTGCTAACCTCGGTCGAGGGAAATAAAGAGGAGAAAGCTCAAGTGCGTCTCGGACACCTTCTATATTTTTGTTCTATGAGAAATTGAACGGGATCATTCACTCAAACATTGCATCAAACACCTTGAATGCATGCATAGGGGAAAAAACTAGCACACCCCTCACACCTTCCACCAAGAAAAAACAGAGTGGAGGCAGAGGGCTGGGGCGTTGCATTTATAGAGGGCGGGAGCATACGTCCCGGTTTGTAACACAAACCGGGACTAAAGGTGCTGGCAACGCCACGTGGTTGACGCCAAACCTTTAGTCCCGATTTGTGTTACAAACCGGGACGTATTCCCCCTACCAACCGGGACGCATGCCAACATTAGTCCCGGTTCGTGGCGGAACCGGGACTAATGCTGTTAGGAGGCACGAACAGATAGCCTCTTTTCTACTAGTGGGCGGATCGTGATGAGGCTGGTGATGGATTGGATGGTGACGGTGGTGTTGCTGCTTGACCCGACGGCACTGGTGTCTCCGGTCATGGTGGCGGAAGGTGGAGATGGGATCTGGCTCTGATACCAAGTGAATTCTCTGGTTTTGCCGTGATGCAAAGTGCACCGGCCTCATGTATATTTATAGTCCCACGTAGGGATCGGATCAGTACAAGTTGTTAGGGTTTACAAGAGATAAGTACAGATAACTATACAGCCGTATACGGGAGAGATATCAGGAGCTACCTAGCTCAATCCTAACGACAGCTGTTAGTTCACACACTCAGGCGGCTTACCCCTGGTGGGCATGGCCGTCCCCAATCTGGCGCGCAAGACATGCTGCTGGCGGAGTGGGTAGGGCCAGCAAGGGAACACGAGGAGAGGAACGAGAAGTGTTCGGTTGCGAGGATGCAGTACCATGCTCCGGACGAAAGCCTTTCCTTTTGAGACCGGTGATGGTGACACCTGAGGGTGCCATTTCCGTTGAGGCACCGTCGAGGAGTTTCGGCACCTCCCTCGCCCAGGTTCTCATGTTCCTCGTGAAAACCTCATATTTGGCTTGCTAGATCAGGCAATGGTGTCGTCCTTGACGCCATACCCTCCGTGGAGGCATCGTCTCGAGAACTTGAATCTAGATCAGGCTATAGTTCTTTGTCATGAATCCCGGTGTTGGCCACATAGGAGGCGTCTTGTTGTGATGGCTTGCCAACCTCTCGAGTGATATCGCAGCTTGCGCGACGAGGATCTTCCTCGGGTGGCACAAGCAAGCCTCCGGAAAAGCGGTAGTGGGATGGCCTCTGTACTTGATGGCAGGCTAGTGGAGACTGCATGCCTGTGCCAGTTGAGGTTGCTAGGAGGTGGCCATTGCGTTGACGACGTATCCTGGATTTGGGCTGCGGCTAGAGCAGCAATGCTCCCAGCTGAGCCTTTTTTGCCTCGCGGGATTGAGGTGGAACGTGTATTGGCTACGACTGGCAGTTTATTGGAAATATCGACAATGCACAAGCCGTGCGACTTTCATCAACAAGGATTCTGTTTAGCGGAGGAGCTCATTCGTTGGCGTCTTGAAGAAACGTTGGACGGATTTATTTCGGTCGTAGTTGTAGTCTTGTTTTGAGTGTTGGGTGCGATGGTATTTTCTTAGGCTTGTAAATACGGGTGTTCAGCTTTTTCTTAGATTTGTAAACCAAATTTTTTTTACCAATATATGAATCGAAACGCAAAACTTTTACGTTTTCGCGAAAAGAAGTCTTTGAGTAAGGCTATTCCATAGCTCATCAGAGATCTCTCTGGTGGGTAGGCATGCATTCATTTGGCCTCACCTGCTTTCTCATCCTTAAAATATTTCCACGGTGTCCCTGCACAACAGGATGGGTCTTTCCCTTTTTCTAAATCAGAAAAAAAATACTTTGACTTCATTAAAACATGCTTCTCTCGTGGTCCATTATGGATTTTGGCGGATTAAAGGATAACCTAGAAAGCATACAATCATGCCGACTTGATTATTCATATCGAAAGGTTAACTTAGATTAGTTAAGGAAAATAATATTGTTGGATTTGTCTTGAAAAATATTTTATGATTCCATAACTTTGAAATCATCATATAACATAGTATTTTTTTTATTAAAAGTAACGATCAAAGTTGCAAGTTGAAGAATATTTCTAAATTTTTTTGTGATTTGAGAAAAATTACTTGGTATAAGTCTCACTAAGATCGTATCTGAAGAAGAATACCGCCAAGTATTATGGAACTCTAAATTAGAAAATCAAGGCATGTACAATTGGAGAATTGCCGTTTTAAACTTTTTTTTACAAAATTCTTCCAATATATTAAAAATCATTAATAACATTATAAAGTGCGTTGAAAGTAAAATGTTGCAAATAGATCTTTGGACCACCTAAAGACGACTATAATCGCTAGTATGACCCCATGGCGCGCCATAGTTCTCGCCCCTCCATTTGGAGAGATAAATTGAAGATGCTCTGTAAGGGGAGTACTCATTACTAACACTTGGGACGGTACTTGTGACAGTCGGATACAGTATAAATATCACACCGAGAAAATATCAACATAATTGGGTAGAAGAAAAACATATTATTGAATTCCACAAAATGACAATTGGATCACATCAGTACGTGTATGGTAGTAGACTAAGACGACACAGGCACATACAAAACTAGGAGGTGAGTATGATGTAAACTCCGGAACAGCACTTCGCCGATGAGCTAGGATTTGAGATTGGAAAATGTTGAGAAATAACGACACGCATGCCGTCGATCTACATGATGAGATCAGTGATGCTGAGGGTTTGGGCCCCCGGGGCTGAGCCTCTTCGACCTATCAGGCGATACGTCCGGCTCGGGCTCACGCGGCCACGTTCCTGCGGTGCTTGCCTCCGTCGGGGTCGGGCTGCCGCCGATGACCACGGCGCCCTGCAGCAAACGCCGGCCCAGCATCATCGGACTACTACGGTCGCCGGAGAGCTGGGGGACGGTCGAAGAGGCGACGAAGAGAACGAGGCAGGCAAACACGCACACGCACATGAGTATCTTCATGGCAGTAGAGGGCTCTCTAGCTGCTTGCTCTCGAGCTGCTATGGTGGAATCTGCAGTGATGATGATGAGCTACAGGGATGCATTACAGCTCGTAGGAGCCCGCATTTATAATGCAAGCGTGCAGGGTTTCTTCTGGCCAGGCCGAATTGTATATGGATCATGGATGCAGCGGAATCTCGCACTCATCCGGCCGGCCAATTGAGTAGAGAGATTGCCGAGACACGGCTAACCGAAGTGGGCGGCGACAGTTAGGTAGTTAAGCGTTTGGCCGCCCGTCCTCTCACTACCCATCGTTCCATCTCACGCATAGCTAGGGCCTAGGAGTACCTAGTATGCTTCGTTTGAAAGTGTCTTTCTGGGTGCTTGGGCATGATATGTGATTTACTAGTACTACCTTTGATCCTAAATAAGTGTCGTCATTTTGAACTAGAGTTAGTTCAAAACCGTGACACTTATTTAGGATTGGAGGGAGTACTTTTTTTTCATGTAGATGTTAGCCATGCTGCACGGTCGAGTTGTTGTTGCTGAAACTGAAAGTTGAAGCGTAATAAGTCCAAACACTCAACTCAACACATGATCTCGGAGCAGGATATACATACAACGTAATTGTCCACTTTGCTCCTTTCATCTCGTCCGATGTAATCCACAGTCATCAACATCCTTTTGCAAGTCATCCCGCATGATTTGCAATACTTAATCCACTTCTGCGTGCGTGTTATCGGACTCATAAGGCATTTTGAGTTTTCAACGTGTTGACCGCCGTATTGGTTCCTCGCTGATGTCACCATCCATGAGTTTCAACGACTTACACACATGCATTAATTCTAAGAAAGGAAAACGAGGGAAGACCCTTTGCCATCGATCAACGCAAGGGCGTCTACATAGTAGATCCTAAAGAAGAATCGTAT